>OY728119.1:1179814237-1180439237 GCA_963277665.1 Viscum album | reverse complement strand
TGAGTGGTAATCATGATAAAAATATGTCTCCATAGTAATGGGTAAATAATTTGTGATAAGACCATAAAATTTCTTCTTAAATAATATTGAAAATTTTAAATCTACCATTTTCAGATTATCTTAAAAATATTAATGTTTATTTCCACAATACCAAATGTAATACATTTATAATGTTTAAATGTTTATATAAGTGTGCCACTCCCCTCACTTATAAAAGGGAATAAACAATACTATATCACATATTTTGGCCACTATAGCTTATCCATAAACAAATAAATACTCTCTCCAAAATTCCTCAACATGTTTTTTGGTCATGTTATAATTAAAAAACCTACCTAGGTTGTCTTAAGGTGTAATCCATGGGTTTTGTTTCTAATAAAATGTATTATTCTTTAACGAGGGTTTTATGCTTATTTATTATTATAAATCATTTAAATATTTTATAACCAAGATTAAATAATAACAATAATATCATACACATACTTAAATTTTATTATGATTATGTTATAACCACTTTTAAAATCCTTTTCATTATAAGGGGAAATAAAAACATCGCTCATGAGTACCTGGGGATTACCACCCCCACGAAGGGATGCATTATTTTTTATATCACCACCTCACAAGGTTGGTTATTATGATAAAATTAATGAATATACATATATTATTGATATAATGATGATTATCAAAATACAATATATTACTTACCTTTTTACACTTCCAGCCATTATAATATTATAATGTCACTTGTGTGTAAGTGTAGTCTACCATCTATACAAAGTTAAATAACTACTTTTTCATGAATACGTCTCATGGGTGGTTAAAAATTTATATTGAATATACAATTATTATAAATATTTACTAAATTAATATATTTTATATTATTATACCATGAAACCATTGAAAAAATTCATCAAAACAATGTTTATATCTGATTATGAATTTAACGTCCACAAAACATCTATCAGGTAGATAACTAATTTAATAACTATATAATGCAGGGTAATAAATGAAATAAAAGGGATAATAATAGGGAAATAATATTATAATTTTTCTTAATATTTTATAAAATTAATATAATTTTCTCATTCATGAATTAAAGGATGTCTGTTTAGAGATAGTATTATTGTTATTGATTTTTCATTAAAACCATATATTAAATGTTTGATTTTTTCCCTTATATTTTCCCACTATATCAATGATAAATAATTTTTACAAGTATATACTGAAATGTATGTTCAACTTATTTTTTAAAAATACTCTACTTTATTTAAAAAAAAATTTAAAGAAAGAATTTAATTTTTTTTCCAATAAGTTATTTTTTCATTTCTATAAATTCATGAAAGTAATATTATTTTAACATGTTTATGATGAGTATAATTTCCCACATTCATTAAAATCATTATTTATGAAGATTATAATAATTATTTTCAAGTTTTTAAAAGGAATGACTTATTACTCATTCTTATGGTTTGTTTTAAATAGTTTACAATGAAAAATGTTTATATATAAATTTTTATGTAAATCCCCAAATTTGTGACATATTTCGGGTGACTAGTGTATCTAATTTTTATATTTATTTTTCTTTTGTTTAGGTAATCATATTACTTGAGTCTTGAGGAGGATTATGGGTTTTATAGGAGGAAAAACATGATGGACATTTAGTACATGTTTTTTCAAACATGTGACAAGTCGTGCAAGGCTATTGGGGGGGATTGATAGTGGGGTTTTTCATGTTTTGATAATATTTTTCCAAACCGTACGACCCAAAAGTTTATCCATGTAGCTCAGATATTTTTGGAGACCAGATATTCTATATTTTTAGTGCATTTTTTTCTACGAAAGGTGCCAAAATATGTGGTCTTTCCAATTCACATAAAAAGTTGTATTTTACCATTTTTACACATTATATTTTAATAATATGTCACACACATTTTCTCTTCAAATCATGAATTTTCCAACCTAAATGGCCTCAAATCATACCCATTTTATTGGTGGTGGATTATTCATGTAACAAATGTTTTTTTCTTGAGATAGTGTCAATTTATACTGATTTATTCTTCCTTTACCCTTCTTTAAAATTGTTCATTACTATAATGGTAGTGTGCCAACATATATTGTGAGGGTGATTGAACGTAGTGTTATTATGGCGGTATTTGGTTTGTTTTCATGTTTTCTAGGTTTCATTAGGATCCTTTTACCTATTTTAAGTGAATTTAATCAAATGTGATGTGGTTGGAATTGGTTTTATGGTATTTGTCTCAATTTAAGGGAGATTTCTATATATTTCCTTTTATAAATCTAATATCCTTTTGAATGTATTGGTTAAATTTTCATTAAAATGGTTTAGAATTTATTTTGATTCCATGATTGATGTGATATATAGAATGGATTGGAGATTTTTCTGTTTGATATAGATCACCCAAATGGTTGTGGATTGTTTGGAACTATGTTTTTTTCAATATTTCTCAAAGAGATTCTTTTTGGTTTTAAATCTAATTCAAAAATTATTTTAGAAGTGGGTTTACCTATTGAACGGTTTCTTTAAAATGTGGCTATGTTTTTTATAAAATTGTAACTGTTTTTTATTATTATTTCATAAATTAACATAATGTTTTACCAGGGTGTGAGTGAGGGTTATATGTGTTATTGGGAGATACTTCTTAGGAGGGAGGATGTGAGAGATTATTGTTTTGCTACCATGGTATCTTGATATCCTTTGGGATTGCAGAATATGAGAGGTTCCATTTGGATGATCAGATATAACAAGATCTCTTAGACATGGGCTCGGGGAAGATAATGAGGGATTCAATTTTTCATAATCAACTAACAATTTTTTTGACTCACTCACATTAGACGCTTAGTGTTTCATTTCTAGGTTCACTTACCCATACAATGTTTATTAATATTATTTTTTTTATTTGATAAATTTCATGATGATTTAATAATATTTGTGTTTTTTAATTTTCATTTATAGGGTTGTATGATATTATTGTGATGTTATCCCTTTTTATTCCATGTTGGATAAAGTGATAAGGATGGGACATCAGCCCTATTTTTCAGTTTCATCCATGATGAGAAATGTTTTGAAAATATATATTATTTGAAATGGATAAACCCAATGTGCTTCAATGGCTTATTTGTATTGGAATTTTTTCAAAATGGACTAGTTTTGAAATGTTTTTT
This sequence comes from Viscum album, assembly GCA_963277665.1. Taxonomy (NCBI): domain Eukaryota; kingdom Viridiplantae; phylum Streptophyta; class Magnoliopsida; order Santalales; family Viscaceae; genus Viscum; species Viscum album. The sequence goes on along the minus strand of OY728119.1, from coordinate 1,180,436,054 downwards.
CAAACTAGTTGTTTGGTTTGTATGGGAAACAACATTATATAGATTATTTATGGAATCCTACTGGTCTTTATACCACACACCTCACATGTGTATTTGGGAATATGTAGTTTTTTATGGAATGGATAAGGGTAAGGACGCCATGTATATGGCTAATTATTCTTTAATTCCATCAAATGTTTTTTGATGGAGGAGATATGGTCTCACTAAGTTGGCTCACACATATATATATTAGGATTTTATATATCTTAAGAGGTATGTATAAGCCCCATTTTTTATTGTACCTTTTATTTTGTGTTTCAGGGCACTGTCATGAGATACCATGTAAATTTCATAATATGGAATGTTTTGTGTATGATTAAAATTATATTATGTTGTATCTACGTAGTCATTGTTAAATAAATTTGATGTTTCATTTTATGTTGTTGACTCTAATTACATCGGTGTTTCTGTTCCATTTCAAATATTTATCATTATGGTTAACCATGGGTGATGTCTCTACCAAGAGATAATTGGTTATGCCCCGTGATTGTCTCTATCCCATGGAAATTGATAATACACTCTCAGACATATAGTTGGAATGATCTGGTGAAGGTAAGGTTGATATTTCTTGGTTCACTACAAAATGATATCAATGTTAAGTTGTATATGGGGTGTTAGTGGTAGACTATATCTTGGAACATTGGTATTTATGTGGTAGAAATGATGGATTACCTGGATAACTACTCTTAATGTCAATCATTATATTTTCATGGATGGTCTAGGGTTTTTATTATGTTTTGATCCCATTTATGTGTTGTTTGAATGGTGTTTGAGGTATTTTATTATCATTGGTGAATATTAGAGTGATATTAAGATTTAATTATTGTTTTCAGGGTAAAACACAGAGTTCTGAAAGAAGAATATAGTTAGTGAATATATTTAGAATTTATCATATGCAACCCATGAACCTTTTCTTGCAAAATCTTGTGATACACACATGTTTAGTTCCCTCTTTGTCTTAATGTGTGGCCAAATAGCTAATAAAGGTAAATTCATGATGTCCTTGATGTTTTTTATTTTTAATTTGTAGATTCATTGGGGAGTAGTGTTTATTATTGTTACACATTATGATAGATTCTTTGGATTTTTAGGTGGTTTGATATTGAATTTTAATTCATCATGTTTGGGTTTTGTGCCTCATAGAGAATACCTCATGGAAGAATATTATAAAGGTTTATAGTGGGTTCTATAAAGAACACCACATATGAAACTCATCTTGTTGATGAACCTCAATCAAATTTGGTTGTTTTTATTATCTAATCCTATGTTTATGTAGGAGGTTTAGAGAAGAAATGGACTATAGGATATTATTATGAGTTTATGAAGAAAAACCCATTTTGTTTTCAAGGAAATAGGGGATAAATGAGTCTGTGGATTGGTTGGATCATATTGATAATATTATTTAGTTCATAAGGACCACTAAGACCATTTATGTAATAATTTACAAATACATGATGGAAATTCAAAGTATAAATTTGTTAGAGTCAATGGTGATTTCAAAGAGGCATAAGGATCGGACGTCAACCACTTTCATGGTGTCTTTCTATCATATATTCATCAATGAAAATTTCAGGGTGCTGAAGGTCTATGAATTATTAAAATTGGGGTAATAGAAAAATTCAGTTATGGAGTTTGATTCCCATTTTATCGAGTTAGTTTATGTCTATCTAGAAATAAACAATGATGACTTGCTCAAGGAACAGTGTTTTGAGATGGGGTTGAGGCCAGAGATCATGTATATGATGATCGTCCACTTTCTATCAAATTATCTAGAGGTGATTTCTTAGGTAGAATGGAAATATTCTCATTTTACTAGAAATATAGGTCTTATTTGTCTTCTTTCTAGTTGTTGGAAGAAAGAGTTGATCATTTGGGAAGTAGTGGAAGTTGGAAGAGCATTAATAGGGATGTTGAACGAGTTTCTAACAATCATCATGTTTAAAACCTATGGATTTTTTGGGGGAATAATTAAGTCATCTATTACCACTATGATATGGACAAATAGAACATCATTATTTAACCCTATATTCTAATGGTGTGCCACTAGTGAGGATTACTGGACCATCTCTATCTCTTATCTCATTTGTCTTCTCAAGGTCTTGGTGTGGGATCCAAATTTTTTAATGGATCTCTTGTAAAGTTAGAAGCATCCATTGTTTGGGGATATCTGCCTCATAGAATGTTAGATTCATATAAATGAGAGAATATTCATGGATATTCTGATCCATGGTGTCTCTATACAAAGAAGTTTATTATAAAGGGCTAAAACTCTAGGTATTCCCCCATGAGAGGTATAATGTTTACTTCATCTTCATTGAAAATAGTTTTAGTAGACTCCAGTTCATCCCATACATCTAACTTTATTAAATAGATTGATTTTATGGGTATATGAGTGGATTTGAATATATATTTTATGGGTTTAATAATCCATTTGGTAGAAATAAGGGTCACGATTTCATGATCATTGCAAATGGAATTCTAATAGCTGATGTGGAAGTAGTATGGGGCTTCATTGTTTTGGAGTAGGATGTTTTTAACATTATCATTTTTAGGAACTATTGGATTACCTTCAATAACTAAATTACTATTATAATTAAATTTCCTTGTTAATTAATCCTAGTGGGTGCACTCATTCCTTTCTAGGTGGGTGGGATATGTGATCAAGGACGTAATTAGTAGTCGCTTTAGATTTCGGGTTGTTGTCATTCTCGTTCTCAATGTTGTTTTTTTATGAGATTGAGTATAGTATTGTGGTTGAACTTCTAGAGGTTATAGATAGGTACTACTACTATAAAACAATCTTTATCTATAACTAGTGATAAAAAAGTGCTAGGTTAAATTATTTTTAAATACCTCATTTATCAGCACTATAAAAAGCGTCGAAAAAGTGGGCCTTTAACAATTAAATTTTTCAATATTAAATGGGGTCATTAACAATGATAAAAAATCATTTTTATATGGGTCCATTTATATATCCCCCAATCCGTTCTAGAAAACATTTTGATAAAGGATGTGATTTTAACACCTCCTTTTAAAAATCATTGATAAGGGGAGATTACTAATGCTAGAAAAAAGCATTAATAAAGGAAGATATTTTATCATCCCTTTTTTCTAATGCTAATAAATTGTATATTTAATAAACAATTTCATTAAAAATAATATATTTATATATTTATATATTTATTCTTATATAAATATAATATATGTTTTTATATATGTTTTAGATTTGGATAAATAGTCATTTATAATTAATATATTATATATTTAGTAAAAATGGATTACTAATTAAAAAATAATAATGTTTTTATTGTTTTAAATTATTATCATTTTATAGTCATTTAATAACAATTTGAAGATATAAAAATTAAATGATTTAGTGAATAGTCTAAGATAAGTTTAAAACAATAGTTAAACATAAAATGGAAATATTTTTTTTCCAGGTGTCCTTTTAGACTCTGCCACATATAAAATCTACGAATTTGACAAGATCTATGAACTAGTGACTTAGGATAACACTTTATTTCATATTTCAAGGCCAAAAATGGCATAAAGGGCCTCCAAAATGGAGTTTTTAGTCAGGGTATCCCGATTTTTTGACATTCGATGGAATTTCATCCCTATTTAAGGGGATCATTAGCATATTTTAAATAGAGAATAAATATTTTCTTGGGGATAAAATTCATATTGATACTATGGTTTTAAAATTTTATCATATTTTAAAATGTGGTATTATTTATTCTTAAATATATTCGTATTTTTATATATATACTTATAATAATTCTCTTTTATAATTACATATATCAGCATATTTATATATAAATTACTTTTTAAATATATGAAATTAATATTTAATATTAAATTCATTTATAGTAAACATTATTCATTTTATTTACCTTATACAAGGGTTTTGATATTTATATATATACCTCATAAAGTAATTTTTATACAAACACATGTGTGTATAAACAATCAAATAAACATATATATATATATATATATATATATATATCTGTGTGTGTGTGTGTGTTTGTGTATTCTAATATATGTTAATAAATACATATTATGAAAATGTATTTAAACTATATCTACCCATTTTTTACATTATACTAATGTATATATATAGTTTTTATATATATGAATATATGTCTATTAATAAACTGCTATATATTTATATTAAATTCTCATATATGTAAATGAATATTTATATATATTTTTAAATAAATATGATAATATATATATGACACAGACACAAACACATATCTTATAAACATATTTTAAATAAATTATATTAATACATGAATAAAAATATATTTAAATATATATATATATATATAATAAACAAAATTATCATTGAATGGAAAACAAAACAACATGGTGCACTGGTTAATGCCTTCCATCTTCAAATGAGAGGTGTAGGGTTTAAATCATGTCATGCGTATGAGGATGGAAAATTGAAAAGACATGCATAATGGGTGGTGGGGTGAAAAGCGATGATAATTGGGGAATGTTGTTAAAGGGGTTGTAGAAGCACTGAGCTCATAGAGGTTTGAAACAATATAATTTTATCCTCTATGATAGTGCTTTTTAGAGCCAGTAAAGCATGTCATTATCATCTGTAAAAAAGAGTTGTCAAAGGCACCCATTAACAGTTCTAAAAAATTAACGGTTAAAGGTGTCCTTTAACAACACTAAGAAAAGAGCGACTAAAGTGGGAATTTAATAGCAATATTTTAGAACTATTAAAGGTCCACTTCATCAATGCTATTGAAGCCTATCCTATTACATTTCTTGGGTTGATATTTCTTTATAAATGTTATTAATGTCCATTTACTAGATCTATTAAAATTTATTTTTATTTAAGTGTATCTAGATATGCTCCCAGATTATTTTTTTGGGTTAATTCCCATTGAGACATATCAATATGGCTGTTGATATACCTGTAAATATAATAATTAATTCCATTCATTAATACCATATGTCTATGACCGAGCTAAAAGTGGAATGAATTTAGCTAAATGATTTTGAAGGATATGGGTTTATCCATCCTATCCTTTCATATTGGGATTTTATAGTTATATTTTTTAATAATTTTGATAGAATTAAATAACATTTCATAGAATATCGTAAGCATAATCAGGTGAAAATGAAGAATAAAATCATGTTTCATGGTATTGATGAACACTTTGATCAACTTTAAGGATCCTGATGGTTATCTTAGATCACTCTGAGATTTCTGTACCACTAGTTGAGGGTCTAGGATGAAGATATTCTAAATACCTTCTTTTGAAGCCAGTTGAAAAAATTTGTGTATTTGGTTATTTTATTTGGTCTTTAAAGTTCTCCAATAGTCTTTATGGAATTAATAAACTTGGTAATCCATCACCTTTTATACTTTTCTAGGGTCATGTTTTTGGATGAAATAATAGTGTATTTCATGATATAGGAGGATCATGTTGTCAATATAGAGGATTTTTTGGGTGTTTTTAGGAGTATAATATATATTACATGTATCCAAATGCTAGTTTGAATTTAGTATATGAATTTTTTAGGAAATATGATTTTCAAGGTAGGTGTTTCGGTTGACCCAAATAATGTTTAAGTAATCATTTGTTTCCAATATCTAAGATTGTTTTCAAGACCATAATTTTTTTCTTGGTTGGGTATTATAGAAATTTCATTCAGGACTTCTCCGGGATGGAATCAACCCTAATAAACATAATATAGAAATAGATGATGTTTTAGTGGGATGATAAAAGCTAATTATATTTTGATCATTTTCAAACCCATTTGAAATATATGATAGATATTATTATTACTTACACATGGAAGGATTATTTCATGTATTATGATGATTTTTTTGTGGGTTCAGGGTGTGTACTAATCCATGACAACCATGTAGTGGCATATGGATCCTGGAAACTATATCCAAATGAGTAGAATTATTCGACCCATGACATTTAATTAGATTATTTTAGGTATGAACTAATGAAATGGTGTCATTACCTCTTTGGGGAGAATTTTAGTGTATTTGGATTAAAATATCACAATTTATATCTTCATCATGAGTGATTTGAACCTCAATCAAAGAAATTTTGTGGAATAAATTTAGAAATGTTATTTTTGATATTTCTCATAAACATGGGAACGATAGTGTGGTCCCCAATGTGTTGAGATTTAATATTATAGTACATGAACTTATATAATCAATGAATTAGTGGGGTATGAGTAGTTAGTTTATTGTTCTACATCTTGATGTGTATGAGGATAGAAAGAATGTATTCTCAGCCAGTGTGTTGGTTACAAGGTCTTTTATTCTTCTCTTTATGAGTTCATAGGTATCTAAACCCAAGATCATGTGGATTGGTTATTTATTAAATAGTACTGAGATGTAAGGTGATTCATCTCTATCACTCTATGGTTACATAATTTTTAGGAGTAGGATGGTGGATCCTTTTATCTTGAGGTTGGATAGGATTTTAAGGTCACATCATTATATTCGGGTAGTTCCCCAAGGGTAATTGATGTGTTATTTACCTCAAGTGTCTGATTATAGTTATTGAGGTTGAGGCATAAAGTTGTAAATGTATTTTCATGATGTTTAACATTTAATAGGATCAATGATGAGATTCAGATACTATATATGTTGTTATAACAACTTCTTATTATAGTCTGGATGTTGGATACGTTATCTATTGAACTTGTGATCATTTTACTCCATACTCTGAGTGGTAGATATGACATATGGGAAATTTTCAATTGTCTGATGAAATCATCCAAATTTCTTCTCATCATGGAGTTAATGAATATTCAATACATTTGATGATTTTGTGTTTAATATGGTGTATGCTACATGGAGTGACCTCATAGATAGTGTCAAATTAGGATGCACATTTCATAAATCAGTTTTTGAAGGGAATCAAGGAGGATTTGGGAACCAATTTAAGATTAAGAACCCTTTATTTCCCATTGTTTGATAGTAAATCAAATCAAACCATCCACAGTATCAATGATATGTTCTGATAATGTGTGCAAGAAATTAGTGGTTTATAGGAAAGGAACCTATCATTGGATTAGTTTCCTTATAATAATAGTCATCATGACTCTGTCAAGATGGACCCATATAATGTATTCGACGAATTTCCATCGAATCCTTATTATGATGGGATATAATGATTAAGAATTCCTTGGTCGGAATGACCCTCTTGCTGGATACAAATGTGATAGTTTAGATAATTTTGAAAATTTTATATATATCACATAATCACAAAATGTCATATTTAAACCATCATAATCATCAAAAAGAATTTCAATATTGTGATAAGATATTTCTATGGGTTTCATCTCAACTGGGACATTGTCTGATGGGTATGTGGAGAAAGATGGCATTGTGTTATGTTGGGTTATTCCATGTTTTCGATCATCTTGTGATGGTTTCCTATTGGCTAGAGTTTCTAACTCAACAATATTGTTCCATGATGTCATCCATGCCTCCTAAATAAAGATGTTCCATTTAAACCCATATCATATGCTAGATTCAGAAAATATGAAGCATCACCCTCATACCACCATTATAGATCAACTAATTTATATTTTGGATTACGTGAAAGAGGTACTCTATGGTAAGTCAATCCCATTTGGTAGTGTCCTCCGGCCTCATCATGGTAATACCTGTGATATATGGTTGTGGGAATCTATAGTAAGGGATTTATGGCCTCACATATTTCATCCAAGTATGCATAGAGATATTTTACTGGTATAGTGTTTAATGGTGTGGACCTTGTTAAAACTATCAGGTCACTGGTACATTTAATTTTAATCATTATTTATCATTTTTATGTCATTGTATTTCTTTTTGTGTTGTGGGTCAAGAATGAGAGTTTTTTTAAGGCATACAGTGCTCTCCAATTTTCACAACGTTCGTCTAACAATGTGGCTAACCATTAGATTATGATGTAAGGGGAATAAGTTGGGGTTTTTATAGTTTTATCATGTTTATAAAACTATATGATACATAGGAGTAAATATGTGACACCCATGAGTAATAATTTTGCTCATTTTTTGGTGATATGGTAGCTCCCACGTGGTTGGTGTATGGTTTTCCAATCTATGTGGATAAACAATGTTGAATGTCTAACTAACATAAATATGGTATTTTAAAAATTTACCCTAATAGTTTTTATACTATTTATCCCATATTAGATCCTCCAATGATGCACCACCCCCATCCTAGGCCTTTAATCATCCCCCACTCCTTGGTGGTGGATTTTATTGCTCACAAAGCAGTTTTCATAAATGATCCACTCTTATTGATTTCTTCTTCCGTACCCCTTCCTCTTGACATTTCATACATTTCAACGATGATCATAACCATAGTTGGTGATGATGTCTAAAACTATGGTATTATGGGGGATTATATTTTTTATGAGGTTTAGGCATGTGAGGTTGGAGGATCCCTAAGTAGTAGAATCATGCAATGAGCCGTGCCCAATTTTCATTTTCCCATGACTGATGACCAATATGAAATTTAAATTATGATGAATGTTATCATCAATGGAATTGAATCAATGAAAATTGAAAAGGGATAAAATGTCATAATCAAGCATATGATCATCACTTATTATATATAATTAATTTAATATATTAAAGAGTTAACTTCTATGAATTTTTTTCGTTGATAGATATGATAATAGATATATGCTATACCATTGATGTATTATAGGAATAAAGAGCATATTCACTCTAGAGGTGATCCACATATGTTTAAAAATTCATTGAACAACGACATAGGAATATCTAGGTTCTAGCATAGTAGATCCAAATTCATATACCAATCGCTTTTTATCATCATGTGAATCACTTCCATTGATTTCCTTTTAATATCTCTAGATTCTTGAGTTGGGGTGGAGAAAGATCATTCCATTTTCTTTGCATCGTTCATATGGGGGGATCTCTCCAGTTATTTGAGAGAGTTTTCTCATTCTGTCATTGAGCATAAAAAAATATTTCTCTCTTTTTAAATTAATATAATATGGTTTATATACCATTAGGGTTAGAAATAAATAATTACACAAGTTCCCCTTATTATTTATTAAATCCATACAGAACTTCAAGTCAATAATAATGTTAATATTTATATTATTTATTGACTTGTGCTAAACATGAAAATTAAATTAAATTTTAGTTAATGAAACAATATTCAATATATATTATTTCTCACTAGACCTAAAAACATGGTCTTCCATTCCTCCATGATATTTATTCGGCCCTGAATACTGAATATTTTTTTAATAAATAAATATTACTACATTATTCCCCAATAAATAAATAAATATTATATTAACTAAATATAAAATAAATATATTTTTTAATATTATTCCTATATTATATTCTCTTGAATAACTGGTGATGGAATATATGTGAACAATATAACATTAATATTTATTAAACCATATGTAAAGATAAAATTTATTCAAAATTTTAAATAATAAATAATATAAATTATTAATCTGATGCTCTTGATACACTTAGTTTGTGACATTATAGGTCTCTTTCTCAGTGGCATTAGGCGAAGCATCCTAAAGTCCCAGGATATCATATAGAAACACAATAATGTACCTAATTAGAATGGTATTAAGGACATAAGGAAATAATACCTCATATAGATTCTAATAGTGTAATAATATCATTTTATCATGATATCTCTAATCAATCAGGTTACATTCTTATTCCATCAACCTATGTGCTCAATGTCTATTTCTTTGACATCTAAGAAATTATACATTCCCATAGAACACAATAGAAATTAATTAATTTAGGATATATTAATTTCATCAATGGTCATTAGATAACAAAATACATTAAATAACAAAATGAACAAATCATTTTTCTCATTATTAAAAAATGCTATATTACTCATGATGCACCCAAGATGTCCTACCTCACCGTGACCATCTATTGTCATGGATTTTTTCTATAAATAAAATCACAAGACATAAAAAATTAATTAAAAATAATATTATAGTCTAAGGACCAATAATCACATCTATATATAGGAACATCTAATGACATATATAAATGTGGATTTCCTACAGTTGGGTCTCATTCTAAAAATATCCTACAATAGATATAACCGATGGAGTACACTATGAGAAGGAGACTCAAAGTCCTATGATTCTCCACCCCAGACAGACTTTTAAAATTTGTGTCCCTCAAATGATATGATGTATGTATAGATCTTATATTTAAAAATACTATCATGAGAATTCTATGTTATCACCATAGTGGGGAACTGCTATGAAATATTAGTGTGACAAAAACTATTAAGACATTATCGCATACTATGTTAGACAAATGAATAATAATAATTTGTTAAGGTTTTTTTAATATTCACAACCATTAAAATTGTTTGTTATAAAATACACAATAATTGGTTCTAGAAAACCAACTCCAATTGACTCCCATTTGTATCAGATGCAACTGGTAACAACATTTAGTCTGCTATATCTCACATGATACTCATGCTTCTGCTAAAATTTGCATTTAGTCAAGGGGTCCTCCATGATTTTGCTTCATAGGAAATCTACTTACTATAACTTCAACCCAATAAGAAGAATACCTCAAGAGGTGATACTCCTAGAGTATATACTTTTTCTATTATTGGGAGCTTAGAATTGTTCCAAGAGGGGCCATAATAGGGTTATCATAATAAATTATGATTGGATCATTACTATAAGGTACAATATCTATCTCCTAGATAAAGTTTCATATCCAATATTCTTCCTCGGCTTTATTAGAACCTATTATAAACTTATTATATTCTGTATAATCAGTGAAAACTGGTAAATTATAACTCTTCCTACTCATATCTCCTCTGTTAAAATAAAAAACCTATCCTGAATCCACCTTTATGGAATTATAATATATATAATAACTAGTATCATATAACCCATGACGACTAGATCCTCATCTCCTCTATATAAGAAGAACATATCCTTATTTCTTCAATGATACTTGTAGATAGCCTTTATAATATCCAAATATTGGTCCCCTATATCTTTTATATATATTCCTACCAAGACCAATGCTTCAGAAATGCCATGTCAAATAAATAGCCCAGAATACATGATTGATCCTATTGTTGAATTGCATGTGTTATAACTCATTATATCATTCTCCTATTGCGTTCGAGGAAACATTTTCATCAAAATACATAAACCATGTGGCACTAGAACCAATCACCTCTTGGACTATTCCTTACTAAATCTACATAGTAGTTGGTTTATGTATTTACCATAGTTTAGTCCAAGAAGCATGTTGTTTATATCACAAATTTTCTTTATCCCTTGAATATAGGCTTCTTCACTTAGGATCTTCATGGATAAAAACATGTTTAACATTTAAATTAAAAATTATATGAATATAGGTAATTTCTAATAATTAATATATAATAAAAATATAAAACTAGGATAATGACCTCATTTTCAATAAAACTCTTGTAAGCACAAGGATCACATTTGTCCATAATAAAACCAAAATATATTATATGATCAAAAAATAAAATTCTCGATGACATGATTAATTTCATAAACCCATAAATGGATATCAGGAACATGGAAATATTTTTGGCATCAAATGATGTCACAAGACCTTCTGGTTGTGTCATATAGACATCTTCCTGATGGTTCTAATCATGAAATGTAGTTTGACATCCATCTCCCAAATCTCATAGTCATGGTAATCTATAATAGTATTTAGAATTCAAATGGATTGAATAATGGAATCTTGTTAAATGTTTTCATAAAATTAAATTCCTGGAGACAGTTTAAACCCTTCATGTAGTAGAAAATATTTATAGGAATTTTCTTTAACTTTCTTTTGTAGTTTTCTTTTGAATATCCATTTTAACACTATATGTTTTACATCAACTGTCACATCATGTAGAAACAAAACATGGTTCTAATAAATGTAATCCATTTATGAATTCAATTCTTCTTTCCCTCATGTAGTATATGATCTATCTACTACCACTTCATAGTAGATAAGTTCATCATTTTAAACCCATAATGTGTCACCATCCTTGGTAACTAGAAAACCATAACTATATTTTTCTTACATCACTTATGCTCATAAACAATACATAGGTTTTAGGGACTACTACATCCACAAGGAACATTATAATCTATTCTTATTCCATATTTTTTATCTTGATCATCAACTTCATCATAGTCATTACTTACCTCACTATCCTTTATTAGTATGTTCTCACTCATATGAACTATATCTTTTTTGGAAAAATTAAAATTATTATCTGATATTTAAATCAATAGTATCCCTTTGTTTACTTGGGGTACCCTATAATGATAAATTTTTTCCATGGGGTGATATTTTGTTTCCTTAGAAGGCATTAAAAAATTCCTCACCACACCATACATATATATATGTGAATAAATATTTATATTTCCACCTCATACCTTGAAGGTAATTCCCTTTTCCACTTTAGTTGGTACTCAATTTACTGTGTATGCTAAATTTGTCAATGCATATCCCCAAAAATATAATGGAAGACCCTAATGACTAAAATAAACTATACCATATATAAAAAGGTATGGTTCTTCCTCTCATTAACATAATTCCACTTTGGTGTATATGGTGTAGTGAGCCTATATTTAATCCCTAACTCCCATAAAATGTCGACAAACTCTTGGTTTAGATATTCAAATCCATGATCTTCTCGAAGATTCATTATCATATTTCTATTATTATTCTCTACATAATTCTTGAATTATTTTAATTTATTAATGAAATTTGACATATACCTCATTAAGTAGACATAGTCATATCTACTCAGGCGATCAGTAAATTTTCTGAAGTACAAATACCAACCTCTAGCCTCTATTATAAATGGTCCACATGGGTTAGTACAAACCAATCCTTGAATCTCTATGGCCCATTCACCCAGTCCATCAAATGATGCTTCGAAAATTTTTCCTTGAAAATAACCATGACATATTTCATTTTTTTTATCTCATAATAGGATAAATAATCATCTTTATATAGATTTGTCGGTTGATTCTATTTCATATTTCCAATATGATGATTCTATAACTGGTTTTTATTTGACTTATATGAACATGATTCATTTTCAATTTCTAGTAATTTTTATTCATAATACAATACTCAAATTACATTATTTAATTATGTCATATCATTACTAATGTTGTATTTATAAAATAAACAACTCTTATTTCCAATCATGAAAATAAAACCATCTTCATCTAGGATTGTATAGAAAATAAGTTCGTGGTAACAGTTGGTATATAATAACAGTCTTATAAAACCAAAATCATTCCTATTGGAAATGAAAGGCGGTAGTCACCAATGGATAGAGTAGCCAACCACACACCATTGGTAGCTCGTATATCCACCTCTCCTCTAGAAATTTTTGGAAACTTACATAGTTCATTCATTTCGATACATATGTGAGAACCAATATATGTATCTCATAAGAAATGTGTATATATTGAAAGATTACACTCGATAATGAATGTAACTTCATCTTCCCAATGATTATGAGAGTATTTATTATTTTTGTGGATTTTTTGCCAATTTAAAAACATATTTTCTCCCTTTCCATTCCATACCTCTCAATCTTCTTCTTTTTGAAAGATGTTGCTCTGGAGCATTAAAATTTTTGTGAGTGTTGGGTCCCTTTTACTTGTTCTTCCAGTTTTTATTCACCAAAAGGACAATGGGTTTTCAAACCCAATGTACTCATCCACATGGAAAATTAATGTAAGATCTTCTGAAATGCTCCTCTCATTGTTACTCACATTGTAATTGATAATAAAACTAGAGGAGGACTTGGGATGTCATGAATGTATATGATTGTTGTGATAATCATATATTATTGTAATCATTATGATTTATAATCGTTTAATTTATATAGTAAGTTTGATTATATAGGGTAGAAAAACCTCAACTTCTCTAAGATCAGTAGTATAAAGTCATTGCATATCTTATATGTAGATTGTATCTACCTATGATGACAGAGATCTCGAAGGTATAACATAATGTTATAAGCATTCAGGTCTCCATGTTGCTTAAATAATCATTGGTCAGGGATGATATCATAAAACACTTATTAAATGTAGCAACATCCAAATGGTTCTCATGGGTAGAAAAATATTAACCACTAGCCTCATTTACAGGCCTTTAGTAATAGGTTTTTCTTACTAAAACAATTATTTTATGGGTTAAGGATAACACGTAAGAACATTTTCCTCTATTTGAAAATTTTATCAATGATAAGGTTACTCCTATAAATGATGGACAAATAGTGACACCATTGATATCATTTTTTTCTACAAGTAACATTATATGATATTTAGTACATTATCTTTTAAAATTGAGACAAATAAACAAATACTATATTTATTAATCTACTATTAATTTATCAAAACCCAAAAACCTTCACCATTTTATTTGGAATATCCTATTTCTTGTACATTCTAGTGGAAATTATATATAATTTACCATTCCCATTACTATAAATTTTGTTTGTTAAAAAACGTGAATATTTTTATGTATTCATTCCAAATTCAAGCTTCATTAACTGATAGTTCTTCAATCTATTGTGTCGGTTCTCCAATACTAAAATCCTTTAACTTGATTTCCTTATGGCTTTCATCCCAGTTATGCAATGTCCAGTTTTGGAATTCAACCCTTGATGTTTACTAAGTTATGTCCACCCTAAAATTAATATTATAATTCACCAATAATTGAAAGCATGGTTGGTCAATAATATTCAATTATAGTTTAATTTTAACTGATTTAGTGGAAAACTATATCATCCTATTATATATAATGAGATATTTTATATTTCATGTGTAAATTTCAAGTTTATAACATTGTCAAATTATTTTTGGATTAAATTAAGTGGTTTTCCAGGTTTTAGAAAATATTTATGCATAAGAAAATTCATTTTAGTAATAGCTTGTAAAGTTGTTAATAATATTAATTCATCTGATTGTGAAACGTCATCCATAAAGAAATAACCATGAATTATGATATAAATAAAATAATAAAGTGGTATGATCATATGAATTTACTAATGGTCTGTTAATCTAGATGATGATATACTAACCCTTTATCTAGTGGAAAAACTCCTTTAACCAATTAAGAATCACATTACATCATTCCACCTAACCACCTATGTATCTCTATTGGGTTTTTTCACCTCTTCTCTAAAATTGAACCACATTTACTATCTTGGGGGCTCTATCAATAATGTATTCTTTTATTCACTTATGGGTTAGGGGGAAGGGGTTACATAAAATGAAACCATGGGAAAGAATACACTTACATAATAAGAGGAGAGAAGAAACACATGCCAATATTTTTATTTAATAATAAATAAATGAAAAAAATCATATACAATGGTCTGGTATATTCTCATGATCATTAACATTTATACATTAAATTTTGCATTTAATAAAACTATCCTTAATTTCTTAATGGGTATTTTTAAAGATAATAGGTGATTGAATTAATTAATTGTTTTATTTAATTAATCATTTCTTTTATCTTAATTATCATATGAATTTCCATTATATTCGTATCCATCATATTTTTAGAATAATTGAATACATTTATTTAAAATTATTTATGTATATAAATGTACCTTAGAGGGAACATGATGAATACCAATATAAATATACCAAACATGTATTATAAATGTATATTGTTTACTCTTATGATATATGGTATACATGAATTGTCATGTAGTTTCATCATGTGTAATATCAAATAATTGATTAAAAAAATAACATGATTTTTTTATCATGAGTTATACATTAATAAATGTTTAGTAATTACAATGATACAACTTATACATAATATGAAGATATGAAAATTATGAAAACATTAATTAATCATATATATAAATATATATAATAATTCCCACAACAATTTGGTTCCTATCAACATAATCACCACACTCAGGCACAGGTTGATAAGGATTACCCAGTATAATTAATTAATTTTAATTCTATGTAATTTTGTATATGTACATGTCATGTAAAAGGGAGATACATAGAATGAACATATCTACAATTATATCTAAGGAACACATATACGGACTCATCACATAATCTATGGCTAAAAATATTGGATTACATAGTGTTTACAAGGGATACACGGTCTGTGATCTTTGACTTACACAATCACCAGTCAGGTAGGCATTGTATGAAAATAAATGGTTTATCTGTGACTTAAATGACTATATATTGATTAAATGGGCTATGTAGAGTTTAATCTAACTGACCATTATCCAGGATGTCCTGACCAACACATCATGTAAGAAATTATATGCACAACATGTATAAAATTCAAATGATTTAAATAAATTCTGAATAAATTTCAACTGCTTTGAAAATGAGTAGATGGTGTATACATCAAGGTACAAGGTGTGTACATATTTTCCATCCTTCTGAAATACATGGCAACACCAGATGAGTTCGTTGATTTATTTGGATCAAAAAATTATTTGATTTGATTAGATATATGAGATATGAATGGTGAAGAAGATGATCTCGCAATTTGGAATAATGAAATTTTTAGAATGAATTGAAAATTAAAAGAAAAATGTGTAAATTAACTAATGATATTTAAAATAATTACAAATAGTTATATGAACACATTGATACCACATGATTTTTCTCAGTTTAGTGGAAATTTTTGATGGTTGATGACCGACTTTTCTTTTTTGTTATGGTCTATGATCTTTTTGAGATTTACATGACAATGAACATCATTATAAATTAAATTTCATATTTTTAAATATAAAAGGAATAGAACATTGGAACCATGCATAGGATAATCACATATTATTTATAATTAATTATTTCATTTAAAGAATTACATTTCATGAAATCTTTATTTATTGGTTGATATTACAATAAATCAATATGGTAACTTCATTAACTTGTAAGAAGTAATTGTTGATTCACTCTAGAGGTGATCCACACATGTTCCAAAAAAACATCAAACATCGCTGTAGGATTCTATGGGTGAAATCATGGTATATTCTAAAACATGTGTTATTCTCTTTAGATCACTTCAAGAATCGCTTACCATGTGTTCTCCTTGATATCTCTGGACTCGAGAATTTGAGGTATAGGAAGATAAATATCCATTCTTCAGAGAATCATTGTTGAGGGATATATATAGGGGTTGTGAAGATTATTATCATATATTATTCATCATAACACAAATGAATTGGATCTCTAGAAAAATAATTTAATTTGGTTTATATACAAGTAGGGTTATAACTAAATAATTTCACAAGTTTACCTAATGATTTATTTAATCTATTTCGAACAAAATTTCAATAATAATATAAATAATAACATTATTTCTCGACATGTGATAAAAAATAAAATAAAATTTAATATTATTTAATCAAATATTATTAAATATATATTATTTCTCACCATATATAAAAACTCAGTCCACCGTTCCTCCACGATATTTATCGGGCCTTGAATAATGATTATTTATTTAATAAATATATATCTATACATTATTTAATAGTAAAATAATATATATAATATCCCATAAATATAAAATAAATATTTATTAAATATTATCGGATCATAAAATATTTTCCCAAATAACTGGTGAAGGAATATATGAGAACAATAAGACATTAATAATTATTAAACCACATGTGGGAATTATAGTTATTGAGCTTGTTAAATAATAAATAATATATATTACTTAACTATGATTTTAGATAGACTTAGTGTGTTACCCTCTAGGACACATTCTCAGTGAAATTAGTTAAATCAGCATTAATTCCAATGTTAGCATCTAGAAATATATCAAAAACCCCATAAAGAAATAATTAGAATGTTGTAATGAAAAAATACCTCATACAGATACTCACTGTGTAATACAATCCTTGTATCATGATATCAAAAATCATGAAGGTTTCTTATTTTTTCCATCAACTAATGTGATCGATGTCTTTATCATTGACTATATAGAAGTAGAACATAACCATATAACATAATGGAAAAGATTTTATTTCATCTATATCACTTCCATTAATGGTCCTGAGTGATCAAAATATATTAAAGAACAGAATGTAAATTTTTTATAACAGTATTCAGTAATTCGATATTACTCATGTCCCACCCTACATATCCTACCTTACAATGCGCATCAATCTTCACGGTTTATGTCAATACATTAATATAAATGACTTATAATAATCATTAACAGTATTCTTAAATAATAGTGATCAATTCACAAGTATTCTATTGATAATATCACAGGAATCATATAAACATGAATTTCCTACTATAGGGTCTTATTATCATAACATCTTACACAAGATATTACCAAGGGAATACACCATGATAATGTACCTTAATGTTCAATGAGTCTCTGCCGCTGATATCATGTATCATTTGTTTCCCTGAAACGATATAATCAATCTTTACAACATATATTTAATAATATTTAAATGGTACTCCTGTGTTATCATAATTTTAGGGATCTGATATGGCCATTTATTGTAACAAATACTATTAGGATATTATCCCAGAAAATGTTATAATGAAGAGTAATCATGATTCTAAATTTTTTTTATTAATATTCAATACATTGAATAAATGTTATCATAATGTATAAAGATGTTGCTACTAGGGAGACAACTCCCTGATATGGCTCATCTTATCTATGCAAGGTTTTTGTTGTCGAAGATGATGAGATTGAAACAAATTTTGGGGATGGTGTAAAAATTTAAGATAAATTTCGATGGAACACCCTTACATATTTAATCATCATGGGTATGTGTTCTCTAAATTTTCATCAAAATTGTTTATCATTGATGTTGATCGCATGTTTGACGTGCCATGTCTCTTGGTTTAGCAATGTTTTGTTTAATCTTGGGGTTCCAAATGGTTGTGCCATATTTTCACGCAATTCCATTCATAAAATCATTTAATATGGGTTTTTTGGTATCAAATGGAATAATAAATAATAATTTTATAAGTTATTTACCTTGAGTACGGTTTTTTGAAAAAATTAACAAGTTTGTAAATAAAATTCACATATGTTATGATTATGTTTTGATGGAGTAGCACATGAGTTATGTAGTGTGTGTGTGTTTGTCGGTTGCCTAAGGGGTCATGATAACATTTAGGGAGGAAAACTATAAGATTTTTCATTTTTGATTATAATTAATTTTGAGAGAATTTGGATAGTAATACCTTGATAGTTTCTATTTTGTTCGAGAGAGACCGTGTGATCTCTTGGAAATGGTCCCAAGGAAGACCTTGAATGCTTACATTTTTAATAGTTTGCTACCATATATTGTTTAGACTCACCCAAAATGTAATATTATGATTGGAGAACTAGTGGAATTTACTCATTCTATGTTTATTTATATTATATGTTCATTTTATTAGTGTCATGGTTATTTGATAATGTGTGTGTCATAAAAATCTCTATTCATATGGTTATATGATGTCAATTTGATGGACTGCCTTATTATTCCAGGATAAATATAATGATAATATCATTAAATGGGCCTTATTTTCTTTTTTAATTTTCCACGTTGAAGAGTTTTTTTAAAAACACATTATTTTAAATAGGATAAGAAAAATAATTTAAAAGTTTTATTGAAAGTGTTTTTTTTAATTTTTAGTTTTAAAAAATAAATCTAGTTTATTGGTTTTCATAGTAAAATTCTTAAATAGATTCATGGTGGTATTGTTCTTAGATTATTTTCTCACACCCAACAAATACCTTTGGTCATCCATTGACTTTTTTGTTGGTCACATGTAAGGGATAGTGAATCAAGTACCTATGTAGGTCTTTTTTATTATCCTTGTTAGTTTTTTTATGGTGGAGATGTATTCTCACTAGGTTAGAACACAAGGCGTCAATTTAGGATTGTTAATTCATTGGGATGTATGTATAGGCGTTGTTTGGCCTTCTACTCATTCTTTTGAGTTTTGGTAATTTGATCTCTTATACCATGTATATGTCTTATTATGGAATGTTTTGTATATGATGTATTATATTTCTTGTGGTAACATTTTAAATAATTGTTTTGTACTATGGATGTTTCATTTTCTATTGTTGACTCTGGTGATATCAGTGTGGAAATCCCATTTCACGGACGGTTCATTCCAATTTATCATGGGAGAAACCATTAAAACGTGATTTTTGGTTATTCATGATGCTTTTCACGATCCAGTAGTGATCAAGAATGCCGTTAGGATATTTGGTCTACTAGATAAAGTGATGGGTTGGGTCAAATCTTATCAGTTTGTTACAAAATATATTCTGAATATGTTTTACAAAAGATAATTTATGATATTTTATAATGTGAATTCATGACATTATTTGTTTTATATATGTTATGGAAGTTGAATTTTTTTATGGTGAAGGGTGAGAGAAAACTAGATCTCCAATGCACTGGGTAATGAGTATTTTCATTGGTGTATTAAGTTGGAATTAATAGAGTAGGTTACTCCAGTATTCAGTGTTCATATAATGGTTATTGTGAGAGTGTTTTGAGGATGATTATCCAACATACCTAAATGACTTTACTAATACATAAAATTATTTTCCATGGATTAATTTTAATTTCATAAGGTATGATAATGATATTGTGTTTATATGAAATTTTATGCCCCTTTTAAAGGTGAAATGTATGTTTTTCATGAAAATATTTTCATCATTACCCTTGTTTTAAAAGAAAAAAATATTGATTTTGTTTTTTCGTTAATATTTTATATGATAAGTTTTATGAAAATATATAGGAAATGTATCTTATTTATATGGGGGAGAATAATTTTTCAAGCTCAATGATTATTATGTAAATAGAGATAATTTTCTTATGGGATTACATCACGATTTGAAATGAAAATTGAGTTTATTTGTTTTTATATCCATTAATGAAATTTTTTTGGTCATCCCATGTTTTCAAATATCTTTCTCAAGAACTAAGGATTAATTTAAAACTATCGAAAGGTATAACATTTCATTATGGGGGTTAAATTTTAAAGTAGTGAATATGTTATTAATTAAATAAGTGTTCAAATTTATGTATCCAATTTTTTGTAGGATAAAATGATATCGAGGTGATATTTCCTATTTTCATTATAAGAAAATCAATTGAATGTTTTATAATAAATTCTATAAAACTATAAACCGTGAAGACCCTTGAATGGTAAGAAATCAAAAACCTTGTTATAATAATTTAATTATTTGTTTCTTATTTAATGGGGTGATATATTTAGGGGTTCTCATCATGTTATAATTGGAAAAAACTCCATAATTAGAGAAAAAACTATCCTAAGGGCCATTATTCATAGCATGGTCCTAAAAAAGTGTGGCATGTGATCTTGGAATCTGGACTACCCACCTTCCGTTTTCCATGGTATATAAAATATGTTGACCTAATAAGTAGTAACCAATAACAATATGAAAATAGATACATACTTAGATACAAAAATCAAAACTTAAATTTAATCCTCACCCTTGACTACTTGTTATAAGAAAAAATCACTTACTCAAAAAGATGTTAATATAATTATTATTTTCTATATATGGATAATTTAAATACATAGGAAAATTATTAAATCTGGGTTCATATTATGAGTGTGTTTCAATAAGACAACACTCATTCAAATATCCAATTGGTCCACAATCCAATTCTTTAAAACCCAAGTTATATAATTCCATTTTAAGGAACTAATCATAAATTAAATGTTTATAGAAACATTTATAAATTATTTTTTAGATAAATATCCAATATAATTATCAAAACTCATTAATAAATGCTATTAAAATATTTTGTTAAACATAAAACATTCACAGTTTGATATAATAGATTTGGCATAATCATTTAAAAATGGAAAACACTTTTTAATTAAATGAAATACTTTAAAACCCCATGTTTTCTTTCAAAATAATCCTCAAATACATTTAACTACAATATTTTAAATCTGAAACATGAATTTAAATATTCAAGTAATATTTGTTCTAATAATAAAAGGTTAAAGTATTTATTTACATAACTAAAGATTATCACAATAAAAATCCTTGGAGTTTGACCACCAAATCATGGAATATAGAGCCTTAAAAAGCTAAACAGAACCCTAGAATAGCAATTCACCAAATTGATTTTCACATGTACATAAATATTTGGTTGTTTAGAAATTATTAGAGAAATATTAATAAAAATAATGGATTTAAAAAGAGAATTAAGGGGTCTGGGTAAATTTAACATGGGGAATCAACAAAAAATCTAATGAAGAATAGGGAAGGGGAGAATGCATGGGAGGTCATCTATGATGATAAAGGGTAAAACCTAAAATGATTTAATTTTGGACTAACATGTTGAAACTAACCATGTGAAAACCTTTTTTAATATAACATGGTTCCGCTTTCCCAGTTACTCAGTCTGAATAGCCCTCTAACTTCATTGTGATATGCTATAAAATAAAATATTTGATCATTAATTGAGAATCATGCCTCTATTATGTGTCTGTTGTATTTATGGCTCAATTATCCCTCTAAAAAAAACCATGTGTTTAACCACTGACCTCACGATGTGTCACAAATGTAACCCCCTCTCCTCTGGGTTATAAAGCCCTTGAATATGATGTGTCTAACTTGTTGGGTATGGTTATCCCCTTATACACAGTTCTCCACACAAAAAAATCACTTGATTACATTGTGGTTTACCGAAAAGAAAAAAGGATGTTGAATTTTATGTCATGTCCATATCATATCCTTTTAAACACACATTAGGTTAAATATGGTCTCCCTTTCATAAAATACATTCCCTATGGTGTAGATGTTTGGGTTATGTCGTGGCCCACTAAAATGAAAGAACAATTGTAATGGAAACAAATGTTATCCTTATGAAACAAAGAAACTATAACCATATGAAACTCTTCGTCACAACACCAATATAGTATTTCTGATGTGATATTAAATGATATTTCCACAAATACACCCTCACAGAGGACCACCATATGTTGTGGAATGGTCATCTTGTAGGAAAGGGGACATGAAATGACCTCTTTCAACTGCATTGTGTCCTTCTAAAATTTAACATTACCATCTATAGTTCCCCCATAACACTATAATAACCACAAAATTACTAATAATACAAAATCAAAATAAATAAATATATATTGATAATTTTTAAAATAATAGGGAGTTTTATAATGCGGTGAGATATATTGTTTATATAAATATAATTATTTATTATATAGAAATATTTTTTGTGTATATTTACTCATATAAGATTAGGATATATGATTTTATCCATTATTTTCATACAATTTATGAATTTGACATATTATTTTATTTATGGGGAATAAAATTATATATCCCCTTGAAATACTGATAGGTCTTATTATGTAATCTAGTGTGGGTGTATAGTTTTTTCCTAAATATTTAGTCATGATTTCATGACATGGGACATTAAAAATATGGTTATGATATTCGACATTATACATAGAATCCTTTTAAGAATAGTTATTTTTATCCCTGTTATTATTTAATTATACTATTATGAGATAAATGTATAGATTATAACTATGTTATTTGTTTTTTACATCATTTGAATATTTTTTTCACCATATCATGTATATAGTATTTATTTAATGTTAATTTCAACATTTTTCGACCCCATACTAAAAATTTCATCTCAAACATATTATTGTTTCTCCATTTCGCATAGTAATTTGGATGAATTAAATATGAGTGTTAAGCATAATCCTAGAGAATCAAAAATGATTAATATAACATCATAATTTGTATCATCATTACAATTTAATTTAACAACCATATATGTATCTAGTCTCACAAAAGTACTAAATTTTTAGATCCTATGTTTTGTGATCTAAACTATTATGTAATTTCTTAACAAATGAACACCATGGAGTATTTTCAGATTTTATCATTTGTACTTCCAATATTAAGAGTGTGGAAATTAAATATGTATTTTTGGAGAAATAATTTTATTTTAGGCTATCTAATTCTCACCCCACCAAACATTTTCTAATTTACCATTTTATTGTGTTACCCCCACGTGATCAACATCATAATTTCCTAGATGATTTTTTTTCTATCCCTCACTCCCAAAGAGAAGAACAACCCCAGACCCCAAAAATATATATCATATGGTCTCTAAATCCTATTGTGACTCAAGCCTATGAACTGCCCATGGAATAAGACTATACCACTAGCTTAGAAATATTAAGTCCTAAAGTACCTCTCAATAGTTATCAAATGACTCTCGATTCTAGATACTCTTCAATATATAAAAAAATCTTTTCGAATCCTTTTTTGAATCCCAGAATACCCATACGAATTTGAGTTTGAGGTGGATTTCACATATGCATGTAATCATAAGATTGAATTTTTCAAATACAACATTGTCACTTACATCCAATATATATACTATAGATGTGTGATGCAATATCATATTATCTCATCTATATATCTGAAGAAGTCATGGATATTGAAATTTACTAAGTATTAGAGGCCAGTAGATTTAGGATCAATATCAACTCATCACATAATCATCATTACCTTCAACTCAAAAATATAATTTAAACCTATCTGATTTACCAATTCAGAGGCATGAAAATATAAATTTAGTGCCATTAATAATGGTTATTCTAAAATAACAATTTACGTATTTTATTTTATTATCTAATTCATGATCTTTTGTCATAATACATCATTAATATCATTTTTACAACATATGGGGTTGGAAATGCATGTGGTTATATTATCATCATTTCATGTACAACATCAACAGATATGTGGGAGTGTTACATGGGGACAAATCACCATTTGACTCATGTGAAAAATCATATTTTTACAACATATACTATAAAAGGGTTGAGGGAGAAACAAAAAATAGAGGGCACAACAAAATCGGTATCCATTAATGGATTTAATATTTCTCTACAAATTTTTGTATTATTAAATAGTGGAGATTTATTCATTATATTCCTTTAATTAATTGGAAAATACACATATGGATGGTAATGTTGTTATGTTTGTAATACCCCAATATTTTATGTTTTGTTTTCAAATATATTTATAATTTTAATATTTTATGTTACATGAAACAATTATTTTATATTTTGATACAAAAATTATAATTCTTTTCTTATGTTTCACAAAATTATGAATTTATCTTGTGCTACACACAATACAAATTTAAAAATTCTATTACACACTATTACATGTTTATCTTGCATTACACAGGACAGTGAGTTGAATCCAAACATGACACAATATTTTAATATTATTATTTATTATGACGGTTAAAAACTAGACATAGGAATGGTTGGTATTAATATGAATAAATAAATTATAAAAATATTGGCAGAACATGTTTATATAATGTATTCATTGGTGACCAAATAATTATAAATTAAAATAAAATACTTTTATAGATAAGATTAAATATTATTATAATTTTTTTTATATGAACAATGTTATTTTCATCAATAAATTAACCAAATTACATTGGAATAATTATTTTTAGGAAATTTATATAACATATATTCAATTAAATTTTTTAACATTCATCTTATATGTTTTCTAGAGAAGGGATATGAATAAATTAAAATTTACTCTTAAAACTATATTTTTTCTAAACAATGATTATGTATCCTTTTTTATGGAACATTGATTTTAAATATACATATTTAAAAATTTAGAAATATAATTTGTGTAAAATATAATTTTTTAATTCTTAATATAATAATTATCATTTGGTGAATTTTTTTGATTTTTAAGAATTCTTTCAATTTTTATGAGTAATGATAAATCCATAATTCCAATTAAAAATATTCATTTTGATTAATTTATTTAAAAAGTTAAATTATATATTAAATTTATTTCAATGTATATTTAATTTAATATTAAATCTATTAATTCAATATTTTTCATTGGAATCAGTTCTATATTAAAATTTACTAAAACAATCTTTGTAATCTTTTCATCTTTTTTCATTAAAAACCCCCTTTCTTGATATGTCTTTGGGATAAATTTTAAATTAATTTTAACCACTAATATAAATTTATTTTGTATAAAATGTATTCTATATTTGGAATAATCATAAATTATAATTTCAAATAATTATTTCATAATATTTTACCCATGTTTTTAGTGAAATAAATAAAATTGAATAAAAACAATTAAGGTAAAAACAAGATTACTTAGTTGTTAAATATAAAATATAAGGTGTAAAATGATGAAAAAAATAGTACATTCCCCATTTTTTCCTTTTGTAGAACATATAACTTCTATAATATTTATTTATCCATTATTGGAGACATTTTTAATAGAAAAAATGTCGATTGAATTAAATCTATTGAAAAAATTAAAAGAGTTCCACTCACCTCTATTAAAAAAGACCACCCACTCTCCCCCTCTATAAAAAAATTCAGAATATTTTTATCGGTCCAATAACTGGCCAAATAAATTTCACACATCACATATCTCATCAAATAATCTTATGGTCGTAAATCCATCCAAGGAAGGCCATTGGCGCAAAACAAAATGAGATGCTCTATGAAGAGGCATCATTCATCAGTGAATGTTATTGATTTATTTAATCCTCAAACCCATTTATTTTTTATCATTATTACATAATAACCACATTATATTTAATATATTTATATGTTTTTATGTTATAGTTATGACCTACTACCACACACCTCCATAAAATGAGTTGCAAAATCCCCATTCTTGTGTACAGTGAACTACATTCTCACAAAACCGATGTCATTTGTAATTTCATTATCACCTATTAAGGTTGAGAATAATAATGTAGATATGGTTTATATATTATATTTTTTATATTTATGATATATTTGTTCTTATTTTATTATTATAGAACACATACCATCATGAATTTCGTTTTTTAGGAACACACTAACATTATTCGTGTGTATGATGGACTACCACCTCATGAAGCGATGTGATTCATTCATGCTATACATGAAATGTATTAAAGATGGGTTTAATAAAAATATTAGATATATCTATAATAAAATTACATATATAGTGATTATATATATATATACATATATATATTACCTATATTTCATTCAATATGATCATACAATGGAAACAACATACATGCTTAGACATGGCCTACCATCTCCCTGAATGGTATATTTCATTTCATATCATTAAATATTATGGATTATTATTATACATATATAATTATTTTATATTATATTTATATCCAGATATACATTTTATGGATTATGAAATAATTATTAAAGACATAGGACAAAAAATATAACAAATTTAAACATATACAATAAAACAATGTGGTTATTACCTGAAATACAACATTAATATGGAATTGTTAATAGGTGGGTAATAAATGGTCATAAGAAAATAATATTTGGTATAATTTATTATTTAAATATATTTCCAATAAATTTAAATTTGTTATAAAAAATGTTTGAACATTTATGGTGAAATTCAAGACATAAGGTAACTGATTTTTGTTTAACTTCTTTGTTTTGTGAGACACATGCTATATTGACCACATTTTTATTCAATGTGTTGTATATAATTCACATTAATGTATTTTAAAAAAAAATATAATAAAATTTATATTTAGCTTGAAATTTTTTATGATATCTCTTTCATGGGGTTTACGGTTCAAAAGATACCAAATCTATAGAGGAATATTTCTTCAATTTCCTTTCATTGACACCCATGTTATGTTATGCAGCTATATTATTTTCTGATGTGTATATAATACACCTATGACAGATTATATCATGCATATATTTATTTTCATGATGGTTTATTATTCATGTAATGTTATTATATCATGGGGATTATGATTCAATGTTACTAATGTGGTAGAAATTTCATGTCAAAATATCATCATTTGTCAAGATTATTTATGACTATGTAACTAGTGTTGATATCTCATTTGAGTTATTCATTTAGATCCTCATCATCTTCAAATTAGAACTATTTTATTTATTTACCCTCTCCACTCAACGCTGTAAAAAACAATGGAACCATTTTTACACTATTGGATATATATGATAATTAAGCAAATGATTTTAAGAAAAGAAATGAATTTATTTCTCTCTTTATTCGGTAATATTTTTTCATTAAAAATTTATTTTTCTAAAAGTGTTTCCAAAAATATTATTATTTGAACTGAAGTATCATTTAAGGCCTCAAATTTATGGTTTACCATAAACACATCATGCAATCACTCAAAAGTACCATGCCAAGGACAATGAGGGGCTTTCATGAAATATTTTCTTATCTTCGACAAAGATCATTTCTATAGGAAAGATATGTGAATGCCAAATGTGATGGATAGTTCTGCAGTTAGTCTATCGGTGGTTTCCATGTCGAAGGACACTATATTCATGATTCCCCATCTTCTCTTGAGAAATATTTTTTTCTAGTAAATTCATTTGCAACCTACTCTTTTTTTGTTCGAATACGATATCAATCTGGTGTAGTTATGCATCCATGTCCCAAAATAAATGGATAAAACCATGCACAAATCTCTAATGAGAACAACTCCCAGTCTCATAAAAATTCATACATCATGGAACCTCAATGGTTGGGAAATTATGTGACAAAACTCATGTTCTACTAACCTTGAACATGCCTAATGTTGAACGATGCTTACACATATACACATAAGGCAAGGTAGGTTAATGAAAGGAACCTTCCTATTCACAACCCTAACCATAATGAAACTCCATAAGTTCAATGCAACCATACCTCTTAAGTCCAACCATTTCCCTTATGCTAGAGCACACTGATCGTGAAACTGTTTAGCACAACCCATCACACTTCTACCAAAAAACTTCCTAGTCCCCTAATTAATGTCCCTTATTCCTCTAGTGAATCCATAAACCTAATTTTCACTTCTAAAAATAGGTATCGTAACCCATATTAATTCTAATCATATGGACTGTTACATGGACCATTGATTGAAAACTCATCCATGTTATTTCCAACACCATGCCTTGACCAAAGGAACATATGTAGTGTTCACTTATACCTAATGGGTGTGGATTAAATCCACTATATTCGAGATGCATGGGTGTAAATACTCCTAGTTCCATGGCCTAATAATATGGTTTAAAACTCCACGAATGATTCTAGTCACCTGAAAACAAAAATTATTTTTTACCTTGTCTGATGAACATGTGATGCCCCATGTATAATAATCATGTGATTCCAACTTCTTCCCTACTATGGGATTACTATTCTTCTTTTGGTAGCTCACTGTGTTATCTATACTCTATTCCTGCCATCTGAAATCCTCATGCAAATGGTTAATTCTATATGTAATAACCACTCAACCCATTATAAATGATTATTTTAATGGAATGAGCTTCCATACCACATGATTTTAAACTTCTTGGATCGTTCATGTCACATGACCTTAAAATACAACATCGAACAATGTGGGTTTTGTTCCATGTCTTCTAAACAGGGTACATAGCATGCATCGCTAATGTTCAATCCCGAACAATGGTAAACATAGGTGCTCTCTCTAGGTACACAGCTCCACAATCTACCTCTATAGGGAATATGATCCACCCAACCCAATTAAACCTTCATATAATGTTTGATCCATCCATTCTGGGTCCACATCTACATAGCGTTTGATACATCCATCAGTAAACAATTCATGTGTGAAATATTTCGTCCTAGAGACACAAATTATGGATCCACCACCTTAGGGTGTTCAATCCACACGATGGTAAACATGTGTTTGAAATTACCCTCATATATAATCACCTCTTTGATATTCCATCATGTGGCATTCTAATCAACCCAATTCTATCTCCACATGTAATTAAACTCATGCCCCATTCTGTATCAACCAATATTTATGATCAATATTTATTGAACATAGAACATGTTAACTAATCTACAATACCTACCTTATATATATGTATGTGATTTTATAGGTGAAAATATATTAAAAACATTATCCTTTGGCATAATTACCTTATGATCGAAATAGGATTTCTTAGGTTCCATGACACATGATCCTTCATATGATATTCCTTTATAAGAGGAAGAATTTAGTTGATCAATGCACCCAATGTCTAGACATGCCCATAGATTTACAATGAGACTAGTCTGTTATTATAAAGTTACTACCTTATTAAGACTAAATTATTATGTCAAGACAAAACTGGTGTGATTAACTGGTGTCCAAAATGAGATGTAACTAGGATTGAGTTCCAGGAATGTGACACCGATCTATGTGGGATAAGAAACATGTACAATGAGATCAAATGATAAATCCATTGAAGGAGGAACTAATATAAAATTTTCCCATTTCTATCATGTAGTATTCATAGTTTATTAATATAAAAAATTGTCATACCTTTAGAATGTGGTAATATAGGTAAACAAAAATCGACTGTGCATTAACATGTTGGCAGGCCCCAGTAGAAGTGTCAAAAATTGAAATGGTAAAGTTGATGGGAAAATCCTCTCCTTAAACTATGGGGAATAATAGCACTAGGGCACCGATAGATTATCATGTCACGAGATCTATAAATATTCTACTAGGTCCCACCAAGAATATGGTGGGAATGGAATGGAAAACACTAGAGAATTGGGGATGTTTAAAATTTAGCATCCTCAGTCTGGGACATTGTCTACATAGATCCCTCTTCTTCTTATGAGGATTGGATGATGTTGGGGAAATGAATGTTTTTTTTCATGTAACTATATTGATATCTGAATCCACCAATCGCAAAGGACCTCAGATATAGTAAACTCAAAATTCAGTTCATGGAATCACTTCGATTGGAGGAACATTGATGTGGCAACACCATACAATTCCCCCTCCACTATAGATTCTACCACAACTCTGACAACAGGTTTCCCAGGCCCTGTATCAAACTATGTGATCATACATAGTAGGTTGATCGAAAAAATGGTATCCCAGTACAAGAAGGAGGGTGGTCATTCCCATATGGTATATTGACCTCCATGAACATGAGGAATCAAAACATTACTAAAACTGCCACCCCAAGGGTTGTGATAGGGGTAACCACCCACCGTTACAATAACGAACTGCTTTAGGATCCTCTCACTAATGTGATCATGTAATGTCCCAAACTACTATAAATAAAATTCACATAAGATTTAGTGTTTTGTTATGTAATAATATTTCCAAGCCCAATCTGATATCTAACAACTTAAGCATGATCGAAACTGTTTACGGGAGAAGTTCATGCTCATCAAGATGACATCCCTAACCATGTTTTTTAAATGACCCCATGTATGTATCACAGTCGGACACCATTATCATAGAGTGTATGCTATTTTATGAAAGGGATAAATATCGATACACTAAAAAACTTATTATGTATATTATTTTTTTAATGAATAATGAATATATTTTTATTTTGATAGTATAATATATGAATAGTATTTTTTTTGGGTAATATTGAATTCAATTTTGAAATTTACTTTGATGAATTGATGTATTGATGAAGAAAATTATATTTTATGTTAATATTATTATTAAATTATTTTTATTAAATATAAATAATCATATTCATCTTATGAATTCAAGTGCAATATTTTAATAGGGTTGAAAAAAGTTTTGTTTCTAAAAACTCCATTATTCTCAATAAATTTAGGTGATTATTTTTAACAAGTTAATAGTAACATAGTTATAAAATATGGTTGAAAAATTGAATATTATATTTGAAATTATAACATTGATATTATAAAATAGTAATTTTTCATAATTTTTGGAAATAGTCAAATTTTTGGGTAAAAAGTAAATACCGTAAAAATATTTTGTGTGTTTTATGACATTATAATCACCCAAAATAATTTCATAAATACTATAATGAGTATCCTCAACCAAATATATGTTTTACCTTTAAAATAATATGATTTTTATATTTATTTGAATAGATTTCTAATTCTTTTGGGAGTCCTCCAAAACATATAATATATTTTATGGTTTTAATTTATTTTTTTCAATGAGACTCACCTCCACAAAAGAAAGGGAATTATTTGGATATGTTTGGAAAATTTCGTAAAATATAATGAAAAATACTCCCATTTGGTAGAAACCATGGGAAAAACCATGGGAGTGTTTTTTTAATATTTTATTCTATAGGGACCAAAACATAAATATTAAATTCATCCATATATTTTCCCATATAAAATCACACAAGATCAAATTTATCTTCACTAAAATCTTTATAGAACATCTCTACTCATGCCTCCCTTCTCTATAATCCTTATAAAGGATGCCAAGATCTCATGAATCCCCTTCTCATGCTTTTGGAGTCCCTCACTCAAGTAAGGGTTCATTCATTTAAATTCTTTATTCTTGTTATTTTACTATGTTATGTCTCCTATACTCCCATTATTAAATTTTGGATATTCCTTTCCATGTCCATATTTGTAACACCCTAATATTCCATGGTATGTTTCCCTTTGAATAATAAAATGGATTGTTTTGTAGGCAACTGCAAGTTCAAACACACCACAACCAATCAAACTAGGTGTTTTTAATAGTATTTCCCACTTTTTGAAAATTATCAATTTTTACCATTAAAAATGGACATCATTTTTGGGTTTGGAATATGGAAATTAGCTTAGGGTGAATATTTGGTATTTTTCTAAAAACATTCAGTTTTTTATGAGTAGTGAAAAACAGAGTTATTATTCAAAACTATATTTTTATTTAAATAAATATTTATTTTATTTAAATTTATTTTTGGTTAAAATATATACATAATACCTATATATGTTCAATGTAATTCATTGGAGTCTGTTTATAATAATTTTAGATATATAAATATTTCATTGAAATTTTTACCATCTTTTACCCATCTCCTAGGAGCATTTTCCAATATATATAAAACTGAATCGTACCACTTCTGTGAGTTGAATTTAAAAAATCTGAGAGACATGGTTTATATTAGTAAGTAAAATGTGGTTCGATAAGTTGAAAATAATTTTTGGTGAATAGTAAATTTTTAGTTTTATATACCACTGTTAATAGTAAATTGGGTAATTAAGGGTAAAAATGATATTATTATTTCCCTAACACATGTCCTCATTCTATTAGATAAGTGTAATTCAGAAAAAAAACATCCTTAGGATTAAAATATGATACTTTATGTCCACTTGGATTATATTAGGACATTTATTATTATTTAATTCAAAGAAGAGATAAAAGTGTTAAAATCAATATTTATTAACTAAAAATTTTTTAATAAGGTGTTATACATAAGATAAATTCTACTATTAATATTAATTAGAAATATAAAAACATTTCCTACATAAGGTAATTTTATTTATAATTTTTAGAAATTAAATAATTAAACTTATTTATGACATAATGATGATGGAGTAATTACCATATTAATGATAGATTAGAATAATTGATATTATAAATATCCTAATAAATATAATTTTATACTTTAAATGAATTCCAGTAATAATCTAGGTTAAAATGAAATGTTAAAGTTGATTAAATGCATTTATTTCAAATTATTAATTTTTATAGGTCTTTAACAAAAACCAGTTATCAAATAATGTTAAAATTGACAAAAATGGGTTTCTAAAACAAATACAATATTATTGGTAGATATAATAATCCTAAAAATATACGGTTCAACAAAAAGACTAATATAATGATATATGTATCACTAATTAACCACTTGGGGTTCTCTTATAATTTTATAGTAAATTTATTATCCATATAATATAAAAATAAAAAGAGACATGATAAATGTCAAACAATTAAACAAAGAGTTAAATATAAAAGATAATGTTAATATACTGACCCAAACCTATCTAAAACCTATTGGGTGAAATTTGTTCGACCCCTCCCCAGATTAGTCTTTAACTAATTCATTTTGGTACTATTAAAAACCTAAATGTATTTTATTATAAAATCATATTTCAATCTTTTCTTAAGGTGACCCTCACCCCTATTATTAAAGGGCGCTTCCCATGTTCTCAAATTTACACCATCAAAGCCATTTGAATTGTCCAATCCAATAACAAATATCCCACCATATGTCCTACATTCATCCTATAGGCCTTTCATTTGTCATAAATCCAATATATGGAGCCGTTTCGATCAAATCAAAAGGAAGAACCCGAAGAAGAGGTAAATATTTCATCACCACATTCATGTTCTTTTCTTCTTCCACTTCCACTTTATTTATTATTTCATTTCTAAAATATTAACTTCAGTATATTATATATAATATTATTTTTTTTATAAATATTATACAACCATATTCATTATGTTATCCATCCTATGAATAACATTTCACCATATGAGCGTACGTATGTCATACTGTCTCCAAGTTGCGGTGTAGTTGTTATTCAATACATAATTATATGGATGGGAATAATAATGATGTATAATTGATTTAAATATTAGATATAACATATTAATGATTCTCTATATATGATATATCATCTATTTACTTATGATTTTAATTACAAAATAATGATATTGTCACTCATGCATACGTATGGATTACCGCCTCCACGAACACGATGAGATTCATTCCCAATCGTAAACATTCAAGATTAATTTTCATGTGATGATTAAAAATAATATTTAAAGAATGAAATATCATTCTAGATATGAATCAAATACACTCTATCCATAAAAATCATGGCTTTTGTATCTAATCATATAAAGGAAAACAAATCAGTTAACAACCGAAACAATGATACTACTAAAATATCATTAGCTAATCAATATTGGAAGATCATATATGATATCATATTAATGTATAAGGTTCTTTTATAATAAAATAACAATTATTTCCCCATTATACAGGAGGCTAACCTACCCTCAACCAATGAAATGTACAAGGTAAGGGTTAATTTCACAATCTTTTTATTATCTGAGGTTGATTTTACATAAGTATCTAATGAGACCTCTTTATCATCCACATTCATGTTTTAAAAAATTGTATTAAAAACATTTGTTCTATTTAATATAATATTGGTTATATTCATTTATACCCTTGTATGACTTTTTATAAAATTGTTTGAAAGGAATCTCTCTGCCATTTTCCAAACAGGGTACCTTATGACCTTTTCTACAAATTTAAGGTAAGAATTTTTTTTAACTTATAGAGCGGGTGCCGCTATTTTTTTCCTTTATAACATCATCGATGATTACGTTACAAGATTATAATAATATTTTCAAAATAAATGTTTTCTTTTAAAATTATATGACTTTTAAATGATTTCAAAATTGAAAGATATATTTCTCAAAAATAGTTTTGATTTCATCTATATCAACATCCTTTGATAGATTTTAAGCTTATTTGAAGTTGATTTTTTATGGTATAAAACATCCATATTTTATTGAAGGTTTATTGAAATTTTTAACTATGGATGTGTTATTTTTACACCATTCATTATTTATGGATAAAGTATTGACATTTCATATGCCAGTTTTAATATGAATGTTTATGTTATGTTTAAACCTTTTCATATGAGGATTGCATTGGACTTAGTAAGTGATGGGTTGATCCCACTATTTCTCCTTGATTCATAGGTAGGAATAATGTGACAAATTAGTGCCTTGTCACAAGGCCTTAAAAGAATCTTATTTGTAGTCTTGGAAAAAGGCCTCGACTATGTGGTTATGGAGTCTGGAATTTTGCATTCCATCATTATGAAAGTGGATATTGATATTGTATGTGATTATTTGACTAGAAGAATATCCTTGTGAGTAAGTAAATTGAATTATTTTGATTTATATTTTCCATATTATGATGATGTTTATGTCGAAAATCCTTTTGTTTTAGTTTTATACATTTCCTTAAATGTTTATGCTTATTTATGAATGTTATTGCTATATTTTTATCCTTACTGAGTATCTGAGCTCACCCCTTCCTATGTTTTATTTTTCCCAGGATGCGAAGAAGTATATTATGACTGACCTATAGGGATAGTCTATGGGATATCAGTGTTGTCTATGGAATCAATGTAGTTGTTGTTTTCCATTTAATGATTTAATGTAAACCTTATGAATGTATCTACTACATCCAAGGCTACTAAACTAATCAGTCTTTCGAGAGATTATCTTTTGTGATTTATCTAATGATACGTAATAATGCATCGACTCTAGGATTCTGGGGTTGGGGTGTTACAGTTGGTATGATAGGATGTTTAGTATAATCCTTCGATGAAAGAATTAGAAAAACTATGACTAGAGCACATTATCCTAAGATTGACATTAAGGATTAGTATAGATGAACTTCCTAGAATATTGGTATTGTAGATATTTTGTAGGTCTTCCAATCAATACATCCATGTCTGGATTTGAGCAGGTAGAGACAGATCGGGCACACATTTACCAAGGGGTAAATCCTGAAAACACCACTTTGAGCTACACTCGAACATGAACTAGTGCACGAAAACAGGCCTTGCTTCACTCTTGGTTATGACAGTCATGAATAATATGATTAGAATAATCCATATTTTCATTACAAATCATTATAATGGATTTTAGAGTATATACATTTTCAATGAAAACAATTTTTTATGATTATGGATTATATCCATAAAATGTTCAATTTATATTATGTATGTTATATGTTTTGGAATTATGTACTGTGATTCATAAACTAATCTAGTGTATTCCATTGTTTAAAAATGTCTCATAGTGGAAGGAATGGAAACCATATGAATTCACGTACTCCATGTAAGGATTACCCTCATTCTCAAGAAAAGTACAGTGGAGCTAGTGATACAACAGGTACTGATCAGCTTGTCACCATAATTGTAGAACTCACTCAGGTTATGAATAACAAACATAACCGTATAGAGGACCCTAATCCAAAACATGGAGGATCACTGTTAAACCGCTTCATGAGGGAACC
The DNA here is from genome assembly GCA_963277665.1 of Viscum album. NCBI lineage: Eukaryota > Viridiplantae > Streptophyta > Magnoliopsida > Santalales > Viscaceae > Viscum > Viscum album. Next base: position 1,180,399,041 of record OY728119.1, on the reverse strand, counting down.
ACCATCAAAATTCAATGGGAGTACAAATACATTAGTATCTGTGCAATGGATAAATTCCATGGAGAAAATATTTCACGCTTTGGGGGTAGTGAAAGGGAAAAAGTTTTCATGGTATTTTATCACCTCACGGTAGATGAAGATAAATGGTGGTCATTGATTCAAAAAAAAATGTAATATGATAGTGTATAAAATATTGAATTGAGGGTGTTTAAAGTTCTCTTCATAGAAAAATACATTCTTCTTGACCATCAAGTGGATATTGAAAGACAATATTTGAGTCTGAGGCAAAATGATGATGAAAAATCGCAAAGTATGAGGCTTACTTTACAGGGCTAGGAAAGAATGAATCAGATTATATACATAACCTAAGAAGTAAGATTGACTGATTCTTTTATGGGTTAAAACCATTTCTCCAGTGATCATTAGTCTCACATTTTTCATTTCATAAGAAGATATTGTCACTTGTGCTATCATGATAGAGAAATAAATTTCTATGTCTTACGCCTTTGAAGCAATGCATGATAATAAGGGATCTGATGAACACTTTGAAAATGGAAATAAGGGGGAGAAGATAAAAGTTGAATATCTATCCTGGTGTAAATATTGGATAAACACCCTGGTACTTGTCTGAATGGAATAGGAGTCGGTTACAAGTTTTGTGAAAAGGGCCACCATGCTTGTGATTTCAATGGGAAGAATGTTGTTGTTAATGTTGAATGCTAAAATTGTATGGAAAGGAAATATTATGCAAATGAATGTTCTAAGCCTCAGGGGAACATACCTCAAAAAAGTCCAATGGATCAATGAAAATCTTATTTTATCACTACTACTGAGGTTGAAGCTCTAAAATATGTGGTGGAAGGGAATATAATGGGTTCCTCATGTTTAAAAAATGATTTATTTGATTTTGGATCATCTCATTGTATTATATCTTCCTAGATTGTTAAGAAATTTCGATATTTTCAATTTCCCTTAACAAGGGATTTGTTAGTAAAAACAGGTAAGGGATGTATCATTATAATAATGTTTTGTGAATCAGTTCCCATTAGGGCATATAAATGTTCTTTATCTTCTGATCTCATAATAATAAATGTGATTTTATTTGATATAATCCTTGGTATGTATCAGCATTCATTCCATGATGTGAAAATGTATTGTAAGAAGAAGGAGGTTACAATTTGTGATGATGATAAAGAGTACCGTATCTTAAGAGAAAAAACGTCGCCACCTAATTCTTATCTAGATCCACCCTTATTATCTCAATAAAATTAAATTATTAGTGATGAAGAAAAGGAAATAACTATGTATGAGGAACTGAATGTTCAAATATAGGATGTACCTATTTTGATTGAATATGTTGAAGTGTTTCCATAAGATTTACCTGGAAATTATCCCGAATGAGAAATTGAGTTTTGCATTGATTTAATTCCTAGTTCAAGGCCCACATCAAGGACCCCTTATAGAATGGACAATATATGATTAGTGAAACTAAAGAAACAACTAGAGGAATTGAGTAATAATGTTTTTATTTTCCCTTGTTTTTCTCCATGGGAGCCCCTATTCTTTTTGTTGAGAATAATGATGGATATATGAGGTTGTGCATTGACTTCAGGGAGATCAATTCTAAAAAAATAAATAAAAAGTATCCCCTACCTCGCATTGATTATTTATTTGACCAAATTCATGGAGATCAATATTTTTCAAAGATTGACATTCGATCTGGATATCATTAGTTGTGTGTGAAAAAGGAATACATTCTAAAAGTAGCATTTCAAACCAGGTATGGACATTAAGAATTTATAGTAATGCCTTTTGTATAGACAAAATATTTCTCTATATTCATGGATCTAATGAATAGAGTTATCAATGAATATCTTGATGAATTTGTACTGGTTTTTATTGAAGATATTGTGTTATACTCTAAAATCTATGATGATCATAAAAATCACTTGCACAGTATTCTAAATACATTTTGAGGAAATGAATTATATGGAAAATTTAGAAAGTGTGAATTCTAGATTCAAGATATTTATTTTCTTGGTCATATTGTCTCTAAGGATGGAATATCTATTGATCCTTCAAAGACCAAGGAAATCCAATAATAGACAGCACTCATGAGTATAACTGAGGTACATAGTTTTATTGCTTTAACATGTTATTATCAAATTTTTATCCATAATTATTCCCAGTTGGCTAACCCATTAACAAAGCTCACATGTAAAGGAGATAAATTTGTTTGAACAAAAGAGTGTGAAATAATGTTTTAAATAACTGAATAAAATATTATTCAATGCCCCTATCTTAAATCTATCATCAGGGAATGATGTGTTTTTTATTTATAGTGATGCTTCAAAGAAAGGACTAGGTTGTGTCCTTCTGCAAAATGAGAGAGTTATTGCCTATTCATCACATCACTTAAAAATCCACGAGAAAAAAAATCCTACTCATGATCTTGAGTTATTAGATATAATATTTTCTTTGATGATATGGATACATTATCTCTACGGTGAAAAATCTGAGATATATACCAATCACAAGAGTTTGAATTATATATTCTCATAGAAAGAACTCAACATGAGGAAAAGGAAATGGATTGAACTACTCAAGGATTATGATTGCACAATACACTACCACCTGGGGAAGGAAAATAAGGATAAAGATGCTTTGAGTAAAAAGGTTCATGGAGTTTTGAACAAGATGAGAGTTGAAAGCGGTCATATTTTCATTGATCTAGTGAAAATGGATACATGAATAATAATGGAAGCTGAAACATCAAAACATTTTTTCCAATGGTTTCCAAACCATCATTAAAAAAAGGTTAAAAAGTTCTCAGGATGATGATGAGGAGTTAAAAAAATTCATGCTGTAAATGATGGCAGATTGATTGACTTCATATATAAAGATAGAATTTTAAAATTATAAAATAGACATTGTGTTCCAAACATACCTAATCTAAAAAGGTAATTATTGGATAATGTCCATATCTCCAATTTCTCTATACACCCTGGATGCCCTAAGATGTATATGGGCTTGAGGGAACATTTTTTGTGGGACCACATGTAGGGGAGATTGCTGATTTTGTGTCACGATGTATGGTTTTCCAACAAGTGAATGATGGAAGGAAACAACCAGGAGGATTCATGAAACCACTTCCCATACATGAGAGGAAATGGGATAATATTATGATGGACTTTTCCATGGGGATACCAAAGACCACTAGAAGTAATAATGAAATATGGGTCACTGTTGATCATCATACCATGTCAGCACATTTTATTACTATAAGAGAAGATTTACCACTTTAATGTTTAGAAAGACTATATATTAATGAAGTAATAAGACTCTATGGTGTTCCCCTTCAATTATTTCTGATCATGATCCTAGTTTTACATTAAGATTATAGAAAAGTCTTTAGAAAGCCCTCGATATTGAATTTTTTTTGAGCGCTACCTACCATCCCCAAACTAATGTACAAGCAGAACAGACTATTAAAACAATACATGCCATTTTGAGATATTTCTTTGTTGACTTTCAAGTTATGTGGGATCAACATTTACCACTGGTATAATTTCCCTATAAAAATAGATTCAATTCAAGAATTCAAATTGCACTAAATGAAGTGTTATATAGAAAGAGATGTCACACACCAACTTGTTGGGATGATGTTGGTGAAAGAAAACTCGTATGTCAAGAATATGTTGAGGAAACTATGGAAACTGTGAAGGTTATCCAAACCCACATCAAAATAGCATAATGTAGGCAGAAGATCTATGATGATAACCTAAGGAAGGATTTGGGAATTGAAGGTTAGAGATCATGTTTTCTTGAAGGTATCTCCATGGAAGGGATATATAAGATTCGATAAGAAGGGTAAACTACATCCCATGTACCTCAGACCTTTCAAAATTCAAGAATGAATTGGGGATGTAGCTTACTTGTTGGAAATGCCACCAAGTCTATACCATGTTCACAATGTATTACACGTATCATTGTTGAGAAAATACATTCCTGGCCCAATGCATGTACTCACCTTTCAGGAAATTAAATAGGAACCTGTTCTGTCGTATTGTGAAGAGACTGTCAAAATTCTTGATACCTGAGAATATGTGCTGAGAAACCAGACGACTCGTCTAGTAATAGTTCTATGGAGAAACTATAAAATTGAAGAGGCAACTTGAGAACCTATGGAACTAATGATGAAGAACCACCTGAATCTTTTTATGTAGCAATAAACTAGAAATTTTGAGGATGATATTATATGAAGGAGGAGAGAATTTAACACCCCAAGCTTCCACGATATGTTTCACTTTGAATAATACAATGTCTTGTGTTGTATGAAACTTCTAGTTCAAACACACCACAACTAGTCAAACTAGCTGTTATGAATATTAATACCCACTTTTTGAAATTTTATCAATTTTATCATTCAAAATGGGCTTCATTTTTGGAGTCGTAATATTTAAATTAGCTTAGCATGAATTTTTGGTATTTTTCCAAAAACATTCAAATTTTTAATGAATAGATTAAAACACTAAGTTATTGTTCAAAACCGACATATTATTTATATAATTATTTATTTTATATAAATTTATTTTATGTCAAAATAGATTCACAATACTTGTATAATTTCAATGTAATTCATTGGTGTCAGTTAATAATAATTATTGATATATAAAATTTTTATTGAACTTTTTACCATCTTTTACCCACCGCCTAAGAGTATTTTCCAATTTGTATAAAACATAATTTTACCACTTCTTTGAGTTGAATTTAAGAAATCCTAGAGACACAGTTGATATCAGTAAGTAAAATGTGGTACAATAAGATGAAAATAATTTTTTTATTTGTAACTTTTTACTTTTATTTACCACAGTTAAAAGTAAATATGGTAATTAATGGTAAAATTGATTTTATTATTACCCTAACTCATGTCGTAATTCTATTTCATAAGTTATATTCGACCAAAAACAACCTTATGAATAAAATATGATCCTTTAGTTCCACATGGATTATATTAGGACATTTATTATTATTTAATTCAAAGAAGAGTTAAAAGTGTTAAAATGAATGTTTAATAACTAAACAATTTTTAATATAGGGTTATTCATAAGATAAATTCAACTATAAATATTAATTAGGATTATAAAACAATTTCCTACATAATTATATATTATTTATAATTTTTTTCCATTAATAATAAAATTTATTCAAGAAACAATTTTGATGCAGTAATTTCTATATTAATGAATGAATAAAATAATTGATATTATAAATATACAAATAAATATACTTTGATACTTTTATTGAATTAAAATAATTTTATAGGTTAATATAACATGTTAGGGTTGATTAAATTTATTTATTTTGAACTAATATAGTTCTTGGGACTTGATAAAAAATAAATTATTAAATAATGTCAAAATTGAAAAAAATGAGTTTTTTAAAAAATAAAACATTAATTTTTTATATAATAATCATAAAAATATACAGTTCTCCTAAAAGACTTATATAATGATCGGTGAATCATTAATTAACCACTTGGTGTTCTCTTGTAAGTTTATTTTAAGTTTATTAACCATTTAATATCAAAATACAAAGAGACATGTTAAATGTCAAGCTATTTTTAATAAGAGTTAAATATTAAAGATAAGGTTAACATAGTAACCCAAACCTCTCTAAAAAATATTAGTTGAGAGGTTTTAGAACCATCCCCATATTATCCTTTAAATAATTCATTTTTGAGAAAATAGATATGGAAAAATATTTTATTATAAAATAATATTTCAGTCTTTTCCTAAGGTGCCCCCACCCCACTTATAAAAGTGTACATCCCAATCTCTCAAATTCAATCCTTCAAAGCCATTTGGATCGGTCAAACCCAGCCCAAATATCATCCCAACTATCCTACCTTCTTTGTATAGGGATTCCTTTAGTGAAAAATCCAACCTATAAAGCCATTTTGATCAAATCAAATGAAAGAACCCGAAAAAGATGTAAATATATTATCACCTCTTTCTAGTTATTTTCATCCAATTCATATTTCTCTTTTGTTTCCGTTATAAAATAATAAATCAAATATCTTATATATACTATGATTTTATTACAAAAATCCTACAACCATATTCATTATGTTAGCCATCCTATGAATAACATGTAACCATACGTGCCTACGTACGATTTACCCTCTTCACATAGTGGTGTAGTTGTTATTAAAAACATTATTATTTGGATGGGTATAATAATGATGTATAATTGATGTAAATAGTAGATATATCATGTTAATTGTTCTGTATATATGATATACCATTCATTTAATTATGATATTGATAACAAAAAATGATATTGTTGCTCGTGTGTACGTACAGATTACTGTCACCACGAACACGATGAGATTCATTCCCCATAGTAATCATTCAAAAATAATTTTCAGGTGATGATTGAAAATAATATTTAAAAAACATTATATAATTATATATATGAATAAAATACACTCTATCTATAACAATAATGTCTTACGTAACTAAGCATATAATGGAAACTGAATCAGTTAACAACTGAAACGATAATACCAGTAAAATATCATTAACAAATAAATATTAGATTATCATATATGATATAAATTTAATTTATGAGGTTCTTTTATAATTTAATAAATATTATTTCAACATTATACATATGGTAATATTACCCTCTACCAAGAAAAAGTACAACGTAAGTGTTAATTTTACAATCTCTTTATTATCTGAGGTTGTTTTTACGTAAGTATCTACTGGGACCTCTTTATCATCCCCATCTAGGTTTCTTGGAAATGTATTCCAAAACATTTGTGCTATTTACTATACTATGGGTTAATGTAATTTATACCATTTTGTTAACTTTTTATAAATTGGTTTGAAGGAAATAATTCCGTAGTTTTCCAAACAATGTACCTTATGACCTTTTGAAAAAATTTAGGTAAGAACGTTTTTTATCTTATACGGTGGGTGCTTTTATTTTCCACCATTATAGAATCATCGAATAATCCCTTAAAATATTATAAGAATATTTTAAAAATAGATGATTTCATTTATAATTATATGACTTTTTATGATTTCAAAATAGATTGAGATATTTCTCGAAAAAATTTGATTTCATTTATGTCACCATCCTCTGATGGATTTTAAGCTTATTTGAAGTTTATTTATTATGATACCAAACATCCATATTATATTGAAGGTTTTGTGATATGTTTTATTGTGTATTTGTTATTTTTACACCATTTATGATTTATCGATAATGTATTGAAATTTTGTATGGTTGTTTTAATAGGAATGTTAATGTTATGTTTAAACCTTTTTATATGTGGAATGAATTGAACTTAGTAAGTGATGGGTGGATCTGGCTATACCCCTTGATGCATCTGTAGATCTCATGAGACAAACTAGTGTCTTGGAACAAGGTCTTGAAGAAATCGTATTTGTAGTCTTGTCACAAGGCATTGACTATGTGGTTATGAAGTCTGGCATTATGCATTCCATCATTTTGAAAGTTTCTATTAATATTGAATGTGATTATTCAACTAATATAATATCCTTGTGAGTATGTAAATGGAATTATTTTGATTTATATTTTCTATAATATGATTATGTTTATGTTGAAAATGATTTTGTTTTAGTTTTATACATTTCCTTAAATTCTTATGCATATTGATGAATTCTTCTGCTATATTGTTATCCTTACTGAGAATCTGAGAACAACCCTTTCCATGTTTTATTTTTTCCAGGGTGCAAAAAAGTATATTAGGAACGACTGGCAGGGATATTCTACGGGATCTCATAGTTGACTATGGAAAAAATTTTGTTGTAGTTTTATATTTTATGATGTAATGTAAAAATTATGAATATATGTAGTACTTCCAAGGATAATAAACTAATCAGTCCTTCATGACTTGATTTTTTGAGATCATGCTAATGATACATAATAATGCACCGAATCCGGGCTTCTGGGGTAAGGGAGTTACACTATTACATCCCATCTTATTTTAAAATTATTAGAGTCCAATTTCTATATCATCACCTTATTTTAGAAATTTTTATGTCACATCGTTATGTTTCCAAATTTTTATTAATAGAACCTCTCCTTCTCCCCTTCATTCAAGAATATTAATCATTTTATGCCGTTCAATTTTTAATTATGAATGATGGGGTATTTTTTTCAAACCTTCCCCATAATATATTTATGATTTTCTAAATGACTATATTCCTACTTATCTATCACTAATTCATTCAATGAATATTTAAACATCCACATTATGATACTGAAATTTCACAGTGGGAATCCCTTCCTCAACAATTGTGTAGTAAACACCATACCTATTTTATATCAATGTTATTCACAATTATGTATTTATAAAAATTATTTTAGGCATTTACATGTATTTATTCCACTCTATATTTTATTGGAAAAAATATAATGATGAATGAATACATATTGTATGAAATATGTGGCACACTGAAGACTGAGATTGAAATAAAAGTGAAAAGTGTGACCATAATTATATAGTGTTCCCATGACTTAGGTAATGATTAGTATCATGATATGTCATGTTGGTATAGGGTGTGAACCTGATAACTTTTTGGTACATTTTCTATTTTTATGTCTTGTAAGTTACCCTTAACCCATGATACACTTTTTTAAGTTGTTCCCACATTTCCCATGTTACCATTATATTATTATTCCATATCATGTATTATAATTAATTTTATGATTCATACTCTAATTATGCCCCAATATATGCATATTATCTCACATGTTTTAGCTTATAACATGTTTATTCCCTTACTAGGTTTTATATTTGAACCCTTTCTTATGCATTTCATTAGGTTTTCCCATGTAGTTTTAAGTGTGATCTTGTTATACAATCTTTCAATAATGATATTGTATTAAATGTTTTAATTTGTAATATAATGTACCAAATTCCCAAAGACAATATAATTATAGCTGTTTAGGTTTCATTTAATGTAAAATTTATGTAATAAATTATGTGTTTATTTATAATAAATGTAGGAGTTCTTATAGTCAGTATCAAATGAAAAGATTAGTTCTTTTTTTGATTTAGAATATAAAAATCTAGAGAAATAAATTGTGACATTAATATTTATTATAAAACATTTTAATGTTTGGTAAATATATATTAATTTTTTTATCAATAAAGTACATCTCTATCTAGATACTATATGTGGGCATGGTAGATGAACAAATTTACCTAGGAGTGGCAACCCTAATATGGTGTTTCATGCTTTACTCAAGGTAAATAGGTACATGAAAACAAGAATTAATATGAAACTAGTTTGACACTCCTATAGTATATTCTTTAGAAATTAATAATCATGTTATGAACCAATATTAATGGATTAAAATTTTTTCCAAAAGATTATATTCAAACAAAAAGATCATCTAAAAAAATCAATGAACCCTAGAAATCCTTATGTTATGGAAATAAATGTAATTTATAAGTTATCCGTAAAATGTAATTAAATTCCCTTTTATGTGTTTAAATGTTTAATAATCCTTCATTAATTTTCCTTTTATTATAGAATATTTTTGGAAATATGATAAATTAGGTAAACAATCAATGTTAAGAGCATTGTGATGACTTCTCCAATGAGATTCCCAGCTCAATGGGAGTAATAATCACACACATCATGACGATAATCTCTTAGATGACTCATGATCTAAATAGAAACCGGGGTTATGAAGATAATTCCACCCCCCCCCCTATAAGAGATAAGAATATTAAATTGAGATATCCATTCCTCAAAGGAATCTATCATTCAAGGGGTTATCTAGTCCCTTAATTTGCAAACTGTTGACTAACTCTATTAAAATAATCTTCTCTATCTTTCAATGTTGTGAAAAAAAGTTCTATTGGGTGTTTATCTTATGAAATATTATGATGAAAATACATTGAGATTGATAAAAAATAAAAATCCACAAAAATATATCAATGAAACAGGGTGGAAGAATTATTATAAAATATGGTTTCAGAAAAATATTACTGACACTACACATCAAAAAAAAGAAATATATTTACTTGTCCTCAATAAAAGAGACAATGAATCTATAGGGGTGCACAAGGAAAACATCAGAATACATCAAAATATGCATTTAGATTTTTCATTTCCCTCGTATTCAAGGTTTTTCACATCATTGATTTTACAAATCATAGTCTATGAAAATACCCAATGATTCAAGACTTTTATAGTTATGGGGAAATTTTTTATTGTGCCCTCAAAGATGAAATAGATATCGATGAATCTCTGGGGTATCATGGGGATAAAAAGTAGACAGAGGAGTTTAATTCTAACTTTATTATAGATACAATTGTTCATTTATATTAAAATACCCCACTTTTGAATGTTATAGGAAGAATCACCTCGTAAAATTTGTAAAGGGGGTGAGGAAATGCTTTTGGTGTGGGAAAGAAGAGCTCCTAGCTAATGATTGCTTATTTCTAGAAACCCACTACTATGATTGAGGAAATAAATTATATAGTAAACACCCAATGTATTGTTCATTTCTATGAATGCAAGGAACCAGATAACTTTGAAAAAAATGCACTAAGCTAAGGGTTTTCAGAGACCAACAACTATCTCCAAGGTATCATGGGAGATCTTTTTCCTTCACTACTGCTAAAATGATTCCCAATAATGAATTTGTGATAGGTATGCTAGTTATTAATTAATTAATACTGAAAGTACTATTTTATTATGGTTTTATTCATTCCTTCATATCACGAATTATTTGTATAATTATTCAAACACCACAACAAAACCTAGAAGTAAAGATGTTGGTGAAATAAATAAATTGGAAAATCATTTCATCTAAAGTATATAACTCATTCCCAATAATTTTTTGTGGGCTGAATTCCCCAGAAAAACATTTCATACTCCCTTGGGTGGAAATTGATTCAATTTTGGGCTTGTATTTCTTTTCCCTATATAGATCAAACATAAACTTATATGGGAAGGAAATAACTCTCTATATTGTGGATCACCCTCAAATTATATAAAAAATCATAGAGAAGGATAAAAATATCATAACACCATACTCTAAAACATGGATATTATTCCTTATGATCAAGAATATCTACCTCAAATTATTGAGTCTAAGGAAAGAATCATCCTTGATTGCATGGCCAGTATGAGGGAATATGCTGATGTGTTTACTGAGGCATCTCTTAGTATTCCTCCTTATCTAGTGTTCGAGTTTTCAAAATACCTTATACAATGGGAATTACCATTATCCATGACTCTATTTAAAATGTCTTTTCTGTCACTTGGGGTTTTGAATAAATATCTATAATAAAATCTATATAAAGGGTTCGTTTTCCCATGTTCTTCACCATGGGATGAACCTGTCTTAATAGTACAGAAGAGGTATGGGTCAATGCAACTTTTCATCAATTATTGTGAGCTAAACAAGATCACAATATAGAACAAGTATCATATACCTCAGACTGGTGACATGTTTTTTCTTCTACATGGAGCCCAATACATCTCTAAGGAGAATATTTGGTTGGGATATTACCATGTTAGTGTGAAGAATTAGGATAGAAACAAGGGTTCATTTCATACAAGGTATGGGAACTAAGAGTTCATAGTGATGACTTTTGGACTCACTAATGCTTTTGAAATCTTTATGGACATGATAAATAGAATTCTTATAGATTATCTTGAAAATATGTGTTAGTATTTATAGATGATACTATTATATAATCCAAAAGAAAGAGGAACATGAGGAGCTTCATAACACTATGAAAAAACATTGAGAAAGGAGGGTCTTTATTAAATGTACAACAAATGGGAGTTTTGTTAGAAGGAAGTCTCTTTCATGGGACATATCATCTAAAGAAATCATATATCTATGGGACCGTTAATGAAAAAGAAATTGAATGATGATCAAGGCCAAAATTTATAAATAATTTTCTATGTTACCTTGCCTAAGCTGGGTATTATCACTGATTTGTGAAAAATTTCTCATGATTGTCAAACCCTCTTACCAAGATAACTCAAAAGAGGGTGATGTTTTCATGGAATGATTAATTTGAAGAGAGAATCAAGGAGTTGAAAAGGATTCCTGTAACTACCACTTTTCAAACCATATCCTCAAGTATATATATTTTCATATTATTTAGCAATACATTGAAAAATAGATTGGGTATTGTGTTAATGAATAATGGAAAGGACATATATTATGGTTAAAGGTAGTTCAACGTTCATGATTATAACTACGCAAAGAATTATTTGGAGTTGGATGCAAGGATATTCTCTTTGAAAATTAGGTGTCATAATCTCCTTGGGTAGAAGTGTGATATATATACAGATCAAAAAATCCTCATGTATATATTCATACAAAAATGTTCTGAATATGAACCAATAAAGATGGTTAGATTTGATCAATGACAATGACTACTCAATCAACTAAAATCTTGGGAAATCAAATAATGTTGAATGTGGTATACGATGAAATGATTTATCATTTAAATAATTCATGAGAATTAAGAGGGATCAAATCTTCTTAGATTTGGGAAGTGTAGACATTGGAATCATAATAAAAGGAAAAACAACAATCATTTCACAAATTATTTCTCAACAATCTACTATTGAGATGTTAAATAATACTCAAATAGTTGATGTAGGAATTTAGAATAATGTGGAAGCTATAACGAATGGGAATTCATATGAATTAAATGCTAATGATGAAGATGTTGTAATATTTGGGTATAGATGATATATACTTATAAATACAAGGTTAAAGAAGGAACTATTGGGTTATTTACATTTCTCATCATTCTCCATCCAACCAAGAAGCACAATGATGTATCATGATCTAAGAGAAAAATATTGGTGGGAAAATATGAAGAATTAGATTTCAGAATATACATCAAAATTTATCATATGTAATCAAGTGAAAGTAGAAAGGAAAAAATACAAGGAGATGATGCAACAATTACACATAACTACATGGAAATGGGAAAACCTCAACATGTATTTTTTCACCGATATTCAAAATAAACCAAGAGGGAATAATGATATATGGGTTGTGTCGGATAGTTTTAAAATTATTGTACTCATCATTCCAATATGAGATGAATTTTCACCTAATCTACTAGAATATAAATTCATCAGATATGTTGTTACACTTCATGGGGTTCCACTATCTATTTTATCTTAAAAATATTCAACATTCACTTCCATGTTTTATAAAATTCTTCAAAATGATCTAAACATTGAGCTAAACATTAAAATATCTTATCACCCTCAAACAGGTGTGCAATCAAAGAGAACAATCCGAACACTTAAAGAAATGTTCATATCATTCTCAATTGACTTTAATGAAGGATAGTATCAACATCTTCTTTTAGATGAGTTCTATTGTAATAATAGTTTCCACAATATCATCCAAATAGATCCATATTAATCCATTTATTGGAAGAGTTACATGAAACCTCTATGCAGAAATGATGTCATAGAATAGAAACTCTAGGAGTTGAAATGGTCTGGGAAATGGTGGAAAAGTTTTAGACCATTTAACATCACATCAAAGCTACTAATGGTAGAAAAAAAGTTATACTAACAATCATTGATGGGACCAAGTGTTTTATATTAAACATATGGTATTCCAATGTATATCTATATGGACAGAATTGATGATATTTGGGAATATGTAAAATCATTATCAAAGATAAATCAGCCCATTTTATATCCTTTATCACAACTGAATGGTGGCCTATCGACTACCACTCCCACCTAACCAGTCTCGAGTTAATGCTATATTCTATGTATAAATCTTAAGAAAGTTCATTCCTAACCCCTCAAATGTAGTAAATCCATGGGGGGCATTAGATAACGATCATTCCAATGAGGATAAGTCAGTGAAGATATTAGATCATAGGAACGTGGGGTTCCTTAAGAAAAGATGAAATGGGATTACACATATTTGTTTTAAGGGGGGTGAAATGATAATTTTGGGGGTGAAATTTCTCACAGGGGGAATATTGAAATGACCAGAACTGTTATAAATAAAATTCACTTATGATTTAATGTTTTATTATGTAATATGGTAATGTAAAACACATGTACATAAATTTATAATTTCCAATTGGATTCAAAATACTATTAAAAATAATTAATGTTGATAAATAGCTGTTAAACAGTGGTCACATGATTAGTATAAATATAGTTATTTAACAAATCCTTTTGACTTAGACCAAGGAAGTGACGACCACATTCAGAAAAATTATACCCCATGAAAACCATTAATCAAATATTACATGAGATATAGTATATTTCAGATTTTTCCTCGACCAAGCCCAAGCTGATATACAACAACATATGTGTTACGGTAAAAGTTCATGCTCATCGAGAACACATACCAAACCATGTTTTCCGAACGATCCCATGGATGTCTCATCATAGTGAACCATACTATTAGGTAATACACTGATATATTAAATGGATATGTATCAAGACCCTATCAAATTTATTATTTACATAAATTTTTAAATAAAAACGAATATATTTTTATTTTGATGGTATAATGTATGAATTGTATTTGCTGGGTATTATTCAATTCAATTAAGGAATTTGTTAGGATGAATTAACGAATTAATGAAAATATAAAATTTTAATTATAAATTGTTAATAAATTATTTTTATTAAATATAAATATTAATATACATTTTATGAAGTCAAATGTAATTTCTTTAGCGTTCAGAAACAATTATTCCCAAAAACCCATGATTATCAATAAATGTCTGTTATTATTATTAAAAGTTAAAATTAACATACATTGAAAATTTTTTAGATAAAATTAATATTATTTTTGGGATTAAAAGATGAAAATATCCAATAGATAATTTTTTCTAATTTTTGGAGATAGTTGTATTTTCTGGTAAAAATTATACACCGTATAAATATACAGTGTGTTTTATGACATCAGAATGACCCAAAAATGATGTAATAAATAATATAATGGGTATGGTCATCCAAATATATGTTTTAAACTTGAAATAATTTGATTTAATGTTTATTTGATTAATTTTATAGAGAATTTATGAATCCTCTAAAAAATATAATATATTTTATGATTTTATATTCATTTTTTATGTGTGACTAACCTTGACATAAAAAGGGGATTATTATAATAATTTAGGCTCATTAAAAAATAAAATAATGAAATAACACCACATTTTAGAAACCATTGGAAAAAAACAGGGTAAGGATTTGGGTTTGGAATATTTTATTGTGTAGAGCCCAAAACCTAAATATGAAAGAAATCCATCTATTTTCTTATATAAACCCAACCAACATCTCATTTCTCTAAATTATAAATCCTTGTTTCCTATCCATAATATTACTTCCTTTATTTAGAATCCTCCCTAGGTGACTCAAACTCCCATTAATCTTCTTTCCAAGCTTTTAGAGTCATACACCCAAATATGATTTCATTCTTTTGTCCTCTTTATTCAAGTTTTTTTATTATGATATGACTTATATGCATCATTTTCTAATAATGGGATATGAATTTACATGTGATTTTTTATTCTCATTTGATTTCCAAATGATGATATTTCCTATTTCTCTCTCATCAACCCATTTTATGAATTATTAAGTGATGTTATTTGGCTACTATAATTTTGTGGGGGAACCTCTCATTCTCCACTTTATTATAAAATATTCCTTATTTTATTCCATTTAATTTTCAGTTCCTAGTGATGGTTTATTTTTTCATCCCTTCCCCATACTATCCTTGTTATGTCCAAATCATTAGAGACTAATTTTGGGCTCATTAATTCCATCCATGAATATTTTCACTTCCCTGCTAGGCTGCCAAAATTTCCCTATGAAAACTTATAGAAAAATAACTGTATAGTGAATTACATACTGAATTTATATCAAGGTTTTTTCAATCTATGTACTTATAGTTATTATTACTCGGTATTTACATGTATTTATTCAAAACCCAATGATCATGGAACAATATATGAGGATTAATAAATCCATTTTTATAATATATATAGCACAAAAAATCATGAAATTGAAATGAATGTGATGGGTATGAAAAAAATTATATTGCGATCCAATTATTATGTCTTGGATGTTATCATTGACCTATTATGTAGTGTTTTACATTATTTCCACATTTCCCATCTTTCATTTATGTTACCATGCTATATCATGTATTTGAATTCATTTTTTATTATTCCTACTCTTCTTATTCCCATTAATATTCCAATTTTCTAACATGTTTTACATTAGACGTTGTCTATTCTCATACTGGGATTTATATCAAACCCCTTTTTTATGAATTTCTTCAGGTTTTCCCATAAAGTATTAAGTGAAAACATGTTAGTGAAGTTTTCAATGAAGATGCTTTATACAATGTTTGATGTTGTAATTTAATGTAACTATTTCATAAAGACACTATACTTATCTATCATTAAGGTTGCGTTAATGGTAATTTTATTTAATAAATAATGTGTTAATGTATAATAAATGGAAATCTGATTATAGATCAATGACTCAATCCACCATTCAATGGATGTGGGTGATGATCTCGTTACCCCAGATGTGACTAATTACCTGGGGCTAAAAAGGATGGACCCCAAATGGCCACATCAATGCCAACAATGTCCAGGACCTATAGATAAAGACAAGGAAGAATACACCTCTACATTTTTCACATTATTATGAAGCACCTGACAATTACTTTGGGAGAATTCTTATGAAATTTCTTAACAAGGGGAATATTTTGAAAAATCAGTGTCCCCACTCTGCAACTAGAACATCCCAGCTGATCCTAGTAGAATAAAAACAAGGATCCATTTTTTCTCTAATAGGATCAAGACCTCATCTACCCCATAGGCAGTCTATGTGGAATACTTAAATTGATAGCACCACTGACAGCCCTTACGATTTGATTGATGATGTTTATTTTTAATGTAAAAATCCTCTCCATTATATCATAAACCTAAGTGGAGGTCCTTATTGATATTTTCAAATTTATCATTGAGATACTCCTCTTTCTATTCTTTCATATGCAGAGGTCCTTCCCGCTCTAGTTCCAATAAGTATGAAGGCACCCCAGTGGTGCAACAATCAATGTAGAGAACCTCCCAACTCCTTATACAACTAGAATAGACTTCCTCCTCAAGCTCCCATCAACCAAAGTAGGATTAACTCTTCTAATTATAAGCAAACAATATACGGTCCCAATCTGTACTAAATACATAATCTAACCTGATGAAACATCTTTTGGAATAAGTGAGAACACTCATTCTTTATGCTAAAATCCTTGGAATCTCTTTATCATCATAGATAATATAGACCATTAAGATTATGAGGGGACATGTGAATTGATGATGGAACCCTTTCACTAATATTTAGTGTTAGAGGATGGAGAAAGACATTTAATGTGTTTAATCACTAAAGCTATGATGAACATGATTCATAGATCCCTCTAAAATTATATTAAGGTGTAGTATATTTCAGATCACTTCCAAGGACTAATAGTTCTGTTATCATTGTCACCTCTAGTGTCCCACAACACTACCTCTACCCTAAATATGGGGGATATGTTGAGATCTAGATTAGTTACATCAGAAAATGAGCACTTTCATGATCCACATATGAACACCACATCCCTCACTCATGTTCTAGTGGTGAACACTCAGACTTATAAAGAAATGATGAGGTAGTAAGTACCACCATCAGGGGATTTCCAGGTGTGCAATAAACATTTCACTTGCATAATAGATCCTCTACTGGTCAACCAACAGTATAAGTTAAACACATCAGTTCCACAAGAAATTTCTCTACGAGCTCCAATAAGAGTTTTTTCTGACCAATAACATAGCTCTATGAAAGTGGGATTGTGTGAGGATCTATCTGGTGAATAGTTTTCAATGATGTTTTGACCACCTTCATAAAAAATTCATCATTCTAGTGTTCCTCACCATATTCCAGACCATGTTTTTTCACTAGACCATGTTAGAGACACTTAACTACCTCTGTAATTGTTGCCTAGCATATCCAAAGAGCCTGGAGTACCTCAAAATCATCATTAAATAGTTCCTAGGAGTTGATATTATGACACTCTTGATGGATAAATTCCCCACTTACATGAAATACCACAAAAAACGTAAACATACATGCCTACGTATTTTCACAGTTCTCTTTCGAGTCTGATAATTTTCATCTCTACATGTACAAATCAAGGGATATGGATTATATGATCCTCTCCACTTCAGCCATATCCTATGAAGGTCTGGATTAACCACCAATGATGATAGTTTTTCATTAGGACTATTTATGGTAATCATTTTCATTTCAAATCATATTATGATTTGGGTCATCAAAATAGGGTATTACAGAGAAGACCCAACTCAAGGGTCATGATATTACTAGATATGACCATTGATAGGTGTTCTCACCTACTGGAAGAGGAAGTAACTCTGCTCCAAGGATCCCTCTAATGCACCTTTCCCAAATGTTAAAATCTCAATTGGGTAAATGAGTTTTTTAATCCCTCTAATGCATTCGATGTTCCACCAAAAAATGGGTATATGCCATGGTGGCAATTATTTTCTAAAATACAGAATATTATAAAATTATTATCACTGATCACATGGTTAATAAGAACCCAAATAATGGAACTGGTTTATGGGATCCCATTACCTATTTAGTGGTTAAACAAGTCCTCTTTAGTCATACTTCCTCAGTTGAGCTTCGTAATCGTGAACATCCTCATAGAGAAGATAGAGAATTTTAGGGAAATCAGTTGATATACGAGTCTCTAAACACACCCATGTAGAATAATTATCATCCTCAGGATCTATGACATGTCATTCCGCAATCCACTGATCCTCATTACTGTGTTTAGGATTCATGAAATGAATTGGTGGTTATAAAACCTAATCCAAATAGGGATACTTGACAATATTCCATGATATCTTCTTTCACAACTCTTCTTGATACATTGGTGATACAATATGTGGTGATACCACTGGATGTAAAGTCGTAAGTGGCATTGGAGGATGAAACCTGAGCACCCCTATTGTTTGGTAACACTAAATTTCCCTAATAAATCGAATGGGTTATATGCTGTAACACATTTCCTACATCATTTCATGTTTTGGACCCTTGTTTGGAGCTCTATTTCAGTAGTAGCCATCCATGTTTTATTGTTTTGTTTAGAATATATATGTTCATATGGTCATATAGTACATCCAAAAATTTATGTGGTCGATTTTTCCTTGGTATGATCATTTCAAATAATTCCTCTACCAGATCAACTCATCCATGTGCAAGATAAGTATTTATTCCCACTTCATGTTCAAGAATATGCATGATCATCATATCACGTATTTCTTCACCCAGTGAAAATATCGCATGTAATCTCTTGAAATACCATTACCGAAGAGCATTTGTCGATGATGTGCTTGGGGGAATCAAGAATGAGTTGGTTCATATACTCATCAACCAAAAAATTCATGTATGTTCTGAGAGTTTTATGATAAGTCTTATTGTTTCGAAGAATCCTTGTCGCTAGATTGGCATGTTTACTCATTACCTCCCCAATATCATGAAAGTGGTATTTATAAAGAAGATACTAATGCCACCATATAGGTTGAGGCCCCATATATAGTATTATTATTGGCCCCTTTTCTTGAATAGCCTATCTAAGTGCAACTTCCCAACTAAATGTATCTTTACCCAGCAAAGAGTTGTTGGTCATCTCCATGCCAAGAATATACACCAAGATAATGCAATACATATCTAGAACCTCATCAAGTCCAATGTCATTGAGTTCCATATATAGAACGACTGATCAAAGACTACTATTTGAAAAATGAACATGTACATGGTTATATAATCAGTGATTTAAAAAAGAGAATTCTGATGCTACTGAGTGCGTAAGAACACATGAATTTGTACTCACAAACTGCCCCAACCATTATTCATACTACATGATCATTTTACGTATAATAAATGAATGATATGTGTTCAATGAAAATATCAAATAGCAGGTGGATCACCATTGTATCATGGTGGGTGAGGTTCTGATGAAAGAGATACACAACTTTTCCAACCCCAGTAGTGAATGTGAAGACTCTGGTGAAAATAGTAGGATTACAACAGTGGGACACAAATTTATGGCCCTGGTTTTCGCACAGTGTAGTTTACCACACCCATGGATTCACCTGTTCTAACTTAGGTAGGTTGGATCCTCCTGTGGTTGACTTGCCTCCTCCATCCACTGTTATCACATCCTCATTTTATCCTTCAAAATCATATAAAAGAATGCATCGACGACCCATGGCAGATCAAAATCTCCTACCCATACTGTAAACATCATGCACATATGAAGACATCGTGCCTTTGGAGTATGCAATCAGAACAACTATTTAAAAAGTAATAAAAGACCCCCTGAAGAGGAGAGGGAGTATTCCTTTGTAAATATCATCGATCTGGTAGACAATTTTTTGGTTCCCAACAGTGGAATATACCACTCAACCACCATGAGTGATTCCATATAATATCATCAAAGGAGAGAATAAAGTGATGAGAAACTCAAAAAATTATTATAATAGTACCCTAAACTAGGTTATGGATGCTATCGAGACAAGGTAGTAGGTATTTCACATAACTCAGTAGGTACTTCCTAGCCCAACCCACTCCATCAGACATGCCTCCAAGGATGATGGTTTTATTTATCTGAACATATTAGTTTTGATTGCATCATGACATGATGTGCCTAGATAGATGTATCCATAATCCATTCAATTGGCATCTAGTAGTGGTCCAGACAGGGTCATCTAGACCATAGTAGTATCTTCCCTGTAACAATCAGAACCAAATTGTACAACCACCAACAGCAGTCATGGGCCTTCCAATGAGATCCCCCTAGTGGGTAGAAATTTTCATTGGCATATAATTATGATGTGTTAAATAACTTCTTCAACATAAATTCATGTATCTTGATTTTATAGGTCCCACACATATTGAAACAATTGTGTGATGCCATTCCAATGGAATTTAGAAGTCATCTCCAGTACAAAGTTGAGGTAGCTTCCGTAGATGTCTATAATGCAGAGGTGGTTGAACAAGAATTATATCAAGATGTCACCTCATTCTCTAGAGAAAAATTAGGTTCCTTCTTGTGAGGGAATATACCCCCATTGTAAATTACAAGATAGTTCAATGTAATAGAGATTCACCACTATCTAGATGAGATTAGTTCTACGACTAACCTAATCTGAACCCATATGCTCCAAAATCTATGGCTCATAGAGGTATATTTGAGTCCTTTCTACATAAATCCTTAGATTTATGAAATGACTGAGTAGAAACAATGTGGTAAGATTCTGTTGAAGACACAATTTTTTGGATTTATATGAAGTCATTATTCCATGGAAGTCTCATATGATACCACCTATAATACACTACTATGTAGGCCCTTGCCTCATTAGAATGAAGCAGTCCACTTCTTATATTAGAAGTGTCTCATTTACTCCATCAACGATTACTTTGGTGTACATCAAGGTGATGGTTTCTTTGAATCATGTGAATCCCATTATCTGTACGTTTTCTAATACAATATATATTAGAAAAAGGTTCAAAACTATGGGGTTGAGCACACTAATGATATGATAAGCACCATGGAGAACCTATGGGTAGACATGGATGATGATTCTATTCTCTTGATCTGCCAACAGGATCCCACAACACTAAACCTAGGAGGTTGCTTTTCCATCTCCAAGAAGAAAGATTTCTGTATCCTTATAAGGAATTAACGTCTTCATATTACCTCGTAATAATAAAAAGGACATGTATGGGTGATACCAAAATCCCCCACTCATGTATGGTACCGAGAGGTTCTCTATATGGTCAATGTTTCACACCATTATCACATATTTAGAATATATAGATTGAATTTATGAAAACCAACATTCCACCAATACTTTGACATTATACATGGGCCTCACTATCAAAGGATAGATTTAACTAGTTCAATAGATTCTATTTCCATGGTTTCTTTATAGGAATATCATATTAGTTGATATTCTTTGTCCAAAGATCCAGGGAACAGTGCTTCCCTAGAGTCAGTGTTTCCAAAAGATCCACTTCATTCTACTAATTCTTCTACCATAAGAAATGAAGAGTATTTGGAAGACTTTACTTTTACATTTGAAGAGGGTTACTCCCTAACCATAGATGAATTAATTTAGGTGATCCACTGTATGGAGGAAAACCCAAGGCCTATGATAAATAATGTTTTTAGGTCTCTACAAGAGAATTAGATGTATAATTCCTTCCTAAAGAAAAATAATGAATAATTTTCTTTTTGATAGGATTAGATTCCATGGCTAGACCCTCATTTCATTTTCCCCCATCTAGGACTCTCATTGAGCCATCAAGGGGTTATTCAACCTCATATAAAGATTCACCCCTCTCATGGTTACATGGCTAAGTATATGTTTTGTAATCATATCAAATACAAATTAATAAGGGAAATCCAGTACTCCAAATTGATGGCTAACAACATCCATGTAACGAAGTAAAATGGGAAGATCAAAGTCTGTATCAATTTCTAGGACCTCAACCATCATTATCCAACGTAATTTTTCCCATTATAGTTAACTAGGTTTTGATCGATTCTACAACTTGGTACTAAAACCTATTCATAATGGAATGATACTCTAAGTAAAACCAAATTCAGATGGCTCTTGATGGTGAGGATTCCACTACCTTTTATATTTTATAAGGGACCTTTTGATTCAAAGTGATTCATTTTCTCCAAGCGAATTCAAGATCTAATTATCATTATGTCATGCATCACTTCATAAAAACAATTCTTCTGATGTTATTGCAATTCTACGTGGATGAATTTTTGGTTAAATCAATCCACTGTTTAGACCATCTTAATGACCTTGATAAAGTGTTGAATTTCATATACTCAATGATTTTAAAGCTCAAATCCTGGAATCTTATATTCGGGGGGGGGGGTGACTCTAAAAATTTTCATTAATTATTCATCAGATATAGTGGCATCAAGATTGACGTATATAAGATTGATTCCATCAAATAGGTGCCTCCCTATAGCAACCTCCAAGAGCTTCAAGGCCACCAAGGCCCTTTAGCCTATATATAATAGTTCATCAAAACTTTGGAAGGAATGTGTAAACCCTTTTCAATGTTCATAATGAAAATAACCACTCACTAGTGGGATAAGGAGTTTCAATATGCATGGGAGGAGATCAAACAGTACCTACTACAACCTATAGTTCGGATTCAATCCATCCCTAAGAATCTCCAAGTTCTCTATGTGACTATCCTAGAATGGGAACTTAATACATTTCTCACCCATAAAAACAATAATGGATTATTAAAAAATTTATACAATCTCAGTAAAATTATACTCAACCCAAAGACTATATACTCCCCCATCGAAAAGAGTAGCTTTATGCTAGTTTTTAAAGTAAAAAAGTTTTGGAATTTACTGTAGTATCATGATATTCATGTAGTGTCTGATATGGTCTTGTTAAATTATATCCCAAATCACCGCATGTTGGTGGGATGACTCACATGATAGTTAGGGATACAAAAGTTGTTATACATCCTGTTCATACCACAAATTTCCAACAACGGCTTTGATATTTTGTATTTCATAACCCCTGATCAATCCTTTGAAGAATTTCCCCTGGATGTTGATTTACAGGATGCGGACATTCTCTATGTGGACCAGGATATGCCTTTTTATAAAATTTATTTCGAAGGTGCCTCTCAGAGCCCATCTGGTAGAATGATCAATGATCCCAAGCTCAATAGATTATGCCTGATGATCAAATTCATCACCTGGATGTATGTTTTCTTATCATACCCATTCATGTTATTAGAGGGCTACACCAATAACGAGGCATAACTAGTATAAAGATGTCCCTAAATATTGATATCCCCCATTTTCATGTTTATAGAGACTATGATTTAGTAAAAAAATTGATTAACATTGACTATATCATTAGAAATACAATGCATGTTCACGTATAAAAGTGAACACATCATCTAATGGCCTAGTTCCCTTCTTAGGGGGAAGAGAATCATGTCCCATGATTACAGAATGGTTGAGTCAAGGACTTGGATTTTTTATACATGTCTCCTGAAGATCCTAGAAAGGAAGAACTAATAATTCATGTAGCGCATATGAGGGCCATTTCAACTATCGTATCATATGATTATGGGCAATAGGTAAACCATATAGCTACATGTTCTTCAACATTAGGACTCTCAGTTTCCCCTACAATAGAGGAATGTTTTTATTTGAAAAGTCATTTCATTAGTTATCTTTCATGTGGTATTCTCCTCCTATGCTAGGCTGGGCATGAGAGTATCTATCGATAAGTAGCTTAGTTTAATGTGGGCATGGCCTCAATAAATCATCATTATGTGAGGGTTAGATGAAATTACCATATTTTTCATCCAATGATATTATATTCCCTTAGACCTTCTAGAAGCCCATAGTGTGTCTTCTAGAACTCACAATAATTAATTGAATCTCTCATACCCGATTTAGAGTTTTCCATACTTTTGGCCTACCACGTTCTATGACTTCACCTATTATTCCATGAGGTTTCAAGAATTTTAGATCCATTCCATCATTTTGCATCGAAATCAAAATATTATCCTTTCTGGCATGTATTATAGGCCCTTTGAATTATGGGTACTTGATGTTGTGGGGTCATACCAACCAGTGATATCTCTCCAGTGTAGTTTAATTCTAACCACACCAGTTCACTTCTACATGTGGTAAAAATAGATTCCCCTCAAGGAAGTAAAATACTGATCCATGATATAATTTTCGTGTACAAATACATTCATAGATTTATATTCCCTCATGAAATTATCTCCATAAATAGTAGTAACTTCAAGGTTTTTGACCCAAAGAGGTTTTACGCAAAGTATAATATCATGTAGAACCATACATCCCACTACCATGAAAAAGAAAATATTTATATTTAGGTGTTTATAAAAACCCTCTCTAACATTTTTTAAATGATGGTGGGTTCGAACAAGAAATGATGTCTAAAAAAACATTCCAATTCCCTATTGGACTATCAGAATACAACCCAAAATTCCACCAAGGTGACTCCATATTATATATTGCATGGATAAAAGGTAGTAAATCCTGTTTATTTTCAATTTTTATTATACCAAACAACATTATATGACCAGAATATTCCATAAAAAAGGAATATGTGTTGGTTGATGAGTTGTAATCCCTCAATTAAAATAGGGACATGGCATTTCATAATCTAGAGAGGAACCATAATAAAATTTTGAGGGATTTAGATAGGAGGGTTTACCCCTTACACTTTATATAGCGTGACTTGGTCCCAGCCCTCAGAACACTAATGGAACCTAGAAATAATCCACCAATGTTGGATCCCAAGTGGTAATGTCCTTAAATCATTCCAAATTTCTATTGTAGTTGATAATAATCTATTATTACCATGGATGATTATTTTATCACACCTCCAAGTGATGGTAATTTTCTCAAATAGTACTCCACGTATGGGGAGAAATGGGACCATACTCTATGACCCTAAACTAAGAGTTGAAGTCCCTTATTCATTACATTAAATTGTATGAAGGTATCCTCATGAGTCTGTTGTGTGGTGTTGGGATACCCTAGACCTCACTCACTGCTTTTATTTCACTCTATTTCATTTTATATATCTATTTGAGAAGCATCACTATAGAGAATATTTTGTGTGGTCTATGGGCCTCTATGGAATTATTGACGTGGGGATTGTAACTCATTTTCAATGCACACAAACATTTGGAATACTCAACCCATATGTTTTGATCTCTATAACAATAAACCAAGATCCCATGGTCTAAAATTGATGACCATACACTAAGAGACTATTTTATAAACTCTATTAATTTAAACGTGGATCCTATGTTCCAATATCTATGAACATAAACTAATATTCTCTGATAGTCTACGTATTATGACCTAAAACATTTTGTGTAACCTGTAGTCTAGTTATTATGACATTAAACTATAAATCACAGTGTCCTCAATGAAACAAGTTAAATTGTGGTCTTACCTCATCTAAAATTGGGATTCTTCTTCCTAAGAGTTGGTTTTTACCCCATCTAAATTTGTGATACCTCATAAAATGAGTTTGGGACTGTCAACAATCATTACCCCATGAACCAGACCTGATATACCTCATCACACCCAAAGGATGATTTTACTCCATAAATAGAATGTATTTCACATACTAATGTTGGTATTCTACCATTCCATTTTGGGGAACTACATGGGTCTTTATTCCCATCCGCATGGGATATGTACAGATGGCCAAGCATCTTTTATCCAGGGCCAACCATAAAATTATCAACCCTTCGGCCCCTTCACCCATTATCAGTCCATGAATAATGACCTTAAATTGTGTGGAGTTTATCTCATAGTGTGAATGTGGTATGTGAGACTATTTATCCCCATTTATTCCGTGTTATAAATTTTTTATGTCACAAAAATTCCATTGACACCAACATTTCCATATTTCCATGAATGATGACATTAAACTATTTTACTTACACCCAATTTTCAAACTGTATGACCTTATACTATATATAATTTTCATCCTGCTAATTGTATGGTATGTGATCACTTACTCTTTCCAATCACATCGACTCTTACATATTGTGTTATAAACATATACTATTGGAGAAAACATCCCCCATTGGCCACGAAACATTAGTTTAGGCCTCATTACATGGTCAATACATTGCGACCGAAAACAATTTGTGTCCCACCAATCGTATGAATTTTTTATATAGTGTAGTACTTCCTTGATGATAGTCCCATTATTCCCTAACAATTATTCCATGAAAAAATCCTCATAGCCTCTTCATGGTTTGAGCATTATGAACATAAACTATCTACATTCCCATTTCATTTTCATTATTTTATTCATACATAATAAATAATATTCTTCTATATTTAATATATAACAACATATGGCTTGATTCCAATCCTTATGGGATATATATAGATCCTATACTTTTCTTCATCGAGCTCAGTCAGATATTCCCCAAAAAAATCATTGTTACTTATGGTGTAATTACCCGGAAATGCTCCCATCATCCTTCATTTTTTGTATAAGTCCTATTTGGTTACCATGGCCCATCAGTGTGATTAGTGTCACTCATTTCCATATCTAAGGAAGAAAATAATGGAAATCATAAATCACAATCGCTTCCAAAATTCGCGATGGATGATGTTAAATTGTGATCTTGAACCAAAAAATCAAGATTACTGTTAATCAGTGATTATTCATACATGATATCAAACTAGGATGCCACATATAAAAAATTTGGAAGAAATAAAAACCAAATTCCTCATAAAATGATGAAAAATCATATCCTTAAACCATACAAATTTGATATGTCTCATATACTCTAGTGAGATGATTTATTGTCATCATTTGAGAGGGTAGCACCCTTCTGACGTCGATCTGTTACCACAACTAGTTTATGAACCTTGTGAGGATTGATTCCCATCATAATGGGATACATAGTGTTTCCCATATCTATTATCATGGGTTTAGTCCCCTCTTTGACTAATCGTAGTGTCTCTCCTCTCATTTCTATTCAATTTTAAATTATATTTCCTAAATAAAGGAGTCTATGTCCAAGAATCTTGACACTAAAATGTGTGTGAGTCCTCTATAGAAATTTTCTGTGGTGGTGGGATTCCATGTCCTTCATTGAGGTCGGGCATGCCAACTCTTCATACAACACATATCCATTTGGATCCCCCTTTATTCCAAACACTATGATGTTAAAATATGATCCTATGTTCAATGGTCTATGATGATAAATTAAGAGCTTATGGTCCAATGTTTATGACCAATAACTAAATAAATGGTATTAGAATCCATAAGTTAATCTATCCACATTCTTCCGTGGCGAGGTTTTGTGTAGTGTAATGTGGCATCCTATGATTGTACATTCATGTCGGATGACTTCTTCAATATTGTGCACATTATTTTTAGATACCAATCCCTATGGTCCAAAATCTATGGCCATAAACTAAGATTATCAGTCCAATTAATATGACCTCCATGTATTTTTAAACAGAATCATATGTTTCACATGGAACCAGGCCTCATAGGCTCTTTGTCACAGATGTTTACTACTAATTTATGTCACATCCATCATTTTAGGGTGCCCAAGGTCTGATAACATTAATCAACCAAGTCAAAATCATTTCATTAATCTATTATTTACTCTTAAAAAGATTTTAATCTGTGTTGGGTTTCCTTGGCCATCATATACATCAGGATATTATATTCTTCATACTACACATATCTGTTCATTGCTCTCTATGGTCTATGAATTATGTACAAAATCAATTTTCCTTTAGTCCAGGAATCCTGACATTAAACTATGTGTGTGTCACAACCCTTCCCAGTGGAGCCTATGTCAGGAGACAACATTAGTTGGAGTGAGCCTTTTCTTGAAAATTCATTACAGGCATGAAAATGAATAAAATATTAAAATATTATTATTTTGATTTTTTGAAACAACAACCATTTAGTCATTAAAAATCCAATTATAATAAAATCCTAGGGTTATCTGCATAACTGTGGATAAAATGAAGGGCCATTTAAGAGAGCTTCAATTATTATATCATAGAAAAATGACAATGGGATCATAGATTGATGATCGTCACAACTCGGATTTGATGGTTCATATCAACAACAAAAAAGATGAATTGTTCATCATTAGTAATCAAACTGAATCATGTTACGGTGTGTGTTTTTTTATTCCTCCTTATTTATTCTTACAAAGATCATGGACCAATGAAGAAAAAGATTGATTCATGGATCGATTGTCTTGTAGGATGGATATAATTGCTGGGTTTTAACGAGAGATTTTTCTTTGTGATTAATTTTTTATTTTTCGATTAGAATTTAATCAAAAATAAACCGATATCAAATTGATCATCGATTGAAGTATATTCCACTTTATTGACTCTATTCTTCTCTCCCCCCATTCATCAATCATCAGGGGTGTTCTTCATTTGGCCCGTATGTTAACAAATCCTGATTAATTTATCGTTGCACACCCAATTATTGGTTAAACAACATGATATCGTAGATATGAGATCGACATGAAATGATAGAGGTAAGATGTTTGATACAATGTGATTCAAATGATGAAGAACACCCAAATTTGTGTTCTTATTAATTCTATGCTATTCTTCAGTTAAAAATGAAGAATAAAAATTTGATCAAATTTTCACTTTGACCGGGTGAAGAGATGTATTATTCAATAATGGAATGGATTGGATGAGTTTGTATATTATATTTTTGGGTGAAATTATCTCAGGATTGAAGGTTGGGCCAACCGGATTGAACACGGATTGTGTATCTATGATTCTTAAATATCCTAAAACAACACAACATGTAAATGGAATCTTCATATTGTGTGGGGCCCCTTGAGTGTAGTTTAGGGTTTAAGAGGAAGTTAAATATCACATGAAATGTTACCCCTATCACACGGAGTACGGTCCCTCCTTGGATACTTGTCTTGTACTTTGTAAAGTATCCATACACGGAGTTGAGTACACTGACTACTTACATAGTGTGTACTCCCCTACATGACACGGGTTAGACCAAGTACATGGGCTTAGTCATGTATCAGTACATGGAATAATGCTATGTACCAGAACACAAGTAGAGTACATGGGATTACCACATTGTGATTATTACTTCAAATACAATGTTTGAGGACATGTTCTATTTACAAGGGTAGGACCTGAAGTCATGAGACACTGTTTGTAACCCGTATACAAGTTGTGCACACTTTTTGACATGGAGTAGAACCATTGTACCTAGTGACTTAGAAAAGATTGATTTGGGTTCTTTCTACTAATTTATTACATTATGGTTGGTATAGTATCATTTCCTACTCCGAGTAAAATGATCCCTTTAGTAGGACTTCATGGATAGTGTTGTTGGAATCCCTCTTGGAGGCACATAGCGAGATCCTATATTAAATTTTATTCTCTTGGTGGAGTTCTTAGTATTGTAATGGCCAAGATTGTGGATGTGTTGATCCTCTACATAGTGAGTTATTCAACATTGAATTTTTGTTATCAACCCTATGTAATTGTATGTGATTTTAATTTGTGTATCATATCTCTTCAGAATATTAGCCAATTCGTTCTCTAGATGAGACCTGATGATTAAAATATCTCTGATAATTTTAATTATTGTTATCAGAATCGGGAGATTTTTCTACCGAATTAGTACTTCATGGATTCTTATAGATGAAATCCTAGGCTACTATACTATGGTCGTGGATTACCTCTAGACTATGTGTATTTTTTTTATACTTAGATAATCTAGATATATGTATTGAAAATATTAATCTGTGAAGAGATAATTTAACTTTTCTATTTTGTATGATTTTTTATTTTAGGGTATCTTATTGAGTATTATTATAATCAACCCTCCATGGACATTGACAGCATGTGTCATCTCTTATGAAAAAATGATCGACCTTTTGATAGAGTTCTATGTGAACCTAGACTAGAATGTTCATAGTGAGACATTATTGACCGAGGAGTGTTCCTATGGCTTTCAGACTTGTATCTCAGTAACAGTACATTCAGGTTGAAATTGTGTTTAAGAATTTTTTGTGGTGGGATTTTATTTTTACATGATTACATTATTTTACTACCTATCATACTCATGTTGTGGGATATAGATATATAGATCAATTGGTGGTTTAGTTTGTTTATATTTTAAAGTATTGTGGTATTAGGGATGTGTGTGTGTCTGTGTGTATGTGTGTGTAGGTTCTTCGGAAATGGATCCCATGTTAGTGATATTACTACTATGTGATAGATACATGTACCTTTACAAATGGAGGTATTCTTGGGGATTCATGGAATGGGTCCCACTAGGCTGGGAAATCAAATTGTTGTATTAGAGGGTGGAGTTCTAGTTTATAATCTAGAGTATGTGAGACTGATTTGGGGAAATAGAGTTAAGTGTTTCATGATAGTATTTTGGACCATGGAACCTAGTGTGGGTTTGGCGGTCAACGTATCCATTTACCAAGACTCTAATATCCCACTTCTCGATTCGGCACATGAGAACACAAGTTGTAGGGAAAGCAATTGTACATGCATCATATATATATGGGTTGTGTTTCCATGGCTTTTATGAGTCATCTCTCTAGATATGCTCATTGATCCTGGTACATCTAATTTACTTTTTGGATGCCTCTAATATGTACAACAACTAGTATTCAGTGTGATGATCATAAGGATGATCCTTCATAGTGACGATGAGTCGATTTATGAACCATTTCCCAAGGTGCTAAATTTAAGGGGTGCACCAGCCATACATCCTATAGAGAATCATGTGGTACCCACAATACCAGTAGATGATGTGTTTATGTTGAGTGTGATTCTTTATTTTCATAGATAGAGATCCATCAGGTTTCAAGGTGAGACTGATTCATAGGTGGCTGAGGCCTAGCTCGAGGTGTTGACCTGAGCTCTCCGTCTATTCTGGACAATAGCAGGTAAGATGATGGTCTTGGAACTGAGCCTTCTTCATGGCTAAGCTGGGTAATGGTGGGGTTTGGGTACCCATTCATATGATGAGGTGAATATTTCATTAATAGAGTCTGATATCCTATTAATTAAGGAGTTCTCACTAGCTAGACTGAGTTCTATATATATCCATGAGTATTTGTAGCTCTAGGATAGAAGCATGACAGTAGCTTAGTATTCATTGTGGTCTACCAACCATTCTAGATACTCAAGGTATATTTTTTGGGGAACAGTTATTTAGGGGTTATACATTCATGCAATGTCTATATAGAAACAAATGAACTATTGTTATCCATCTATACATTCCTACCTATGTTGGGGTGATTGATCGATAATTGGTGGTTGAGATTTTTTAGCATAATAGAAAATATTGGTGGTTATAATTAGTGGGAAATTTCATGTAAAGTCCACATCAACAATGATATAATGTCAATATCCAAGAACAGAACATGGAGGACATTTTACGAAGAGATCCAAGGACTGAGGATCAACTGTTCAGAGATCAATGGGTGGGTACAGTCATCCAAGAGATATAAGGTTCTACTCATGTTACAAAAGGGTTCCTCTTATATGAGATTGTCTGACCCACTATATAGCTGATAGAGAAATAATTGATAGATCTCCATTTCCATAGAAGTGAAAGGAGTAGGCAGTTTCACATGGTGTAAAATTTGGAATAGAATTTTGAAGCATAGAAGGTGGGGTTAACTATTTGACTTTTTACTACCACCACCCATATGTGTTCCATTCCAGGCTCAACAAGTTGGAGGACACTGGAGGGGACAAATACATGTGGTTTAAATTTATATCCTAAAGGCACTAGGAATTATTTTTGGTACAATATATGTCATTTATAATTTAGTAGCAGTTTGGATAGACATAGGTGATATTCATTCTTTTATCACCACAAATCTAATTTGTGGCATATAGGTTTCAGTTGAACTATTGAATCAACCCTTAAGCTTGGAGATGCCTACTGGAGGAGACACAATGATCATGCACTCATTCCAATAGTGTGACATGACTATTGGAGGTAATAGTTTTGATTGAGATATCTGGGTGGTAGTGTTGAGAACTTATGATATCTTCCTTGTTATGCATAGGTTATGTACAATCCACACCCAAAATGACTGTTTTAAGAGAAGGGTGTGGTGTGTCCACAATGAATGAACCGGGTTTTCATTTTTTTAGTAAAATGAAACCTAGGTAGAAAATAATGGACTCATGCATAGGATAGGATAGTTGATTACACATCAATTTTCTATTCTGACCCTTGGTTTAGTGGATATTACGAGTTTCTAGTTTCTTGCAATGGTGGTGGAGTATGAGTATATCTTCTTTGATGATGTCCCATGTTTACCTCCCCTCTAATATATAGACTTCTATATTTATATACACCCCATGAAAAATCTTTTATATTCACCAGCATATCAGTTGGCTCCCGAGGAGCTATGTGAGCTGAAGGTTCAATTGGAGGACTTACAGAAGAAAGTCTTTTCTAGACCAAATGTTTCACCCTAGGCATACACAGTTTTTTTTCTTCAAAAAAGATAGGTGGAATCTTGACATTGTGTGTAGACTACCGGTTCTTGAATTAGGTGAATGTAAATAAAAACTACCCACTACTGTGGATTAATGACCTATTTTAATAATTCAGAGGATCATAACGGTTTTCAAAGGTTGACCTATGGACATGCTATCAGTAGCTAAGAGTACATGACAATGATATACAAAAATAAATAATTTTGATGTTTCTACAGTCACTATGTGTAATTGCTTATGCCTCTTGGCATGAGGAATACACATGTAATGTTCATGGGACTCATGAACCAAATCATTCAATCATACATAGACTGATTCATGGTAGTCTTCATAGATAATATCCTTTTGTATATAGTGTCTGATGAGGATCACGCGAGACACATACATATGGTTTTGGACACACTACAAGAGGACCAAATTTATGGAAATGTATCAATGTTCAAATTCTGAATTGAGGTGGGGCAAATTCTGGGAAATTTTATTATAGTAGATGGAGTGGTAGTTGACCTGAGTGAGTTCGATATAGTGTTATCATGGGAGACACCAAAGAACATTATAGATGCGTGGATCATCCTTTAGTAGGTAGACTATTACCATAGATCCATACATGACTTATCCTGAGTATCAGTACTCATGATAGATCAGAATCAAATGTGGAAGCCTTTTGACTACAAGAACCTACATGCTAATATAACTTCTAAACATGATCTTGATTGATTTTCTAATGGTTGGAAGAATTCTTCTTTTTTAATGTACACAGGATGGTACCAGTGATGTTGTGGGAAGAAATTCTATTAGATTTTCATATTTATCATACAAGAGTATATCTATTTTTTAAAAATATGTATTAGGACATCTGATGTTATTTTTGGTGGCCATGGATGAAAAAGGGAGTTGGATAGTTTTTCTTTCGATACTTTGTCATCAAGTTAATGTGGTGAACCATGTTCTTGTAAGTTTAAATAAACCCCTTAAGATTTTAGAATATATGTGGGATGAGATATACATAGACTTAATGACAGGAATACCATGTACATCTAGGGGACACGATTTTATATGTGTGATCATATACTAACTCAACATGTCATCCCACTTCCTTGATATATGATAGAAGGTTGTAGTAGTGTGATTGAGACACCTCTACATTTATGATATTGTTTGACTCCATGGAGTCTCATCAATTATTATATCTAATTGTGATTTTTTAATTACATACAAGTTGAGGATGGAATTATAGGAGGCATTTGGGACCGAGTTACAGTTGAGCACAATGATTTACCCCTAACCAGACGTCCTGATGGACTGAACCATTTCGTTCCTAAAAGACCTGTTGTGAGCTTTCATGTTTTAATTTTTCCATATTTGAGAGGATAAATTAACAGTTGTGTATTTTTCATAAAACAATAGAGACCATTCATCCCTTGGTATTTCACCATTTCAATCCTTATATGGGAGACCCTACAAGTCACAAATATGCTTGAATGAACCATGATAGTCTACACTCATGGGCCCAAAGTTGTAATGAGCTACAATTGAGAAGGTGAAGTTCATACAGTGGTTTATAAAGACAAAACATATCCATCATAAATTTTTGGGTGATTAGTGATGGAGACCTTTGGAGTTTTTGGAAAAAGTCCTTGTGTTCATATGGGTTTCACCTCAACATGGATTACGATGATGTTTCTAGGGAAACAAGTTATATCCAAGTTTCATCACCACATTCCCAATACTGGGTGAAATTTTCGAGGTTGTGTATCAATTATATTTACCTCCTTAGTTATACAGGGTACACGGCATTTTCTACATGTTGTAGCAGAGGAGGTATGTGTATGAACCATCACACATTATCAATAGTGGCCAACTGGATATCAAAGATGGATATTCCTTTTTGAGTAAATGGTAAAGATAAAGGATGGGAAAGAGAGGATCCTTTATTGGTGATCTAATACTCTAGTGCATTTATTATGTCATCATGAGATCCTTTTGGATAAAACATGGGAGCGAGATGCTCATATTTGTGCTCAGTACGCACATATTTTTTAGTTGATTTAATTTTGTATTTTTGGGCATAGAATTATCATAGGTGGGGAGAATTTAATGTCTGTAATTTTATATGTATTATTTTTGATATTATATGGATTATTTTTGAGACAAGGTTTTGAGATGATGTGTGATTCTGATTCCCGGTGTGCCCAAGATAAATTTTTTAAATATATTAAATATATCAAATATAATTGTTGTGTAGTATTCCTAAAAATGAAGAATAACATATAAATGGATTCCTGAATTGATTATAGAATGTCACTATCATTGGTGTGACTTATCATCGGTTGGTGCGGGTCATTGGTGGAAATTTCATCATAGGAATGGAAAGGAATAAGATAATTATTTAAAATTATTTCTTTTCATTTTTTAGATACAAAGACTTTTTAGTATATAATAATAATATTATGATAAAATACAAGGGTTATTAACATAACCCTATAGACATTGGAGGACCGTTTTAGAGATATTTGAAGAGTCTCTCTTAGATGAATGGTGACAGGATTGTGGATTGATGATCAATACCCCTCAGATTCAACATCTCATTCCAAAAACAACAAAGATGGCTCATTCTTCTTCAGTGATCGATCTGAATCACATTAGGGAATTTTTTTTTTGATTTTTTAATTCCCAATTCAATATATACATAATTATTAATGACCCATCAAAAAACCAATTGATCTATGGATCAATCATCTCGCATGGTGTGTATGAATGTGGTATTTTCAAAGGAGAATTTTCATTGTGATTAATTGTTGATTATTTGATATTAATTATAAAAGAAACAAACATAGATCAGAAAAAAATCAATCAATGTGATACCTATTGATTGTTTCTTTGATTTTATCTCTCTCCCCCATTCATCATTATCCACAGGTGTTCTTTGTTTAGTCTATGTCTCGACTAATATCGATAAATCGATCACTGAGCAACTGATTCTTAGTTTAATGACCTGATATTTTAGAGTTGGGATTTCCATGACCAGATGATGGATCTATGATGGAGATGAAGTGATTCAAAAGATGTAGGATACCTAAATTTTCAATCTTAATCAATATTTGGAGAATAATTAAGAACAATGATTTGATCCATTTTTCGAGAATATCTGATAAAAAAATGTGTTGTTTGATGATGGATGAACATGGAAGAGAATGAAACTCTAATTTATAGGTAAAACAATCAATTGATCCAAGGATAGAGGTTCCATATTGAATGCAGATAGTAGATATCAGATTCGGCCATATCACAAATATGACGGCTTGTAAACAGAATCTAAAAATTATATTGGCTTCCCCAGAGTGGCGACTTGGTTTTTGGTTGAGGATATGTATCAAATGACATGTGAACCCTATTCACATGTCATATTATCTACACTCAGATACATAATGTGTACTTCGAAAATTACACAGACATATATTGGTGTGCTTTGGACTACCTACACAACTTTTACTCCCCTACATGACATTGGTTGGAACATGTACGTGGGATATGTCATGTATTTGAAAAAAGACATGGGTAGACGGACTGAATCCAAGTAATGACACATTATTTGAATTCAATGCATGCCAACATGTAATTTACTACTACACTTACATGGTTTGATGGCATGGGCTATTTACAAGGGCACGACCGTGGGTCAAGGGTCACAACATTTAACCAATCATCATGTTCTGTACTATTTATACATGAATTAAATCCCTTGTCCTCAGTGACATGGGAAATATTAGTAAGGTTTTCCCCCATATACATTCCCTAAAGGTTGGTATAGAATCATAATCTAATCATATATTAACATCATGACTTCCTGGATAGAATCATTGGAATCTCTCCAAGTGACATGAAGTGAGATCATCTAATCATCTTCATGACCTAGGTGGAGTTCTTAGTATCGATGTAACCCACAATACAAGGGCTCCTATCTTCAACATAATTGGAAAATTTTACTTCTCATTATCACTCAATTTCCTTGTATGTGATCATCATCTAGGTATCATATCTAATCGGACTATCACTGTGTTTCTTTTCATGATGAGACCCGACAGCAGTACCTCTCGGAGTAATGTCATCAGTTTTATTTGACTCAATATTGTGTTCTCATAGATGACTGATTTGTAGATCCTAAGTGATGATATCCTGGTATTGTATTCTATGGTTGTTTATTACCTATAGATCATATGTATTATTTGAGTACATCTTGAAACTCGTGATATATGCATTTTAGTCATATACCTATGAATATCTTATTATACATTCCATTGTTGTATGCCATAGGGTTTTAGGGTGTACTAATGAGTGTTTGTATTCTCAATCCTACTAGGGATTTTTTAGTAAGTGTTCTATCTTGTGAAAATGATCGATCCTTTGACATAGTATTAGGCAGACTAAGACCAGACAGTGCTTAGTGATACATGATAGACCAAGATGTGTTCATGTGGGTTTTAGACCATAGTCCCAATACCTTTACTTTCAGGTTGGACTTGTGTTACAGACTCTTTGTTATGGTCTTGTATTTGCCTCTTTTTTACATTCCATTAATACATGTCATAATATGGTTAGGGGATATAAATGTATCCATGCATTGGTTGTTTATGTGTTTTTTACATTTCATCATATTATGGTATTTAAGACGTGTTCATGTGTACATATACATAGGAAATTCCTCGCATGTTTGTGAAATTTCATCTTAATTCTAGCCACATGCCCTTGGAATATTGGAATTAGGATTGGGGAGTCATGGCATGGTCCCCACTAGGATGGGTATTGATAGTGAGAGCCTTCTTAAGAATTTACAGTATGAAAGTGGGCATCCTGGTCCGTCCATTCAAATTGGATTTGTTACTCTTTTAAGCTACTCATATCTATTTTAGATACTCAACCCTATTTCACACTATATAAAAAAACTAAGAGTCATAGTCCCATGTATGAGCTACAATTTGATAAAATTAATGTATTTTCATCCTAATTACATGCCATTAAATTTTGAAATTTATTTTCCTCAATATATGAAGTTAAACATCATATATAACATCCTAACCTTACAAATTAAAAAATGTGTATTTATCACCCCATTACATGACATAAAACTATGAGTAATCTTAGGCTTTTACCCTATAATCCCTTTCTTATGGTTTTTATCACCTACCACATCGTTCATATTCGTTGATTATTCCTTGGTGTTGGTGATGATTCTCCCTTGTAACATTATTAAAACCTTCTCTCAAACCGATACGTCTATACCAAAAATATTTAAGCCACGATGGCATAATTCTTATATTTTTGGCATCCATTAAAAAATTCCATAACATCATTTCCAAGCTTTGTGTTCCCGTCATTTGGATCTTCATTTTCCTCCATGTTTAAAAATACCACCCAAAAACATGGTTTATGGCCACACTAGCTCACCTATCATCCTACTCCAACACGCCAACGAACATTGGATGACATTTTGAGACATGTCACGTGCCTTCGATTTTAGTTCATCATCGAACTTCACTTATTTTTTAACCTTATTAGCTAATATGTATGGATATTCTATTTTTAAAATGCCCAAACATTATCTTATATCAAGACTCCACACTACTTATGTTCTATATTTTGGTAATTTTGATTCACAGTCCCTAATCACCTTTGTTCGGGTAGAATTCAACACCCATGGAGTTTCCCCCATTCATGCACTAGCATGAATTTGAAAATAATGTTAGTTGTCCAGATATCCCTTTTATCTAATCATATTATTTTTTAGCCTTTGCACTCTATGTGATCACTCAATAAAAGAAATAAATTAGTGTTTTTTAATTGTTTGAAACACTTATATGAATGATAAATCACATAGTCATCCTATCTTTCTATAACTGGTCATGGTTCATGTGAGTTTAGGGATTGGTCATTGGATATCATGATAATATTATAGAAGTGAAATAATTAAGAGTGACTGATGGAAAATTTCCATTCATGTAAAATTTTTAATAAGAATGATTGAGAAATAGGATAGGTTCATCGACATATTGGAGGTTCTTTATGTAATGGAAAATTTTTTCCCTATGGTTCTACACTAACAATTGAGTGCTCCAGCTCTTCCAGTCTCCTAAATGTCACCATAATAACCTGCTTTCATCGTCCATGAAATTTTACTTCCTCTTCATCCCTAGGAAAAATCTCACCATACCTTATTTTGTCTTGGCCACACCCCCTTAGATCTCTTATATCTTATATATCACATTATTTTCTTTATTCTAAACCTCCTCCAACAAATCCCTTAAGTGGATAAATACCTATAAAAAATAATTGAACAAAATATAACAGTCAATCACTTTCTCCACCAGGTGTTGGATTTCATGGTTTACCCCATGGATCCATCAATTGTTTACATAACTATATTGGTTCTCAAAAACATCATAATGTTGTCTTACCTCTTATACCCACTAAGAGGGGATATCACGGACCATTTCTTGTAGACTTAGAATGTTAACCCCTCTGGTAAACATGTTATGTAAATAGTGGTGATGAGACCCCATCCAGATCACAATGTATATTTAATATGTATGGGTAATTAAATTCCATATGACCCTCCATTCCCAATGTAAGACTTTGTTATTCTATTTAGAAACATCAGATCTGGAGACTTCTAGATCCTCAGGTAGTGTAATATCGTACTCAGGGAAATCTACCCAAAATGAAGTAGTAGGGTCCCCATCTAGGATCCTCTTTGTTGAGCCAGACTCCGGATCATGATGTCAGTCATCTTGACCAGACCCTTCATTTGAGGAATTTCCCCCTCCATCACTATATTCCACCTAGCAAATGGTGTCACTTGTGTCCATGGTTGAATGATCTGTCGGGACCAAGGCCAACTTAGTTTGAAAAATTGATTCGTTTAGTGTCGGTGTACCCATACGGGAAGGGGCTCCATATGCTATAGATTTTGTCAGTTACTGTGTACACAACATTACATGTGCGGCATGAAATATGAGCATGTGGGTCATATTGATCAGAAAATGGAACGTTGGGATTGTGTGAGGGAAATGAACATACAAGGGCCAAGTATCTTATTAGTTTGTTCTTAAAATGAGTTAGTTTGTTCCACAACTAGAGACCTCGTGATGATAGTTAGTACTTCAACAACTACTTACAACTTATCGAGAATTAGATGATTAGAGGATGTACGAGTAAAAACAAAATTTTGGATGTAATAATTTTGTGAATTTATTAAAAAGGGTTCCAGGTAAATTAAAATTCATATGTTCCTTGGGTATGCGGGATTTCAATTATGAGTCACCCTGAGCAATATGATTATCCAGCAGTGTGTTCCACCATAACAATATTAGTGTGTGGTCCCCCATAAACGATAGGGTGAACATAGGGCTATGAGGTTGTCACTCAGAACACTAAAACAGACCCACCAGCTAGTTCATCCTTAAGAACAAACCCTGTAGTGTTCCCTATATCACCTTGTGGTTCTTCTTCTCCCCCTCTAGCAGGGAACCCTTTTCCATTTTTATGGTTCTACAATATAATACAATATTTAATTAATGATTCTAAAAAACAAATGGGATGGGTTGAAAGAGGCGGGTAAGTTAACTGTTTTATGACAAATAGTACGACATAGTCATCATCTGACATTGAAATTTCACAACTCTCCCAAGGACTCTACTAGTTTGTTGCTGACCCCCATGATTACTCATTTTCGATGCTCATTGTTCCCTCATCAATAGATTAATTCTCCCTTGTATCGTTAATAGGTGGTGTCTCATCATTCCATGGGTCACAACTGAACATCACCTGCACTGGGTTATAAGGAAGATGATGTTCCTCTCACTATCATGTGAATGGATACATCGCCATCATGTACAAATTCCTCTAATCGAAGATCAAATTTTCCATGATTTGATAAATAATGACCTATAACATCTTGAATCCATCATGTATCAACATCTTTCATAGGTACACCATCAACACAGATGTTATAAGTGTCCTCCAAGCCATCCAAAGTCTGGGGAAGAAATATTAGCCACCGGCTACAATAGGTACTCCAATTTCTTCCCAGTTCCTTACCTGGATCGGATCATCCCATTTTGGGAACACTTTACATACCCACAATATCACTTATGTGACCCCTCTCCTCTATGGGACACAGGTTCATCAGTTCCCTAACCCACCCCACTATAGTACAATCTTGGGTCATTTTGAAGTCTTACATACACCTAGGAATGGAGCCTTCATATCTCTCAACTTTTCCGGCTCATTGTTCGCTATCATAATTAATCTGATGAATATTTTGATGATCAACCAATGATATACTACCACCCAATTGTTGCCATATTCTTATGACATGATGACATTCACATTGGTGGGTGGAAGCATAATTGAATCTCCTTACCCTGCACCCATCATCATCCACCATAATTAATGATGTTTAGAGGAATGTCCCTCTTCATGAACCACCATGTATACTCTCATCATTGGCTTCTAAAGACACCCAATCTTCCTAGAGAATTGGAATGGAATGTATGGATCACCACATGTTTGGACATTAATCCTTGACACTAGCAATCCACTGTTGATGGACTATATTTACTCCCTTTGATCTAGTTTCCCATGTGGGTTATCCACAATTTTAACACCCAGGGTTAGGAAGAGAATAAGTTTTAAATTCACAAAATTCTAATTTCTAGTTGTGACCTCGTTCTCACTGAGCATCACTGGACTGACCTCGATGATATTGAATCAAGATGGATACAGACCGAAATTCAGAGGGATGATGGAGTTCACAATCTTGTATGCTCTAAAGTGTGTCATTAAATATCAATGGATGGACTTTAATGGTCCCGAGCGTCCCATGTTTGTGTTTCCCCTCACCACACTCCCTATTTGGCAGTATATCTAAGACAGTATTAGTACCCCCATGTTCACCATTTGTTCGGCTTCCATGATGGTCACCATCACTAGCATCCCAAGATGCAGACCCATTCATGTGCCTCTAATTGGATGAATCTAGACGCTCATCAATCTGGTGAGAAACACTGTATAGAGGGCCAGTGGTATTCATCCCCCATCCATTTTGAAACCCCATTGCTCATACTAACCCTCCTATTGAATAAGCCAGTACGACCATGGAATCGTGCTCTATGTCGTCATCAGACACTAATTTGTTCGTTTGATATCATCACATTTAGTTATCTATTAAAGAATTTTTAAAACTAGGTTATGAATGTAATATTATTATGGGTGGGGAGATCAAGACATTTTCATTCACTTAGAGACTCTAGATGATACTGCACTATGAGAAACATTTTCAATCATTTTGAAGAGAAATTCATAGATAAAAGAATTTAATCATATTGAATGACATTTAGTGGGATTAGACTAATATAGTGAACATCCCAAAAGATAATTCCCACATTCCCATGATGAATGTGTAACATTTTTTTGTATGGAGACCGATGAATCAATATCTCTTAGAGCATCATCTGTGGATTGTAGAAATGGAATTGGGGTATCCACACTTCCAGAAAAAATCCATTATTGTGGAACTCTGTCTAGTACTCCAAAAGGGTGCATTATACCTAATGTTCCTAGTACCACTCATTAGTCAGGTTTTCTCCTAATCATAAATACATTACCTTATGATAGCCATTTTGTTTCTCTCATACTGCTCTAGAATATGTTGGCATGCCAGGAAGAAAATTCATCAGACTCCAATTTTTCCCCATTGACATTCCTCATTTATTCACTCATCCTATAGAAATCGATGTCCCCATGATATTAGATAGGGTGGGAAATAAAATTAATGATTTGATAGGTGATATTGTCCCAAAATTTCAACTATTAGCACAAATATTTGTCTTCAATACATGTTATGTTCACTTCATCCATCAACCTGAAGATCCAAGATGGAATGTGGTCACTTAATAGATAGTTTCTTTTAGATTGGGTTAGAATTTTTAGAATCAAATGGTTCTCAATGATGAGCCTACATTCATAGAAAAAATATTGGTTTCTCTCCCTTTTCCCCTCCATGTAGTGGGGATGTATTTAATCTCAATGTGACTCAGTCGATTGGACATTTCGAATGAGTCTAGATGCACAAAGTCGTGTGCACAAAAATGAAGGTCTATGTGTAAAAAATAAATATTGGTGGAAAAAATTTTACATCCACACAAAAGGATCCCTATGATAAAAAATTACACAGAACAAAAGTAAAATTGATTGGAAAACATATACAAAGACTCAGAGTTTCAAAAATAAAAGGATTATCATGCATGAGAGCATAACCTTATCTCACAAGATGTCTAAGTACAATAAAAGGTCTCCCTCATAGAATTTATATGTCATTATTTCTAGTCTTTCATAGTGTGAAAACCCATTTTTGTGTGATAAGAACAATTTTTTGTACAAAAATGTAAATGGTCCAATATCGATAGTGTTACCCTCGGAACCTGACATTCCAGTCCCTTATTAGATCAGATTTTTTGGGGTCATTTTTTGTTGTGGAAATCTCATTTGAGACCTAAAATAGATAATTTTACTCAATCCAAGAACACCAACAAAAATAAGAAATTGTCTTAGGTCCAATTAGGGGGATTCATTGAACTTTCAGCGAGTGTTCACAATGATTAATTCGGATTGCTAGATATTTTTGTGCCAAAGGTGACAAAATGTTATGTTAATAGTATATAGGAAGACGCCTTGTATAAGGCCACTTCATTAAGTATTTCCCTATTTCATGTGAGAATCAATTATTTTGTTTATGTCACATGCAACATCCGACATTCTACACCAAATATTCCATCAACCTAGAAAATATTCTTATTTATGTACCAATGAAAAAAGAGCTTCACATCCAATGAAATTGTATTTTTAAGGAGTTGTAAATTTGTGGTTGAGTATTTGGATTATAAATATCTTATAACCCTTTTCCTCCTTGAGTAATCGAGAAAATGAATAGCCTCTCTATTGCATAAAACTCATGATCTTCTACGACATCACTCAACATGGACTAACAAAGGTAGAGTAATTACAGAACATACAATTCATGGAACATCCTTCACATGTAATACATTAGAATGATCCTTATGCAATCACCCCTAAGGAATGGTCGTTTCACTCAAAGAACCATTATTACTAGAACCCTATCTAGAGTTTAACTCCATTAGTTGTGCACAACAATGCCTCTTGATTCAAACTATTTACTATGCGCTAGAACACCCTTCTCACAAAACTCTTCCAAAAACCCAATCATGTATCCTAAAAAAACTACTTATCCCCTAATTAATGACCATTGTGAATCTAGAGGTCCCATTACCCTTTCTATCACATATAATAATATTTATTGTATCTCTGGTTTTTTCTAAGAATACATTCTGTAACAAAGAACTCATGATTGACCACTAATTCTTGAATCATTCAATTCCATTCACCTTCCAATAGAGTATTAGTAGTGGTCACATAACTATAAGGGGTGAGGATTGAATCCCCCAATGGATGAGATATATGACTTAAAATATCATAGATATAGTTCTTAGTCTTACGATTTTTAACTATAATAAATGTCCTTATAAGATGATATAAAACTACAGTCTTACCTTGCGTGATAAACTTGGGATACCCC
Source organism: Viscum album (assembly GCA_963277665.1). NCBI lineage: Eukaryota > Viridiplantae > Streptophyta > Magnoliopsida > Santalales > Viscaceae > Viscum > Viscum album. Next base: position 1,180,354,160 of record OY728119.1, on the reverse strand, counting down.
ATGTATGATCATCATGATATTACACAATTAACACTATAGTGGGATGGACATTCTTACTTTGGAAGATCAATGTGTAATCCTCACACCATTCCAATCATGAAAAATCATCTTGCTAAAGGTATATTTTACCCATAATCCCCCCAATCCCTCATAGATTCTCTTTTTATGACATGACAGTTTTTACTACATTATGTTAGACATCCCAGATTGATCCTATAATATGATCATAAATTGTGAGATCAAACTATGTGGGTTTTCATACCTATATTCCCAACATTTCATATAGGATTCCACTCAAATGTTAAATCCCCATAAATGATAAACGTAGGATCTCCCTCATAGAAAGAAATATCTCCAAAAAGCTTCCACATTGTATCTTGACCATCCATCATGTATCCACCTCCACATGGCATCTGATCCACCCATTTTGGGTCAACAAAGATATGTTGTTTGATCCATATATCAGTAATACATTATGGTGTGAAACATTCCATAATGGGAACACACCTTCTGAAATTTTCACCCTAGGATGTTTGATCCACAAAAATGTAAAACCAGGTGTGACAATATTCCCCTGGGGCCCACATATTCTAGAATACATACCATGTGCATAATAATGGGATTCCTGAGAAAAAATTCTTTTCAATACTTACCCCAACATCTTTACCTTGTGATAAACTTGATATAACATGGGTTTCATGCTTTTAGATGCCTCGTATGATACGTCCTCCCATGGAAAATTATATAGGTGACCAATGCGCCCAATGTCCAGACATTCCAAAAGATTCTTAACAAAACTACTCGCATTAAGAAAGGTTTTTGTCATATTAATTAAAAAGTGTTATGTCAATATAAATGTAGTGTAATTAACAAGATTACACAAATAGATGGTGTTGGAAATGAGTTCCATGAACATGACTTAAATATATTATGGAGTCCCATAGAATGAAACAAGCCCAAAGGATGAACCCATTGAAGTAGGAACTTGTATCCCATTATCCCCTTTAAATTAAGTACTAGGCATCGCCGATGAAAGTAATGATTTTTTTCTACCTTTGGAATATGGAAATGGGGGAAATAAAGAAGGTAGTATACATTAACATGTAGGTGGTCCCTAGAGAAATAATCAAAAACATTTTTAAATGATATTTTCTGTTCATTTTTAAGGAAAATGATAATGAAATATTTTTATATTTTAATATCTTTTAGAATGGTTTTCAACAAATCCTTTATATGTTTTTTTAGTTTCATAGATAAATATTTTAAAAAACATAGTTTTTCAGAGTGGAAATGATATTTTCCTCATGAAAAGTTATTAATGATATTTTAAAATTACATTCCATCAATGATTTGAGCTATTGATGTTATATATTCTTTACTAGGTATATTATCAAATGATATCATTCTTATTATTTATCTAAATGGTTTATGTTTGTGATGAAATGTTTTTTCATGATACATGTTTATCTTCCAATGGTTATAACATTATAAAATTCTTATGTAACCAAATTTTTTCCATATGTTTTTTTATGATTAAATAATTATGAACCCTATCCCATTTCTATAGGTTTTGATGTTATTGAATTTTTATGACACCCATTTAATTTCATTGGTTATGATAAGAATAATTTTTATGTTATTTCAGATTACATAAATATTTTTTCTAATATGTGATGAGTAGGGCCTATAATTCCCTCAAATGAATTGGGTAGAGATTTATATATCTCATGAGACTAACATAGCTAGAACATGGCGTGTACCTGGTATAATAAGACAAGGATGTCATTGTGGATGGTGTTGTGTTTGTCCCATGAGTTGTATCCAAATATATGTGAAGTTTATTACATGTTGAAAATGTTATAAGTGAACCTTATTACATGTTCAGGATGTTATGCATGAACCTGATTAAATATTCACAATGTTATTCATGTTTAACACCCCAAGATTTCATAGTACGTTATTTCTTCAAAGTAATTTAATAACTTTCATTACACCCAACATCGAGTTCTAGCGCACCATAACATACCAAACAATCTATTCAAAAATGATTATGAATAGTATTAACATAATTATGATATTTATATAATCATTATAATATTAGAATCCACATTATTAGTTTCTTACAAATAATGTAATAACAAATACATTTTTTCAGAAAAAATAAGTATGTTTCAAAAAAATACAATTTTACCGCCTTTTAATGGGGAACCCTTTTTTAAATCCAATAATTGAAACTATTATATAATAAATTTGTAAAAAATAAACTTCTTAATTAGAATTGGGTCATAAGAATTTACTTCCAATAATGTTTTTTTTGTTTTTCTGATATCTTTCGTATTTGAGTGAACAGTGAAAAAATCTATAATTTCACTAAAAAATATTTTAATAAAAATATTTTATAGTGTTAAATATTTAATTTTAATGGTTTTGAAGTATAATTAGATTATATTTTTATCATTTAATCCAATGATGGTCATTGTATGTAATTTCACTTTTATAATTGGACATAAACAACTGTAAAACATTTGATAGTTATTATTTCATAAAAATACGCCTTTTGGTTCTGACTATGGGAATTAATTTTAAATAAATAATTGAAACTTCTATTTTTTGAATTTGGTGAAATAGACTTCATTATGGAATTTTTAATGTCAAAATTAACAGAGGGTGAATATTTGTCATTTTTTTTGAGAACTTTTAATTTTTGATGAATAGTGAAAAACACTGAGTTATTGATTTAAACAAAAATTTTATTTAAATAAATATTTTTATTATTTAAATATATTTTAAGTAAAAAATAGATACATAATACCTATATATGTTCAATTTAATTAATTGTAGTTAGTTTATAATAATTTTATATATATATATATATATAATTTTAATGTACTTTTCACCGTCTTTTACCCACCTCATAGGAGAATTTGAAAATTCAAATAAAACATAATTTTCTTGCTTCTGTGAGTTGAATTTAGAATATCAGAGAGAAACTGTTAAAAACAAGGAGAAATATTTGGTTCAATAAGATAAAATTAACTTTTATTGAATAGTACCTTTTTACTTTTATTTACCACGGTTAAAAGTAAATACAGAAATTATGGGAAAAATTGATGTTTTTATTACCCTAACACATGTCCTAATTCTATTAAGTATGTGTAATTCGAAAAAAAACTATATTCTGAATAAAATATGACCCTTTAGGTCCACATGGATTAGATGAAGTTAATTATTATTATTTAATTTAATGAAGAGTTAAAAGAGTTAAAATCAATGATTAATAAGTAAACCATTTTTAATATAGGATTATACATAAGATAAATTCAACTAAAAATATTCATTATAAAGCTAAAAAAATTTCATACATAATGGTATTTTATTCATATTTTTTAAAGAATAAAAAATTAAATTTATATATGACACAATGATGATGAAGTATTTTCTTTATTAATGAAAGAATTAAATAAATAGTATTATAAATGTTAAAATAAATAATATTTGAATATTTTTATGCCAAACAAAAATTTTATGGGTTACTATGGAATTATAGGAACGATTAAATAAATTTAGTTTGAATTAATAATGTTTTTATGACTATAACAGAAATCAATTATTAAATAGTGTTAAATTTGACAAAAAAGAGTTTTTAAAAAAAATATTATATTATTAATTGATATAATATTCCTAAAAATATATGGTTCGTCCAAAAGACTTATATGATGATAGGTATGTCATTAATGAACCATTTTGGGTTTTCTTGTGTGTTTATAGAACGTTTATTACCTAAATAATATAAAAATACAAAGAGACATGGTAAATGTCAAAAAAATTAACTAAGAGTTAAATCTAATAGATATGGTTAATATAGTGAACCAAACCTGTCTAAAACCTATTATTTGAGTATTTTTCTACCCATTACCACATTATACTTTAAATAATCCAGTTTGGAGTCTTTAGAAACCGAATATGAATTTATTATAAAATAATACTTTATGTTTTCCCTAAAGAGCCCCTCCTCCCCTCATAAAAGGACACCACTTCTAACCAATTACTCATACACTAAAAGCCATTTGATTCAGCCAATACCTACCCAAATATTCTATAATCTTCTATTAATTAATCTTATAGGCCTTATTTCATCATAATGCCAACCTAAGGAGCCCTTTTGATCAAATCAAAAGAAAGAACCCGAAGAAGAGGTAATGATTTCACCACACTCTTTCAAGTTCCTTTCTTCTTCCACTTCTTACTACATTTTTATTTCATTATAAAATTATAAATATAGTATCTTATATATAATGTGATGTTATTATAAATATTTCGCAACTATATTCATTATTCTATCCATCTTATGAATGATAATGTCACCATGCGTGTGTACGTACGGCTTACCGTCTCCACACCGTGGTGTAATTTTTTATTCAACACTATGTTATTTGGATACATATAATGATGAGTAACATGTATATAAATAATTAAAATAACATGATAATGTATCTGTAAAATTAATAAACGATCTAATTCCACACCATTAAGGAAATGATATTGTCACTTGTGCGTATGTATGGATTACCGTCTTCACGATGTGATAAGATTCATTTCCATATTCACCATTCATCTAAAATTATAAAAATATATATTACTAATATCTTTGTAATATATGACATAATAATTTTACTGGATATATATATAAATGTACTTACATATATTAATTTCACTTAGTTCGATTCAATATGTTATGAAAACAGAAGCAGCATTTATGCGTACGTACGGACTACCGTCTCCATAAACGGTGTTTTCCATTTCATATATACATCTATTATACATATTTATATTCTAAATATATATGATATATAAATCATGTTTTATATTATGGAAGTATTTAAATAATGATCTATGTGACACAATCAAGAGTAACAAGTTAAAACACATATGATAAAGAAAGCGACTATTACCTGAAATGTTAATTTAACATGGAAATTATTATTAAATGAGTAGTATAAAGTAAAAAATGAATAATTTATGCTGTCATAAATATTAATATGATTATTTTATAATATAATAACATATTATGATCTTCATACATGAGGATAAATGTACCCTCGACTAAAGGAAAGTCCAAGTTAAGGGGTTTTCATCTCACTCCTTATTCCCAAGAGATTCGTGACATATTGCCACTATTATCTTTTTGTGGTGTATGTACTGACCATAATGGAATTATTTGTGTAATAAAAGTTAATTTATGTGTAATTAAATATTAATTTTATGATACCTCTTTCATGTGGTGCATGTTTCATAAGTTACCAAATTGGTAAGTGTTAATTTTACAATCACTTTATTATCTGACGTTGTTTTTACGTAAGTATCTAATGGGTCATATTTATTATCCATGTCAATGTTTCATGAATGAGTTTTGAAAGGGATTATTTTAAGGAATTTTTTTTACAAAAACATCATTTCAATTGTTTTAAATATTTATTCTTCTAAATATTTCTCATTAATGTCCTTGTCTTCCAAGTGGTATTTAAGGTTTTATTTATCTGGACATGAATGTTTTTAAAATGTTAATTTCTTTCAAAAGATTCAAATTGGTATGGTACCCTTTGATTGAAAAATGTATTCAAATGTCTTCCATTCAAAATTGTGTTACTTTTTAATTTTTTTAATGAAAAACAGATATTTCTCTCAAAGAGTTTTACAAATCATTTTCATCTATGTCAATATCCTTTGAATAGTTTTAAACTTTTTTAAGATGGTTTATTATGATAAAAATCTTACATATTGTATTGAAGTTTTTGTGATTTGTTTTACTATAGATGTGTTATTTTTATACTATTCATGGTTAAGTGATAAATAATTGACATTTCGTATGATATTTTTAATACGAATGTTTATGTTATGTTTAATCCTTTTCATATGAGGAATGAATTGGAATTAGTAAGTGACTAGGGGATCCCGCTATAGACCATCGATGTATCGGTAGGTCTCATGAGACAAACTAGTGTCTTGGCACAAGTCCTTGACAATATCATATTTGTAGTCTTGGATCTAGGCCTTGACTATGTGGTTATGATAGTCTGGAATTATGTTGTCCATCATTATGATAGTGATTAGTGATATTGCATGTGATTATTTGACTAGTAGAATATCAACGTGAATAAGTAAATGGACTTAATTCATTTTATTTGTTCCATATTATGTTGAGGTTCAAGTTTTAAAGGCTTTTGATTTAGTTATACATTTCATTAAATGTTTATGCTTATTTATAAAAGTTTATACCGTATTTTTAACCTTACTAAGCATCTAAGCTCACACCTATATATGTTTTATTTTTCTCAGGATTTCAAGAATTTTATGGTCATTGATAATCATGGTTAAGCCAAGAGAATAATGGCATTCATAATGGATTATTTATGTTGTTTTGTATTTTATAAAGTGAAATGTATCATTCATGATTGAAATCTATTTTCCAATACTTCTCAACCGATCGGCCCTTAGGTACATGATTCCTTGTAAGCATGCGTATGTTTTAAAATAGTGCACCGACTCTAAGTAACTAGGGTCGGGGCATTATAGTTGGTATCAGAGGAAGTTTAGAAATAACCTTGGAAACTAGATTTAGATAAACTCTGATTAGAGCACATAGGCCTAAGATAGACTTTGTGGATTATTATAGAAGAAATTCATAGAATTTTGGTAATGTTGTGATTTTGTGAGTTTTCCAAGAAAATAATTCCCTTTCTGGATACGAGTAGGTAGAGGCGGCTCTAGAATATATGTACCTATGGGTAAAACCTAAAAACAACTATTTGATCTAGACTCAAACAGAAACTTATGAATGACAACGGGCCTTGCTGCACTATTGGTAACGACACTCCTAGGGGATATGATTTGGATAATTATAATTTTCTTTACAAATCATTATGAATGGTTTATGTGTATATGTACTTCCTAGATGAAAACCTCTCTATGATTATGGATTATATCCATAAATATTTCAATTTACGTTAGTTATTTTAAATGTTTGGAATTATTAATTGCAATTCATAAGCTGACCAAGTGTATGATATTGTACAAAAATGATGCCAAGTAGAAGGAATGTTAACTCCATCAATACATATGATCCAAATTGTAAGAAGGATCATATATTTAATGGTATTAAGAGAAAATTTAGGAGAGAAATAGCATCCCATGTATTCTTAACATATTATGAAATATTATCATGTGTTAATAAGATATGTAAATAATTTTCTGAGTCCAATGGATTGGAAGTGAAGAAATAGACGAAAAGGATAGAAGAGAGAAATATGGATAAAGGGAAGAGGGAGAAGAAGAATTTTCCCATATGTGATAACTATGGGATGAAACACTCTGGAACTTGACTGAAAGGGAATGTTTGTTTGTTATAAGTGTGGAGAAAAAGGACACCATGTACATGACTGTATGTGTAAGAAAAAGGTTTTAAATGTACAATGCTTTATCTGCAAGGAGTTGGGACACTACGTGATCCAATGTCCAAATCATCAGAGTATCCCCCAAATGATGCTATTGGATAATAATCATGTTATGATACTACCACAGAAGAGGAGGAATGATTATAGTTAATATTTTGTTATTAGAGAATTTTTTCATTTGAGTGTTGTATCAAAAATTTAATGGTTATCATAATTATGGAGTATATAAGGATTGTATTGTAGTACTATTTCATTAAGGACATGATAATGTATGGAACCAAGAAATGTGACTCAATAGCAGGTTAAATATTTGAAAAATATATGGTTGAGAGATAGGTAAACCGTAATATGGTTCTGATACCGAGTTAGTGATTTTGGAATAATACATGATTGAGTAGGATAAATTATATTGGATATTCTTGACTACGTTGAAACTGAATAATGATTTTTAAATTCCATGATTTTTTCAGTTTACAACATTTTTTGATAGAAGGTGTGTATCCAGTATTCTACAAGTAATAAGGGATCATGAATGTAATCAATAAGTTTTTCTGGTAATTCAGGATGTTGTAGTGTTTTAAAAGAATACATGATGAAGGTATTGACTTGTTATTATGCATCAAAAAGTATCTTCATTGTGTTTAAATTCTTTATAAATTTTGGACTGTGAGTTTGGATAGAAGTATTTTGGATAATTAGAGTGTGATATTATTTTTGGATTGCCATAAAGGACAACCCGGAGGTCAGGCGACAACTCGTCGCATCTGGCAAGGCCACAAGACTTGAACCCGCAACGGAAGGGCGATAATGGTGTATCACCGACCGTTGGCCCATGTGATGTCCTGATTGAATAATGTAGTCATTTTTTAAAAACATTCCGGTAGATGAATTATAAATTTATTTTTTTAACCCTATAAGAATAGGAAAAATAGAATATTATTGTTTAGTTCTATTTTTATTTAGAGTAAAAGATGAGTTTGTGGTAGAAATTAGTCAATGGATGGGACTCTACCTGTCATGTATAAATTTCTTTTCGTTAATTATTCTATGAAGAAATAAATTATTATAATTTAGTGAAGATATCTTAAAACAAAAAATGTGTTATCCTAATACCAAATGTTTTGTTGAACCATTGGTATTTTAAATCATTATATATTGATGAATTTAAGGCCCTCAATTTTAAACTTGTTTATGATTGAGGACCTCAATCACTACCTATAAATATTTATGTTTTTCTTACAATTATATGTCTCTAATTTCCACTAATTTTCTTCTAATAGAGATCATAATTTGGTAGTGACCCTTTAATTTTCCTTTTCAACATATTAAGACTAAATTTTATTATCCTAATTTCTGATGTGGGATTCCCAATGGTATTTACTATTTTCAACTATTTATTTTGGAAAAATAATTTCAATTTGCAAGGACCCAATTATTGAATGAGGGAAGAATGTAACACCCCAATATTTCCTAGTATGTTATTTCTTAATGTAATTCAACAACATGCACTACAAGCAACACCGAGATGTAGCCCACCATGACATACAAAACTAGCTGTTCAAAAGCAGTTATGAATAGTATTAATTGAATTTTGAACATTATATAATCCTTATTATTTTAAAATCCATATTGTGAGTTTCTTAGAATTAATGTAAGAACAAATACATTTTTTCAGATAAAAGAAGTATTTTTGGAAAAAAAATACAATTTTACCACCTTTTAATGGAGAATCCTTTATAAATACTATATTTGATACTTTTATATGTTCAATTTGACAAAATAAACTTCTTCTTTAGAATGATGACATAATAATTTAGTTTCCATAATGTTTTGATGTTTTTCTGATAACATTCATATTTTGGTGAATAGTGATAAATACTATAATTTGACTAAAAATAAATTTTTTAATATAAATAATTTATAGTATTAAATTATACATTTTAATGGGTTGGAAGTATAATTAGATTATATTTTTACTATTTAATTCAATTATGGTCATTTTAAGTAATTTATCTTTGAAATTGGACATAAACAACTGTCAAACTTTTGATATTTATTATTTCGTAAAAATATGCCTTTTCGTTTTGACAGAGGGAATTAATTTTATATTAATAAATTAAACTTATATATTTTTAATTTGTTGAAATATACTTCATTGTTGAATTTGGAATATCAAAATTAGCTTAGGGTGAATTTTAGGTATTTTTTCTGAAAACTTTTAATTTTTGATAAATAGTGAAAAACACCAATGTAGAGTTTAAAACCAAATTTTTATTTAAATAATTATTTATTTTATTTAAATTTATTTTAGGTAAAATTAGATACACAATACCTATATGTGTCTAATTTAATTAATTGGAGTTAGTTTATTATAATTTTAGATATATATAAATTTTATTTAACTTTTCATCGTCTTTTACCCACCTCTAAGGATAATTTGAAAATTCACATAAATCCTAATTTTACATATTCTGTGAGTTAAATTTCGAAAATCCGAGATACACTGTTAATAAAAAGGATTAAAATGCATTTTAATAAGAAAAAAATAATTTTTGGTGAATAGTAACTTTTTACTTTTATTTACCACTATTAATAGTAAATAGGGTAATTAAGGGTAAAAATAAAAATATTATTACCCTAACAAATGACCTAATTCTGTTGGATAAGTGTAATTCAACAAAAACAACCTTATGAATAGAATATGACCCTTTAGGTCAACTTGGATTTGAGTAAGACATTTATTATTATTTAATTTAAAGAAGAGTTAAATGAGTTAAAATCACAGTTAAATAAGTAAACCATTTTAAAATAGGGTTATACATAAGATAAATTTGACTATAAATATTCATCAAAAGGATAAAAAGATTTCATTAATAATGGTCTTTTATTTATATTTTTTATATCTTAAATAATGAAATTTATTTATTACACAATGATGATGTAATATTTTCATTATTAATGAAAGAATCAAATAAATGTTATTACAAAAGTTTAAATAAATAAACATTGAATATTTTTATGCCATACATGAATTTTCTAGATTACTATTGAATGATAGGAATGGTTAAATAAATTTATTTTTAATTAATAAAGATCTTTTGACTTAAAAAATCAATTATTAAATAGTGTCATAATAGACATAAAAGTGTATTTAGACCAAATATTATATTATTAATTGATATAATATTACTAAAAATATAAGATTTGGCCAAAGGACATATATGACGATAGGTATGTCATTAATTAACCTCTTGGAGTTCACTTGTCAGTTTATTGTATGTTTATTTGCCAAATAATATAAAAATAAAAAGAGACATGATAAATGTCAAACTAATTAACTAAGAGTTAAATCTAAAAGATAAGGTTAATATAGTGACTCAAACCTATCTCAAACCTATTTTATGAGTATTTTACGACACATACCTACCTTATACTTTAAAGTATCCAGTTTAGAGTCAATAGAAACTGAATATTATTTTATTATAAAATAATACTTTATGTTATTTCTAAAGAGCCCATCCTCCCCCTCATAAAAGGACACCACTTCTCTCCAATTATTCACACCTTCAAAGACTTTTGGTTTGGCCGACCCCTACCCAAATATTCTATCAACTTCTCTCACTTCAACTTAGAAGCCTTATTTTCATCAGAAATACAACCTGTGTACACCTTTTGATAAAATCAAAAGAATGAACACGATGAAGAGGTAATGATTTCACCACCCTCGTTCAAGTTCCTTTCTTCATACACTTCATATTTCTTTGTGGATTATATTCTAAAAAAATAAATCCAGTATCTTATTTATATTGTGATGTTATTATAAATATTGAACAACTATACTCATTGTTCTATCCATCATATGAATGATAATGTCACCATGCGTGCGTACGTACGGCTTACCGTCTCCACGCCGTGGTGTAATTTGTTATTCAACACTATTTTATTTGGATGGTTATAATGATGAGTAAATTTTATATAAATAATAAAAATAACATGATAAGGTATCTGTAAAATTAATATACCATCCAATTCCACACCATTAGAGAAATGATATTGGCTCTCGTGCGTACGTATGGATTACCGTCTCCACGATGCGATCAGATTCATTTCCATATTCACCATTCATTGATGATTATAAAAATATATATTACTAATATGTTTTTAATATATTAAATATTAATTAAACTAGATATATATATATATATGTACTTACATATATTTTATTCACTTAGTTTTTTTTAATACCTTATGAAAACAGAAGCAACGTTTATGCGTACGTACGGACTACTGTCTCCATAAACGGTGTTTTCCATTTCATATATATGTCTATAATCCATAATTATATTATAAATATATATGATAAATAAATTATTTTTTATATTCTAGAAGTATTTAAATCATGATCTAAGTGATACAATCATGAGTAACAAGTTAAAACACGTAGGATAAAGAAAGCGATTATTAACTGAAATGTTGATTTAACATGGATGTTATTATTAAATGGGTAGTATAAAGTCATAAATGAATAATTTATGATGAAATAAATATTAATATGGCTATAGTGTAATTTAATAACATACTACGTTCTTTGTACAGGAGCTTAAACCGAACCTCGACAAAAGGAAAGTGCAAGTTAAGGGGCTTTCATCTCACTCATTATTCCAGGGAGATTCATGCCATATTTCCACTATTACCTTTTTTGTGGTGTATGTACTGACCATAATTGTATTATTTGTGTAATAAACTTTAATTTATGTGTATTTACATATTCATTTTATGATACCTCTTTCTTGGGGTGTTTGTTTAATAAGTTACCAAATTGGTAAGGGTTAATTTCACAATCTCCTTATCATCTGAGGTTGTTTTCACATATGTATCTAATGGGACATATTTATTGTTCATGTCCATGTTTCAACAAAGTGTTTTCATAGGGATTACTGTAAGGAACTTTTTTTACAAACAAATCATTTCAAATGTTTTAACAATTTATTCTTCTAAATCTTTCTCATCAACATCCATGTCTTCAAAATGGTTTTAAGGATTTATTTATAAGGAAATGAATGTTTTTATTTTGTTAATTAAATTCAAAAGTTTCAAAGTGTTATGGGGAACATTGATCAAAAATGTCTTTAAATGTCTTCCTTTCTAAATTGTGTTACATTTAAATGTTTTCATGAAAAAGGGAAATTTCTCTCAAAGAGTTTTACAAATTATTTTCATCTAGGTCAACATCCATTAATGTATTTTAAACATGTTTGAAGATGATTTACTATGATACAAATCTTCTATATTGTATTGATGGTTTTGTGAGATGTTTTACTATGGATGTGTTATTTTTATACCATTCATGGTTTATGGATAATGTATTGATATTTCGTATGATAGTTTTATTACGAATGTTTATGTTATGTTTAAACCTTTTTATATGAGGAATGCATTGGACATAGTAAGTGATAGGTAAAGCTTGCTATAGATCCTCGATGCATCGAAAGGTCTCATGAGACAAACTAATTTCTTGGAACTAGGCCTTGAAAACATATTATTTGTATTCTTGGCACAAGGCCTTGACTATGTGGTTATGATAGTCGGGAATTATACATTCCACCATTAGGAAAGTGGTTAGTGATATGGCATGTGATTATTACACTAGTAGAATATCCATGTGAATATATAAATGGAATTACATCATTTTATTTTTTCCATATTTTTTTGAGGTTCAAGTTTAAAATGATTTTTTTAGATATAAATTTCCTTAAATGCTTATGCTTATTTATAAATGTTTCTGCAGTATTGTTATCCTTACTAAGCATCTGATCTCACCCCTTTGTATGTTTTATTTTTCTTAATATTTCAAGAAGTGTATTGTGATTAATATGCAGGGTTAATCCAAGGTAATAATAGTGTTCATAAAGGATTATTGATGATGTTTTATATTTTATAATGTGTAATGCAACATTCATGTATGAAATCTATTTTCCAAGACTGCTAAACCGATCGGTCCTTCAGGAATTGATTTCTTGGAATCATGCCAATGTATTAAAATAATACACCGACTCTGGGTAACTGGGTTCGGGGTGTTATAACATGGAACTGGGAGCATGTCCATATATTTATGTGAGGTTCTAATTTAATGTACCTCACTCAATGAGCGAACCTATTTCTATTTACACATTTTCAAAATGTTATAAGATGATGTGTCTTCTATAGGTTTATGTCTTTTTACAATGTAATTCTTTTATGACTCATGTTATTTACATTATTAAATATTCAGGTATTTTGAACATAAAATATTTTTTCCATGATTATTAGTTATGATATTTGATATAAAAATTATGGTTTTACAATTTTCTGGTCAAGTCTTTATTCCCTTATTCTTATTTTATGCTTATATGTCTTCTTTATTTACCCTTATTGACAATTTGATCTCATAATTTCTTATGTTTCCTTTCCCCATGTTATGAATTATGGTTTCAAGTAGGGTGTTATTGTGAATAGTACTAAATAAGAAGATATTTATGGGATATGTTAAATATATTCCACTAAGTTAGAAGATTATGTTTCCATGTTTCCAAATGAATTAATATATTATGGTCCCCAGGCATGTTTTTTATAATTTAATGAATATTCGTCCAAAAAAGATGAAATATCTTTGTATAAAAATATTTGTTTGTTATAGTTGGTATCAATGGAAATGATTAATTAACATTTTGAACATAGAATGAGAAAACTTCAGTGAGATCCCAAGGGATAATTATAAGGATATATTTAGGGATGTATCTAAGGATAAGTGTAAGTATGAGTTGATGTTTATGAAATTAACTAGGAATTTTGGAAAAGTACTGAGATATTAGTTTCCATGAAATAACATGTTAATCTGGTTACTTGATGTGGATATGGATCTGGAAAAGATGTACATTTGGGAAACAACATCGAAATGACCATATTGATCTAGACTCAATCAAAAATTGGTTTATAATAATGGGTTTTTCTGCCCACCTGGTTTGATAATCATGGGGTGTATTCTTTGGAAATTCACAAACTCTTTATAAACCATCATAGAGGATTTAAAATATTATTTTTATTACTAACCTAGTATAATCATAGGGTTTCATTAATTAAAAATTGGGTGTCCTCATTTAGACCTCCTATAAAATTATTTAGACTATCTGAATTTTCTGTATGATTATAATTGATCTTGATATTATTTTTTTTCTTAATCAATGGCTAGATCCTGAGGGAACCATTTTAATGGAAAATAAAATATACAATAAAATTATTTTCCTCCTATGAAATCTAATTGTAAGATATATATAATTAAAAATTGTTTATGTACTCACACTACATTCTCAAGCAATGAATCATTATGAACATCCAAACAAACAATGCAGGGAACAATGTTCTATTGAGTCCTTCATGAGGAAATAACCTCATGCATTCAATGGTTCTAATGATCTGTTAGATTGTGAGCACTTGATCGGTACCACTAAAAATATATTTTTTAGTCTCTAATGTTTAGAAAATGATAATGTAACTCTGGTTGTCAACTATCAAAAAGGTGAGGTAGATTAATGGAGTAATTTTATTAACAATATGATGCAATTATAATAAATTTACACCATAAAGTGGGATGTGTTTATGAGATTATTTTTTAGTAATTTCCTTCATTATATTATTTTTCCAAAAATGAAGAGGGTATTTATGGAGATTATGCATAAAGATGATGAATCATCTTGTTCCTATGAATAAAATTTCACAAGACGTTTGAGGTACTCTTCTGGTATTATAATTTAGCATGAAAGAAATGTTGAAATTTTATTCAGTATCTTGAAAATATATTCATTAACAGAACATAACAATATAATAATTAGATTCTTTTAGGAAATCATTCATTGTTCACTAAAAGTTTAAATGGGGGAGGGAAAACATCTTTGTTCTTGTGATAAAGAATGTAAAATGGGGTTTTATGGAAAATCAGATGATATGTCACATGGAGGGAATATTTTTTCAAAATTACTATATAAAAAAACTATGTGAAAGAGAACTATAGTGATTCCATAAAAGGATCAATATGATATTTCATGTGTGGGATGTTTTCCATAAATAAATAGTGTATAAGTAATGTGAAGAGGATAATTAATGAATTACTAAAGAAAAAACCCAATAGAATGCACCACCCAAGCATTAGTGTATCATGTGTAATGATTTTGGGAATTAGGAAATAAATTTCTTAAACCACAGTATAATATTAATTATGATACATAGAAACATCATAAAAAATGGATAAAGGTAAAACTGATGTTTCACAATTTCTGAAATGAATTGTGATAACTAGGGCATACTTATCTTCCCATCTTTATTTGGGGATTTAATATTTTATTTTGTATGAATGTTCCCTATAAAAATATTACATTATTACCTTTAGTGATATTTCATGTGATTATATTCCTAAATATATATTATAAAATAATAGAAACACATTTGACATTCTATTAGTATAAATATAAACCCAATCATCCAATTAAAATAATTTTGGTATAATATGGTTGCTTATATAAAATATAAATAGGAGTAAAATTTTGGAATTGTTTAAGTCTCAATGTAAGATAAATGTAATAATTATGTATACCATAATTTTTTATGAGTTTTCGGTTTATCATAAGTTCAAACCCAATAGTACCCATATTGAGGTTTCATGTGATATGATTTTATCTGAATTAATGATATTTAAGAGTCATTAAAGGTCATACATCCCATTCGGTTTTGTCTCTATTTTAGTGAAAATGTTATTTCAGGAATTGTTCCTTTACACTTTGTGTAAATAAGATTATAGTTACTATTAAACATTACAGTTTACCTTATATTTCATTTAAGGTAATTATGTGTTGTAATCGATCACCATAAAAAGTCATCACACATCAGTGTTATTAGAGAATATTTCACTTCATATTTTTTTTAAAAATATATATTATTGAAGTGGAAAGGTTTCAGGGATTACCATATTCAATTGTATTTGATCAATATTTTATCATTACCTCAGTGTTTTTTATAATTCTTCAACAAGAACTAGATGTAGAGTTGAGTTTCAGTGTTGTGAGAAAAATTAAAAGCCGAGTGAATATGATAATTACTTGATTAGTATATTTCAACGGTATTTGGTGTCAATAATTTTATCATGTTGAGTTTTATTAAAAACATTTATTTTAATTGAGAATTAATATGTCTCTTTACGGAAGGATGTTTAGAAATCTAATGTACGTGAATGATGTTTTATAAGGAATGATATTTTGAACTGAGCATGAATTTGTGATGGTATAGAAGGACTGCACAATGTTGAAAGAGATGTTATGTAGATAACCATCAATGTGGTATAGAAATAACTTTTTTTGATAATGTATTTCTAAAGAAATTATGTGGACGAAATAAGGGAGAACTAAGACCTAGGAATATAAGTCACATTAATGTGTTTGATCGTATCAGTATATTAGTTTATTATTTGGAACTCCCACCAGACAAATATTAGGTTCACGTCTTGTTTTATGTGACACATATGAAGAAGTACATACCTGATTTACCAAATGTACATATCTCATCGTAAGAGTTTTTTTGGTAAAACCAATAGATTAGAAAAGTTACATGTGAACACGATGATGTATTGATAAAATGTATCCACATCATTTTATACCATAGTGATGAATTATTTTGGTGAAATTTATTTTATGGGGGGTATATTGTAATACCCCATGATTTTATAAATTTTTTCAATTATATTTAACATTTTTATATTTTACGTTACACAGAAAAATGATATTAACTTTTGTTATACACAATAATAAGTTTATATTCTATTGCACACAATTCCTATTTTATCTTATAATACACTAAATACTATGTTTAAACACTGGTTACACACAATTCTGTGTTTATATTGTCTAATAAACTATATCAAGTTCAAAAAAAACATGACATACTATAAAGAAATTATTATTGAATTTGATATTTATCATCTAGTTATTGAAATAACAAGAATTAATTATATTAACATAATTATGAAAATATTTTATTCATATTTTAATATAATGAACCAATTGGTCTCAAATTAATTATAATATAAAATAAATCTATTTTTGATAATAAAATAATTTTTTATCCAAAAAAAAATATATTACTAATCTCAAAAGTGTTTCTTATATCAATAAATTATCCAAATATATAATCCATTATGATTTAGTAAAATTTAAATATTATATATTCAATCAAATTTTCATCATTCATATTATAATTTTTCTAGAAGATTAATAAGAATAAATCAAATTTTAATCATAAAACTATATTTTTTCTATAAAAGAAGTTTTGTCTCCTTTTTTGCGACAGTAATTTTGAAAATAAAATTTTCAACATCTTGAAAAATAAAATTTTAAAATAACTAAATGTAAAATATTAATATCAAAATTATATTTGGGTGATGTTTTTTTGATTTTGATGAAAATATTCAATTTTTATTTATAATTAAAAATACCTAATTTTATTTGAAAACACCCTTTTCATTTAATTTATATACCAAGTTCAATTATTTTTAAAATTTAAAAAAAAGTTAATTTAGTTCAATTATACATCATTGTTTCAATTTATTTTTGGTAAATAATTTTTATATTGAAATTAAATATAACAATCCTTTTAAACTTTTAATCTTTTTTCTTTTAAAAAATTCACTCTTTCTACACATCAACGATATAAATTTTAAATTAATTTATTCCCCAAAATTCAATTGATCTTTGAATAATATATTCTGTAATTTGAATAATAATTATTTTTAATTTTTAATAAATTATAATTATTTTTTACCAATGTGATTATTAAAAACAATTAAAATTAATTACAGCAATTACGGTAAAAACAATATAACATAGTGGTTAGACATAGAATATAAGTTGTATAAATGACCCAAAACATTCCAAAAACCATTTTTATATTTAATTTTCAGACTTATACCTTTTATTATTAATACTAGATGATTATTAGAGCCACATTAACTGGAAAATATGTGGATTAAATCCTTTTTTTAAAAAAATTACAAGAGTGTACTTACCTCTCTTATAAAAGGTCACCCACACCCCCCCTCTATTCACACCATAATTTTTTTTGGTTTTTCCATTAACTACCAAATTAAAATATCCCATTAAATAATATCTTTATAATATCCATAATTTAGTAATAGATCCATCCATACAAGGCCGTTGGTGGAAACCAAAATGAAATACCTGAAGAAGATGTATCATTCACCAATGAATGTTTTTTTTCATATTTATTCCTCAAACCCATCAATTTATTTTTTTAATGATTATTATATAATATATTTACTGTCGTTCATATAAGGAGATGTATTTTAATATTATTACCTATAAATACACACATTCCCATCGAATGGGCTATGAAATCGTCATCCATGTGCATGGTGGACTACCACCTTGCGAACCGATGGCATTCATTTTTCCATTACCACATATCATGTTTTGGAAAAATGATGGAAATACCGTTTTATATATATTATATAGTTTATTTTCATGATATCATTATAATTATTAAATTAATATATAACACATACCTTCCAGCAATCTATTTTTTTGGAATACGATAACATCATTCGTGTGTACGGTTGACTACCCCCTTGTGGAACGATGTGATTTGTTTATGTGTTACATTGAATGTATTGTTGATGATATTAGCAAAAAAATGTCATATATATGTACTAAAATTTATCTTTTAATGACTATACATATGTCATTTACTTTTCTTTCTTTTTATATGATATCTAAATGGAAATAACATTCATGTGTACGTATTATCTATCGTCTCTATGAGCAGTGTACTTTATTTTCTATAACTAATATTTTTGGAATATAATAAATATATATATATATAATTAATATATATTATTTTAATATCAAAATATGAATTCTTGATATTTTGATATCATGATCATTCTATGAAGACCAAAAAAATATAAAATTAAAACTTATACATAAAATAAAGGTGTTATAATCCAAAGTGTAACATTGATATGGAATTGTTAATACATAGGTGATAAACATTCATAGTGAAATAATATATCTTTTGATATATATATAATTGCAATTTAATAATATATTTATAATAATGTTATAATTAATATATAATAATATTAAATAGTACGATGAGCTTCAGGATTTACGGTAAAGGATTTTTGTCTCGCTTTTAAATTTTGTGAGACATATGCTATATTTACTCCCTCTTTCTTCTATGTGGTAGATATACTTCCCATGGTTTTTTTATAATAGTTAATATAAAAATTATATTTATTTTCATGTCAATTTTAGGATCTCCCTTTCATGGGGTTTACATTTAATTTCTTACCAAATCGTTAAAGGAATATTGTACCAATTTTCCTTATTTTAGATGCATGTTATGTTAGCAAAATATATTCTATTAAGATGTGTATATTTTTCCCCTATGAAATTTTAAACAATGAATAAAATTATTTTAATGATATTTTATGATTTATTTAATGTTATTATTTTATGGGGATTATCATTCAATGTTACCAAAGTGGTTGAAATGTTATGTTACAATCTCATTAGTTATCAAGATTATTTTTGACTATATCTCCAATGTGGATATATTATGATATACAAATTAAGTATTCTAATGAACTTCCTTGTAATCGGGTTATTCAAAATATACCTAATTAATGGTACTATATTTTACCTCTTTGGTTCTTAATACTATAAAAAATATCATTAAGAAAATATGATATTTATTCTCTCTTTGGTTGGAAATAAATTTTCTATCAATAATTTTTTTTATATAAATGTATAAAAATAAATTTTTAAATTATATTTTAATATCTTTTTCAAGGTAATTGATTTTTAAAATGAACCATATTCTAAATTTTTTTTAAATTTATTTTTTAAATCTAATTTTATAAATTTTCATGTATATTTAAAAAATAAAATTTTTCCTTAATGAAATATATTTAATTTCATTTCAAATAAAAAGAATAGTTTCCCCAACAAATGTTTTAAATGACCCTTAAAAATTATTTTCCATATAATACTTCTTCTGTTGATGTTACATATTCATTACAAGAAATATTATCCAATGATACCATTCTTATGTATTTTTTGAATGGTTTTGGTATATTATGAAATGTTGTTCATGAAACCTGTTTCACTTCCATTGGTTATAAAAAGATAAAATGATTATTAAACCGATTTCCATTCAGGGATTATCTTATTATGAAATTTGTATGAAACCAAAATCTTTTCATTAGGTTAATATATGATTTATTTTTTATGAAAACCATTTCATTTTATGCTTTATTATATGATGAATGTTTATGATATTGTTGCACAAATAAATCAGGTTTTCATTATCTGACGATTGGTACTAATATATCCTTCAAATTAATTTGGTAAATATTTATATATCACAAGAGATATAAATAGTAGGAATATAGAGTGAACTATGTATAATAAGAGAGTGAGTCCATAGATGAATTTTGGTGTGTCCCTCCCAGGAGTTGTTTTCGCCGATGCATGAACCTGATTACATGTTCACAATGTTATCACTATATCTAATTACATGTTCACAATGTTATGAATGAACCTGATTACATTTTCAAAATATTATGCATGGACCTAGTTTCATGTCCAAAATCCTATGTGGGGGCCGTATTTCATAATTCATGTTTTATAATAATTGATATAAAGGGAATGGTTTTCTAATGATATATTTATGTTATCTTACCCTAATTATTATTTCATGATTATGTATAATCCATGTTTTCCAATTCTGAGAATTTCAACTATCCCTTTATGATATTTCTGTTCCAAGGGTTGTGAATAAAATATTTAAGTATAGTATTCCAATGAAGACTAATGAAGGGGAATATCGTTATGAGTGACATTGGAAATATTTCACTAAATTATAAGATTATATTTATATGATTCCAAATACACTAAATTATTATTTTCCCCTGTATTATTTTTATAATTTAATGAATATTCATCTAAAAATATGTAATATCCATGTATTAAAATCATGTATCAATATACACATACAGAATTCAATACCCAAAAAATAAACACTTTTCAAATATAATGGAGTTATATGTCATCATAAACATTTCATATATCTTGAAAATGATGAAGGGATATTCATATCCAGGTAGATAATGGAATTATCCACACATTAAAAACATAGATATGAATGAGTTTACACCCACCCAACTAAAAAATTTTGGTGTATTCAAATGAAGCCACATATAAAGGAATAAAATAGTAGAATCATCTATGGCTGTAAATATAGTCTTCAAAAATCATATGAATTCCTCAATACCACACAAAAACCAAAAACATAATTGAGTAAGAAGAATGGAAATTCCATTCCATGATTCTAAGATAATATATTAATATTCTATCTACTTTAATTTTAAGAAGTAGCAACATGGTGATGTTCCCCTAACTATTTAAGAATGAAGCATGAAAACTATTTATAAGACCATGTTTATAAAATTTGGCCCTAATGATGATCTATAACCCATATAAATCAATATAGACAAAACTATTAGTAAAAAAATTTATATATTAAATTAATAAATATAGATTTAAATGTTTTTTCATGGAATTACTTGTAAAATATAGGATTGGTCACCTACTATGTCATAAATTTCCTTGTTCTTCCATCAAATCCTTATGATTATAAATAATCCATGAGGAGGACTAACCAATCTCATGGTTACATGGTGAAGTCCAATATAGATAAATAAATCTTTTCTTGTTCAATTGGGTATGTTAAATAACTCAATGGTGTTGCCAAAATTTTATATGTCAAGAAGATGAATAGCCAATCAGTGTCAGTATCAACTTCTAGGAATCTAATCACCACTTCCCAATGATAGTACTGATCATGAAATAATTGATCAATTTCAATGTGGTATTTTAATCCATTTTCTTTTATGGATGATTATGTTGAGAATAAATAGTCAATATTTATATTTAGAATAAATAATTTATATCCATAATGGCACCCCAAGGGGTTAAACACTTTATGTAATGCCCATCAATATCAATAATATAGGTGAGACATACTAGTAATCCATATATTAAATTTTCTAACCCCTTTATTAGAAAATAGTGATGTATTATTTTTATGGCCTTTAAATTAATTCAGTATAGTTTTATGATTGATTTATAATTGATAAGGTGGTGTTCTACAGTTAGAAACAACCCAATTTAAAATTTTACACAAAAACATACAAGTTTTGGGTCACCACATAAAATTTTATTGATTTATTTTTCGATTATAGAAGTAATAATTTCAATTATAATAATAATATTTTGATCCATGATATTCGCACTAAATTGAACCATTTGAAGTTGAGATATTTTCAAGGGAATCTCATTTCCTTAAAATTATTTATTTCCATCGTCAAGAGAACATGCCAACATTTGATAAAACCACTCAATAAATTTGAAAATTATCCTTGGGATTAATATTTAAAAACCATATTCCTCATATTGAATTAATATCTCTCACACCATCTAATTTTTTAGCTACTAAGAAGGATGAACTTTTATTCTCTATCGGGAGATATAGAATAAACCCATTTAACTCTTATAACTTTAAAAATGATGAGGGTAAAAAAATATTATAATATCATTGAGGTAAGATGATAGATTTTCAGAGTGGGTATAGTATAGTAAAAAAGAATTTTCATAATATAATCTTTGAAATAAAAATGTTTTATCATGACTTACTGCATCATTAAGTCTATTTAATATCATGCATCGACCTATTGAAATATTTTCTCAACCACATAATGATGAATGTGATTTTTTTGAGACAGGAAATCATTAATTAATATTTTAACATTAAATTTTTCTAAAGAAAAGAATATGATATAAAATTGTATATTTATCAGTCATGCACCCATCATTGTAGGATGTAACCTCAAATATAGACCTCCTAAGGATGAATAATTATCAATCAGTAGTTTATCCCAAACACATGAAATTGAAATAAAATTGTATTCTATAGACTAAAAAATAAAAAAAATATAGAGTCTAGAAATTAAGAAGTCCATAAAATGGAAAATTTTATCTTTCCAAACATATTAACATATTCAATGTCCATTACTTTTATCAGAGGGTTTCACTAATAATCAGAAAAAATACCAATCCTTGATTATGTGGGAATAGTTAACTCTATGTTGAGTCAATAAGGTTTTCCTTATGACTTTTCCATTCCTTCTTGTTTTGAAAATCACAAACACCTTATCTTTAAGGAAAATCGCTTTTGTAAGGAAAATTGCTTTTATAAGGAAAAATGTTTTCTTAAGGAAAAACGCTTTTATAAGAAAAATTTATCCTTATCATATTTTCATTAATATTTTTCTTAAGTATGAAATTCGGATTCACTTTCTCGGAATCATTAAAACTGATAAAAAGCATTCTGTTTTAGGGTTCGGATTCTGGACAAGAACTATAAGGAAGTTTCACTCCGAATTCCGGTTATGAATTCTGACTAAGTTCTATTCCAGATTCAGGATACGAATTCTGAAGAAGAATTCCCATTACGAATTCTAATGAAGAATTCTCATTACGAATTCTCATTACGAATTCTGAAGAAGAATTCTCATTACGAATTCTAATGAAGAAATTCCATTTCGAATTCTCATTACGAATTCTGATGACGATTTCTCATTACGATTTCTGATGAAGAATTCCTATTCCGAATTCCTATTCCGAATTCTCATTCCGAATTCACTCATTAAACAGAATCTGGATATCATTGTTTTATACACTCTGAATTTGTTCACTCCGAACTTTCACTCCGAAATTTCTATTCCGAACCTTTATGTTAGGTTTTAAAACGATGTCGTACTTTCTGTTACACTTACTTTGTTATAAAACGATGTCGTCCATTTTGTTATAAACTAACCGTTGTCTAAGTGACACGTGTACAGGTCCCTCCGAACTTTAAGGGAAATATGACCGTTGGAGAAGGAGCCGACCTCACCTATAAATAGGAGCTCATTTGAAAAAGCTCACAACGAACGGACGAATGAACGAACGGACGAATGAACGAACGGATGGATGAACATTTGGACTTTGTGCATACATGCTGTTGAAGTGATTTCTAGAGTGAGAGTCTCTTATTAACTCTCAAAGCTTCGTGCGACTCCGAATGTTGGTGATTACATTCGAGGGCTTCCGGGGATAGGAAGACAGAGGTGCCGACTACCTTAAAGATCGAGGGCTTTCTTGCTGAGAAAGACAGAGGTTGCCAACTACCTTGAAGTTGAGGGCTTGCGGGGATAGCAAGACAGAGACACCGATCTTCGTATCGAGGGCTTACCCTGGTGTGGGTAAGACAGACTTGCTTGAAAGTATAAATCAAGGGACCTTTATCCAAGGTTGTTGGATACCCTTCTCTTTGGGTTAAAAGACTATTATCTTGTTGCTAGTAGTTTTACTACTCGTTTCTATTCCGCTGTAATTTGTATCTTAAGGAAAGTATAACATTCTTATACTTCCTTACTTACTCTGATTCATTCAGATTCTATACGCTTTAAGGTAGAATCTTATATTGTAACTTTTGTTAAGTTTCAAATTCCGGAACCATATTTCCGGAACTTACTTTTGGAATCTCTTTCCAAGTTTAGTTCGGTGTTAGAGGTGTTGTGAATCAACTTAGTTTAACTTTGTTAAACTTAGTTCTTTCCTTTTCTTAAGGAAACTCTAGTTATTCATAACTAACTTTAAAGGTTCCAAAGGAATTTTTAAAGTATACAATTCACCCCCCCTCTTGTATATTGAGCATCTCATATTCTATTTCGATCCTACACTCTACATATCCAGATCACTCAACTCAACAACAAAGTTTACTTAGAGATAGTAATTATAAAAATCATGTGGTAAGAAAATAATAATTAAATGGCCTAATTATTAATTTGTATGATATATTATCTCTTGGAATTATTTTGAGTTCCCATAAAATTAGATTTTTTCTTTAAAACTGAAAAAAATTGCATTTTATGTGAGACAAGATTAATATTTTGAGTTTCAATTAATTCTATCAAATTATATTTTATTGAATATCCACCATTTAATTATTTAAAATAAGGAAATTTGAATTATAATGTTAAATATATAAATAGATTAATTTTGAAATGATGGATGTTTGGTGTTTTGGAAAAATAATAATTTTAATAGATTAATATGAAATTTATATAGTTCAATATTAAATTTTATGGAATCAAATTATTAGTAAGTGGAATGATGGATTTATGATATTCATATTAGAGGAAATTCTGTATTAAAAATGTGGAATTTGTTTTTATTTGAATGTGTGTGAATAAATGGCGATACTGCCCTTATGCTCATACTATCTCCAACACATTTTTTGATGAATTTTACTACAAAATCTGAATCAGAACAAGACATCACACCACCATATATGAATTGAAAAGCTTCACCAAACCCATCCCCATCACTACCAAAGCTATGCTACTCATGAGATCTGCAGCTCACATGAACCGAATGATGGTTGTGTCACTCAGATACTATGCGATTTAATATCCTAATATCAACAACAAATAATATATATATAATTGATTGATAAAAATATTTGTGTTAATTTTTTTTCCAATTTATATGACATCTAGTGATGAATCTTCATCTACACTCACCTAATCCAATGTAATATATGAAAAACTAGAATTTATACATCATATTATTCCTCCATGAATTTTAAGACACACGGTGTGATGTGAATCACCAAAGAGATTCACCTCCCAAACCTATCGATAATGAATGTTATAGGATCTTGAACTGGTTGAGAATTCTTTCAATGCTATGAAAAATGGTCCATACCATTGACTCTAGAAACATTCCAATCATCCATCATAGAGAAAATCACCGCATGAAATTTAAATTGATGAAAACCCCCCAATGAATTTGGACATGTCGACACCACTCATGTAGAGAATTTAGAAGCACCCAAGGGTGACTGAGCACTATTATATAAATAAATCATTATTTCACTATACTCAAGAAGATATACACTTAATTTAACTTATCTTCTTTTCTTCACTATATCAAATGAATATTCCACTTACATATTCTCTAATAATTATGATCATGAGAAGTGCTTTCATTTAAGAGTAATCAAAGATCTATATTACTGAGAAATGTAATACTGGTGGTCAGAGGGATCACTGAATCCCTATAATTACCTAAAAAATTACATGATTGCCTAATCAAGTGAGATAACATTTTATCTAGAGGGGAAAAAAGAGAATAAAAATTAAATAATTTTTTAATACTAATGTAAGGGGTTATTAATGGTTAGGAGACTATATATAAATTTATTTTATAAAAACCCCATATTCCTTTATTATTTTCAATAGTTGAAACCCCAAACTAAATGTGAAACATTCTCTTATCATTTTCATCTTTGGAAACAAGTTTAATCAACACTATGTTTTTAATTAATTTGTGTCTAAAATTGTTTTGTAGACTTCCACATGAATGGTGTGGCAACAAACATCCTTCTATTTCTAGAGAGGATAGTGTGTTTTAATTAATTTTAATTAAATGAACTAAATTAATTCCCAGATCAAATTCATATCAACTCCTTTGTATTGATCCTGAGGTTAAAGGAACTATTCTATCTATAAAAAACATTAATAATCTCAAAAGAATTGGAAATGTAATTTTACACTATTTAATTGAAAAACTCCTCACATGTTCTTCTAATTCAACTAGAGTCACCCTAAGAAAAAGAAACATGGAAGATAATCAGATTCAATTGAAAAGAACATTAATATAATTCTATTCATCAAATTTCAATAACATCAATAATTAATTAAAAATGAATAGTCAATAAGATTGTCAGACTTAAACTTGATTACTAAATCACCTACCTAAATTTCATGGATTCATAAGAGAAGATTCTAACAAAAACATGTGGGAATTTGGAGAAATATAAAATGGTTTCATACATAGAGGACTGAGGCTCAAATCAGCTAGAAGAAATTTTTATTACCCCTTTAAGGATCTATTATAGAGTGGTTGTAAAATATTAAACCTATTGAAATCACTACTTTTTTTCAAATTTTTCAATACTTTATATATATTTTCTTACATTTAAGAGTGTCCATCAGAGAACGTGAATTTATAAAATCCAAAATACAAGTGGAGAGACCATGTTTGAGTATTTTTAGAGATTTTAAAGTATTTAAAAACCTAGACCTACCCTAAGATTATGGAGACTATAATATATTTGTATTACTTTACCATGTATTGATATAAATTGATTGGTATCTTTTGGATTATTTCAATGGAGGATCCCAATGGATAAAACACCTTTTAATGTCAAATAATAAATTGAAAATATGTCATATAATTCTATATAAATTATTATGAGAACTACCGTAAGGGGAATACATTTGGTGACCAATTATAACACTATTTTTTCATAAAAATTAATGAAATAAACTATAGTATAAAAAATTTAACTTTAAATAATTTTCTAGAGAAATCACTCACCAAACCCTATTAGGTATGTCAAATCTGTTTCTATCAGGAACACATCACGGATGGGTGTCCTATATATCAATAATAATTTTAATCCACATACAATAGACCAAACCAACAACCACCAATATTCAATTAAGGAAATAGAGTGTTCTCTGAAATTTACAATGGATTGATAAATTACCAATTTTATAAATGACCATTTCAACATGAATTTCAACAAAATTTTCCTACCACATTATTTCAATGAAATTATTATCAATATTATACATGATAACAATAAATAAATCTTTATGAATACTCAGCGAATGGAATGATCCTAACTTTCATCAAAGAAATGAACATCTAATACACAAGTAAGATTACATCCCATTATATTTCCAACCCCAGAGGGAATGTCACATCTATTACACTTAGAAGTTTTAAGAAGATAGAATGCAGTTAAAAACCATCACCAACTTGACAAGAATCCAGAAGTGGGTTTCCTAATGAATTTGAAGAAATTTCTATAAAAAATATCCTAATAAAGAATTACCTTTGGAAACATCCTAATTTATTAAGGATAATGAAAAATTTATAATGGAAGAACCACATGAAAAAAACCACTATTATCTTTAATAAATCATGAATACAAGAAAACTAGTGAAGATTCCCTATAACATGATATATAAGATTTGCTTAAAAAAGATTAAATATACATCTCTCTACCTAATTCCTTTTTTAGATAAAAAAATATGTGGAGTGCATCAATGGAATGTGCACCAGAATGAGAATATTTCATGGTAATGAAAAGGAATATTTATTGAAAAATGTTTCTTCCCTTTTTAACAACACAAATCCCCTAGAAATATTACGAATTGAGTAATTTTTCTCAGCCATTCATATAGAAGTGCTCAAATTTTCCAATGAATTATGTGATTTAGGATAATTTATTAATTTCATTCCTTAATTGTTTTATTCATTATTGCAGACAGTAGAGCTGAAACCCCCCAAAGTGGTTGTATAACATTCCAAAAAAATCCACATCCTACCTATCATGTGTTTTATAATATATTTTTTTATGTGTATAAGTATATCCATTCACTGTAGATTTATACATTTTTTTACATGGTGGAAGATAATGGTAATAATGTTTTCCCTAAAATCATTGGTTATAAATTTCTAAATATGACAACCAATAATCAATGTTAATGAATGAACAATTTATTTGATAATTGGTGATGATAATTTATATTATAATATACATAAGAAAATGAAATAACCTTATGAGGAATATAATAATTTCATTTCAAACCATTTTGAACATTCATTTTTTTTCTAAAAAATTATAATTATTACATGGATGATAGAATTTTATTAATAAAATATTTAAATCCCCAATAGTTTTCTAATGAAATTATGAGTAAAAATAAATTTAATGTTGAATCCATTTTTAATAATCAGTAGATTGATGAAGTTAGTTTGATATATTTTTCTAAGGAACTAAAATTTTATACTATCACATATCTCATAAATATTTATATTGTTGAAAATGATGAAAAATCTATTGAGTTGTAGAAAAAAGGTAGTTAGGATGCTTTATCATTAAAACCATTGTCTGTGAATGATTGAGAGAATAGTATGCTGAAAAAGATAGAGAAGAAGAAACTTCTACCATAACACATAAGAACACCATTTTTTGCAAGGATAAATCAAAATCTCTCCATGTTAGAGGCACCGAGAAAATATATTTTCAAATGTGAGAAAATGTGATACTGAAATATTCAAGAAGGATACTGATTCTTTATAAGAATCATTTAAACAATATTGGACAATATATAGCGACTAATGTTATACAATTTGGTTTAGTGATGATTAAGGCATTCAAAAAATTGATTCCCATAAAGGTGATGTGTATAAAGCTAACACATTTCAATGAATATATGTAGAAATATCCAATAGATGAGTCCAAAATCCACCATGATTCAACCTATTAATGGAATACAATTTTCCTTTTTCCTTCACACTTTCGTAGATTCTTTTTTTGAACAATATTTCTAAAAATATTCATACTACACCTGAATTTTATGATGTTTGTACTAAGGGTGGGGGATTTAAAAAAATTAGTTTTAGTATGAATATATAATTTTTTCTAATTTACATAAAAATTGATAAAATTAAAAACATTAAAAAATTAAAGAAAATATCGAAAATTTGTTTTAGAAATATGAATATAGATATATATGATTTTTTCTTGGAATTTTGGACTATAAAAAAAATAAAAATTAAAAAAAATCATCAATAAAATACATTATATATTATTCTATTTTGATTTTTCAAACCATTCTTATACATAAATGGTGTTATCAGATTTTAAAATACCATGTTTGATGATATTGTTTCATTGATTGTGAAACTAAATGAGAATGATTGATGAGTTAACATGATATTTATTATATTAACATCCTATTTATTGAATATGTACATTTAGTGAAAACTAAAAAAATAATTACGGAATACTAATTATAACATGTAGTCATTGGAATTTCGAACACAGTCTCAAGTGATATCACATTTGTAAATAAGTAACACCTCAATGATCCATGTTAAAATAAATTAATATAAATAATTTGAACCTAAAATTGAAATTGGAAATTGAAAACCGATAATGGATCTTGGAGGCAATGAAATTGTTTTCATTAGTATACCTTTGAACATATTCAAATTATTTCTTTTTTCACAATACTCTTCAAAAATATGGTTTGAAATAAAGAGATAAATATTTAGTAAAATAATAATGTTTCAATTTTTCATAAATTATTTCATTTATGCGATGGTAATATTGAACTCATAAATGGTTTAATTGAAAAAAAATATCATTTTGAGAATATTAATGATGTGTGAAAATGAACATTGGTTTATGAAGTTTTAGAATGTGAGAATGATAGATGTGCTACTTGTAATAATTTTAATTCCACTAATATTTATCACATTCACTCATGGGAATACAATTTTAATTTGAATTAATGTCAAACAATTTTTAAAAGTCACATATAAGGACTAAAAAAATATTAGAGGAGTTCCGTGGGATTCTAAAATTTTGAATTTTATAATTTATGCAAAGAAAATATTTCATTTTTTATAATTTGATAACAATATTTACCAAGAGTGAACTAGTTCATGTGATAGAAGTGATGTGAGATTATATTATATTTTTGGACTATTACTATGTGAAATTACCCTAATTAATTAAACAAATACCATGTATAATAGTAGTCTTTTCCATTTGAGAATTTATCAATTATTTGTTTAATAGACCAATTACTGATTTTTATTGATATATTAATTATTGGAATTAATTTAAGAAGTTTTATAATTTTATTTTTTATTTATAATAGAAAATTAAATTGATTGAATTCAATGTCTAATTGGATCAAATTTTTTAATTTTTTTTTTATTTTTTCAATCATTTTTAATTAATTTTAGCTACACCATCTGTATTGTTTAACATAAAAAATTGGGAATATTAATTTTCATTCAAGAAATGGGTGGATTATTAAATTATGGGTGTTTATTAATTTGAAAATAATTTTTTTAATTGATTGATATGAAATTTATTTAAATGACTTTTTATTGTTTTTGAATAAAATTAATTGGTATTTGAAAGAGTAATTTAATTTTTTTAAATAATTTTTTGGAGATAAATATAACACTAAAATATGAATTTTTTTATTGAAATGATGCTGTGTGAAAAAGTGATGCAACCACTATACTGCTACCATCTAGATCTTCTATAGCTGACCCTCAATTCCATCTACCACTCTACAACCTAACACCAGTTTTGAAAACTGATTGTAACCAGTTTTCCATAGTTGTATCACCAGCAGTTAAAAAATTAATACCTTCTGGATAGAAAATTACTTACCATGGTTGAACATGAAACTTGTCACTTTTGTCATGTTAAAATATATATCTATTATAACATATGGTAGAAAACTCCAATGATACCAGCACAAATAATTCCACCTACTATATACACCACATCCCATGGTAGTATCCTTCCACTTTCAACTTACCTTTCTACATTGATACAATTGTTGATCAAACAAGCTACCGCCACTTTTATCCATGGTAGAATCGACCCACACTTGTACCATGATACTATTATTATCATCCCCCTTCCGATTTTCTACTGTCAATATCACTACTAACTGGAAATAAATATCCCACAGTGAGTTTCAACCCTTATTGAATCATTTAATGAGGCTCTCCATCAAACTAGAAAAAAATCCCACCAAGCTCATCGGATAGAAGACGTTGAGCCTTAATCGTCAGATGAAAATGAAGAAGATAAAATGAAAAATAAATATATTAGGCTGATACACCCCCATTTGTTATAAATTATTGGAAACGATATATAAATTAGAACCAGCTATCACACTACTAGAGAAGAATGACCAAGATCCACTAAACCCACTGTACACACTATTGATGTTATGATTCTTGTTAGACCCAAATATCACCTAGACCGATGTCATTGTACATGAGACTCCAACCCATATCACTACAATGATATGGTTGGAAGATGAACCCCTACCATGCCTTAATAAAATTATACAATTCACTAATGGAGAACGATATCAACACAATGGATATGACCATAGGATTCCTGATCCACC
Source organism: Viscum album (assembly GCA_963277665.1). NCBI lineage: Eukaryota > Viridiplantae > Streptophyta > Magnoliopsida > Santalales > Viscaceae > Viscum > Viscum album. The sequence goes on along the minus strand of OY728119.1, from coordinate 1,180,321,475 downwards.
CAAATTTCGATCAATTGAAGAACCTACTCACAACACCAGAATGAATTGAATAAAAATAAAAATAATTATTAATAATAATAACAATCATATATATATTTATATATATATAATTTATAGAAAAATATATTTCTCTATGTTTTTTTTTTCAATTTCAGTGACATCTAATGCCCAACCCTAGTATACCCTTCCCGGATCTACTAGAATCATGGACTAAGAATTAATTCATAATCATTTTATTCAACATAAAAACGTGTGAAATTCTTTATAAATGAATAAATAAAGTATATCACCTCAAATATATATATATAATGACCATGGGTGGTTCATGAATCAATTCTTAGAACTATTAATCACTAGAAAAGATGTTGTAGACCCTTTACTCAAAAATTTCCCAAATTCCAATTATTATAAAAACACATCTCAGCACTGAAAGTGAGAAGGAAATATTGAATAATATGGAGATTCATGTACCAGTCACATCTATATTTTATAATAATTGAATGATTATTGAGCCTTATTCCATAAATGATGAACTATATAACTATTCTAATGGTTTTGGATACGTTCTTACTCTTTCTTGTCTTTGTACTCACTTGATGATACTTTCTTCTCTATCAATTTCTTTTATTCATGTTGTAATAACTCTCAGGATGTAAAAATAATCTATTTGTGTCCACACTAAGTATATTACCCTTATAAAACAAGTAAGGATAGCTATATTTTTAAATTTTTAATCTATAATAAATATTCTTATGTATTTATTCAAATACTATAAATTTTAGAAGATTTATTAATTTAATTCATGTTGAATTTATCTTCTCATTTAACCTAAATTTCACAGAGAGGACACATTATTCTTCTCAACAAATTTTAATCATGAGAAATGTTTTTGTTTTATTGAAATCAGAGGCCTGTGATTATTATGGTATGTAAGACTAAAGGTTGTATTGAGCAATGTATCCCTTTAATTGAGTCAAAAAATCATGGAAAAAGTAATCAAGTGAGAATTCATTTAATTAAGAGAGAAAACTAGAAAATAAAAATCAAATAAAAATTTTCCTAGGTGAATAAGGGGATATAATAGGTTAGTTCAATTCATCTAAATTTTTTTAAAAACAATCAAACCCAATCTGAAATTGATGTTTTCAATAGTTTACTCTAAAATTTTTTTTTAAAAAAATCATAGCTCTATCCTCTCTGATGTAAAATCCAATCCCCACTATTTATATATTCTATTAATTTTCGAAATTGGTTTTTACCACCCCACCACAAGAGAATCCTGGCCTGTAGAGATATATATCAGTCAACTCAACAAAGTGTTTTACATAGAGTTATTAATAAAACAAATTGTAGATAATATTCCTATATAGAAGAGTATTTGATAGCCTTCATAAACCATAATTGAAAATTGATAAAATAACATCACCTAGAGTCATTATAACTCATATATTATTGTTACACAATTCTAAATAAAATGAACTATAAAATATAGCCACTACAATATAATAGCTAAATAAAAAAAGAAATGTTTATTTATTTAGTACATCTAAGAGACGTATCCTCCTTTAATAATGAAACAAAACAAGATGGTGAAATTGAGTCAATCCCTACACAATCACAATCTATGGCCCTATAAATTTTTCAAACAAAAAAATATATTCCCTAAATAAGGAATAATATAAATTGTGTGGATATACAAACAAATTCACCTTAAATGGAACATATTTTCTAATTAATGGAAACAATATTCTGAATGGATATTTATTTTTTTTACAAATATATTTTAAGTGATTCTTCAATGAGGTCCTATTTTGGTTTATTAATAGAAGATATATTAATGATGTTATAAAATTACTACAAATAAGAACATTTTTTTCATTATACTAGAATCAAATTTCATACCAAATCATGATAATATATTACTTTTAAAATTTTATGATGCACTATTATGTCAAATTCGAAAATAAATTTAATTCATTTTAGGTCTACATAAATTTTATCCGTCACCCCTCAACGTTTTTGTTTTCCACAAGGTACCCCAATAAAATTTCAACATGGTGTATGAATTTTATAAATAAATAACCTAAATAAAATATTTTAATATATATGTTTATTCCCACATCAAATAACACTTTCTCCAAGTTGGATGGGGGTTCTACCCCAAAATTATTACAAAAAAGGATATTATAACCATCATAAAATATATTATTCTTTCTGATTTTGGAGTCACACATTTCATCATCATAAATAATTGAACAAATTTCTTTTCACAGGAGTTAAAAATGTTATACACAATTTACAATACCATGTCTAACTATTGTTTTTACTATTATAAAAATACAAATGAAAATATTGACACCTTAAACCATAATGTTTCATATATCATGAAAATTATATTTTAAAAGGATTAAAGGATATCGATGGATAATTATTTAAATATGTTGTTGATATATCATACCACCTCACACACACATACATGTATACTGGCACCCCATATTCCTAAGAGCATGGGATTTATTTTTTTAAATCCAATCAATATTCAACCATAGTTACAAAACAAATCATAGATAAATAATTAAATATTAAATATATAAAATTTGGTATATAAATTATAAAATATTGGTAAAACTTGATTATAGGACATTTTAAAAGTCAAGGTAAAACAAACTAAAATGGCCTAAGAGATGAAATGAAATATTTATTTTATTTAATAATATAATAAGAGTTTCTGATCACCGTTATGGTATATGTGATAATTCAAAAATATCCCAAAAAAATGAAACTTATGAAGAAAGGGACATAAATAATATACAAAGTTAACTCCAATATTGAATACTACCAGATAACTGGGATGTATATCATATCATTCCTCATGTCAATATGTAATTTCATAGGAAATATTTTATATGAACCCATGTAGAAATAAATATCCTCATAAAATATCATTAAAATTCATGAGACATATTCAACAAAAAATTATCATAAACTACATGAAAAAATGTCTTTACCATATGACTTTGAATTTTATAGTGCCTGTTGTTTAACATAAAACCTAAAACATTATAGTGCATGATTTATCTCATAGAACTATATTTGTATACAAAATGGTAATCTTACAAACACTATAGTATGTATAGAAGGACCCCAAAATTGAGAACTGTCAAGAGACACTTCCCACATCCTTAACCCATTGAATGGATTCATATAGCTTCCACATGGAGTAAAATGAACTCTCGTCCAACCTAACCTACCAGCAAGATCATGATATACCATTAAAACTCTATGAAACACATATTTAATTGAAGGGTGATTCACCCAGAATACCTGATATGAAATATCACATAATATTACCAACTCAAACCATCTAGTATTTGTCTTTTCATTCGAAATTATATCATGTTAAAACATCATAAGATCAAAAATGGATTTTGCCTATTCTATCATAGACTTGTCATCTTACATCATTGTCTTTGGTAAAATTGGCCAGTGAAACAAACTTTAATGTTTTTACACACTAATTCCTCGTCATGCGTTTTAATATCCATTATGTACCACTATATCATTATACGTCCCTCTATATTAAATGAGGAACATTTCATCATGATTGAATCTAGCGGTTCTCAGAACTAAAATAAAATATCAACCCTTATCCACAAATCCTCATACTCTTGATGGTCTTTTGAGACGTGGAATATTGTTGGCATTTGGTGAATGATTTCTAGGAATGAAAAAGAATTTCACTCATATGTCGTTCCGAAATTGGGGACTTAAGGAGAATTGGTGTAGTTTCCTATCCCAAATATTGGATTGCATAATCAATAACCTTAATCTGATTCTAGTCCATGGGAAGATTTTCTCAATGTTCTCATCAGTTTCTTCCTCTGTGATCCTTTTCAAATGTCCTCTCTGAGGCATGATTATACACAACAATAGAAATGAATGTTGAAGACATCAAAAAGGATAATCAGATTAACACTCAATAATAGAAATATAGAAAATCAATCTATTTATATAGATAAATATGATTTGGACTTCAACCATACCATATCAAAAATAGAGAAAATACTAAAACTAATCTTTAATACATATTTCTCAAGATACCACTAGTTAATTAAGGCTCAATGCGGTGAGAGATGGAAAGGAACTAACTCCCAACTAACTCCTATGTCTCGATAATATTACACACCAGTATGTCAACATTAAAGAAAGAATCTCATCCCAAACTCTTGATACCATTTTATCATGAACCAAAATAGAACCCTATTAAATTAATAACTATTATGATCCAAAAATAACCTTGATAGAATTTATTATCCACATGGGTTGGCGAGCATCACTTGGATTCATACAAGATAATGTGGGAATAATTTATAAACGTAATCATAAAAGAATAAATAAATACATGGTAGAATTACAAAATATGTCTATTGAGGGATTCAATACAAGAAGTAATGAATTTATGAAAAAACCCAAAAAATCATCACTAAAGTACCAGAAATGTAAAATAGTAATCCCAATTCACAAAGGGAATAGAAATCTAATCCCAAAATATCAAGAACCAAAACCTCCATGTTTTTATTTCACTTGATCAATCCTAATAGAAGGAAATATATAAATTCATAAAATAAAACAATGGTGTTAGATAAAATACTAGTATAGTCTCACTAAGTGTTCTATAATAAGATGACACAAAAATTAACAAAATAATGATTTCAGTTTTAAATAAAATAGCCATGGTAGTGTAAGATAATATTAAAAAAACATTATTTTCATTTTAATTGATGGAAACATTTCAAAATATTGGCTTAATAATATTTATACAAAAAATAGTATATAAAAAATCATAAAGAATGTGTATAGAATTTTTGGAAACAATGACATTTCAATATATCACAATTATTCAAAAATGAGACACAATTTCTTCTTCTAAGAGGCACAGAAGCTCTAGGTTATGGGATCCTCAGACACTTATATAGGGAAAATGTCAATGAGTACACTATTCCATCTAACACATTTCAAAAATGACTAACTAACATCCAAGTAGTAATAAGATCAAAAAATATGTTTATATTAGAGTTATACAGAATTAATATTTTTATAGGGAAATTCTAACCTAATATTTTGTCATCAGATACCCCATTAAATACCTTGTATTTCATGTTCTAAAACCAATAAAATTAATGGGAAAATTATTTCAAAACTGTTCAAATTAGAATTGACCCATTTTCTATTTCATCTTCCAATTTTTCATAAAAACATGGGTCTTAAATCAATTCATAACTCTATTAACATAAAACCAAAAATGAGTTCATATCAAACCAATTTAATCATATTTTATCAAAATAAATTTCTTAATTAAATCTCTCATATTCCACTAATTTACATCAAATCCAAATCACCCAAAAATTCAATGACATTGAGGGTTTCCAACAAAATCCATACGATTTCAAATTAATAACCAATTCCAAAAAATTTGTATTCATAATAATGAGGAAATTATATTAAAAATAAACTAATTCATGGTTATATTAATTGGACAATCTTATAAAAATCCACCTACCATATAAAATAGGATCACATAGAATAATACCCTCAATGGGAAACTCCAATGAAGAACACCAGTAAAGGAGACAAAATATCACAACTAGATTAAATATCTATAATAAACGAGTTTTGATCTATCATACAAAATTATATCAAACAATCCCTAAATAGGAAAAAATAGAGAGGGGTATAGATAGAAAATAACAGAATCTCTTATCGGGGTGAAATCAAATGACATTCAGCAAGATTTTATAAGATTCAGAAGTCGTTTGGGGTAGCCAATATGGGTCCTTGAGAGCCCTCCCAACATTAGAAATTGATATATGGTGACATAGATAATTGTTTGAGAAAAAAGGTGAGTTATTAATTTTTAATAATTTTCTGTTATGAAAAAGAACCACTTGCATAGTTATTTGAGAAGGGCCACACAAATTTTCAAACCGCACACCCTAATCGAGAAACCCTCTAACAAGTTTCAAAATTTCTACTACTTAGCCACAAAATTTTTAAAACTATTCAGTATCTATGAATAACACTACCTTTTGGTTTTAAATGTTTTAACCTGTATTGGTTCATGATTTTGGAAAACCATGTGCCAACCGTGCATATCCCTAAAATTTACATAAATGTTATGTTTCTTCCTAAAACAACCTAAGACAAACTATTCTCAATTCCTAAAAAACTAATATATGAGGAGTGCATGAAAATATTAATTGGATTTTTCACTATTCAAATATTCTCAATACCTTTACTATTTTATGAAAGTTAAGTCCCCTCCATGGTTCACTCCCTCTTCTTCAATTTAATGTACCTCCCTAGTTAATGTATATGTTTGTATAATTATGTAACTAATTATTAGTTTATAGACATACAGGTCACTCATAACATGAAACATGAAATTTATATCCTAAATTCCATATGTGATGCTTTAATTTATACATTCTTTTTATCTATTCCAATTCATCATATGATCAATTCATTGTTAGAAAGGTTGAAGAAATTTTTTCTAAAAAACATCTCAATGTAAAAAATCTAAATATAGTAATACATGTTTTTATAATAATCCATTTTCCAAATAATTATGTATATACACATAAATTTATATAGTATTCCTCCAGAAATTCAGAATTTAAAAAAACATTCCCACTAATTCAGATATGGATTAAATAGTATGATTCTCATTCACATTATTCTCTTTAAGAAAACACAATTAATTTTTTATGTTCCCATGTTTCCCTTTACTTCCTGTAATTTGATTTTTTATAATAATTTTAAAAATATTATCAAAAGGCCATTTAATATAACCTTATTTACTCTTCATTAAAATTATAGTTAAAAAATATAAGAATTCCATAAATTTTATATATGTAAAAACAATGATTCATTTCATATTTTTAGTTATAGATAAATAGGAAATTCCTTAAAAATTACATAAATATTACATTAAAACATTTTGGAAAATGTAAATATGGGTAAAATGTCTCTAATAAATAATTTTTATAATTTCAAAATATTTATAATTTTTTTTAGAAATATTAGTTTTGTAAGAAAATGTATTTTCTATCGAAGAAATAAATAATGAGAGATTTTATTAAAATAACTTATTATTAATTTTATGAACCAAATAAAAGAATATGATATTATTACCTAAAAATATTCATCAATAACCAAAAAAAATTATTTTCTGATATAAATGGCAAATAATTTTTCTATTAGAGACTTAAATTGAAACAATCATGAATAATGATGAGATTTTGTTATAAACCCTAATCACTGGTAATTTTTGTATCATAATCACCATGAATAAAATAAAATTAATTGAAAAATTAAATAAAAATATTATAAATAAATTCATTATATAATATAATAAATGTAATTATATCTTCCACACAAAAGAAAGAAGTTTTGAATATGTCATACAACTCGCGGAAGTAAAAGTGAGACAGGCAATCCTTAAACCATTGATAACATTAGAATATATACACCATGAAAAAATATTAATAAATGAAAATTTATGTATCATTATTATAAATAAATTCATGATATAGAAAACTAAAAATATGGATATATATACCCCAGAATGAAATATTTAGTGTATATAGAAGATGTCTCATAAAAGTAAATATGATATGTGAAACTTGTATAATGTTATTTCTTTTCCTTGAATATGATTTAATATCTTATATAATTTTTTCGAACATGTATTTAATTGATTAATAAACCATATTAATATTTATAATATCATATATGAAAATTTTAACATCTTATCACCAATTCAATTATATTATTTCATTCATTTCATTATATCGGGTGTTATTTTCCAGGTTTTCTCATTCATTGTTTTTTATAAGAGCTTCAGTTATTATGCATATGAAAATATTACATCAACTAAATAATAATTTGGACAAAGTAATTTTATATTTATAAAACAACTATACATTTAAAACAATACATGAAATATGGTCAATAAAAATGAACTATGTTACAATCATGGAGTCAATAGGCCATATGTACACTTGTGTAACATTTCCATTTTTAAATGATTAAAGAGGATTTCCATTAAAAAATATTTTATCCTTCTAAAATGACCATGAAATCATAAATACTATAATATTCATTTCAATATTCATATATATATATATATATATTCTCTGGTTTGTCAATGAAATGAGTTACTTATCTTCGTGAAGGCGGTAGACCATATGTACAAGAATGATGTTATAATCATTAAGTGAGTGAAAATGTAAGAAATTATATGATATATTATCTTATAATAGTGATAATTATTTAATTAATATAATAATAATGTCTTTTATATAAAATTTAATAAATAAAATCAAATTTATTACCTCCCATGTAAAGAGTTGGTGGAAAATAAATCACGTCGCTTCGTTGGGAGGTAGTTTATTGTACACAGGAGTAATATTATCATATCCCCTAAAAAATTGAAAGTAAATATTTATCTATAATATCATGAATATATATGTTTCAATATGATATAAATATAATATATATATATATATGCTTGTTATAATATTAAACTCAACCATGAGAGGTTTTAATCGAAAAATTAATGGCATTGGATTTTGAGTCGATAGTCAGTTGTACACATGACTAATGATTTCTTTTCCCATTTGAGTAATGTGGAGATTATTTTATGTGATTATCTTAGAATAAAAATATATTCTTATATGGCAATTACTTTTTTATGGTTATCATTATAGTTGAATAAGAGTTTTAGGAGTTTTAGGTAGAAATAAATTAAAATTGATCATTGAAGAATGATACCACTCCTTCAGGTATCCCCATTATATTTATAAAAAAATAATTCGTAGACTAACATAAAAAAACACAAATTCTAGGATGAGATTGGGAAATTCTAGAAGTGATTTGGGGGGGGGGGTTAATTTTAAAACAAATTATTGGGTTGTCTTAAAGAAGATAGAATATGGTGTGGCCTTTTATATATGATATGAGTGCAGAGTTGAAATTTTTGAAAACAAAATGGAGTCCCCATGTTTATCAAATAGAAAAGGGTAAAAATGGATTATTTAAAAAAATTAAACATTATAATGTGTATATATTTTCATCCAATATATTTTATACAATTTTATATTTCATCTCAAACATTAGAGTTTTAGTATAACCCTCAATAAATCAATTTTTACCTTAACAATAGTAAATAGATTTTACTATATTTAGTATTAATGATGGTAAAAATATTAATATAACATTATTACATAGTAAAAATTAATATGATACCAAATATTTAGTCAATTTTACCAAATTAAATTCACTTAATTGTAAAATCATAATTTCAAATCAATCTCATAGACGTAATGAAAAATTTTGTTTTCAAAAGAAAGGATTTAAAAATTGTAGTATGTTTTTAAAAGAAAATTCAATATTAAAATATATCCAACAACCTAAATTTTATTAATATATATATAATTTTACTGATTTATTTTAAAAATAACATATAAGAAAACATTATAAATTATTTAAAGAAATCTGTCTTTATTTAAAATAAAGTATTCGTTAATATTTATTAAAAGAACGAAACATTTCATAAAAATCCAAATAAGTTGATATAAGATAATTTTTAATGACATATATAAAAATTGTTGTTTATATTATAAAATAAATTTTCTAAATTGGTAAAATTAAATTATAAAATATGTATACAAATCTCAACAAAACTACCAATAGAAAAAAGAAAAAATTTAACAACATTTTTCTTTTTATTTTAAATTGTTTTAATTTTCTCACTAATAAATTGATATAAATTTTATTTATTTTACATACGTGTAAACAATATAATTTTCATAATTTATTTATTACTATTTATTACCGATAACATAAAGTCTAGGTTATAATGTTATTTTTTATATAATCTAATTTTAATAGAGTATCACATTTTGTTCAAAAATGATGTTGTATCCATTGATAGCTATTAAGGAAATTAAATATATTTAGTATAAATATATTGCAAAGATTCAGGATTTTATATTCCATTTTTTTGTTATTTCATATAATCCACAATATCGAATATGGTGGTCATATTTTAATATCGCATGGTGTTACATTCTACCCCTCTTATATAAAATTCATCCTTGAAATTTATTCTTGATCATAGATGTCAAGGGTTTTTCATTTGAAAATACCCGACTTTAAAACCCACATAATGATAATGATTTATAAAATATCCTCTTATAAAGTGAAAATTGACATTAAAAGGTCATATGGAATAACTGATAATGAGGATTATAAGTAAGAGAACATAGTATGGAAGTGAATGTATAGACATGAAAGAAAAGTGTAAAAAATTATAGAGACTGGAAGAGGCAATTCATCACAATATAAGGGAATGATTAACGGAATGATAAGGAACTCAAAACCACAAATATTTGAGTATTTAAAATACTATAGGGTTAATATAAATTATTTTATTGGGATTTAATTCTGTTTCAATATCCTTTTTCTATAGATTATAAATATCATTACCATGTAGTATAAGAATATAAAAAAATTTACATACTAAATAACATTCTTGAACAATTATATATTTTTTATGTTCTTAAATCATTTTTCACATCATTTCATTCAACAAAAAATGAATATCCAAAATGATATTTTTAAAAAAAATCACTAAAACTAACTTTTAACTAATTGCATTATCCTTTATAAAATGATAATTAATTCCTTTGATATCTAGTTCTTATTATAATAAATTGTTTTTTTAGGATATCCAATAGGAACAAATCCTTATATGAATATATAATATATTAATCTTCAAAACCTTGTATAAAGTAGGACCTAAATTATTAAATAAATGATTAATGTTTTGGCATAACCAAATTATTATGATCCCAAACATAATAAAAAGTTCAAAAAATTTACGATATAAAAGTTTCAATAATACCCAAAACCAAATCGAATAGATCTCAATTCCCGCATACAAAACATGAAAATACCTTAATCATTTATTCCCTTAAAACAAGGTAATAACCCATGTTACCAAAAAAATTATTTAGAATATCCATCATTCATTATTACTTCAAAAATGGATATATTAGTTAAATATAAAAATATAATTTACTCCATCAAAGATAAAATAAAATATTTAATCAATAACTCATTAATTAGTTCCAAGGCATTCAATAATATAAATATACATAATCCATAAAAAAATAATCTTTATCCAATCACTATTATCTCAAAATAAGAAAATTTTAAGCATTATCATTCCCCTAATCTTGTGTTTTCTAGTAAATTCAACATTCCACTGAATAAAGTTTCCTAGTTATCAATTACATTTGAAATGTGATTTAAAATCCTTAATGAAAAAGTATTGTCGTACAATCATTATACATTTACAAATTTTGATAACCATAATATCAATGATAAAATTCTAAAATGACATAATTGATGAATATAAACATAGGTACATTAATCACTCCACTCCATCTATGGTAATAGCATAAAATTGACCATAATCCATTATCTACATTTAAGGTATATTCATTTATTATCCACGATATTCATTTTTCATGTGACCCATATCCACACAGTTGAAGAATTGAACATTGTTAACTTCATTAAAGAGCATTCAATTACAAATATATTTTTATTCCTCTCCACACATATAGTAAACTCCCATCAACTTCGAGAAAGTATCATGGTTTTTATTTCCACAATTACCACATGTGGGAAAACACTTATTTACCTTATTCTGCTTATCCATTTTTTCTATATCACCCTCATCTTCATTGGATTCCCTTATTATTCATAATCATTATAGAATTATTTTTATAAACTGATATCACTTGATATTATGTCTTCATACGATGAGAAATTTTGAGAGACTATTTTTTTTCTAAATATTGTCTTAAGATAATCAAATAAATTTCCATTCTTACTCCTTGGATGACATTCAATAATTAGGTTATCATTACTTATTCTATGAACAAATTATAAATGATTGAATATATTATATAAGATCATATCATTATAATGTATAATATATAATCACAAAACCAGTGATATTATTAAAATTAAATAAAAAATTTATGCATACCAAATCTTGTAATATAAAACATCGTTTCATTGAATATATATTAATTTTCAAATACATTATAGTGGGTTATAAATTAAAGGATAACATTTCTAAAAATATCCTAAGGTGTTTCAAGCTAAGTGCATTTTAATGATCATTTTCAGGCACCAGGTGATGATCAGGTCAAGCCTAATGTTCCACTTTTAGAGTTATTACACTTAGGTAATTCTATTCAAGAACCACATCCACTATTATTATGCAGGAAATGATTTATTTTTTAAGAAACTCCACATAATCTATTCTCTACCAAAAAATCTTGATTTTATTCTATACTAATCATTAAATATTATCACAAGGTTATGTTTTGTAATATATGTTTTCCTAAATTCATCTCTGAATGTTTTCCCAAAAATATCTCAGATACCAATTATAGAAACATGTCCCTAGTATCATGGATCATGTGTTTACATTACTAAAATGAAATATGATAGAAGTAATCACATCACTAAGGACTAAATATTTTAGTAATATTTGTAAACTGAATACATACTTGAAATTCATATTACATTTCAAAAACATAATATACATAATAAATTTTCCTTGACTACATCATTATTTCCCTTAGTTTATCCCAACATATATATCCCAAAACACTTATTCATACATTTTGTATAATAATATATAATAAAGGGCTGATATTATAAACTCAATATAGGTGAGTGTATAATGGAATTTTTTAGTAAATATGGCATAATAAATATATAAAGTTAATTAACTAAAACACATTAAATTTAATCAATAACATTATAATAATATGGATGGAATAAATGATGATGAAATAAATTCATATAAAAAATCCCATGATCATGAAATATAACCATTGATATTATAACTAATCTGATAATCACATGGAATATAAAAAATTCAATTCATATTGTTGGAATTCATAATGATGGACATCTAAAATATGTCATCAAGGCCTTTCTCCAAGAAATATAATTCATTTACGGCCTTATTACAATAAATCTACATAATTGGTTAAGGTCTTCATTAACACCCAGTCTAGTTTGTCTCATGAGACCTACTAATGAATTGAGGGGGTATAGTGTTCTCACAAGTCACCTACTATGTCCAGAGAATTCATCTTTTTAAAGGGTTGAAATATAATACCCCTAAACATTCAAATTGAAATAATATTGTATAAAATTTTATCAATTGCCCCATTCAATAAACATAATCCTAAACCATATTGATTAAAATGAATGGTATTATCTTGGTTCTTCACCACTCAAACTGATCAAAACCCATCTAAAGAAATAATGTGGATGATATCCTTTAAGTATATCTTATGTAATGTATAATTGAAATAGTTTCTTTTTATTATATGGATTATAATTATTATAGATCACTTGGAAATTTACTTGAGGAAAATAACCTTTCTTTTAAACTCAACCTTTTTACTTTAAAACTGTAAAATTTAAAGACTATTTTCAGAAAAAAAAATTTGGACTATCACTATAAAAAATAACTTCCAAAAATACAATGTAAATTATTTTACATAAAATTAATCTTATTTAATTTCATATTAATCTTAAAAGATATTATTTTTATTTAGGAAGGTAATTTTGTACATTTCATACACATTTAAAAAAATATTCAACTGACATTTTCAGTAAAATAAAAATGAGAATTTCTTTAAAACAATAAACATATTCATTTAAATATATTTTATAATAATTAAATATTTGTTGAATGTTTTTTTAATAAATCATTTAGTAAATTTTAAAACATTTTTTATACATTTTTATAAAATGTGGTTTTTTAGCAAACATTGACTTTTTAATTCAAATGGTTATAATTTTATGTCTAATATATAGAAGTTGTTTTTATTTATTTTATATATATTTAAACCCTATATGTTTTATATTTTTAGTAGTGTTATTCATACTCAAAAAATTAATATCAATGTTATAATTTGAATTTTCAAATAATAATATTTTTATAGAGTATCGTGTTTCATCCAAAACTCATGTTTCAAGCATTGAATGTTATCAAAGAGATTTAATTTAAAAAAATATAAATATATCATCAAGTATCGATTTTTCATATCCCCTTATAGGTTTGTGGTTGTGTGTCATACATTCTATCAAATATGATTTTTGTATTTTAGAATCTTAGGTTGTAACACATAGGGCTCACCAGTGAGGTTAGTCTTATCATGTAGCAGTTCTCCATGTCATGTCGTGTGGGTTTTTCATTTAATTATTTCAAAAAACAGAAAAATCATGGAATTAATTAATACATCAATTTGTGTATACATAAATATTTAATTTCATATCCATACAGGGTTTATATGGAATGTCATTTGCAGTGCATAGTCTTCACTTGGGGTCACTTGGAATATCATTAAGGACATGAACAATAGATCTCGAGAATGACAAGAATAATATAATGTATTCTATGTGGTATGAAAAAGGTGTCATTACATATAAAACAAATTTATATAACTATAGACATTAATTTGGACATACTTTATATTTTACATAACTAATTCACATTAGGAACATATCCACTCTAGAAACACTGAAATTCATTTAACTATGTTTAATATGCGATGTTTATGTGTCTTATTGTAAAATAATGTTTTCTTATGTATTAATATTTACTGAATTCCTCACACATTATTTATTATATAGACCTCATCTTACAGTCTCAACATGGAATCATGAAAATAAAATAATATATTATTTCTAAACTATTAAATTAAAAAAAGTAAACGTTACCATGATTCATATTAAATGTACATTATAAAACAATATATGGCCTTATGGAATAATCCCAATTCAAGATGAAACACATTTACGCACAATATGTGATTTTAAATTTATACAATTATAAAAAAAATCAGCATTAATAATAAAATATAATATCTAAATTGACAGTAATTACAATATTTAGTTTTTCTCAACTAACCTTCATTAAAATCAAAAATATTTTATTATATACATTAACTTTCTCTAAATATAAAATAAATCCATCAATGATTGTACACAGTCTTAATCTTCAATGATATTAAAACACGTTCAGTTACTGTCTTCATTCATTAATCACCTTCTTTGAATGTCCATTAAAATTTATATACGGTTGTTAAAAATATATCATAAAAACTTTTTGTTTAAACAATCCTCCTACTAGATATTATTATAAAACAATTCCATAAAATTATGTAACTAAAAATTTAACTATATTTTCTCCCTATTTCTTTATTATATCTGATTCCCCATATAAAAATATTCTATGAAATTCTTCTTTTCCAACTCCTTATCAATAAAATAAAAAGGGTTATTTCTTCCCCCTATAGAAATGAACTGGGATTTTATGATAATATTATACCCTTTGAAAGCATACAATATAAATTATATATATGAGATAAAATTCCAATTTTCATATGACCATTAATTCCATATCAAGAGGTGTCATTCACAAAATTAATATGCACTGTTAAATATATTTTAATGCGACCTAAATGAATATTTCAATAAATTGTATCATTTTTCAATTAATCATTTTTTCAAAATCAACAAAAATATTTCCTTTGATAGATTATTTATTCCCAGTGAATTATTGTGAGTGAGTTTTACTCTTGGAGATGAATAATAAAAAATCCTTTAATCCTAATGAGTGAGAAAATAATATCGGAAAAAATATTATTTGTTAATTAACTTAATAGTTTAATTTTAACTCAATAAATTTTATAAGAAATAGTAATATTTATAAATTTAAATTCCATTTATAAATAACATACTAAGATCTCAATAACTTTCATTGAAAATGGTATTCTTATATAGAGTTAATAATATGAGTGTGAGTCATTGAAAATGCTGAATCAAATGATAATAAATCATTTTTATTAAAAATTGATACCACCTGAAATTCATTTTCAAAAATTATTTATAGGACTTTTCAATTATTAGATAAATATATTCATCATTTTAATTTTTATCATCAACTCTCATCCTCTTTTTCGGATACCTCATAAAATAGAATCTCACAATCAAATGATCAAATACAACATAAGATGGATGTAAAATACCATTTACATTATCTAAAAAATCTCAATATATTTATAAAATTAATGTATTAAAATGACTATGGATACTGAACCCATTTCAATTTATTTTACTCCCCTATCTATACATTTAACAATCCATACAACCATAAGACATGCACCTGAGGAATAATGTTCCCTCGCTATAATTTTTTATATTGATGTTGAATATACATGGGCTAGTCCATAATTATTTTCTCCCCTATAATATCTCACAAACCCTAATCAACTATGTAGAAGTCATTAGTATTGTACCTACATATATATTATATATAAATTACATCATGAACTCAATCCACTTGTGTTAGAATTATTAATCTCTAAATGACCATTAAAATCAAATCCATCTCTATAAAAAGAATAACAAATTTATGAGAAATCTTAATGCCAATAATAAATATCAATTTTCGTATTTGTGGGAAAAAATTCAAGAGAATGTGATATTTAAAAATGAAATCCAATGGTATCATCCTCTATTATACATAAAAATTATGTCATCTAATGGTTCCCTTTATCAGCTCAATAATCACTTAGGCAATCTATGTATTCATTTTCATGAAATCCATTCAAATGATCCTTGATTCTCTATCCTTGAATATAAAAAATTTGATATAAATATATATATTAATAATTCCATTTATGATAATATTCTAATATTTGAGAGATAAAATTAGTTACAAAAAAAATTTAAAATTGAGAAGATGCTTCAACCCTGAACATATAAAATCAATAACTCATATATGATAAATATCCACTAATGTAAGAATAAGTAAATTTGGCTATCCAAATATCAATAGATATATTTTTGTGATCAGTTATAAATAAGATTTATAAGTTCATTAAATACACTTTTATAGTGGAAAATTTATGTGATTTTCTTGATTGGAAATAATCCTCTTCAAAACATCATGGAGACTCCCACATCCTAAATATGATTCCTTAATAATGAATCCCCCAAAATTAAATCATTATTCATATGGAAATGTTCTAGATTTTTCATCATAGATAATATCATGTCAAACTAATAAATGATGTAATAAGATCATGATATACATGGATATCATCACCAATATCAACAGAGAATAAATAAAAGAATATAAAATTACAGCATTAACATGATTCTTGGACTGATCCCACTTATATTAATGGCATCAAAATAAAAGATCTAAAATGTAACATTTCTTTCTATATGACCAATAATTATATTTATTGTCCTAAAACATCATTGAAATATCATGATTCACTTGTAAGGGTAATCTATGTACCTCACATAGATATTCACCTTTCAACCCCTATAGAAGAAATAATTACCCATAAAAACACATGATTCCCACAATCCTTTATTCACCCCCTCATAGAATCACCATGAACTATTAAATATATACACAGCTAAACTATTGGATCTACCATCTATGATTTATCCAACTATTAAAAATGAATGATTCACCGTCATATTGTATAGGAAAATTCCACCGATGAACTCCCCTATGTCTATATATAAATACATAACCTCATGGAGCATCATAAAATTATCCCTTCTCTCACGAGTAACATTTTCATATATTTTTATGATTTACATTTTAACTAATACATTTATCTAACATGGATATAAGAGATTTCAAAGTTAAAATACTACAAGGAAAATAAATATTTACACTGATAGAAATATAGATCCTGGTGAAAAAAGATATATTTTGGGACATTTTCACATATAAAGTCAATAAAACAATACATGATATGGTAATTATAACATTTTAAAAAATCATACACCACTACTAATAGCATGAGATTGTTGGTGGAATAATTATAACATTGGGTAAATAAATAAATAGATTCATATAATATCACTACTTATTTCTAAATAAAATTGAAAAAAGTTCAATATGTGATTCTTTGTAATTAATATAATTAATGATCCATTACTTTGGATAATGAAGGATATAAGGATTAATAATCTTCCCTTAAAAATATCCACAATTTTATAGACACTACTAATCTATACATGTGAAAACCCAATTCCATATGGTCAATGATTCCAATAAAATTATCATTTTAGACAGAATGAACACGAACCTACTATAAAAGCCAATCTTCACAAAAATACTAGAAAATTAAACACCATTATTTGGGAAACCAAAAAAATAACGTCTAAAATATTCAATGAGAAAACATGCATTCATAGTTGAGAAACGACATGTCCCATAAAATGTGCTACACTCACAATGATTTTTCACTTATATAACATTCTATATAGTAAATGTAGTTACAGGATATACAAGATAGTTTTTAAGTTTTTAGAATTCTCCTCCTAAGTCAATGAATACATTAGGATAATGTTGATGAACACAATTATTAATAGTCCTATGAACTCATGAATCCAAGACTTCACCAACCACATTAATATATTTAATTAATTAATGAATATGAATTGAATAAAAACAAATTAAAATACCCATTCTAGAATTAAAATTTTGTATTTATAATGTTATCTATCTTCACCCACAACAAACGATATCATAAAGACAACCAAAAATTTGAGAGCATGTTATAACCCACAAATTGAAAAAATATATTTATTCCTCAAATATATATAGAATGTCTCTATTGTAACATTTTTCAACCATTCAAAAAATAAAAAAAATTAAAAACCACCATCCACTTTATTATTTTTGACAATAATAGATGTATCAACCCATTATTTTAGTATGTATATCTCTTTAAATAACATTAGATTGTATGATAGCTTGTGGTATATTTAATATTGAACAAAAATTGTTAGTTTTTTATATTAATATATAATATTATAATATAAAATAAATATCATTATGATATAACTAAATGAAACATAATTAGAAAAATTTATAATGTAATGAACCCAAAAGTTAATAAAAATAAGAATAAGATATAATTTTGAACATCTTGATCTTCCATGAATATTATACCATCAAATATAACTAAAAAAATAATATAATACATTAGAAATATGAAAAAAATATTCATTTGAAAATAATATAATATAATGAATGATTTTAATGATGATTGTAATTCTATATATATGAATGCAACATGTATTTTATATATATAAACATTGTGTATAATAAAGGTAAATATCCTTCTAGTTTAGAATTATTGGTATATAATTGATATAAAAAATGTTCTTTTATTTTAAAAATATTTAAAATAAATTATTTTGGAATATAATTTTATTATATTAATTTGATTTTTAAATTATCATCAATTCTAATAGAACTGATTTTATGAAATTTGAATCATTGGAAATTTTATCATATTCATAAAATGTATTAATAAAATTAGTCGAATGGTTAGTAAACAAAATTAGTAACATAATTTAAATAATAAAGTAATAAATAGGGAATACAAATTTAATTATTCACGGATAAGAAAAAAATGTTTTATTTATAAACTATTTTTTTCTTATATATTATACAGTTTTATTTGATAAATAATTTTATTTTATTTAGAGATTGATTTTTAGTCAAATGTGTTTTTAATATATAAAAATGATTAACTATTATATAGTCTTAAATTAAAATTAATTTTTATCCATTTTGGAGATTGAACATATTGAGACCAATTAATTTTAGATTGTATTCATAGTCAATAAGGTATGAAATCTTGGTTATTGAATAATGATGCCAATATAAGAATTTATAATCAATATTAATTAGATCTAAATGTTAAAATTGATTCATTATTCTTAATGTATAGAACATGTTTCATTTGTTCTTTGATTTGACCTAACGTTTTAAAACATTAATTAAGTAGAGATTATTTGATGTTGAAGACGATTAGAATTTTTAATTGTATTAAATATAAAATTACAGAAGTGAAATATGAATTAAATGGAAAATATTATTTTTCATAAGGAAATTTTTATGAGAATATGCTTTGAAATGGTTCTATGTATTACAAAAAATTGTAAAATTGTCCCAGCTAGCTGGGAAATCTCAATATCACACATGAGAGTGAAAGATCAACCATGTGGGATAAATATCCACGAAATCTAGCATTGTAGTAATTGGGTTTGATTAGTTAAGTATATAGTGTAAATATGATTCACATGTCATGTAAAGACGTTCCTAAGTGAACACTGCATGTGAGATGTGGCACATTTGGGATGGTGTGTAAAGTGTGTTCAGGTACCAACCCCCGAGTCAGATCGAACAGAGTAAGTAATATGAATATATAAAATGAAGTTCATAGTTGAGTAAAAAATTAATGTGGGATAGTGGCATAACATATACTTTTCATCCATCATTATTTGAAATGTAAAAAACATGCCTCGTCTAATCCATTAAATATCTGTCATCTAATCATGATTCTTGAAATTTTATACATATATCATAGATGGTAGTGTAGTTCTTGATGTTTTTCATGGAAGAATATGTAATGATAGAACCCCAAGTCTACATAGTTATTTTGAGGCTAATATTCTGATTTGATGAGTCAATGAACATTTATACATGTATTATAGGATTTGAATACAATCAATTAATAAAATATTTAGCTACCATCATGCATGTAATGATGTTATTGAAAGGAAGTCATCTACAAGGATGAGTTTAAATTTTGGAAAATATTATGCAATCAATTATTATCTCATGCATGTTGACTTCATATAAAAATATTAATATCATGTGATGTCTTTCATTAAGAAGAAATAATATTTTTAACATGAGATTATTTTTGAAACATGCAATATTTTGTTGAATTAAAAAAGCCTTAATAAATCTAAATTCATTGAGATTTTATGTAGTGTGAAAATTATAAGAGAGTCGATGTTGATCTCACCTATAAATACTGAGGGTCTGTAACATAGGATGTGTGGATTACTTTTTTAGATAGAGCACTTGTTTTTATAAAAAAAATAGTGCCATTATTAAACTATAACTTAATGAGGGATAATAGATCCCCAAATACTTTATCCTTACATGAAAATGTATTTTATTATTTACCTTTTGACAAGTAAATGTCACAACAAAGGTTCTCATGATGAAAATGAAAACTACATGCCTTACCTTATTCTAACACACATCCAATGTGTTTCAAGAAGAAATTGTGAATGAGTTCAATGAAACCATATTGGTTTAAAAAATCTCACTATGATGTCATGTACCTAATCTTTTTCATGAAGATAAATATAGTGAATAGACAATAACATGAGATATTCTATGAGGAACAATAACTTCTGGGAGAAAAACTGCATATCAACACCCATTAATGTTTTAATGAATTCGTGGTGGAATTGTGTCATATACATTCATTAAGGAGAGTAAAATTAGCCTAAGAAAAAAAAGATTAATGAATATTAATTCATGAATAAATAATCACTTTATAAAAAACAAAAAAAATACATTGAGATATCAACTAAAATGACATTGAAATATTATTTGTGCCATGGTTTCTATTTGATAAATCAATGCGTTGTTTTAGACATTAAAAAATATTGATAAATTTACGTTCAATAAACATTGAATGAATCATTTGAAGTGATACGAGGATAAATATAAGGACTATGTAAGCAATAATTCATTCATGGGTATTAAAAGAAATAGTGGTATTAGTTATTCATCAATCAGAATAATGAATTATTTCTGGCTAATTTGAAAAGGTAGAGGAAAATGATAATATATTGTGATATGAAATTGTTTCAGAAAAAAATATAATCCATGAAAAGGTTTATAAAGGGTACATTAGTAAGTCATATCCTACCATATCATAGTGTAAAATCAAGATATAATATTATGGTGGGACTATATTTGCAAAAAATCAAAATATGTGATGTATTATAATTACCCTCAGATGAGGATTCTGAAGTATAATACTATGTTGGATTTTATTAAAACTATTTGAGGGAGTATAAACACCCTCTTATGTTGAATAATGAGTTGAAGGATAGGGTTGATTCTGGATACACTATGTGAGGTCGTTTAATTATTTTACGATGTGTATTCAAATGTAATGATATTATTGAACTCTTTATCAACCATTATAATTGAAAAAAAAATTATAGTAAAGAATCCATATTTTTGTTTACAAACAATATAGAAAAAAGAATGTATTTATAATAAAACATATAAATATTTTTGTTCAATACCTTATTTTTAAACCAATATTAAAGGCGAGGATGAGAGGCACACGGAGATAATATTGAGTCTTTAGTCATATATATATGTTGAATTGAAAAAGAAACATTTGTAAAAATAGAAGGGAACACTAATTCACCACCTCTGCTACTCAATGATCTCAAACTGATATGGTTTCTATAATTGGTATCAAATATAAATTAACAAATTAAAATTTCCAATACAATACTAAGGATAAATAAAATGAATTTAGTAAACTAAAAGGGTGTTCTCACGTTCATTAGTGGGAACTTCTATGGCTAGAGATGTAAGAAAATAAATTATCTCATATCTCTTGGCGATGATGCGAGAGATTTAACTAATGTTGGATTTCCAAATATTGATGGAAATTAATCTATAATTTTTTATTGATTAGTGGGGTATAGAAATAGATGGAATGGTACATAATTTAATCTTTATTTAACTCTCTGGGAAGCTATTCAGTATATTTTAAGGACCCTAAAAATCTAACGATACTTATGTAAAATAAAACAATATTTATGAAGGAAGTGTAAAATTTATGGAATAAAAACTATATGTATGGGATATAAAATTTAAAGGTATCAAAATATATGAGGATGAGTTTATAGATTAATATCTTAAAATAGTGAATGATATGTTTAGTAGCATATGGATAAAATCTGGATGACTAAACCATTAATAACAAGGTGGTGAGAAGATTTCTAGATAGTTTTCATAAAAAAATAATATACTTGAAGACCAAAAAAATTTACAATTGGATGAACATAATAATATTCTCATTGAAATGAAATGAAAAAAATACAAGTATTTAATAATAATGTAAGAGATTATAAGGCCTTAATGTTATGATAAATTCTAAATATAGTTTCCAAAAAGAACTAGAGTCGAATGATTCTAAGGATGAATATTTTTTGAATGATTTATTTAAAATAATGTCTTTATTTATATTAGTTTATAATATAAGTTGAATTGGAAAAGGAAAGAATCCTCCAATGTGATCAAAGTGTAAGGGGATTGATCTCTTTTAATAAGACAATCAAAATATGAAAGATTTTTTTTTTGAGACAAATAAGGAAGAAGAATACATTAAGATAAAATATATGAAACATAAAAAATGTGACTATGAAAATAAAAATAAAATGTTTTCAAAACAATTATACCATATTTTATGAGAAGGTAACCTAATGACCATTCATCATTAAGAAGTGGTATATGAGATAAATTATCATTCACAATTTATGTGTGTTTAATGAGAAAATAATAATCATCTAAAGTAACATTTTATGGAGTAGAAGGTGAAGAGATAAATTGATAGGAATAGTTATTAAATGATAATATAGAAGTTAATCTTGATAATGACGTGAAACTCAATAGGGAGAAAAGAAAAGTGCTAAAGTATAATGATGAATGTGTCAAGAAAGAAGATATATGTACTAATTAAATAAATTTATATATAAATAATGTAGCTAATATATCAAGGAAAATAAAAGATCACCAATAAGAGGAGTGAAATATAATAATTAAATTTCATTCATTTAATAAAATATGAAAAAAGGATCAATTTAGTTAAACGTGAAAATATTGTGAATGATATTAATGAAGGACTTGTAAAGAGGGAGGAAGAATTATCTGAGACACAATCTATATTCATTTTAACTAAAATTTAATTGAGTAATATAAAATAATACTTTGCCAATGATATTGATATTAAGGGTGAATATTTTAAAACTGTTATAATGGCAGGTATCTAAAAAGGATGATTCTATAGATAATCAATAACATCTACATTTAATTTTTTTAAATTTCACATCATAAATAGTTTATAAAATATAGATAGATGAATATCACAAATGGGAAAACATCTTCCAAAAATTATGACTGAAAATATTACGTTAGTATGATTCCTCCCATGAAAAATCAACCATAATATGTGCAAAGGTAGCAACAACAATCATCCGTGTATAGCTGCATTATATATTTAATATCTAGGATTAAAGTATATTTATGTTGTTTTAGAGTATTTAGTTATAAATCATAATGATTATTGTATAAAATGTCACTACATGGAAAGATTCATGAATCAAGGGGGTTCTATGCTTAATATAAGAGTTCATATAGTCAAAAATTTATCCATGTGACCAAGACATCATTTAAAATATCAAAAAATATTTTTTGTTTAATGATATTTGTGGAAGATGTGCTAAAATGGATGAAAATTTTAGAAATATTGAGCTAGGTCACCGAGTAAGATTCTTCACAATATAAAATTAAAAACAAATAAAGAAATATCATATGAATATTATGGAAGAAATAAAAATTGTATAGATTGTTTAAGAATTTAAATTTTATTGGAATTCATCTACAAATTATGACATTATAATTCTGATGTCTCAAATGTGTGACCAAATAGGGAATTGATCAAAACATTGTATTAAAATTCTAAAATCCAAAGATTAGATCTTTAAGAACAACTGTCTAGAACATAAAAATGATTTTAATACTAATAATGAAAATACATCCACATCCAAAGTGTAAACTGATGATGAAAAATTAATCATAAATTCTAATAGAACTATACAATATGGCTCATCCAAAGATGAGTATACTTAGTAGATGATTAAGGATGATTTGAGAGAGAGTATCATCCTCAAGATGTTCTATAAAAAAATTTGGG
Organism: Viscum album; assembly: GCA_963277665.1. Lineage (NCBI taxonomy): Eukaryota > Viridiplantae > Streptophyta > Magnoliopsida > Santalales > Viscaceae > Viscum > Viscum album. Next base: position 1,180,296,465 of record OY728119.1, on the reverse strand, counting down.
TCCATCCATATTCCAATATTTTTTTATATGAACTAAAATATAAGGAATTGAATGAGAATATTTTTCCATCATAAATAATACCTACTTACATGGTGATGAATAGAGTGTATACCTTTAGGGTGAGTAAGACTATATATGAGTACATATCTTAAAAATCATACATAGGTAACCCCTAAAATAAAGAAGTTGATTTTTTTAGAATGGTATCACATTACTGAATATTTTATAGGTATCTATTATTTTTTTGTGACATACCACTTATTTTTTACACAACATTATCCTGGTAGACATAGAGTAGATTATCTAAAAGTCAATTGCTTTTTGATAAGTGTTATTCAATTCCATGAGTTGATATAAATCATAAATATATCATTTAATGTCAATTGAATTTTAATTTGAAGCAGGTAACACAAATTCACCTTCTAATTTATTGTTGATAAAGGGTGGAAGAAATAGAGAGCAGATCACATATTTCCATGATCAATTATTTGTTGATATGAAGAAATTTCAAGGGGGATTATTGATACTGCTGAAGATGAGATTACATTTTATTTCACAAGGTATGAACACTTAGTAATTTAATAATAATTTGAATATGTTTTTTTGTATAATGTTTTTAGTTTACCTAAATATGAAAATTGATTCATTGTTCTTAATTAACAAAACATGTCTCCTTAGTGCATTGATTTGACAGAATATTTAAAAAATTGAATTAAATTTTAAATCATTAAATATTCTAGAGGATTGGAATTTTTAATTGATTAAAAAAATAAAATATAGAGTATATTTAGGATGTCAATGAAATATTTTATTTTCCAAGAAGATTTGTTGAAGGGAATATTTTTTTTGGAATTTTTAATGTTGTTAATAAAAAATTACTTAACCATATAAGTTCTCTAGGCCGCATCAACCCCACACATATAGTTACAAAATCAACCACATGGTAAATGAATCTAGACAATATAGCATGACACCAAGAGTAGTGGGTTTACCTAGTTCTAGTAGAGAGAATGTGTGGGATTCAAATAGTATATATACAGGTCCCCGAGTGGACCCCAAAAGTGTGGCATGAGGAGTACTGTTTGAATTGTGTCTAGGTTCCAAAATATGTTTGAGATACAGAAATGGAATAAATGAATTTATAATCAGGGTTTTCATGATGAAACTGATAACTAAAATACTTATCATGTGTTAACACACACTAGAAGTGTGAAAACAAATTGTGACTCAGTTTTGAAAAATCAAACTATTTTTAATCAACTCATTGATATATCACACAATTGTAATAGTGGCTAGGAAAAAGAATACAATATATACATAATAACATTATATAGTCTATGTATCACTCTACTTTTGATAAGAAGAACCTATGATCAACAAACTTTTTGTTTTTTATGAAGAATTAGTTGCATTATATGAAATAATTGTATAAAAGAGAGTGTGATTAATGCCTGGAAAATAGTGCTTGCATTAAAAATAATATTGGAATATTGAAACAGATGATAATAATCAAAACCAAAATTAATATAATGATATAAAATAAAAAATATATAAAAATACTATGTGATCCAGGGTTTCTATTGAAGAATTACATAAATTGTTTCATACATGCATGAAGATTGAGAAATAATCATAAATTACAAATTTCATGAATTGGGATTACTGATTGGAGAAAAAAATTTCATCTCATATCTGGAGGAATTTATTCTGGAGTATTCATAAATTATGTGAGGTTGGTTCTTCATCAATTAGAAGAATGAATTCTTACAAGAGAGATTCACATGACTGAGGAATCTGATTTTATACTGTGATCGTATGTTGTTTAATCAAGACCAGTATCATTGAAAATGTAATTTAAAGGTACATAATAAAGCCACATCCTATAATATCATGGAGGTGGATAAATAGAAATTAATTTAATGGAAAAATATTTAAGGATGAGAAGACCATGTGAATAGTATAAATATCCTTCAACTAGTATTTAGGTATTAAAGGCCAATGTGGATTCATGGTACCACTATGAAATGTTGTATAAACGCCCTAGTCGATAGATTTAGGAGTATAAGGCTAACATGAATTCTGATAACACTATTTAATAAAGATTAAATACCCTCCAATGTGGATTTAAGAATTAATATACAGTGGTATCGTATACGTACCATTGTAATTGATAAAAAAATTATATTATATAATCTATATATAATCCACGTGAAAAGTAGTAGGTATATCTACATAGCCTTGTAAATAATTTATTTTTATTCCCTTGATTTAAAATATTATTTTACGTCAGGTTGAGATACACAATAAGAGTGGATGGAGGATTTATCTAACCATTGTTTTTTAATTGAAAAAGAATAATTTGTAAAACAAAAAGGGATCATTGATTCACTCCAAACACTATCAATGATACCACAATGATTGTTTAACCATATAATCTAATAAATTGGATTTTATATTTAAAATAATTCTATACAAATTAAATGATAAGGTAGAATTCATATTTTGATGTAAAAATAAGGCAATAAAGTGGTAAGTGTGTTAAATTAAGTGCCAAACGTAAAATATTGTAAAACCATATATTTATATTGTTTTATAAGGAAATTATAGATTCTATCAAACCTAATAAATTATTTTTAACATTTACAACATTAATTATTAAAATTATCACATTAATCATTTAGGAATAAGTATTTTTTGGAAATGTATCTAAAAATTCACCCTTCGAAGGACCCCACCCATACCTCTTACAAACCACTTGTTTAATTTAGTTATCTATTATATACCTTACCAATTTACATAACCTATTTACTTTTTATACATTTACAAATCCATCATTATTTATCATCTCAATAAGAATGTGTGTAAATAGTCACAATGATCCTGAAGTGAAATCATGTTATTAATGAGGAACTCATAGATAAAATAAAATCCCGGATTTATGAATAAAATGATTTGACATTTCCATGTATATAAATGGGAAAAATAAATGGACGATTTCATTGGTCGTAGGTTGTGTTTGTTCAGTAGAATTCAATCTAAATTTAAAAATAAAAAAAAATTAATTTTTGGAATCTTTTATAGGAGTATTGATGATAATCATCTAAAAGGTTTTTTATTTCATTTAATAGAAAGGTGGTATTATATAGGGTATCCATGGATACATATTTCATTTTTAATTTCCTTGTTTATATTTTTAGTTTGATGATATTGTATAATATTTAATAATATCATGGTGGACTAGGAGGATACATCAATTCCTTTATGGAATGAACATTAATACCAATAATATATTTTACACTCATTTATAGACACTTCATTAAATGATCATGATGGGATGATTTCCATATTACAATAATATGAGTTAATTCTATATATTCAATACCTATACATCAATACCTAAATATTATTTCTTTGATATATGGATCTTTCATGTAGGATTATATATGTTATACACTTAAATACATTCTCATATCGAAATAAAACTACTCAAGACTATTATAAATGGAACATTAATAATTTTGTGTGGTGAATGGGACATGAATGATGATCTATAATATTTTGGTCTTTAATGTGGGATTTATAAAATACATTTATTATTCATTAATATCATATTTTTGTAATGAATCATAATAGTTAGTGACTAACTATATAAGGGTGTGTTACACTACCAAACCTAAGGACCCTTTAATCAAGAATGAGATTGAAATGTCATATTGAAGTATTGATGATGCAATGAATCATGATTATGATTCAGGATAGATGATTATGGATCATGATATTAAAATTACATGGATTTATTTTTGGATAAAAAATTCATTTATTTCAAAATTAAATATATAATTTATTCTTATTTATTAAATTTTTTATTCATTTTATGGTTGTAAAATAATTCGATTTATATATAAAGAGAAAAATATGGAGACTTTAATGGTATAATCTAAAAAAAGGATGTGACAAAAAGTTTCACAATGTCACAATAGAAGATTTTGTCTAAATCGAAATTAATAATTTGGGTAAATTGTTATTCATGATTTGAAATAACTATTAATGGAATGAGAAAATTTCACACCTTGAAAGAGAGGAATTCATGTAATGAATTTTGGGTTGGTAAGATTATAAAACAAACTAAATTATTTATGCAAGATATATTTCCGGTCTATAAATTTAAATATAATATTGTTTTAAGTGAAGAGGAGGAAGGATTAATGTTTTGAAAGTAATATTCTCACCATAAAGCATCTAGTCAATGGTAAAATTTCGAAACATTTGTATTACAAATTTAAGGATCATAAAATATTGTATATGAAATATTTAATAATAAAGTAATCAATATTCATGTAATGAATGTTTGGGGAAAGTAATTTTAGAATAAGTAGACTATATGACTAAATTCCTGACATGAATAAACATGATGTGATCCTATCATGAAAAGTGAAATCATACAACCATATCCCAACAGTTAAAGAGATTTTTATATTAGTTTATATATGGAATCCTATTAGGACCTTATAAAAAATTGAAAATGGATATTTTCTACATGGGGTCAGACCCATTTGTGGTATACTTATCTATAAATATACGGGTTCAACAACAACACATTAGGATGGTGGATATTAGGACCTAGGAACAATGTATTATTATTATAGAGTCCTATACAAGTATACTCCACCATTTCTATTGGATTTTATATTTTATATTCTCTCACCCTCTTATAGAGAGTATAAGTCAATTTTTTTATTTTATTTAATGGTGTTTGTTATAAAAGAGAACATTCTTTATTAAGGTATTTATAATCTCATATTTGATTGATATTGTTTGAATTCACCTGGTCTTTCATTTTGATCTCTTTCATGTATTTAGATTATATGGTGTTTATAATAGGGGTGAGGAAATATGATTTTATCTACTTCTTACATAGATCATTACCATTGGCTCAATTAGTTTGAGTGTACATTATATAGTGTATATACTTGGGTGTAGACTTACACCCTAATCATTTAGTTAGTTCTTAGTATATTCTTCAATATTGCTTGTAGAAACCTCACACTTCATAATCCTACGCACATTATAATGACAAAAAGAGATTTTAAAATGGAGAGTGCTTTTATGGACCAATGGGCTCATTAGGACAAACATTTAACAACTATATGATATTAATTTGAATATTTTATGTCTGGTTATTCTTTGAACCTAGATTCATTAATTTCTTCAAATAAATTCACATTTTTTTAAACTCTCAAAATCACTTTCAATGTTTATTCTAATTCAAGAAATTCAAAATTTATTTCAAAATATTTTTTATCTTTACTATTTAATTATAGATATTATCCACCTTATCTTCATGGGACTGATATTGGGACTTGAAATCCATATACAAATTATTATTTTCATGTATTGTTCATTTTATGCTTTTCATTTTCTCAATTTGGTATCTTCATTTATAGTATGGAAACTCATTGGTGGAAAAAAATATCATCACATGTTTTTAATGGGGAGCATATAATCATGGTGTTTCTTTATTATGTGGAGTTTAGAGTTTACAAAATTTTTTACCATAAAAGTTGTATATATTTTTCATTACTCTTACTTGAATTCTGTGGTTGATATCATGTGTATCATTTGAAATGTTTTGTGCAAACTATGGTATGTTTCCTAAATATTCAGTGTTGGAGAAATCATGTTTCACCTCAAGATTTAACTGGTACGCATTTATTTTCCTATTAATTTTTTTGGTGTTCAAGTTGGTATTCAATTTCTTATCATTTTTTGTTTAGGGTTATTCATTATATGCTTCACAATAATTTCGAAAAAAATTAACTTTTTTCTATAATTAATTTTGAATAATTTTAATCATTTGAAATAAATATATTATTACTATATAATATCATAATCTCACTCATTAAATAGAATTAAAACGTTATTTTTTATGTCCATTCTACCACCTATAAGATCAATGTACGCATAAATCATGAATAATTAGTAAAACAAAAGTATTTATAATAAGATTTAATACTGATTTCATTAACATGATTTCATACTACTATTGTATTAATATTTTAAAATATACTCATCAATAAATTTGTTTCTTTTGTAAAATCAATATTTCCCAAAGATGATATTTTAAGAGTGATATTCAATCATTAACCATATATTAAATTAAATAAAAACAAAAAATTAGAATAATATTTAAAATACCTACTTAACCTCAATGGAAATTATATAGGTGAATATCACAATAGGAGTAATTAATGACTAGAACCATTATAATATATATTATATAAAAAATTGAATAATTAAAAAACTAATTTTTTTTGAAAAAAAATGTTTAATAAAAACGTAATAAAAAATTATAATTTACTCTTATATAGATAAATGAATATTAATATGGTTCTAATAGATATCTAAATTGTAACTAAATTTATTATAATTTGGTTATTGTTCATCCAATGAATATAAAATCTTATTTACGGGTGTTTCATGTCCATTTCCCTTATTCAAGACATGTTTTATATTAAAATCATATTTATATTTATATTGTGTATATAATGATTCTTCAAAATAATTTATCATAATAATATTCTTATACATCGATCCATTTCATTTTCTATAATTCATGAAATTTTTATTTAGAGGTTACAAAATTTAGAATGGTTCATTTCCATGTTCACTTTGAATGTGTGGTTTCTAATAACCGGAATTCAATTGTGGTAAAATATAATATTGAATTACTAAAAAGCTCTATATATTATTTTCATTTAAACTTACTACAGTCTCTCTTTTATCAAATTCTTATGTACCCTATGTAAATTTATTAAACACTTCTCCACATCAATTATTATAGATAAATGTTTTCTCAAATAGTATTTTCTATGGTGGTTGGTTTCATGGAGGACCCTAGCCTCAAGGATGGACCAATTGTTTCAATCTGAAATCTTCAAAGTAATTTCCAAGTTTATAACAAATCTAATAATAAAAATGTAAGTTAATATAATTAAAATACATAATTTAATGATTCATCTATGAATAAATCATGTCTATATGAAGCTACATTATCAAGAAATTGTTTTTGACAATATTTGATTCTAGGTAATCCCGTTTAGTAAAAAAAAATTCTGAAAACATCATTTTGAATATTAAAAAATGTCTTTATAAAGTATTAACTACTTTTGACGTATCCTAATCAATCATGGAAATAAATGTTAACTCAAAAATGATATTCCAAGAAGGATAAACCTCTAAAAATCCGCTGAGAATCCCCATATTTTTTCAATGACTCCCTTATCAATTATGAAAAAATATATTAACAAATTAAAAAACTTATAGTATAAATTAATCCAATATAAAGAATTTTTGTTCAACTAATGTATCGAGAAATATAATGATCATGTAGTAAATATCTAAATACACTAATCATAATGGTTCTGGTTTGTGATTTATTTTGATATAAAAAAAATATTTATGTAAAATTATGTAATAAGTATTTATATTATGGTTGTGTCATATCAATTGATATCATATAGGGTATAATTGATATAAAGGTATTTATTTATAAATAATAATATAATATAACATAAAAAAATGATGATTAAAAAACGGATATTTGATGAACATAAAATGTCACAGGTTAAAATGTAGGTCTCATTATGTATGAAATTTCAAGATCAATTTCCCTTATCCAATAAATGATTACTATTCTTATTGTTACATAATACTCATAGAAACCATTTTAGTATTAGTAAGTTATTAAGGAATGAATATTTAAATTGGGTTGTTCATGGGTACACATCGTATTGAAAACATCTTATTTGAGCATAGTTCTCTGAATCATTTTATATAATGAAAATTCTCTAAAGAAATTAATTAATATCCCCAAAACTGTTATAATTTTTTTTTAATATTAATGGTTGTGAGATAATTGAATCTTATGTCTATAACACCCTTCATATAAAATATTATATGAATTTCATCCATGTAACTCATATTATTCCTTTTATATTTGAATTTGATGTACTTTTAAGAATGTATTGGCTCTCTCAACAAAGTTACCATATAAATTTTCTATATAAGAAAATTAAAATCCACATCATAAATCAACATATGATTTTATTTTAGTCAATAAATAATTATGAACTCAAAATAGTAATTGATTCCTTTATATGAGTCCAAATTACGCATAATGATAGGTATTTTACTCAAAATATTTATGAGAAACTAAATACTCAATATATTTCTATTGTATGTGAATATATTAATATATTTACTTAAGATATTCATAATCTTCCCCCTAATTATAATGTTTATTTTCTTGTAGAACTCATTCATGTTGTTATGCCTATATCAAATACCCCATATATAGTCTCCCCACCTGAATTAGAATAATTAATGAAGAAATTATTGGAAAATATTGATAAGGGTCTTTACACCCATGTCCTTCACTGTAGTGGTCACCACATTTATTTATTAATAAGAAATATGGATTAATGTGTGTCTACGTAATTTATAATGAAAATAATAAGATCATGATCATGTTCATTTATCCTCTACCCAGTATTTATGACACGGTCAATCAAATCTGTGTGGTTTATTTCAAAAATATTGATCTTTGAATGAGATATCAGAATTAAATGGTACAAATATAGTATTCAACAATGAAAAACTTTCATATTTGATATTTACACTATGAATTCAATATGATTCTAGTTAGACATTCAAATTCATTCATTGTCTTCATGGATCTAAAAATTTATGTCTTTAAAAAATTTTAACCAATTTTGGTAGTAATTATATATTATATTATAATCTAGTTGAAGGGAAATTACGAGCGTAAATATAATATAAGGATTATGCAATTGGACTTGGGATAGAAGAAAACATTTTATAAATTTAGCAAGTGGTAATTTTAGCTACATGAAATATAATTATTTATTCATGAAATCACAAGATAACATATTTCTAAATATTTTTTAAGAGAGATGTGGTAATGAAATTTGGATTAGAATAACCATTGTAATAGAGATATCTAGTTCTATTAGATTTTATGTATACCATCAATGATTTTTGAGAAATTTCTGATGAACATCAAATCCACTAACATTGTTAACCACAAAGGCAGTCAATGTCCCTCTGATAGATGAAGGTAAAGAAAATTTCATGGAGCATAAGAAAAGTGTAGTTACTGAACCTATACTACATCAACTTTTTTTTTGGAAGAGGTTATATGATTTATAGTGTTGCATCCAATAAGGTATTATGATGATTCATTAGGAAAAATGATATAGTTGTTTTGTATTTATCACATTAATTAATGGTTCCTGAGAAATATTACCTGACACGTGATTTATAACTATCAATGGTGATATTTTCATTAATTATATGGAGGAATTATCAATATGTTGAATGCTATGATATATATAATAATCACAATATATTAAAGAACAAATTCACATAGAAGGATTTAAAAATGTGAAAAAAAGTTACTTTATATTGATCAAGAACTACCATTGCTTAATACATTACCAAAGTTAGAAGTGTAGAAGGAGTTTGATGCATTGATTTGGGGGGATAATGTTTTCTTATCCAATACGATGATTTAAATGACCTAAAATCAACTATTTTAAAAGTATAAACATTGAAATAATAATGGAATATGATAAATCATATCTTTCATAAATAAATTCTTTACTATATATCCATGTGATAATAAAGATGTAATAGAAGGATGATACAAATATTCAAATTAATATATCAAATATTCCATATTCTACCCTTGATAATGATGGAATTATAATATTTGGGAACTAAATAGGTCACCATTTAATAGCAACATTAAATAAATTCTTTATAAAGACTAAAAATTTTCATACATTTTTATTACATATTAATAGATAAATATTCCTGAAAAACATAATGTTACATGGTTGAATCATTTTGGTGTAGTTCCTTTGAAAACATATACATATAAACTACTAGTCCATATGTGAGTTACCTCATTTACAACTATGTTTTTCATAACCTTCAACCTTCTTGGATATGTTGCACATAATACCATTCATATTAACATAGAGGATGGAAATATAATACATGGTGAACAAGGTAGACATCAACATATCACAAGCATAAGGGTACTAGAACATGAGAATAAGATATAAAAACCATACCCTTCATATCATAGATCATAAAATTGATTAAAGTCATTAAAATTGGCTATTTATAAGATAAGAATCATAATATATTAAAATAACACGTATAATAAGAACATAAAATTATCATAATTCATAGATTTTTTTAGACACATAATCAAACAAAATCATTTCCTTAGTAACTGAAGGCTCAGAATCAAGAATATCATTGTGGACTGGCTTCAGTCCACAAACCATCTTAAGATTCACAACAAAGAATATCATAGAGGATAGAGTAAAATATTGAGTTGAGGTAACTCCCCATTACAATACTATTTTATCATATGAGAAACCAATAATTACCCAACATGTTAGAGAGTGATATAGGTCCCACCCATTACATAATTAAAATCTTTCATATACAGGCCATAAGACTGTAAAATATCTTCATATCAGAACCCGTGAAAAGAAATAGGATTCATAAATATAACATCATATCATAACCTATTTAAAAGTAATAGGTTTCATATTAATTTCATCATTTCATCATATCATCATTTCATCATAGTATAACCCATGGAAAGGAAATCATATTTGGAAAGAACTCCAGCATAGCCTAACTCATTGAAGATAAATACTTTTCATAAATATCTTTTCATTACAAGAATAAACCTTTAATATAATAAATAAAAATGTATCCTTGTATCATATCCTCTATAAAGTAAAAGTAACATCAAAATATTTCATCTATATTGAAAAATATTTATAATAAAAAATTACATGGAACATTTCTTATGGAAAATATCCATTATTTGAAAAAAAATTATAAATAGATGATTCATAAAAAATTATTGAAATAATTTTGTTTTAAATTTAAGTTTAAATATTATAAATGATTATTTAAATAATATTATGTTCATGGAATCTCAAAATTCCATTCATCCCATATATATTAAAATAATATTTCTATTCAAATTTTTCGTAAAACCCAAACATGCCTTATTTGGAATCAACATGAATATTCATTTTAAATAAAATAAAAATAAAAAAGTGTTTATGAGATTATTTATTGCATAATTTTTATAATAATTAAATAAATTATTTAAATATTATATAGAACAAGGTTTTTAAAGAAAATATGGGTTTTCAACAGAATAGAAAAATAAAGATGATTCTTCTTAAAAATATTCCATTGAACTGATATGTTCATAAAGAGAGAGAAATGATGGGAATCCATAATTAAAAAAACAATAGGAGAGGAAAAAATTAGTTTCTTGAGAGATAAATCATAATATTTTTATCATTGGTAGTGTAATAATGAACAATCCCGATAAATGATGGGATTTTAATATTAAACCCTTACCACGTTAGTAACATTGAATTATAACCCCCATTAAAAACAATAAATGAAACATATAATATCATGAAAATAAATAAATTAAGGATATATCATGTCAAAGGGGATTTATATACACCTCATAAAATATGATTGTTTAATAACCTAAAATATTTCTCAAATAATTAAAATACAAAAAAAAATCCCTTTCCTTTAGTATTGACTTCCTCCAAACACATTAAAACCTAATTTGTAATAAATATATGTTATTTTAAATATATTAAATAAAAATACATATATATTTATAAAATACCAAATATTATTTACTAATAACCATTTATTACCCATTTATTATTAATTCTATATTAAAGTCATGATTCACACAATAACTGCTTTGTTTTTCATGTATGATTTGATTTATTATTTTTATTCCTCTACAATTGATCATGGTTAAATAATATAAAAAAAATAACTATGATAAAATTAGAATATATATTTAGTATATTTTCATTTAATGTAATCTATAAAATATATTGATAGGAAATGAAATACATCATTCAAGGAGATGGTATGCCATACATACATGTGAATTTTTTTTCTATTATATTGAAGGATTAAAATAATGAAGGGTAATTAATATATTAAATTTAAATAATAATATTTATTTTGTATATAAAAGATATTTTCATTAAATTTTTCTTTATTACCTTCTATGTATAGCGTGAATGAATCACATCACTTCGTGTGGTATTAATCAATCTTACACACAAGAAATGTTATTATATTCACATAAAATAGATATCAAGACAATATATGTGATGGAATAGATATATAAATATAATAATAACATGTATATACAATATATAAATTTAATCAATTATTACATAAAAAAAATAGTGGTGGTGATGGAAATAGAATAACATCAGTTTGGGAGGTATTTTTCTGTCATACACACGAATGATGACTTCATATCCCATTTGATTAAATTATAGATTTGTTGTCGGCCATTTACATATCATAAAAAATATATGAAATAGTTTATACTGAATATATTATATCATAATTGGTTATTATAACTGGAATAGGTGAATGAAGATATAAAATAAAACACTCAGTCATGAACATGACTTCTTCTTCAGACTACTCATCTTATTTTGCACCCGAATCCTTATTAAAATGGATTTCAATAAAATAATGCATTTAATAATATATTATGGAGTGAAATAAGATATTTTTTAGGTATTTTTTGATATAATATGTTTTGTGAGTGTGAAAATTATAGGATATGGGGTGTAATATTAAAATACTATTTAGTGGAACACTTATATTATTTAATAAATTAAAAGGTATACCCCCAAATGTAACAAACATAAATTATAAAAAGTGAACCATTAAAAATATATATACATGATAAAGACAAAATATTTCTATAAAATGGACTTTGTACATGTTTTGGGTCAATTTATACTATCATAGTTTTACTTCAACCCTTCATAAACCCATGTTTACCTTAATCATTATAAAACAATTTAATGTTTTTACTTTTATTTATGGTAAAAAATTATGTTTTCCCCATTATATAATTTAAATTATAATAATCTCAAATATATAACTACCCATTCATTATTTCATTTGATCCATATTTTAATCAAGCTCATCCACAATACCCGCATGTTTATGTTTTCTATGTTTTTTTATATGTGGTTAACAATGCTTAGCCCATTTTAGGCACAACAATAGTTGTTTCAACAATTAATATGATTCCCTAGATACTCACATTATTTTTAGTCAATACAACCTTTATGAGCATTACCATGTATGAAAAATTGACGATGAATAAAAGAAATCTTGTTCCTGAAAAGGAGGAAATAAATTCATTTACTTAAATATTGTTATAAATCCCCATATTAAGAAGTCTATGAAATGTATAAAATACTCATAGTCAATAAGACCCATTATCAAAAGATATCTAGGTATTCTCTTATATATATAAAACATCCCTCCGTAGTACAAAGCTAATTAATATCCCTCTAAACCCTCCGATGAAGAATATTTATCATAAAACCATGATAAGAAGAATCACGAGGATAACCTTGAGATTAAATATCACAATTGTTCTATTAATTATGGATTTAATTTAGAATTCTATAGTTACAATTAAAAATAATAAAATTAATATTTTTTAAGATATATTTAAAATAATATTTTGGATTATTTATGTATTTGTGAAATAATTTTTGATAGATTTCAATTTTATAATGATTGAAGTGTTAATATTTAATATGTACAGCTATATGGTTAATTACAATTTATAGGTGATACATTGGTTTCCCAAATGTTTTTCCCCATTATTATTTTATTTTTAAAAATATCTATTTGTAGGTGGTCTCATGAAATCCCATTAAATACAATTAATGTTTCATTTATTTTGAACATCTTCTTATGATTGATTAATGGATGACCTTTTGTTTTCACTTTTTTTCACAGTCAAAGGGCTTGGATTTTTTTTATGAAGGTATAATATGATTTTCTATCATTTTTTGTTTACATAAACCCACTTATTATAAAGATTTAGTTGATTTCATTCTATTTTCTCTTTTTGGATTATTAATCCTATCCAAAATGAACTACAATTAGATAAAATATACTAGTTGAATACTAAAATCTAATTTGATCATCATTTTACATAATAAAATTCAATAAACTTTTGTAATTTTATCAATCCAAATAATGTGAAGTTTTTGTGGTTATTAATAAAAACCACATGGAGTAGAAGAAAATATTTTATAGAATAAAATTGTATTTTAGAATGATTATGTCACTAAACATTGATGTTCCAATTCCATGATTTGAATCCTTACAATGTCAAAGAATCTGGATCAGTTATAAATTAATTCCAAAAACATTCATCTATCTAATTAAATATTTTACTAATTGATTGATATATAAATAGTGATTCATAGGATTATGGAAGAATATAATGATAATATTATCAATAATGAATACTTTTTTGTTTTAAAGATATATAGAATAATTAGTGTTAACCAACTATAAAAAATGAATCCTGATTTTATGAAAATGTTAAATCCCTTCTCCAAATCGGTTGGTGGGAATAGATTAATATAATAGTTCATTTATGTTTTCAAGATCATGTATGAACATAATTTTGGATTAAAATGAAATCAACAATAGGGATTTATAAATTGTTGCAGAAACAATGTCAATATATGTAGAGATAATTGCTATAAATTCATGAAGGTTTTTTATTTTCATTATCATGTTTTCAATAAAAATATGATTCGAGATATGATGTGGGTAGTGCGTGATGACACTAATGACTCATGTTGATCATGAGTCTCTTTATGGTAGATGAATTATCATTTGTATCTATAGTGACGGATGGTTTTTTCATGATTCATTTATAGATATTTATATGTGACATCTTATTTAGTTTTACTATCAATTGAATGACTATCTATTGGAAACATTACCTATAGAAATAGTGGTTTAACTAAATAATTCATATAATAAATTCTATAATTGGAAATAGATATTAAATAATTGTTTTTTAGTAACACAAAATTTTCATACATAGATACCACATCTTATTTGATGAATTGTTAATATATAACATAATTACACATGATAAAATCGTATTATCCAAGTATCTTTAGAAACATGGATATGTGAACAATTTATTAATATGTATACTACATAATATACCACTAAAATGAAAAAAACTAGAACCATTATTATACATATCATACTTTTTATCGTTCTTCAAAACCTGGGTAAAGGTAAGCATAAGAATAAGTAATCTCATATGCATAGTAAGTAAAAAAAGGGTTATATCATTGATCACTTAAATATAACATATGTATAATTGTATTTTATTGTGATAATTACATTTTAAAAACATACAATATATATCATAAATGATAATATTGAGACATGTGATAAATATTGGTAGTTTATAAGAAATGAATCATAAAGGAATCAAATAACATGAGCCATGATTTCATAATAATTGAATAAGACAAAGGATTTGGAATAAACATTGGCATACAAAATCATTTACATAATAATAATGTTTCTCATCTAATTCAATCACAATGAATTAGTCTCCCACCACAAAATATCATAATAATCAAGGATCTATCCTATAAATATCATAAAATATAGATTCTGTTTCTGACACTTTCCTCAATGCGCGCGTGTCTACCTGTGAGGACAAATGGCACAGTTTTGTTTCCCCACATTCTCTCTTTCCAAATGTGGGAAGAATGTGTTTCTTATTTAGGTATGTCTACTGCTTGATCGAAATTGGATTATGGGATGTAGTTTCTCCCGTCATTGGATTCCTTCTTAGAACTCTTCACCTAGTCCAGGTCTCCCATTTAAAAATAAGATGTTGTTCATTAAACTCTTTCTAGCACCATTTCTTTATGAACACAAGTTAATTATACTACTTTAGTTGGGAAATTCCAAAGTTTCCGGTCAGGGAAAACCCATCGGTCAGTGGAGTAGTCACATTGGACATCACTGGCGTGTCTGGACACTAGAACACTGGCACGTTTGGTTTTCTTCTCCTTATTGTAGGGCTTCATGGGGGAGTGGAAGCCCGAGGCATCCCACGTCTAATGAAAGGAATTATATTCCATGGGCATGTTTCTGTGGTATTCATCTACTTCATGTGTTTAACACAGGGTATTCCATAAGTTTAACGTCCAGTAGAGATGGATCAGACTGATCAAAACACTGACTAGAGTGGATCAAATGAGTGTAACCCCGAGAGGGCACTCTGATATAGGTATGTTGACATGACCTTACCGAAATGTTGTGGAATGGGTAACAGTCAAGATGGATTATGGGGTGCCGAGTGAAAAGGGTGGTGAATGGGAGGGAACATCCATGAGGATGAAAGTAATGTTGGGATTTATTCTCTCGGACACATCCTACGTATCCCAATGGCATGGAATCATAGTCAGCGTAGTTCAGGAGGGCGATGGGTCATCTAAGGAGGCCACATGTGATAATGGATGCATGGATGGGACCCAGAAGAAGTGGAACCTTTGGTTTGGGACATGACCTTCCCAAGAGACATGTGCACAAGGGAAAGAACAGGTGATGAGATTGAATTGGGGTGTACACATAGGACAACAACTCGATGATGTGTAAGGGCTTGTGCATGGTTAGTAGCCTAAGTTGGTCATATGTCACTAGGACGGACCAAATATGTGGGTCCTAGCTTATGGGATTACAATGGCTAGCCTCTGAATTGGATACGCAATGGCTTACTACTGATCAGGATACAACAACATACCACTGATTGAGGGACACAGCTGTTTACCGCTACATGGGGAACAATGGATTACCGCTACGTGGGCACAATGACATATCGATGAATGGGGTCTATAGATTAATTCCATGCAGGCCGGGGGTGAACCAACATGAACAAGGGTTTGGGGTCTAGATGGATAGTGTAGGTGAACCGAAGCGACGATGGTTCGTAATGACTGGGAGTTGGGCTTGAACCATAGGGTGGCTTCTTACATACCTTGCATTGGAAAGGATCAAAGTCCTCATAGTTCATATGGGGTTATTTGGGGATTACACTCTAAGGCAACGAAATGTTTTCGTTAACGAAGGTAATGTTATATGTGGCCAATGTTTGTTGAGTTTAAACTTCATGGAGGCTTCCAACGTACCATACCATGGCAAATGTCAAAGTCCATGTAGTTCAGAATGGGGGCTTGGTGCACTGACGAGAATATGGTCAGGACCAATGGATGGCGGTGGGATTGATCCTTAGGGAGGATTCCTACGTACCCCTAACATAGAAAGGATCAAAGTCCACATAGTTCATATATGGAGGTTAGTAAACTAACGTGAATAATGACATGGGGTCCACATTGATAATGTTGGGCTGGAAACTTAGGGAGGCATCCAACGTACCATTCCTTGGAAAGGATAAAAGTCCTCATAGATCGGGATGGGGATATGAGTATTACAATGTAGGTGTCCCAGAGATAATTTCATGGCTTATTCTTACTGTAATGCCATGTGAGTCATGCTTAGTGTCAGAAACAAGAGGCAGCAGATACCTAAAGATCATGTCGCGAAAGGTGCATCTGTGGGAAGTGGAATGTGGCTTACGCGGTGCTAGCAACCCGGTGAGAAGGAGATTGGGGCATACTCTTGGATGGAGGCCCAATGGTGGAAAATCAAAATGGGAGATGAATTTGTAAACGATGAAAGGAGAGGTATGGTTTCTACCTCATGCATGAAAAGCTAGGGGCTTACACTGAGGTGGCATCCCTTTACCAACGTAGGATGAATGGGGGGACATCAAGGTTTAAAATCATGTGTGGAGGATGATGATTCTTGGAATTTTAACTTCCAGTAGCTCAAATGAGGGGGGTTCACTCAACACCCTTAGGACTTACATAACTAGTTCCCTCTGCACCTTGGTGAATGGAGTGCACCAGCAATTCCATGATTGGGGGGTGGGTGTCGTGAGGTGATCCCATTGGGGGTCCATGTTATCTTGGATATTCAAAGAAGAAATATCCATTACCATGCCTATGTGAAGAAGCATGAGGAGATGCAACAAAATTTCAAATACAACCACATGGGACTTTTATGTTTCCACAAATGAGCCTAGAAGGTCGTATGAGATAATGGTGTGTGATGTAGATGTTTAGGGTGCATGAGGTGCCCGAAAATGATGTCCGGAAGAGGGAAATCGAACACATGATAAAGAGAAAGCCTAGGGGGGATGGTTTTCATGAAAATAGGGTAGAAGTGGGAAAAAGAATGGGATGAGGGGTCTTGGATGACTGTGCAAAATCATAGAGGTTTGCGTGCAATTGGTGTGATTGCGAAGAATATATCGTGATGGTGAAAATTTTGTAGAATTGGCATGTAAATATAGAGAATAGGTTTTGCATGAAACTAGATGGGATTTCATGAAACAATTGAGGTTTCACGTATTTGGAAGGGGTGCACACAAGGATGATATTGCATGCAATTGGAAGGGATGTGCGCAAGTGGAAGGGATTGTGTGTATGGGACGATACTCAAAGGGATGCAGACACAGGTTAAGCCTGAGGGATCTCACGCATCAGCGGACCATTTGTAGACCTGGCACGAAAAATTCCATACCTGAATGATATATTTTTCATGCATGAGAGGTAGATTTGGCTTAGGAGAGGCGGTTCAAATTCTTCAGCTGCCATAAGTTGAAGGGACGACCTTCTATTTATCGGCGCCTAGGGTCAGCGGATCTGCACGGAAAATAGGCCTGAGAGAAATTTAATTCGCTGATGTTGGTAGCACGCAACATAAATAGTGTGGGGAGGATGTGTGAAAATTTCTGCACCTACGGAATGGGTGCAAAAAATATCTGCGCCCGCATGGAAAACATTCACCGATTTCATGGGATTCCACAAGAGACATGTTTTCCTGCAACTCCGAATTTGTTTCGTGTGGCCCCACCGGCCCACCCGAAATGGATCTCCATGTCCAAATATGGCTTCTATTTGTTGAAATGAAACATCCTTCAACCCTTGAGGATTTTTTCGGAGTCTAAAAATGCCCCCCCCCCCCATGGAATTGGATCAGTGAGAGGTAGAAAAGGTCGAATTTAGTGGGAAACGCAGAGATGCAGAACTCCCTGGGACACGTGTGCGCTCAAACAATAGCGGTGCGTAAAAACGATAAGTGGAATGTAATCCATTTTTCTCACACATCCCAAAACCCAACTCCATACCTATAAAATATTTTTTGGTCCATCATCTATATAGTTTTTTCTCAAATGACAAGTCTTGGGCTCTCACGCACGAAAGATTTCCACTGTCCTGTGCGAAAAATTGTCTCAGTTGCATGTAATTCCCCGACATCAGCTATAATTTTTACGAGCAGACCTAGGTTTTTCTCAAAAAATTATGTTTTTCATATCATACCCTGATTTTTCGTGCCAACCCCTGTTATTTTGCATAGACTCCCTGAGACTGAATTAGAAGAATATGACGATTAATTGGGATAACAATGAGAGAGAGGGTGCTTTCACCGCTCGAAGGGCTGAGATGATTGCCAACCCTGAGGCACATGGTGCCCTAAGGATCATCTCCAGCAACCATACTCTCTTCACCATGCTATCCCCATCCGAGAAGAAATAATCATTCTCCGACAACTTGTCGTTATGAGACATCTGTATCATGGAGGAGGTACCCCTACCAAGATTTGAATTCGACACACCACGGACATGGGTGACCAGCGATGATGACCTACCTACGTATAATATCACTGATAATAGAAATATTGTAAGAGAAATAGGACTTATGGATTTTAACGTCTTGAATCCCAGGACCAGGACCATTTTGGGGAGTGACTCTGTTGAGGAGGATTCTCCATCCCTTTACGAAAGTACCTTTAATCAGACAGTTACTGACGAGACTAAAGTCTAGTTGTATGATTGGGACATGCGGTCTGAAGGTAATTTCACTATTAAATGGGCCTGGGTGTATTGGGTTCACTAGACGTGTGACTAGTTTGGGGCCGAACTACGGCACGTCGGATTGTTCAAGGTGGTGTGGATGTCACAGTTTCATTTATACCATCATCATGAGCTCATGCCAGAGTTTTTTACTCGGTGGTCCCCCGATACCAATAACATCCATCTAAACCATGGGGAAGTTTGTATCATCCATTGAGACATTAATTGCATCAGGGGTATCCCATTGGATGGGCACTAGTATGATGAATTCCTCCCACCAAGGAACATCTACGGAGACTGGTCACAAACTCCTATGCTAACATGGCTCATTTTGGAGATGGCTATGGAGAGGCATGGGGTCAAGGATTTTTTTAAGGGAATATCATACAAGAAATGGTTTAGCTTCTTCTTACAAAATGATCTAGATGTCAAGATGTTAGGGCGAGGGAGACAGTGTCTGACCACGACATAGAGGAGAAAAAGTGGATCATACTGGAGGATCCTGGTCGTAGGGGAATATCAGTCATGGGCCTTCAACATAAATGAGTGTTGGAACCCGAATGTTCGTTATGCCATAATTCTTGAATCATTCTTCAATGTGTGGCTCTTACCGGTGTGGGATGCAAGGATGGGGCTTCGTCCAGAAACATTGGTGATAGATAGCATCATGGATGTGAACTAGATGTGCAACCTAGGGTTCCATGTGTTAGCAAGTATGTACGCCATTCTGGGGCACATTTTGAGAGGGGGGGCCACAGAGGAGGATTTGGTGTCCCTTTTAGGACTTTTATGGCTGGATTGTAGTTCATTACGACATATATACTTTTACAAATTCCATTCTTCCTCCGGGTAATGTCTAGTGACATTACATGATGAATATTGTCAGGGATATGCCATTGGCGCTCAACAAGGAGGGAGTAAGGATCAGAATTGGAAATCATGCCAATTTCACTTTTATCACATTCCCCACTCTGACTGGAAAAATGATAGCGAATGGACATGGATCACTAGAGAAAAGGGAATACTTCTAGGTCATCAAAGATGGGGTACTTGTGGCCCGGATTGATGGGAAGGTCCTTTGTGAGCCTTATGTGCCGTCAATATTCACTAGGAAATTCAGATGCCTCCATCTGATGCTAAAGAACGTTTAAACAGACGTCTCAGAGGAAAGGCAACCATGTTTTCTCCACCTAATGTGGCTAATGTTTACAACCCATGGCTCTGGCAATGTCATTATATTTCCCCCACTGGAGTTGATACTGGCATATCAAATGAATATGCTAAACATTGGGACATATCATACCCCGAGTGACTTTTGCAGAGGAATGTTCGCAACTCATGGTAGCCAGTGTAGATCCTGGGCGGTGAGAGAGAAGGCAAGGTACTATTTGGGGGGAATGGTCGGAAGCATGCAGGGAAATTGGGCCTGCACAGGCCGGGACTACAGTAGCAGGGACGTCACATGGGGTGGCTAGACCCTAGTCTTCTAGGGGGAGAGGGGCTCACAGAGTGGCTAGGGAACTCCCAAAGAAGCAGAAAAGGTATCTGCTTCAAACATCCAATGATGCAATCTTTCTGGCTATGTGGTTGGCCTACATGACCCTATGGTAGTTGATGGGTATCGAAGCTCTCTGGAAAAAGATAGTACGAGGAGGACTCTAGCTTCCTGAGGTCAGGCTCATTCATATTGATGACAAGGTGATCTTCCATCGTCGATATTCATACTTGAAGACCATGGACGCGTATGCACACCAGTGAGGTCAGTGCGAGGAACCATCCCTCCTAGTGAAGGTAATGCTCGGCCAGGGGAAGGATCCAGACATGATATCGTCCGAAGATGGTGTCAACGATGAGGAGCATGATTTTAGTAAGACGGAAGAGGAGGATCCAGAAGGAAAGGTGAAGGAGGGGGTGAAAGAGAAGGTGAATGAGGGGATGAAGGAGAAGTGGAGCTTGAATGTGGAGGGTCTCATGGGGCCTCCCACCAAGGGATTTTCCGGGAGAGTGGTGAGATCATCGGCTCTGATATTGATAATATTGAGCTACTTAAGGTACGTCTCAGCCCTTATATATCTTTTCCACTTTTTTGTAACCCTCAATCAGATATCCTTATCTTGTTCAAGGGTATATTAGTGCTGACCAAGAGTCTCCATCCGAAAGGGGGGAGGAGGAGCCAATAGAACAAGGTGGGGAGCTGACGCCAATTATTGAGCTGACGAGTGTTAAAGGATCCCCTACAATGACACCACTTGTAGCGGATAGAACACCATAGGTTGACACATTGGACTCTTGTAAGTTCATTACTTCAACACCAATATTTCCATCATAGAGCTTGGTTGATCAGGGTGGTCATTAATTGTGCATTAATCACAGCCTTGGAGGCTTGTCAGGCTACTGAATATAGGTCATTCATGATGGATTCAATGGAAAATGTGTCATCCCATTTAGGACACACATCTCAAACTGATCCAGCCTCAACACATGGTGAGAAAAAACTGGTGGAAATCATCGGTACTAACATCGGGGTAGGGCCGATAGATGGCGAGGGAGCTACCGAGACTGAGGCAAGATGGTAAGGTCACCGAGGAATTGAAGTGCCTAAGCCCTTGGGTGGAGTACCCAAAGAATACCCTGCTACTAGCATCTTGTCTTCCTTCCTTGGCTATCGCCCTACAGATTCTAAGGAAATATATTATTCTGACTCGAAGGAGGACGAGGAGAGCCAGATGATGTGACACAAAGGGTGGAATTGTATCATGATGTTTCTATGTCATTCCCACAAAGAATGGCCAAAACGGATGGGATCACTACAAACATGGTTTTGATTTCTCAATGTTGGAGGGGTGGATGCTCGTTATCTCCATTTGAAAGTATGAGAGAACATGGCCGAGATGTTGTATGAGGGAAACCGATGCTCCTACATTGCTCGGGGTTAGAAAGAGTCAGGGAGTACCTAAGCATTCCTAAAGGTGGAACAAGAGGCCTGACACATTGAAGAACAGAAGAATGAAAATGAAGTATTCATTGAAAACTGTTCTAAGATTTTGGAGCATTTGAGGGCCCAACTCATGGATGACCAAGAGCAGCTCATGGAAGACAATCACCAAATGACTAGTCATCAAACTGAACAAGTGCAAGCATAGGCTAGGGAATGTGCACTATGATCTATGGCCGCTGAGGAATATTGGGTTCTCAGGGGGCGGGAAGCCATCCTAGAGGTCATAATCAAAATATTAGAGGTGCTGGAATGATCCATCCAAGATGCTGATCATTAAGGTCCGTCATTCAGTCAAACATGTAAATTCATTTCTCTTTACTGCCTCCTATTTTGAACTTCATGTATGGATAGATTTTTTTACATGTTTGTTTGGTTTAATGAATTCAACAACAATCATGAAATAAATAAAAGTCCATTCATAATCTCACGTGGGTCATACCTGATGTGAGAATCAAGGAATGTTTGTAATATTACTTCATTTAAACGTGGGAGAGCCAATGAAGATATGGGAATTTGATATTCAAATAACCAATCCGGATGTCCATGAAGCGCAGGGAGAGGACCGATTAGAGGATGAAAAACATAGAACAATCGACGTGTCATCTACCCAATGTGATCTGGTGCATGAGTGGGGTAATTCCTTGGGCGTAGGAAGTCAATATGAACAAAAGGTAATGGAAATGTGAATCACAATACCCCAAATTCGGAACATTGTGGGGATGGAGTGACAATAAAAGATAACTATTGACCATGTTCGAAACACAATATTCATATTGTATTACCCTAAAATAGGGATGAAAAACAAGGGACAACTGCTAACCCTTTTCGGAACACGGCGCCAGACTCAGAATTTCATTGGGAAGTCTTCTAGAATTTTAGACTGGGACACTAGGCAAGCCATTGGTTGAACATACATATTTTTAGGGGGTATCTTTAGACATGAAAGAGGAAGAGGGTCCGAATAAAGGGAATGCAGAGCGTGGAGGTGGAGTGGTGGTTTGTTTGAATAAAATCAAACACTCTGAAATTACACCACTGTGGTGGAAATATATTTTGTGGACTCAAAGTTCTTGATCATGGATCATTCCTAATATTAGACAGGACCTCTCTGGCGAGGAAACTATTTCTTCCCAATGTTATCACGGGGAATCCTGGACTTGTTCAGGGTGAAGGTGAAGGGTTCCTCGAAAGAACATGGGCCATGGAGCCCAAAAAGGGGGGGGCAGATTTGTGATTATTGGGGAATGACTAAAAGGGAAGATACATGGGTGTTCCAACTTATCCCATGAAGATTGGAATCGAGACTTACTTTTTTCTAAGAGTGTAGCTTAACCTCATGCATTACGAGGAATGATGCGTGTGATGTGGCTACGCCAGTACACGTACAACAAGAACTAATAATCCCACAAGATTCATGCTCATTGTGGGAAATAATAAGTAGTTATGGGACATTCCTAGCATATTGAGGCACACATTAGTGATGATGGGATACTATGTGAATGACATCCCACTGATTCTGACCCACCTATATAGCACACCTATATGCATGGAGGTGTAAAGCTGAGTATGTTGGAATTCCACTTGAACATAAGGTTGTAGAAATATGTGAATCATGATGCTCGAAATCTGGACCACAATGGTGGTGGTCTGAAGATAGGGGATAGCTGTGGAACATGTTTGAAACACAAATCCTAGTCATGTTAGCATGATACGGGTACAAACAGATGATGGTCAACTGCTGAACATGTTCGAAACACGAGACCTGTCACAAATGTCATCTGGGGTCTTTAGGAACGTTGGCCCGAAACGGTAGGTGAGTCGAGGCAGAAAAAGAAAAGGCCATGAAGGGGGTCCTTTCGGATGAGGAAAAGGATGAGGATCCAAATAAAAGGCTCATGAATCTTTTACATGGAAGAAATGGGTTGTCCCCGTGAAAATTCCCCACTTCGGGATCTTTATTTGAACACATATGATCCCGATAATGAGATGCATTAGATAGAGGGAGTCAAGTCCCTCCCCATGGACAAGGGTCCTGGGGTTGCACACATCCAGCATAAGGTCCTAGGGTGGACCATTAAGGGGGGATTGATATAATTGATTGTGCACAGGGTGGTGAAATAGCCAAACGTGATGCACAGTTCCAATAGTGAGTTCAATGTTTTGGGGTATAGAACTCAGACCACACTAGGAATGGTATGGGAAGAACATGGTGTGGCTATTTAAAACCCCGACATGAGAGAGAAACTAGGAGGTACTCCCCTCACCACATGATCTTAAATAATTTCGGACCAAGGGACCTGAAAAATAAAGGATATGATTTGTAAATTTGTGGATCTGAACCCAAAGTAAAAAAAGCATGGGTGTTCCTACATATCCCATGAGGATGGGAATCAAGCCAAACGTAGCTCTAGAAGAGATCTTTGTTTATGGTCTTAGACCATGAACCATGGACGCTTGGAAAGTAGAGACAGATAGCATTGTAATTACAAGACATGATGTGAATGAGGACCTGGTCTGGATCACTATGTGCTTCTTGGTGGAGTTTTCAGGTCGAGGGACTAAAAAAGAAAGTTAGGCTGAGCTCGAGACAATGTACATGGAAATTCCTACATACCCCATGATGATGGGGATCAGGCTGTATGTAGTTCTAATGATGCCGAGATTAGATATAGGTGTTGGGGATAATATGGTTTTTCAGGTCTAGTCTTTGGACCAAAAGAAGTGGTATTTGACATATCTTGTTTGTCCTTTAGGATGAATGGTTTTTTCTATGAAGCGTCAGACCTAGGATGGAGGGTTCAGGTATCACTACAGCAATCAATCCATATGTAGGAATTGACAAATGGTATGTTGTGTAACCAATACCAAACATAACGCCCCCTTGGGTGAGTTCAACAAGATTAATGTCGTTTTTTTGTCATGTGGCCAAGATGATGAAGTCAATGTTTTGGTTCATGTGATGGGACCAACCATGCACTTTTAACATCATGCAAGACTGAAACATCTGTTTAAAGTCATGTGCAACTAAGAATCATTGTTTAAAGTCATATGTCTTAGACATATACATGAGAGATGAGGTTCTAAAGGGGATACAGGCAGCATGATAATGCTTATCCAACTTGAATATGGAAAAAGGACATACCATACCATGTGAAATTATGAGGAGGAAACCTTAGGCCGATGGGCCAGGAAGGATTAGAGGAAAATGGGGGTTGGAGAAACTTTCTCCCTATTGAGATGTACTGAAAAACGAGACATCCAAGTGTTCTTACGAATCCCATGGGAATGGGAATCAAGATGTATGTAGTTCTAAGAGAGATTTTACTTTATGGTCTTAGATCTCAGACAATTGAGGAGCGAAAACCTTCCTTGTTTGTGTGGACCTCAACCCGTTCCCTAAGCCCACGTCAGTTAAACATGGTTTGGGAAACTAGGGTGGATGAGGTTTTTTGCAATACCTGGAATGCACTCCAAAGGGAAATCGGTGTGAAACCCCAAATGCCGCATTTAACTTGGATTTTTTTCTTCCTAACATGGGAATTCACACTATTGGATTTTTCTAGGAGTGTCAAACTGTTATTTAAACATGATGAGGTATAGATGGATGTGAATTATGTAACTAAAATTCAAGGCTTGAAGGGGATGGAATGAAAATGGAGGATAATTGTTGATAGTTTTCATAACACCAAATCCATATCGCGTTAGCCTAGAATGGGAACAAAAAATTAGCATCGACCGCCGACCAAATTTTCAATGTGGGACTAGTATGAAGGTTTTGCTCAGAACCCTTGAGGACATTGTCCTGTAATGGTGGGAGGGCCCTCTGGCCAAGCATCCATTCCACTCAGGGTTCCCTTTGGATGTTATAGGTGATAGAAGCCCTAATGAAAGGGAATATGAAGCCTAAGAAATTGGTGAACACATGTCTGGGTAGAATCTGACATTCCATCTGCTAAAGAAGAGTACCCTTGGGCACATTGGTTAATCACCGAAGAGGATCGAGGTGATCATCTTGAGAGTTTCTGATTTGAAAAGATGAGTATAGAACAAGGGGATATAGAACTCTCAGGAGAAATTGGTAAAAGGTGTGGTTGTTAAAAACCCGACATGAATGAGGACATAATCCCACAACACACCATATACCCCTCTCCTTGGGAAAGACTAGGTCATGGGGACAAGTTGAAAGAGAAAATTCTATGAGATGAAGCTAGACCCGAAGTCTAGACTTTTGGGTGGTCCTACATATCCCATGACGATGAGAATCAGGACAGTCATAGTTCTAGAATAAGGTAATGTGAATTTTGTCGTCATGTAGTAAGGATGAAAATGGGTAAGATACCCTACACAAAGGAGGTGTACGGCATGACTAGTAACCAAATGTTGATGAGGAAATCAACCCACTCCACACAATACAAGCCTAAGTGATAACTTGGGCCAGGGGCTCGTGAAGGCTATGGTTTCTGAGGATGAGCCTTGGACGGAGTTCTGTTCTGTTTTTAGGTTAACGTCTTGCATTTAGGAAGAATGTAGGGTATGATATCTCATACTGGGATGTGTACAGAAATGAGAGTAAACCGACTTTAATGAGGACATAATCCCGCACCACACTGTACAACCCTATGTGAGAACTTGTGGAAGTGGCCCGAAAAGGGTGAGGGGTCTAAGTATAGGCCTCAGACATAAAGTCCCATCAAGATTACAGTTCAATTTATTGTAGTGAGGACGAAGGTGATCTTAGTTGAGGGTCACAGAACACAGATTATAGATTCCATGTTTAATGTCATATGCATGGGATAGAGAGGGATAATCATCATGATTATAGAAGACCACAATGTAGCCATGATGATAGAGGACACTTTTTGAATAGGTTCGCAACATAGTATCCACCCTTGTGTGACTAGAATATGGGGAAATAAATTGAGAGTCGACCATTGTCCATATTCGCAACACGGGACTTGTATCAATTATCCACCTACAATCCTCTAGGATGTTCAACCGTAATTGTAGGATTTACCTTGGGCTGGGAATCCTTGCCATCATGGGGTCCTTTTGGATATAGAATGTGATGGAAACCCAAATGATGGGGCTCATGATGCATGGCATGGCCTATGCTCACAGGACGAATTATAAATGAGGGGATAGATTTATTATGGGGATATGTGTGGCATGTCCAATATAGACCCAACATGAATGAGGACACATAGTGTCCACCACATCGCACAATCCTAGATGAGAACTTGGGCCAGGGTCCTGGAAAGGTCGAGGGACCAGAGGCTGGGCCAAGGATCGGATGTTCCAACCAGTTTGAAGTTTATTGTCATGTGAGACAAGTGATGAGTGGTTTTACATCCTTCATTTGGGACAGATCACACAATTTAACATCGTGTCATATGGACGGTTGGGATCTTAGTTTAAGGTCATATAGCTCAGACCATTTTGTAGTTTATTTTCATGTAGAGTGATAATGAGCAGTTTAAAATCATGATGGAGGAAGATGACCAGTTTAACATCATGCAGAAATATGAGACAGTTTAATGTCATGGAGGATGATACTAAGAATTTTAACATCAGGACAGATGAAGATGATCAGTATAACGTCGTACAAGATGATGATGTAGTTTAATGCCGTGCAGGAGGATAATGATGAGTTTAACATCGTGACGGATGAAGATGAATAGTTTAACATCATGCAAGATAATGATGTTGTTTAATTTCATATAGAATGATAATGAGCAATTTAACATCATTATAGATGAAGATGAACAGTTTAACGTCATCCAGAATGATGATGAAGTTTAATTTCATGTAGGATGATGATATAGTATAATGTCATATAGGATGATAATGCATTGTTTAACGTCATAATGGACGAAGAAGAACAGTTTAATGTCATACAAGATGATGATGTTGTTTAAAGTCGTGCAGGACGATAATGAGTAGTTTAACGTCATGACAGATGAAGATGAATAGTTTAATGTCGTTCAGGATGATGATGTAGTTTTATATCATGCAGGATGATGATGCAGTTTAACTTTACCCAGGATGAAGATGAAAATTTTAACTTCATGTAGGACGTTGATGTCGTTTAACATCAATAGGGATGATAATGCAGTTTAAGGTCATGCAGGACAATGATGATCAATTTAACATCATGTTGGATGATGATGCGGTTTAGCGCCATGCCGAATGAAAATTCAGTTTTAAGTCACACAGGATGACAATTCAGTTTAATATCATGCAAGACGAAGATGAACATTTTAACGTCATATAGGATGATGATGTAGTTTAACGTCATGCAGGACGATAGTGCAGTTTAACGTCATTCATGACAAAGATGAACATTATAATTTCATGTAAGACGATGATACAATTTAATGTCATGCAGGATGATAATGCAGTTTAACATCATGCCAGACGAAGATGAACAGTTTATCGTCATGAAAGAAGAAGATGTAGTATAAAATCTTATGCGACAATAATGCAGTTTAATGTCTTGCAGGATGAAGATGAACAATTAAACATCATGCAGGATGATGATGAATTTTAACATCATGCGGGACGATAATGCAGTTTAACATCTTTCATGAAGCAGATGAATAGTTTAACGTCATGTAGGGTGATGTTGCCATTTAAATTCATGTCGGACAATAATGAAATTTAACGTCTTGTTGGATGATGATGAAGAGTTTAATGTCAACAATGATGATGATGTATTTTAATGTCAAGTGGGATGATAATGTAGTTTAATTTCATGCAGGATAAATATGAACAATTTAATATCATGTAGGACGATGATGCAGTTTAACGTCATTCAGGACAATAATGTTGTTTGACGTAATGTAGGATGAATGTGAATAATTTTACATCATGTAGGATGATGATGCAGTTTATCATCATACATGATGATAATGAATTTTAATTTCATGAATGACAAAGGAGAATATTTTAACGTTATTCAAGAAGATCATGCAGTTTAATGTCATGCGGGACGATAATGAGGTTTAATGTCATGCAGGATGAAGATGAATAGTTTAACGTCATGCAAGACGATTATGCAGTATAAATTCATGAATGATGATAATGCAATTTAACATCATGCAGGAAAAGATTAACCGTTTAATGTCATGCAGGATGATGATGTAGTTTAATATCATGCGGGACGATAATGTAGTTTGACGTCATGTTGGACGAAGATGAACAATTTAACATCATATAGGATGATGATACTATTTAGCATCATGTTGTATGATAATGTACTTTAACTTCATACAGGATGAAGATTAACAATTTAGCATTATGTAAGATGATAATGTATTTTTTTGTCACGCGGGACAATAATGCAGTTTAACATCAAGCCAGATGAAGATGAATAGTTTATCATCTTTCAGGATGATGATGCATCAAAGATTGTGCTGGTAGAGGGATGATCATATCATCCACATTCTAGTGGGTTTAGATGAGGGGGAATATATATGATGATATTACCATAAAATTTCTCGATCGAACACATGGATGTTCTTTGTTAGAGAGTTGGGATACCTCACAGTGAAACATCCACAAGTTGGTTTCAAAGACACAGGGAGGAACTCTGTGGTTGATGCAATGTGGTAGTTATGATGGCATAGAGTGTTGCAAGGGTGGTAGGGATGAAAAACATTCCTTAGTACAAAGGAGTGATGAAGTCGGGATATTTGGTATGATGGGGTGATTGATCCTGAAAGGTGTGGAATCCTAGATTTCGGTACGACGGGACGATGGAGCCTGGAAGGCGTGGAAGCCAGGACGTCGGTACGACTGGGAAATGGATCCAAAAAGGCGTTGAATCATAGACTTCGTAACGATGGGGCGATGGATCCCAGAAGGCATGGAAGCCTAGACGTCGGTACGAAGAGGGCAATGGAGCTCGAATTTCGTGGAAGCCTAGATGTCGGTAAAACTAGGGCGATGGAGCCTGGAAGGTGTGGATGCCTAGATGTTTGTACGATAGAGGCGATGAAGCTCGGAAGGAGTGGAAGCCTGGATATTATTACAAAGGGGGTGATGGAGACCGAAAAGCGTGGATGCTTAGAAGTGGTACCGATAGGGGTGATGGAGCCCGGAAGTCGTGGAAGCCATGATATTTGTACGACGAGGGAGAAGGAACCTATAAGGCGTGGAATCCTGGATGTGGGTACGATTGGGGCTATTGAGCCTAAAAGTCATGGAATCCTGGATATAGGTATGACGAGGGCGATTGAAATCAGATGGCATGGATGCCTAGATGTCGGTACGATGGGGGCGATGAAGGCTAGATGGCTTGGAAGCCTGGATGTCAGTACGATGGGGGAGATGGAGCCTGGATGGCATGGAATCCTGGATGTAAGTATGATGGGGGCGATGAAGCCTGGGAGGTGAGGAAGCCTAGTACATCACCTCATAATGCAAGGCAACTTGGATAATGCATAGGGACTACTTCCCTGATGGTTGATTTCGGGGATAGGGAGTACCTATGTGCCGAATGATAGTAGTGCGGGGAAGACATATGTGATGGCTGGGGGGTGCTATTGAAGATGCAAAATTGAATTGGGAGACGGTAGTAGAGCGGTGAAGACATATGCGATGACTATTTATCACCTGATTTAACTATTCCATCACTACAACAAACTATTTAGTTCTAATTTTGACAATTTCTAGTTACTGGTTTGTTAGGTAGTTTTCCTCTTGATGTCGTCCCATCATAGTTTCCATGTTTCCGCTGTAGAAAACCATTCAGAAAAAAAACATATCTTAGACAAAACATCATGGTAATCTTTAAATTCTATATCATTTAAATCTTACCGTAATGTAAAAAAAAATTATGGATATTCATTTAACAATATACTAATAGCTAATGTTATTTAAATTAACCTAGATACCAACTATAAGGCCCCAACCATAAAAATTACATAATCCTTATTTTTGATCAATAATTTTCATTCTTTCTCAATGAGAATAATTTCCGGATTATATTTTTAATGAATTAGGCCATAACTATTACATTACATCTCAATATTTAAAACTTAGACACTTCTATTCTATCTGAATTTTTTCACAATAATAATACACCATAAAAACTAGAATTATTTTCTTTTTAAAAATATTCTTGAATTTATATTTTCTCTTATACTTTCTTATACAATGTGAATTATTTTTCAAAAAAATGGGATGAATATAAAAATTTCAGTAAGGGTTATAAAATAATAAAAGAAAACATTAGTCTATGAATACATAAAAATTAATGGAATCATATATTTCATTTACCAAACATATACACATTAATATACCTCATGAAATCATAAGATTTAGGAATAACTCATAGAAGTACCAAATTATAATGTAATAATGTGTCATCCTAAACATATATACATTGTAACTATCATTTCTACATAGGGAGTAACCTTAATAGTTATGTTTTGAATACCCATCAAAGTATATTCCCTAAATATCCTTGGAGAAACCTTAATTTTTACATCCATCATGTGTCCCAATGCATTGGAGATCTATCTCATTCTGAACCATCATTTTTTTATCATGGTACATCTCATATACATACATAATGACCAAGAACCATTACATAATAAAAGAACATAAAACAAGAATAATGGAATGATAACATTTATACATTGAAATCACAATATATTATTTCATGACATTGACATAATAAATGATTATTTAAGACCATTGTCAGTTCCAAAATACATTAAATGGGTATATTGTATTTATTTTACTTTGAAAATCATTACAGGTTGTTATGTAATCCAAATATCAAATAATTATCATAGTGGAAGGAATGTCGTTGTCGTTGCATACGTTAAAAAGAAACATTCTATTTATAATTTGTTAAATGATTAATAAAAAATATTTCATTTCAAAAATGTTGAATAAAATTAAATGAAAAAAGGTACTTTTATACACAGTATAAATGATGGTCATGTATAATCCAAAATATGACTTGATGAAAGGAGATTGAGAAGAGGTCCCTTACCTTGAGTCTAACATTTCATGTTTGTTCTTTATATTCATGAATAATAATATTAGGTTAACATAAAATTTCATTAGAACCCTCTTCAATTTTACTATTCATTTTATTTCCCTTATCATCATGTTATGAAAATTATATACGTATTTATATTTATATTGGTTAGTTTCTCGATATTCAGTACATGATTTGAAAATGAACTTGTTTGACGTAAATATTCCATGTGGTAAAATTCCATAATCTCCAGAATTTTATTCATGATATAAATACCATATATATCCAGTGTATTTGTACTTATAATTTCAGTAATATTTTGGAGATATGAAATGAAATGAACCGTTCTTGTAGATTTTAGGTCATATGAATGCATAAAAACTACTTTCATTTCATTTTCATATTAGAACAATAATAATCAAAAGATATAAATGTATATTATAATAATAGTTTTATATTTATGTCATGTATGTTTCATAGGTTTAATAAAACCATCATTTATACATTACATGTATATCGTGAATGTGTCATATCACTTTGAGGGGGCGGTAGTCCACATATCCTCAAATAAAATTATCGTATTTACACATCATGGAATGCATACAGTTATGTCGTAAATAAAAATAAGTGAACCAGAGAGACAATATAAATATAATATATATCATATATAAATATATTCTCATTATAATTTCAACCATTAGAGGTTGTAAGGGAAAATTGAGCAGTCAGCATTTCGTGAGGGAATAGTTCTCCATAAATTTAAACAATATGTTCTTATCCATTAGATGGAACTATTTGTAAGTGTTGTCATAATACATAAAATAAATAAATAATTTTATATTTTAGTTAATCTTTTTGTTATGTATTAAAAGAATAAAAATTTCATAGGGTGTGGAGACGGAAAATAATGTAATGGAACTAGAGAGAAGACATTACCTCCAAATTGTGTAACTTATTTTGATTTGAGCCAAAAGGCTTTCTCAAATTTCATTCCAACCAAGGTAATTCTTGTAAGAGTAAAAAGTGATGTTGGGATATTTTTTTAGATTAATATGGATGATACATGTGTCTTGAGAGGCGTGGGTAAGTGGGTAGAGTTGGTATCCTTTTATAAGAGGGAGGAGAGGAACTTCAAGAAAGTCCTGAAATATTGATTTATTATAAATTCAATTTTTATTAATATTGTAAAAAAATAATTTAATTAGAATATTAGATAGTTTTTCTTTTAATAACAATGATACAATAATATTTAGCCATGTTTTGAAAAAAAATTAATATTTTTCTTTTTGGATGAACCGTTATTTTACCCTTATTATTCATACAATGATATCATGTTGTTTACACATTTTTAGTTAATTTAATTACCATATCATATCAAACTATCCAAAATATTAATTTATTACATATTTGGATGTATCATAACTACATGGATGAATATTATATTTTTAGGAAGTTATTATCATTTAATAAATAATTTTATATTTTATGTTATGAATTATGTAAAATTGTTACACTTTTCAAACATGAAATTTTTGAAATTCATAATAACTTGATTCCTTAGAAAAAATTGAATAAATATTAATAGGTCATATTCACCTATATAATTCATGGATGGAAATATTTATTTCTTATAGTATTTATTTTAATTTTAACAATATCAGTTATTTGAATCCTTTATTAATGAAGTAATCACTGAATAATCATTATGAAAAAATTAAATTTATTTATAAAGTGTATAAAAATTATAAACAATATATCACGATGTTGGAAATATTTTTATCTTTATAATAAATATATATAGTCTAAGAGAGCACTTATATAACCCCATATAAAAAAAATTAGTAAGAAGATACATGTTTGTGTTAATTTTCTATTTACTTTAAATTAATTATTATAAATGACATTATCACACCCAAGTGGCTCCCAAATGGAAAATAGTTGGCATAATGATGCTCATGGTCAATCATAAATCATATAGTAGGGCCAAGAAACACTTTAATATAGTTTTCTATAATTAAATTATTATTTTTATCCTTATTTACCATATTTATCATTTAACCATGGTAAATAAAAATAATTTCTGTATTTATTATTCATATTTTCCAAATATAAAATCTACCTATTCATAAAAATTGTTCCTTCTGATTACTAATATAGAATAAATTTTTCCAAATTCCAAAAAAATGGCAAAAGTTAATTTCAAAAATTTTCCTTTTGTCACAACTAGAAATAGAGTTTTCTAGAAGTAAACCAATTGTCAAATGATTAACAAGTGTTTATGTCCAATTTCAACGTAAAATTATTTCAAATGACCAAATTTGGATTAAATTATATAAAAATAATCCAAATACAATTTAAAACAAAATAAAAGTACAATTTCACTATATAAATGAATTAGAAGAAGATAAAATTTAGAATTAAAATGCAGTATTTTTCTGTATTCTTTAAAATATGAATTTCATCAGAAAAATACCAAAATTTCAACCAAAGTAAATTTTTATTTCCCACTTTTCAAGAAGAATTAAATTTTTTCAAATAGAATATATAAAAGAGAAAAAACTATATTTAAAAATATTTCACAATCAAAAGGATGTAAAACCAACCATTTAAAAATATTAGAGTATTTTATGCTTAAAATAATATTCATTATCATTTTAAACCACTAAAATTTATTGGATAAATGTAAAAATAAATTGGAAAACATGTATAATTATATTGTAATTAGTTTTATTCATTATCACCAATTCAATTTCTAGGCATGAACTGCCATTTAAAATAATAATATTATAACAATGTCTTTCAGTATAACTCAATGTTTGGTGAAACATATGATTTCAATTAAACCCATTATTTCATGTTGAGTATGCTATCAAGAAAATATTCCAATTTAATGTAAATGTAATATATTATTCATAAATATTAGTACAATTAATAATGTATAATTCTACAAATACATGGGACATTATAGTATATATAACATATAATATGCTTAAGGTAACTACATTCAATATTATAATATCATGACTAAATAACCATCCTAAATTATCAGATGCCTGAGTCTCACAAATCAGTTATAAATGAGGATATTTTTTATCTAATCAATAATTACTCAAATAGTATTTGGCATCCCTGGGGTTCTTCATAACATTGTCACAATGCCTATCATGAAATCCTCTCATATCTACAAGGTAAAAAGATGTGGCTAGCTAAACCACTAATACACTATTTCTTGATTTCTATCCTCTAGAAGGTATGGAAATTTGAAACACATATAGAAATGTCCCTGTTTATCCTTGTCTTGTGTAACTCTCACTTAAATTCATTTTTCATAATTATCACTCCAGGATGAATTGAACATAGAGAGGTATGCAAGTCACAAATCATCACTTCCATAATGAATAATTAGACTACAACAATCCCATATACTTGAATCGCATCATGAATATCCTATGACTACCCATACATCATGGAACCTCTTACCAATTGATCCTAAATTATATTACACTCAAGTGTACATTCATGACCATATATCACACATTCTACAATAGAATCTTTGATTACTAATAAGAAACATGTCATCATTCATTTGTACCCAAAATTATCCACCATCCAATTGGAAAAAAACATATCAAGTGACACCATTTTTCCAAATTCCATTCTCCAAGATTCCTATATAATTGTGTATTATAATTAAGATCATTTATATTGAAGTAAAAATTTCTTACTACCTAACAAGTCTCAAATTTAAATCTTCGTAGGTACTCTACACATCACCTCTAATTCAAGCTGGGGTCATATTGTTTGATGATACAGAAGAACCTCTAGTGGAAAATATATTAAATTAACATATAAATAACTATATTTTTCTTCCAAAACATTTATATTTTAACAGAACATATTATCTCTAATTCATGGGGAGGATATATTCTCTCACGGGTTCATAGCTATGGTGACACATACACTACTACTTGATCCCTATGCATTATTATTACGCTTATCACAAAAAATGAGGAATCATTGTTTAAGAAATATCTAACCTGGGAACTAGGAATAATCAATAAATAATAAATATTAAACCCTATATTAATTTCATCAAAATCCTCCTCACAATGGTTCAACTTCTGAAACATTACAACTTTATCCATTAGTGCAGTCTTGGGTATTAATAAACTGGAGAAGTCCTCAATAAAATGAGGATACCATTCTACTAAACCATGAAATATTCATATCATCAATACATTATGTGGGATTATTCTAGTATATTACGATCACTAAATTCACTGGGATCGTGTATATATTATTCTTAGAAACCACATTCCAAATGGAAATTCACCTTATGAATCCAGAAGTGACAGTTCAGTATGTTAAAATAAAAAAAATGTGCTCAAATTTTACTCAATACTATATCGAGATATGTAGAATTATTATCCTAGGTTAGTAAGTAATTATGGATATCTTTAATGAAAAACATGATTAATGAGTCAAGATATTGGTGGAAAATATTGTTCATGGGATGCATGAACATTTAAATTTATTCTTCAGTCTAAATTAAATGTACATGTTCTCATATATCCCACACATGATCCAAAACATAATATTTTGAATATATTTTTCTATAACTTGAAAATATTGATATCATGATCGGAGATAAATCATGAAGATCCAACAGACATCCTACAACTGATCAATGAGATGTACAATCCTGGGTAAAGGTTACCAATTATGTATGGTTACTTAATCCATATTCTAGTAATTGATGTATATTCATAGACTGCCATATTACATGTTGATGAATAAAATAGTTAAACCACATAGTGATGTACTCACCTTGATAAATCCATTTTGTTTAATATATAATGTTTTATATTTATCTCATTCTACTTGGCAACACTATATGATAAAGGGAAATTAAAATTGTATAATAATTGGGAATGAAAACTATATCTAAATCCACTCCTATATCCGGGGGAAAGTCCTATAAATTCATCAAGGGATACACATTGATATATTTTTGTATCCTATGGAAAATATTTAGGTCCTACCATTGATATAGTTGAATTTTCCATGCCAGTAATATGCACAATAATTGTTTCAAGATGACTCATGTCTAGACCCACACTAATTCCACCTAAATCCTTCTTAATGGAAATTACCATGTTCTCTCCCTTGAGTGATGTAAATGGTAATTTATTATTACAGAAGTCACTATGAGATGAAATTATAGTAATATATCCCACGGAAAAAATAACATTTAATATAATAATATCAAAAATCTTGAAGTCCCCAAGATGTACATAACTAGAAATAATCATAGGAAACATTATGAATCATAAGGGAAAGTCTGCATTCATTCCAAATTGTTTATGAATGGAAATAAACAAAGAATATATAATAAAAATTATATGAAGTCAAATAATAAGTTATTAAAATATAAATGAATGGGATGTATTAGTATCAAATGAATATGTAGAAAATATAGAAATTATGACGATAATTCCTCGAATAGTAATCAGACCCTCCCTAATAACTGATATTGTTTGATCCACTGTATTTACTCATCTTACCACATCCTCATATCCAGGTACCTAAGGTATGTGAATCCTATGAGTCATTATCATTTGACCTTGCTACTATGGACTTCAGCTGAATACTTGGTTCCTTGAGTGTTACTTCCTTGATCCATTATGGAATACTAGAAACAAATCAGTATGAAAAAAGTGTTTGAGACACCCCATAATTACATATTGATGACACATAGTATGAGATGTTTTTTAAACCTTGTGATATATTCTATTCAATCCATAGTCGAAGAAATATAGATCTCCTCCTATGGGAAATATAGAATCCTATCATTTCTACAGTTTCTTAACATTACCCTTTTTTGTTTCTCAATCATTAAATTACTAATATAATAGACACTCATCATAGAACAAAGAGTCCCACTGACATACATGTTGAAAAGAAGAATAATACTACATACATGTTCCTCCTCTAGGACGATATCAATTTTCTTGGCCTTATAAAAAACATATAGGTATTTCATTAGGTAAAAACTATTAACCTATCCCCAGATCTAAGAAAAAATACCATTTTCAAAATTCATAGACTTTTGTTCCCTATTTTTATCTATGAGTAGAACAATTCATAATAGCTCAGTGAATTGAGAATAGTATATGAATACTCTAATGGATCACTAATATAAATCAATGAACTCCTATAATCCATCCAAATTTAGTGTGTTTGGGAAACTTTTTGTGAAAAAAATTTCCTTGAAGGCCTCCTATATTAAACCATCACGCCTTCTAGGATATCCCATCACATCCCAGAACCTCTTGGCGGGATCCTATATCATGAATGTTTCTAACATCACCTTTATGTACTCACGTTTCTCAATGAGGTAAAAGACATCCTCAATGATATAAATCGATTATTTTGAAAAATGTGTCTCTCCAATTCCCTAAAATCATTATGGATGCAAGAACTTGAATTTTATATACTAGTCAACCATGGACATCAGTCCCCTTCCTCACTAGGTATGAACAAGTGATAGGGATCTAGGTTGAGGATATTCTAAAAACTATGTTATAGAAACGAACAATGGAGAATGATATGTGTATCCATCCTTCCCATCAGGGGGTGGAATTGGGATGTCCTTTTATATAGGAGTTCCCCAATCCAAATCAACTAGTGGTGCCTTCAGTTTCATTTGAGGAGGAACATTTTATAACATGATATAATAATTTATAATATCAAAATTCATTATTAATGGTCATATTTATTCTATATAGTCACACAATGGTTTTATTATAAGGCTACGACAACCCAAGGTAAATCATAGATAGCACTAATTAAGGTTATCTGTTTATGGACACTAATCCTAGACACATATTATAAAAAACAATATAATTCATAAGATCAACAAACTAATTGAAATATATATGTGTCACTATAATATGGAAAACATATATATCATTCAACAGTGAAGATAATCATATCCTAAAAAATTGAAAAATCCAAGGAATTAAATTAATGAATTGGTATGTGACAAAAAATAGTTGTGTGTATAGAATGTTTTATTACATAACTACTCACAATTCTTGTATGCACAGAAATCACATAAAATAATAAAATCAATCACATAAATAGTAACATGGTAGTTTGTTACACATAAGGTATTCAGGAATATAAAAACTACCATAACAAGTCCCATATATCCTATCCATTTTTTACCGTGTCCACGGTTTTTCAAACGAAGTGATGAAAACTATGCACTAGTAAAAAAATTCAACCCCTTTCCTCAAACCACCAGGTATGAGCCAATGATCAATAAATCCTCACTTGTTCCTCCTTATGCACAAGAGGCTCCCGACAAGTTATAATTGTCCAAAAATCATCATTGGGGACACTATAACATCAGTATAATATCCATACACAAACAATATATATAATATATAATAAACAATAGTAATGATGGAGAAAGATACAGTATTATAATATAAAAATAGATTGAACTCATGTAATAAAAACTAATAAATTGAACTCCTGGTATGGAAATACAAACCAATGTAACAGTGAAAGAAGATAAAAAATAACACTATTTAAATGATCTAGAGTTCATCTTGGTTTTGAAATCGGCTTCATCATCCACGTTTCAGCTATCTTCCACAGGGCCCTTTCAATTCGCTGGATCTCTATACATGATGTCTCCAAAAAAATTGATATTAACATAAAGGGCGAGTAATAAACTAGTAGGACATCACTAATGTGTCTTTACCATATTTACTCATGTAAATAATTTCTGTGGCAGGATAAAAAAGATTTGAATTAAAGCATAAAGACTCATATTATGAGCACTCATGTCCTAGCCACACCTCCACGAGCTCTTACTGCACCTCCCTTCACTCTTCACTTAAAGGATAAACATATATATGTCATAAGTTAAAAAATCAGGGCATAAGGATGGTGATTTTTCTCTTAGTAGTCTTGGGGCATTGAGTTGTATAGGGACACATGACTATCATATCCCATATGTCACACCAATTTTTTAGTCATTTAAATTATTTTATTTCACTTGGCGTCGGGTGTTTTTGCTTAAGTGCGGGTGAGTCCCAGTTTAAATTTTTAATGTTGGGATGAGTTTGTGGTTTGGGATGGTGTGCGAACATCGTACGCTTAAGACGCGCATTTCGCTTGGGCACGTGCCTTCTGCTTGGGTACGTGCAGCCCACTTGCAGTCCACTGGGATACCGTACGGCGTGCGAACAACACATGATCATCTAGTTTTAACATTATGTGTGTATACATATGATTATGTATGTTTTTATGTTTATATATGTGCATATATATGTGTATCTATGTTTGTATATGTTTATGTTTTAATGATGTCTGTATATATATATAAGGTATGTGTATATATGTTTATAGGTGTATATATATATACATATATGTTTATAAATAACTATGTTTTAAAGTTATATGCTTATGTGTATATATGTTGATATATATGTTTATATGTTTATATATGTTATATATAGGTTTCTATATGTTTATATTGTTTATATATGTTATATATATGTTTATAAATATATATGTATAGATGTATTTATTTTTATATTAGTAGGTTTATATATATGTTTATATATATTTATTTATGTGTATATGTTTATTATTGTTATTATTATTATTATTATTATTATTATTATTAGTATTATTATTATTGTTGTTGTTGTTGTTATAATTATTAAGATTAAAAAAACCCTAATCTACCCAGCCCCCGCGTCGCCCCCTCTCTCCCTCTCTCCCCCATTCCCCCCCCCCCTTTCCTGGTTCGGCCGGCCCGTGCCCCCCCCCCCCCACCCCTCCACGCGACCCAGCCTCTAGCCCCCTCTCGTCCACCCCCGTCCACCGCCATCCGCCGGTCTGCACCGGCAGCCCTCACCTCCCCCACGCGCAGCCCCCCCGGCCAGCCTCCTTTTTTTTTCTAAAGCGCAACCCCCCTCCCGGCTGACTCCACCTGCTCCGGCCGAACCCGCCTGCTCCGGCTGAACCCGCCTACACCGGACGACCTCCTCGAGCACCAATCAGCAGCCCCAACCACCGCCTGACCCCTTTGTCCGAACCCTAATATATTTGGGGTTCTTCCTTTGATTGAACCCAGTTATTTGGGTTTCGTTGGGTTCTGTTGAGGTTGGTTCTTTCCACATCCGTTAAGGGAAGTGGGTTCGACATTGTTTTCAGGTATGGGTTCTTCGGTTTCTTCATTGTGGGTGAATTTTATTTTAGAGGTTTTATTATTTTTTAGTTGTCATCAATTTATTTTGGGTGTTTTAAAAGAAATCTAGTGTGTTATTTAATCAATTTTAATAGTGAAAATTGTTCTAATTGATATTCGACATGCTTTGATTCATTAGTGATATGTTTATGCAAAATGAGTTTGATGCTTTTTGTGAAAAATCAGTGTCGAGTTGTTTATCATTATTCTATAAACTGTGCAGTTGGTTTACTATGTTCTGCACGGGCTTCATATTCTGTTTTGGCAAGTGAGTGATGTACGTTTGGTCTTGGAAGAGGTTTTTTGGGTGGGGTTTTGTGTTCAATATCTTGTGACACTGCTTGGAGTTGTTTCATAAAATTTTTATGTGGATCATTAATTCTTTTAATGGGAATTTGATTTTAGATTGATTTGCAGACCCTTGAGTTCTTTATCTGGTCCAGTGTCGGCTTTACCTGAGTAGTTAATTTAGCAATGTTTTGCGGTTTACATTGCAGGATATATATATATACCTATGGTGAATGGGGATATAAATGTATATATATATGCAGATATGTATATATATATATGTATTCACTTCAAGGTCATGTTGGCTATGGACATGGGGTAACTTAGGTTGTGCTTTTGGTCAGCAGAGCATCACTTCTCCTTCTGTTGAGGTTCTACCATTTTCCCACGTGTTGAGGTACTTGTGTCCAACCATTTCCCATTTTTGATTCAATCCTTGATCATTTTAATATTTTCAATTAATCCTTTTATATCGTTTGCATCTCTATTGTATTTATGAAAAAATTTTGGCTTAGTTATATTGATGTTTTAAATTCCTAAAAGTGGCTTTTGATGTTAGTTTATATGAAATGCATAGGTTCTTGGTAATGTGAAATTAATTGCTTTGTGATGTGTTTGGTTTCAATTGACAGTGATTATGTTTTGGAAATGTAAAAATTTCTTTATTGTGTTTATTTAACAAAAAGATGAGCCGGTAAGTTGTTTTGGAAAAGATTTGTATATGGTCGTTGGTTTAAAAGAAGACTTTGTTTTTATAAAGTGTTGTGAGAGAATTTGAGTTTGGTTTCAGTGCTAAAGTGTTTTATGAAAGATGGGTTTTAAGACGATTCTTTTAAAAACCAAATGTGCCCTTGGATGTTGGCACATCTAGGGGAGCACTAGGTTCTCACATGGATGTGCCTCCAAATCAAGATGACACATTAATGCTATGTCTTCTTAAAACAAGGTTTCAGATAAAATAATGTGTTGTTTTAGAGGGAATTGAATGACGTAGGCCCGGTTGGCTTTTGGTGTGAGTTAGATGGTCGTTTTTATTAAAGGCTTATTCGTCTCTTCTAACTCAATTGTAATATTTGTGTTGACTCTTTGAGAAGCATGTGATTGCACTGACTATTGGGAAAAAATTTGTGTGCCCAATGGGAAACTTAACTCGTTTACGAAATTTTTTGAAACTGCGCATGCTGTGCAGGCCCAGTTGGCACCTTGTTGAATGTGAAATAATTTCATATATACATATTTGTGGGGCATCTCTACAAGGGGACTTCCCTTCGAGGATTGTCGTGTAGTGGTGTCCGTGTAAGGGGTTGGAAAGTGCGGTCAGATGAGTCACGCGTGCGAGGGCCTCCCACATACATAGTATTATTAAAACCATTGTGGGTTCCTGGGTGTCTTTTAGAGAATCGAGTGACGGTTGATGGCTAACCCCGATTAGATGGGTTAGTCCCCCCATAGTAGGTAGGCCTTGTGGGACGTGCCACTTGTTGGCTGTTAGGGCAGGCAGTTTGTTGTTGACTATAGAGTACCATGTCAGCAGGTAGTCTGAACCCAAGTACGTCCAGGGGATTTCTAGGGATGTTTAGGATCACCCATCGTTATTGCTTATACCTACTTATTTACTTTTACTTGCACTTGGTTTCTAGCATTTACTTATTACCTGTTATTCTTTTGCACAAATGTGATAAATGTAAATTTGAAATTTCAGTTCTCAAGAAATGCATTGTTTTGGGAGAAAACGGGTTGTGGAGAGTGTTGGTTTTTGAGGTGGTAAAATGGGATCCTTTTTCCTTTAAAATATAAAAACCCTATTTTCTATCTTTGTATGTGCAAACTAGCGTTTTGGGAATGTTTCTGGATGGTGGTTTTGGTTGGATCCTGTGGTTTACTTTGGCATCCCTACTGAAAATTTTTAATGCTCACGCCTATATAATCTTTTCAATTGCAGGTTCAGCTTATCGTACAGGTTTCTGGTTCAGCTGCTCAATGTTGGAGCAGCGTGGTTTTGAGTTGGGTGGTGACCTAGGAGGCCACAT
Source organism: Viscum album (assembly GCA_963277665.1). Lineage (NCBI taxonomy): Eukaryota > Viridiplantae > Streptophyta > Magnoliopsida > Santalales > Viscaceae > Viscum > Viscum album. The sequence goes on along the minus strand of OY728119.1, from coordinate 1,180,251,936 downwards.
GGAGGTATGTTTGACTTATTTGTCTTTCTACTCCTAGTTCTTATTTTTATCGTCAGTTTTTCTTTATCTTCTTATCTCTTTCACATGGGCCAAATCATTCCCAATGATTAATGTTTTGATGCCTGACACTTGTTTCCATCCTAGGGGGATCAGGAATGCACCAAGAGGCTTGCTGCGGACCGGCTCGGGTTACCGGCTCAGGGTCGACCCAGGCTGGTTCATGACAAAATGGTATCAGAGGAGGCCCTTGATATTTGGGGTGTCCGGTAGAAGGATATTAAGACTGTTGGGGCTCAATAGGTAGGTTACGGGTCAGTTCCTGATCACCACTGCTCTTGAAGAGACCTGAGTTACCATGGTTAGTCTAGGATTTGAGTCTTTTGTCTTTGGTTATCTTGGATTGAGGGATTAAAATGGGAGCGAATCAGTTCACATTGTGGCCTCACATGGGGTGGTGACCCATGTGGAGTCCATGTGCCCTGTCTAAGTTCATCTTAGTGTTATGTCTTACTTGGATCATGGCTCACCACCATGTCGCCAAGTTATGTACAAACACTAGTACCTCATTCCGATGGTTTATAGTTGGTTGTGTTTTGTTTTAAACTCAGTCTATGTGTGTGTGTGTGTTGAAAATGAATGTGATTTCTAAAAAAAAATGGTTTTCTTCAAAATTGTTTTTATAATTAGTAAAGTGGGTTTTTAAAGAGAATGTGTATTGGTTTGGAATAATATGGTATGTGTTTGGATTTGGTGAGGAAAGATGTTTTTGAACCTTGGCACTTTATATGGAGGGTCACATGTGTGTGGGTATGTACGGAGAGTGCGTAGGGGGCACTTGTTTGTAGATGATGTGAGGAGATTGAATGAACGCAGATGTGATGGCTCATAAGGTGCCATAAGAGGGTTTTCAAATTTAAAAGAAATGATGGTTTTAGAATGCGATTTATGCCTGTGTTTGTATATGTTTGGATTATGGGCCTTTTGACCTTGTCTTGTGTTGTTTCCTTGATTGAGTTTGGCTTGATGCCGGTTTTGATGATGTTTCTCGTGTTGTCATGAGTATACCGCCCAGAAAGGTCACTAAGGTTGTTAATGACTCATGCCCAATTTTTAGTTCTTTTTTCTTGTTTTCTATCGATCATGGAAATCAAAGTTCGTGAGGGGTATTTGTGTGGTTGTGGAATTGGAGTGGGTCTTCAGGCTGTTGGGAACTCCCAGGGTTGTTAGGGTGCGCACCGTCTTAGGTTTATTTGGGGATTCTGTTTAGACTTGTAAAGATGAGATGTCTCATCGTCATTGGAGTTTTGTGTGTGATCAACAGTGGTCCACTTCCGCAAAGGTTCCCCACCTGGAAAAGAGTGTGGGCCGGTGGAACCTGTCTCTAAGAAACCATCCTCAACGGTACCAGCTCATAGTTCTTCGGACCGCTCTCTTGTGTGCCACTAGTATGGCCTGTCCAGACATTCTAAGTCACCATGCCACATTCCTCCGAAGTCTTGCTATCGTGTGACTGTCCAGGCCACTGTTGGGAGATCTGGATGAAGTGTCGTTCAGGAGGAAGGAGTTAGAGACCAGGAGATGAAAATGTCTGACTGTGAGGCAGGAGATGCTTCAACCATCAGGGCCCCAACCACAGGTCTCAGGGTAAAGCTCGTGCATAGTCAGGAGTTTCCGAGGGCGTGTAGAACCTCGCTTCGGATTATGTTTTCATATTTTTTAAAGGAGATACACAAAGTTTCCTTGTTCTGTTCTAGTCATCGTTGTAAGATCACCTTTATTGTGGTCGCGCGATGAACTTATTCTATCGTAGTCTAAGCTATCTTATCTATTCTCAGTGTGTTATCAAATCGTTTGGTTCTCCATGAAGGGTGATGGACCCATAAATTAACGGTCAATCTAATTTTGAGTTAGGTCTCAATTGTGTGAGTTAGGGGGATGTGTGGTTTTATGAAATTAACAAGCGTTGTTTCGAGGTCCTTTAAAAGTTTGGGCTTGAAATTCCCTATACTCTTGTTGTGGTGAGGTTTTTCTTCGGTCGATGTATGAGGGGTTGAGTTTATTCCTTATCCTAAGGTTGTTGGGTCATTTTGTAGCAATCTTTCTATTTAAGGCTCGGAGTGTTGTTCGGTCTATGTGGAGAAATTAAATGTGTTCAGTTTGGGAGTTCCTGTGTTTCCCCCCCCCCCCCGGGGTGGTGTGTTCGAGTTTCAAGGTCTCTGTGCTAGTAGATTTCTGTGGTGGGGAGAACCATCCCGTGTTATCCCCTCAACCTCAGACAATGTTTGTACTTGAGTTGGTCGGGTTTGACTTGTGTTGGTAATGGTCACCCCGAGCCTCTCAGTTTTTTCTGGTTTTTCTTGGGCACAGACTCGAGTTAAGATAATTGTTGGCTTGGTGACTTTCTGGGGGTAGAATGTGTTTATGGTGGGGATAATTGTCACACCCATTTTTTTTACTCATTTTAATTATTTTATATCACTGGGCATCTGGTGTTTTTTCTTATGTGCGAGTGAGTCTCGGTTTGCATTTTTAATGTTGGGAAGAATTTGTGGTTTGGGATGGTGCGCGAACACCGTATGCTTAAGACGTGCAGTTCGCTTGGGCACGTGCCTTCCACTTGGGTACGTGCAGCCCGCTTGCAGTCCGCTGGGATACCGTACAACGTGGGAACACCTCACGATCATCTAGTTTTAACATTATGTGTGTATATATATGTTTATGTATGTTTGTATGTTTATATATGTGCATATATATGTGTATTTGTGTTTGTATATGTTTATGTTTTAACGTTGTGTGTATATATATAAGGTCTGTGTATATATGTTTATAGGTGTATATATATATACACATATGTTTATAAATAAAAATGCTTTAAAGTTATATTCTTTTGTGTATATATGTTGATATATGTGTTTATATGTTTATATATGTTATATATAGGTTTATATATGTTTATATTGTTTATATATGTTATATATATGTTTATAAATATATATGTATAGATGTATTTGTGTTTATATTAGTAGGTTTATATATAGGTTTATATTTATTTATTTATCTGTATATGTTTATTATTATTATTATTATTATTATTATAATTATTAAGATAAAAAAACTCTAATCTACCCAGCCTCGCATCGCCCCCTCTCTCCCTCTCTCACCCATCTCCCCCCCCCCTTTCCTGGTTTGGCCGGCCCGCACCCCCCCCCCCCTCCGTGCGACCCCGCCTCCAGCCGCCTCCCGTCCACCGCCGTCCACCACTGTCTTCCGGTCTGCGCCGGCCACCCTCAGCTCTACCGCGCGCAGCCCCCCCCCCCCTCCGGCCAGCCTCCATTTTTTCTAACCCATAACCCCCCTCTCAGCTGACTCCACCTGCTCCTGCAGAACCCACGTGCTCTGGCTGACCTCGCCTGCCCCGACCGACCACCTCACGCTCCAATCAGTATCCCCGACCACCGCGTGACCCATTTGGCCGAACCGTAATATATTTGGGGTTCTTCCTTTGATTGAACCCGATTATTTGGGTTTCGTCGGGTTTCGTTGAGGTTGGTTCTAGCCGCTGCCGGTAAGGGCAGTGGGTTCGCCATGGATTTCAGGTTTGGGTTCTTCAATTTCATCATTGTGGGTTAATTTTATTTTAGAGGTTTTATTATTTTTGTGTTGTCATCAATTTATTTTGGGTGTTTTAAAAGAAATGTAGTGTGTTATTTAATCATTTTTCATGGTGAAAATTGTTTTAATTGACGTTCAACATGCTTTGATTCATTAGTGATATGTTTATGAAAAATGAGTTTGATGCTTTTTGTGAAAAATTGGTGTTGAGCTGTTTATCATTATTCTATAGACTGTGCAGTTGGTTTATTATGTTGTGCACGGGCTGAATATTCTGTTTTGGCAAGTGAGTGATGTGTGTTTGGTCTTAGAAGAGAATTTTTGGGTGGGATTTTGTGTTCAATATCTTGTGACACTGCTTGGAGTTGTTTCATAAAATGTTTATGTGGTTCATTAAATCATTTAATGGGAATTTGATTTTATATTTAGTTGCGGACCCTTGAGGTATTTATTAGGTCCAGTGTCGGCTTTACCTGAGTTGTTAATTTAGCAATTTTTTTCCATTTGCATTTCAGGATATATATATATATACCTATGGTGTATGGGTATATAGTTGTGTATATATGTATATATTAAGATATATATATATATATGTATGTATGTATGCACTTCAAGGTCGCGTGCGCTATGTACATGGGTTAACTGAGGTTTCGGTTTTGGTCTTCGGAGCGTCACTTCTCCTTTAGTTGAGGTTCTACCATTTTCGCACGTGTCAAGGTAGGTGTGTCCAACCATTTCCCCATTTAGATTCAAACCTTTAGCACTTGAATATTTTCAATTAATCCTTTTATATTGTTTGCATCTCTATCATATTTATGAAAAAAATTTGGCTTAGTTATATTGCTGTTTTAAATTTCTGAAAGTGGCTTTTGATGTTGGTTTATATGAAATGCATAGGTTCTTGGTAAAGTGAAATTAATTGCTTTGTGATGTGTTTGGTTGCAATTGACAGTGATTGTGATTTGGAAATGTAAAAATTGCTTCGGTGTGTTTGTTTAACACAATGATGAACCAGTAAGTTGTTTTAAAAAGAATTTGTAAATGGTGGTTGGTTTGAAAGATGTATTTGTTTTTATAAAGTGTTGTGATAGAATTTGATTTTGGTTTCAATGATAAAGTGCTTTATGAAAGATGGGTTTTATGGTGAATCTTCTAAAAACTAAATGTGCCATTGGATGTTGGAACATCCAGGGGAGTACTAGGTGATCACATGGATGTGCCTCCAAATGAAGATGACGCATTAAAGCTATGTCTTTTTAAAACTAGGTTTCAGATAAAATAATGTGTTTTTAGAGGGAATTGAAAGATCCAGGCCCGGTTGGCTTTTGGTGTGAGTTAGATGGTCATTTTTCTTAAAGGCATGTTTGGCTCTTCCAACTGAATTGTAATATTTGGGTTGAATCTTTGAGAAGAATGTGATTGCACTAACTCTTGGGAAAAAATGTGTGTGCCCGATTGGAAACTTAACTCGTTTAAGAAATGTTTTGAAACTGCGCATGCTGTGAAGGCCCGGTTGGCACCTTGTTGAATGTGAAAGAATTTCATATATACATATTTGTGGGGAATCTCTACAGGGGGACTTCCCTTCGAGGATTGTCATGTAGTGGTGTCTCTGTAAGGGGTTGGAAAGTGAGGTGAGATGAGTCGCGCGTGTGAGGGCCTCCCACTTACACAGTATTATTAAAAACACCATGGGTTCCTAGGCGTCTTTTAGAGAATCGAGTGACGGTTGTTGGCTAACCCCTATTAGACGTGTTAGTCCCCCCTTGGTAGGTAGGCCTTGTGGGGCATGCCACAGGTTGGCTGTTAGGGCAGCCAGTTGGTTATTGACTATGGAGTACCATGCCGGCAGGTAGTCTGAACCCGAGTATGTCTAGGGGATTTCTAGGGATGTTTACGATCACCCATGGTTATTTCTTAATCTTTCTTGTTTACTTTTACATGCACTTGGTTTCCAACATTTACTTATTACCCGTTCTTATTTTTCAAAAATGTGATAAACGTAAATTTTTTAATTTTAGTTCTCAAGAAATGAATTATTTTTTGGGAAAATGGGTTGTGGTGTGTGTTGGTTTTTAAGATGGTAAAATGGGATCATTTTTCCTTTAAAATATTAAAACCCTATTTTCTATCTTTGTATGTGAAAACTAGTGTTTTGGGATTTTTTTGGAAGGTGGTTTTGGTTGGATCCTGTGGTTTACATTGGCATCCCTACAGAGCATTTTTAATGCTCACGGCTATATTATCTTTTCAGTTGCTGGTTCAGCTTCTCGTACAGGTTTCTGGTTCAGCTGCACAATGTTGGAGCAGCGTGGTTTTGAGTTGGGTGGTGACCTAGGAGGTCACATGGAGGTATGATTGACTTATTTTCCTTTCTGCTACCGGTTCTTATTTTTATCACCAGTTTTTATTTGTCTTCTTATCTCTTTCTCATGGGCCAAATCGTTCCCAATGATTAAAGTTTTGATGCCCGGCACATGTTTCCATCCTGGGGAGATCGGGAACACCCCTTGGGACATTCTGCGGACCGGCTCGGGTGACCGGTTCAGGGTCGACCCGGGCTGGTTCGTGACACCATATCATCATGGTTTATGAACCAAGTCCATTGAACCCTATATATGCCTTAAGTAAATACCTATGGGCTTCATTTCATAATTCCCCATCCATGTGTCTGGCCTCAATTCCATCATCGACCAACCTTGTGTTCTAGTCTATAGTCATCTAAATCTCAGGATCCACACCCCCTATGGGATAACAATAACACAGTAGTCCACATGAATAAGTACCACGAAAAATACGTATAATGGAATGGTAATTACACAAATCAAGGTAGGATAAATAGAGGCATAACGTAGAATTTAATGATGTGATAAAATAGAAACATGCAGATACTTTTGATCAAATAAAACATTAATAACATGCCACATAATAAAACTCATTTCATGAAACAACGTATATGGGTCACATGGGAACCGCACACCCATGTAATAACTCTAAAGAATGGTCAAAAAAATTATAAGAAAAGATGATATTATCAAAGATTCATGTGTATACTGGGCCCCCAAATTGTAAATTCCTACCACAAGGGTATTGATGAAAAACTAAAAATTTAATCAAAGGATCATACCAAAACCACATTTCATACCCACAATGGAATAGATCACAGATCAAGGATACCCTTATCGACTTTATGTGCATCAAAGAAGAGATTTAAAAAATATATACCCATGAGGATTCTAGTCTAGGTGTTTATCTCTGTATTCACATACTTCACATAATCCATCAATAAAACTATTCATTAGGTATTCTAAAGAATATGACATCAATTAATCAGATCCATTGTCCAATATTGAATGGATCATGAGTTTTTCATTAAATATAGACGTGAACGTCGTTTATAGTAAATGAAAACGCATCTTTCATCAAATATTCAACAATAATGTGTTATAAGAAGACATTAATAAAAACATATTATCAAGGTGATCCATATATGGTGAATTACTTATAAATGTCCACCATTCACATGATACATAGATATAGTCAAGCATATTTTTTTTGAAATGTAGAATCCTCCATAAATTTACCAAGAATAATCTATATATTCTTTTTCTATCATTAATCTATATTAATAATAGGTCATGGTATATAATACATAAATACATACCCATAGAACATCTATAATATATAGTATATCATGATTAAATTAGGATAAATCATCAAAAATCATGATCCATTTATTATTTATGAATAAAGGATAAATTCACTATTGGATCCATATCGAAACAGAAAATATATTATAGGCCCTTGAAAATCACTCAAAAAAAGCGTAATTTATTTTCCATATTGAGAGAACCAATCCTTCTAGAAACAAAAAATCAAACCGATATTAAATAAAAAATGAGATATGAATGGTAGATCCCAAGAGACAATGGGACATGTGTCTAATTAAAAATATTGGGTGTGTGTCAAAATTTTGTAATAAATATGTGTTAATATCAAGTGGAGTTAATATTCATGGGGTGAATTTAATACACCCTAAACATGGCTAAATCAGTACACTTATGACTAGCCCCCTACTAGCTAGTGATCTAAAGAGAACCACATGGGCTCTTTAAGCACAACTGGTGGTCCAGTACAACCACAACATTGGGTTAGTGGGTAACAAATAATTACCTACGTCTTTCCAATATTATTTTATAGTTGGAATCAATTTATATTCCAACTAGTGGGGTCAACAGATTTTGAATTGCTATTATAACCCAACTGGATTCCCAATGGGTTTTCCAGGCTATTCAAAGGAATATTTGTGGCCTCCACAATTCTGTGTCTCTAAAAAACAATCCAACAATTAATTCTATAACAAATTTTTAATAAAAAATTTTATCTTAAAAACACATTATAGGGAAGAAAAAAATATAATGATTCTTTTTTAAAACTCAAAACATCTCATACACCAAATTTAATAATGAATGATTCAATTGAATTTTGAGTTAAAATAAATTATTATTAATATATGTTTTTTAGGCTGTAAAAAATTTCAATACTATTATTTATTAAAAAAGTAATATATAAGGGGTGAGTTATGATTTTAAAAAATAAAATTGGTGATTTATGATTTACGTGAAAATATATTAAAAAAGGGTTGTTAGCTGTGGGATTGAAATGGGTAAACATTGCATTGATTTCATCCTATATAAATGTCCAATTATAATTTTAAAAAAATAGATATGAATATGAGTGAAATGAAATAGATTCAAATTCATACTCTAAAATATGTGAATTGAATAGAGAGGGTCACATTATTTAAAATAATAATATTGAAATCATATAAAAACAAATTTAACTATTACAACAAATATAAAATAATTTAAATGTATGAAACATTATTAACATTTAAATAATGATTAAATATACTAGTATAGATTATGTCACATCTAACCCACACAACCCATACAGTGAATAAAATCACTCAATCCATGTTTCAATAGTCTCACCATTATTATATCTAAAAATTAAAAATGGTCCATCTAATTATAATAATAAATATAGTAAATGAAATCATGTTTCTTGAAAAGTAGACACAAACTTCTCTATGGTTATAAGTTTCTAGGGCTTTTCTTATATATGTTTTGCCTTATGAATATTCATATTCCAATCTAATTCATGAGAAATGAATGATCAAGATTTTTTGTTTATTATGTTTTTCTAAACGTACTCTTTTATTTTGTATAAATTTATAACTTATCATGCTTTTTTAATTGGTAATTAGCATGAAAAAACATAAAAAGACAACATAAAATGGAATGTGAGGGTAAATAATGGTATGTGTTGTGCAGGTATTATGAAAAAAATAATTGTTCTTTATTTTATGTAATGTTATTTTTTGTATATTTTTTTAATAAAATATTAAATATAATCTATTTAAAAATATTGTAGTAAATGAAATGGGATTTTACTGGGAATAAGTGTAATTAAAAACTTGTTATTCTTGTATTGATTTTAATGTTATTTTAAAATAAAAAAATGTAATGTAATTTTTAAAGAGTATATCTAGTTTTATGGTACATCAAATATATTTTAATCAAGTGTATATTTATTCTAATATTATAGTGGTATTTGATCCTTTATGATTTAAGTAACATCTATTTTATGTCATCATAATTCTATGATCACCTTATTTTTCAGGGAATTTCATTCTACAAAAAATTGGAATTGTTATTTTGTTGTGTGATTGAACCATGATGAATATTTTAATAATGATTAATGTTTATAATTAATGGGTTTTTAAATAATATATATGTGTAATATTATTTTTTAGGGAATATTTAGAGAATAATCATGGAAATATAACTATTTATTGATTTTTGTGGTTTTGGTTATGATATATTGTTGTGGTTGTGGATAGATAATGTAGAGATAAAAAAGTGAATTGTTATGGGAATGAGTGCCTGATTTCACCACGTGATTATCATGATGTGTGGGAAGAGTATTATGAGGTGACATTGTACATAATTTTGGATATTTTCATGGTGATGATTATATTATGGGGATGTTTGTGTGGAAATGGAGAGAAAACATGGGATTTTGTTACTGATTCCTAGCGGTATGAAATTAAGAAAAGAAATAAATAAAAAAATTGATTTTTGAAAGGAATAATATATCCTGGGCTGTTAATTTAACAGGTAAGTGCATTGTATGATTTTATTTAATTTTTTTTAATTTACCAATAAATTGAATGATGATATCTTATAATATAAAGGATTTCAAGACTATAGTTGATGGGTGTTATGTGATTTATCATTAAATGTGTTATTAACAATATTAAGTAATGTAACATAAATATAAATGATGAATATAAATTGGTTTAATGGTATGATTATTTGTGTGGTTTCAAATTATTATAGTTTTTAGTTTTACAAAAATTTGTTTCTAAAAGAATTTTAAAGGAAATTATGGTTTTTGAGGGGTACTGATAATGTGATAGTGGGATTTATGTGTGATTATATGGTATTTCATGTGTACCACTAGGTTGGGTTTATAGGAATATTTACATATGTATTTACTTTTTAATTCTAAATAGACCCCACCGGACATGAATATTCTATTTTGAAACCCAAATGTTTGGGGTATTTTCCCAAATATCCCAATTTGTGAGGTCAGATGGATAACTACACCCTTTTCCTTCTCTTCCACCAGTTATTTTTTTTTTCATAGTTTATGGTGATGATTTATTATAATGGAAATGCTGGTGGTAATTATAGATGATTATGTAAAAATTGGTGGCGATTCATTATAATGATGGAATGGTTAGTGTAAATGTTTACTAGAGACATTATTAGCAGGGATCATTTAATATAGATGGAGGGATAAATTTTGATGTCATTAAAGTTCATGACACCCTAATACTCTATAATTATCTTGATGAGGTTGATATAAAAGGTATTAGAGCATATAAGGTTTATATTGGGATTTGAAAGTAGAAAACTAATGGTGAAGTTGTTTGGGTGGCATAATTATATTTTAATATAATTACGTTTTTATACTAGTATGTGGTAATTGGTGAGTGAGAATTTGTGAGGTTGGAAATGAGTAGTTGACATAATAGGTGCATGTTTGTTTTACCCAATATTAATAATAGTTGTATTATTCTATTCTAACATTTTCATGATAGATCCTAAGGTGGATCTTATTATGTATACTTGTTTTACTCACTACTATATAGATATTTTAATTGATTTACATGGATTTGGTTAAAGATATGGGTAACACTAGCATGGAGTTAGGAGATTCTATTTATTCTCCTAAGAGACACCCTATAACCACACATAATATCATGATTTTAAACACATATACATTACATGTGGGTTTGCTTACCAACTGAGGTGACCCAAGTTGAACATGTGATTATTTTAAATCATTTACAAATGTTAAATATTACAAAATATAAATAATCACACATTCCCATGAATTGATGTAACACCTGAGACATTTATGAGAAATATTTTGTTTTTATGTTATCAAAGTAATCTTTCACTACACACAACACTAGCTTGGCTTTCTTTACATGCAATCGCGTCCTCCCTCGATAGATTGTGTCGTATGCAATACCGAGTTTCACTAAACAAAGATATGCTATTAAAATATTATAAAAACTGGCCTTTATGAATCATAATACCCACTTTTTGAAATTTTGTAATTTTTATTTTTCAAAACGGACTTTATTTTTGGATTCAGAATATCGAAATTAGCCGAGGGAGAAATTTTGGTATATTTATGAAAACATTCAATTTTTGATGAATAGTGAAAACACTGTGTTACTATTTAAAAACCGAATTTTTATTTAAATAATTATTTATTTCATTTAAATTTATTTTAGGTCAAAATTGATACATAATACCTATATAAGTTCAATGAAATTCATTGGAGTCATTTTATAATAATTTTCAATTTATAAAAAAATTTATTGAACTTTTCACCGTCTTTTACACACCTCCTAGGAGAATTTTCAAATTCTCATAAAACCGAATTTCACTGCTTCTGTGAGTGGAATTTCAAAAATCTGAGAGACATGGTTAATATCAATGACTAAAATGTTGTTCAATGAGATTAAAATAATATTTGGTGAATAGTAACTTTTTACTTTTTTTAACCACGATTAAAAGTAAATAGAGTAATTAAGGGTAAAAATTATATTATTATTACCCTAACACATGAACTAATTCTATTGGATAAGTGTAATTCGACAAAAAAAAACTTTAGAAATAAAATATGACCATTTAGGCCCACATGGATTAGATTAGAAAATTTAATATTAATTTATTTCAAGAAGGGTTAAAATGGTTAAAATCAAAATTTAATAAGTAAATAATTTTTAATATAGGGTTATACAAAAGATAAATTTGACTATAAATATTCATTAGAAAGATAAAACGATTTCATACATAAAGGTATTTTATTTATAAATTTTATACATTAAATAATTTAATTTATTTATGACACAATGATGATGCAATAAATATCTTATTAATGAAATATTAACATAATTGATGTTATAAATACCCAAATAAATGTAATTTGAGACTTTTTATGAATTACACTAATTTTATATGTTAATATGACATGTTATTATTGATTTAAGTAACGTTTTTGGAACAAATATTTCTGTTATGATTTTCACAAAAATCAATTACCAAATAGTGTCATAATTGACATAAAATTGTTATTTAAAAAAATATTATATTATTAATTGTAATTTTATTACTAAAAATATAATGTTCGGATAAATGACTTAGATAAGGTTATATATATTAATAATAAACAACTTGGTGTTGGTTTGTCTTGTTATAGTAAGTTTCTTAACCTTATAGTGTAAGAAAACAAAAAGACTTCGTAAAAGTTAAATTATCTTACTTAAAGTTAAATCTAAATGATAAGGTTAAAATAGATACCTAAACATGCCTAAATTCTATTTGATGAGAGGATTTCGACCTATACCCACCTTATCTTAGAAATAAATAAATTTGGATCTATTAAAAATTGAATATGACTTTATAATAAAATAGTATTTTTCGTTTTTCCAAAGGTGCCCCTCTCCTCCCTTATAAAAGGGAACCTCCTCCCTCTCTTCCTTACATCACATTGATCCTTCAAGCTTGGCCAAAACCTGCCCAATTATCTACTAAAATTCCCTAGAAACATCCTAGAGGTCCTGGTCTTCTTCAAAGACCAATTTCAGTGCCCTAAGTGGAGCTCTCAAAGAGGCGCTTCAAAGAAGAGGTAATGTCCGTTACCGATTCTTTCAACTTTATTTCTTCTTCCATTGTTTCATTATGAAGTAATAACATCAGTATCAATCATATAATGGTATTTTATTATATGTTTTAAACAACCATATTTCCCCATCTATCCATCCTACGGAAAACGAAATCATCCCCCGTGTGTACATAGAGAATCTCGTCTCCACGCCGTGGTGTATTAAATTATTCACCACCACCTTACATGGATAGGTATAATGGTGTAAATAATAACTATATATGATTATTTTAAAGTTATATTGATTCTGAAAAAGTATGCATACACTCCAATAAAATTCCACGATCATGTGAAGGATATCATCACTTGTGCGTACGTATGGAATACCATCTCCACGATGTGATGCGACTAGTTCTACATGATCTTCATTACATAATGATTATATAAATGATCTGAATGAATGAATATGATATATATTACACTAATACCATTCTTGAAATGAGTTATCTATAACCTAAAGATAACAATATGAATTTATTCGACAAAACATGGATAAGAACAAAAAGTAATAAATACCTGAATAACATGTAATAATGAAATATTACTAATAAATAACTAAGAATATGGCCATATATGATATAATAACAATGATTATGATTCTAGGATAAGTAAATGACATTATTTAAATCATTAAACAGGAGGTTTGGACACTTATGAAGCAAATCAGACGTAAGGTAATGGAAAATCTCGCAATCTCAATTTTTATCTGAGATTGTTAATACTTCAGAATTTACTGGGGAATAATTATCATCAACATCCATGTTTAATCAATATCTAATATTATTTCTACCTAATAAATTGTTTACTTCCAATTTTACCCTTCTTTGAGTTTTTAGTAAAAGATATGAAAGGAATCTTTTGTCGTTTTTCGTACGAGGTACTTTTTGACAATTCTGACAAAAGTACGAGAGGAATGTTTTTTTATCTTATACGACATAAATGGATTTTTAAAAAATTATTTCCAAGATTATTACTTTAAAAGTTTTTAAGATTATTTTTAATCAGCTTCTTTTAGTTTAAAATTGTATGACATGTTAAGAAAGGAAAAATCTTTTTGAAGTAAAAGAATATTTTCCTCAAGAATTGAGTTCAAGTGTTTTATCAAAATTATTTTCCATCTAAGATAATATAGGGTTCTGTTTCTATCCCTATTATTACATTGGTTTGATTATGTTGTGATGGGATTATTTTTATGAATTCTTTTATCTTATATGAATTGTTTTTTGATGTCATGATGTTTAAGAATCCCATTTTTATTACAAGGGTTATGCAATGATGTATGATTTATGATTTTGTGGAACACATAAGAATGGTATCATTATGAGATAGGTGGGACCTATATCTCCCTCCAATGCATTGGGTAAATATTTATATCTCATGAGATAGACATCGCTGGAATGGAAGGTTAGACCGGTTCAGTGAAATATGACTGAAATGATGAGTGAACAAGGTTCAGAAATGGACTTTGTCCACTAACATAGTCTTGGAAATGAGTATTGACTACTAAGAAATGTTTCTCTATGATTATGTATGTATGCCACAAAGTTTCATGTTTTACGTTATGATTATAGGGATTACATTTCACTACTATGATTTATCCCATGTTATGAAATTATGGTCTCTTTTGCAGGTTAGGATTTCCAAAATGTTATGTTTTTCTGTATATGATGTGATTGATATTTCTATTGTTTACCCTTACTGAGCATTTGAGCTCACCCTTTTGTATGTTTTCTTTCCCCAGGTCAGGAAAATTTTATTAAGTATGATATTCCAAAAGGGTCTATAGATATGATAAAATAAATGGGAGACAATCTAGATGCTTTATGAACAAGTTTTTTATATTTCCCAGTTTCAAAAGACACTATACCTATACGGTCCTTTAATGGTTTTGTTATATGTTGTAATAAGTGTGATTCAATTTTGAATTATTAACAATGTATGTAAATTATGGGTTGTTATATTTGGTATTAGAGGGAGGTTATAGTCAACCTTTGGAAACTAGGATGTGTAGTAAGAACCCAATGGATAAGTCTAAGCATAGAACACAATCTTAGTGTTTTAGAAATGGCCATGAACAACCTATGATAAGATCTTAAGTGTGAAATTTTATTCTTTATTATGTGTTTTTCTATTATAATTAGTTTTTCTCACACTATTCTTCTTTGTTTTAGTCAATGGCTGGAACTCGAAGGAATTGTGTTAATGCAGAATGCGACGGGAAATGCAATGATTGACCCCTGAGCAACAAAATGTTATGGGAGCTGGAATGAAAAATCTTGTAGCCATGGTCACACAACTTCCTCAAGCTATGAATCATGCAGGACTTCCAAATGAGCAATGAAAGGAGAAACATTCTGTTGATTCCTTATAGAGGCAGCATCCACCCTCATTCAGCGGGTATATTGATCCATTAGTGGCTGAACAATGGATCAGTACCACTAAAATGATATATTTAGTTCTTCAATGTTCTGAACATGATAAATTCATCTTAGAAGTGTATCGTATGGAAGGAGATGATTATCAATGGTAGAATCTTATTAAGAATACGATGAAAAGAAATGAAATTGAGGCCATGGAGTGGGATGAGTTCAACAATTTATTTTTCAATAAGTACTTCCCTGGTATTCTTTGAAAAAATATGGAGAATGATTTTCTCGAACTGAAGCAAAAGGATGATGAATCTGTTGGTACCTATGAAGCAAATTTTACAAGACTTTAAAGGTACACTTCTGGTATTATTATCCAACCTGAGGGTATGATCGTTCTATTCTTTAGTGGCTTAAAACCAAGTCTTCGAAATGCGTTATCCATAAGGGACTTCAGTAGCTATGAGGAAATAGTTCGATGTGCTCTCAAAGTTGTGATGGAGATTGAAGTAACCCATCAGTCATATGGGTTTGATAAGAAGAGGAAAATGGAATTCAAAAGAAAATCTAAAGAGTACACTAAAAAGAAGATCAGTTTTCCCTTATGATCAAAGTGTAGAATGAAACATGGAGGAAATTGACTTAAGGGGACAATAAAATTTTATATGTGTGGAAAAGATGGTCATCGGGCAATGGAATGTCAAAATAATGGGAAGAAAATGTCCAATGATTCAAACAAAGGAAGGGATATATAGAATGAACCTACTACACTTCAATGTTTCAAGTGCAAGGAGATGGGGCATTATTCCAATCAATGCCCAAATCCGAGGGTTGATGATGATGATCGACGTCAACAAACTCTTAAGGCTAAAGACAATGGAATGACACATGCAATTACAATCGGTGATGTGGATTACGACAATGAAGTGGTGAGAGGTACACTTACCATCAACTCTAAAGTAGAAAATGTTTAATTTGATTCTAGATCCACCCACTCTTTTATTTCTGAAGAATTTTCTATGTTTATCGCCATATTACCTCAACAATTAGATGTTGAGTTGGATGTGACAAATCCTAATGGCTCAACTGTAACACCCCAAGATTTCATAGTGTGTTATTTCTTCAAAATAATTCAATAAATTGCACTACACGCAACACCGAGTTCAATTGCACCATGACTTACCAAAAAAAAAGCCATTAAAAGAGGTCATGAATAGCATTAACTACATTTTTAACTTTATATAATCCTTATAATTTTAGAATCCATATTATGAGTTTCTTAGTCATAATGCAAGAACAGATTCATTTTCAGTGTTGCACTTTTATCAACATTAATAGTGAAACCTATTTAAATAAAATATTTTAAACTATCTGAATAAATTTGGACAAAAAAAAATTTAAAATGAAACATCCCAAGCTTCCACGATACGCTTTCCTTTGAATAAAATAGTAGCGTGTGTTGTACGCAACCTTGAGTTTTAACACACGCCACAACCAATCAAACTAGCCGTTATGAATAGTAATACCTAAATTTTGAAATTATATATATTTTATATTTTGAAATGGACTTCATTTTTGTATTTGGAATATCGAATTTAGCCTAAGGTGAAATTTTGGTACTTTTCGGATAACTTTCATATTTTGATGAATAGTGAAAATTACTAAATTTTAATTAAAAACAACTTTTTTAATCAAAGTAATTAATAGTGATAAATTATTAATTTGAGTGGTTTTAAAGTATATTTAGAATATATTTTTACAATTTAATATAATTTTGGTCATTAGACATAATTTTACAATTAAACCGAACATAAACAAGTGTCAATCTTTTGATAGTTATTATCTCTTAAAAACACGCTTTTTGTTTTGACAGCGGGAATTAATTTTAAATTAATTTCTGCCACTTCTATGTTTTGAATTTAGAAAAATGGATTCCATATTTGGAATCAGGATGTTCAAATTGTGTAAATAGGTAACTTTTATTTTTAGACATTTTGAATAATTACTGCGGTAAATATTTTATTTACCATGGTTAAGGGTAAATCCGGTAAATAAGGGTTAGAAAATAATATTATAATAATACTAAATTACCCTAAAACGTGTCTCAACCCTATTGGTTGATACATGGTCGACCATGGGAATCTTTGGGTCGATTTTGGGACCCCATGGATCAACTTGTAAGTGATAATGACACTTTATTTTAATTAAGTCAAAATGAATACAAAAATGACACAAGCATATATCTTTTAGAAAAACAATTGTTACATAGGGTTATATAAGTTTGCTTTTAGATTATAAATATTCATTAGAAATCTAAAAAGAGTTCCTACATAATGATATTTTATTTATAATTTTTAGACATTATATAATTTATTTTATTTATGACACAATGATGATGCAGTAATTACTATAATAGTGAAAAATTAAAATAATTGATATTATAAATACCCAAATAAATATAATATTAAACTTTTAATGAATTAAACTAATTTTCTAGGATAATATGATATATTAGGATTGATTTAATTGACATTGTTCGGAGTAATCAATCTGTTATGAGTTTCACAAAAATCAACTATTGAATAGTGTCAAAATTGACATAAAAGAGTTCTTAAAACAAATATTATATTATTAATTGATATTAAATTCCTAAAAATCTAAGGTTCGGCCACGAGACTTATATCATGATAGGTTCATCATTAATGTACCACTTGGGGGTCGCTTGGATGTATATAGTATGTTTATTAACCATATTATATAAAAATACAAAGAGACATTGTAAAAGTGAAACTAATTAACTTAGAGTTAATACTTAAAGATAAGGTTAATATAAGTACCCACACCTGTCTAAATTCTATTTTTTGAGTGGTTTTCGACCTAGCCTTACCTTAAACGTTTAATAATAAGCTTTGGAGCCATTAGAAACCGAATATGAATTTATTATAAATTAATATTTCTAGCTTTTCCAAAGGTGCCCCTCACCCCTCTTATAAAAGGGCACTCCTCCTTCTCATTTATTCACACCTTCAAAGCCTTTTGGTTCGGCCAAACTCTGCACAAATACTCTCCCAACATCCCTCACTACAACCTAGAGGCCTTATTTTGATCTGAAAGCCAACCTAAAGATCCCTTTTGATCAAATCAAAAGGAAGAACCCGAAGAAGAGGTAATGATTTCACCACCCTTTTCCAAGTTCCTTTCTTCTTCCACTTCCTCTTTCTTTGTTCTTACCATTCTAAAATAATAACTCCAGTATCTTACATATACTGTGATGTTATTATAAATATGGTACAACCATATTCAGTATTCTATCCACCCTTTGAATAACATGTCACCATACGTGCGTACGTACGGTTTACCGTCTCCACGTCGTGGTGTAATTGCTATTCAATATATTATTATTTGGATGGGTATAATAATGATGTGTAACTCATGTAAATAATAAATATAACATGTTAATGATTCTGTATATATGATATACCATCCATTTATATATTATTTTAATATCAAAAGAATGATATTGTCGCTCGTGCGTACGTACGGACTATCGTCTCCACGAACGCGATGAGATTCATTCTCCATCATATCCATTCAAGTATAATTATCATTTGATGATTTAAAAATGATGTTTAAGGACTAGATATCATTCTGGATATGAATAAGATACAACAACCATGGCTTATGTAACAAAACATATAAAAGAAAATGAGTAAGTTAACTCCCGAAACGATGATAATTCTAAGATATTATTAACAAATCAATGTTAAAAGATCATATATGATATCATATTATTATATATGATTCTTGTATAATTTAATAACAAATATTTCACCATTATACAGGAGTTTAACCTACCCCAACCAAGTAAAAGTACAAGGTAAGGGTTTACTTTACAACCTCTTCATTATCCAAGGTTGTTTATACGTAATAATCTACTGGGATCTCTTTATCATCCACATCCATGTTTCTTAAAAATGCATTTCAAAACATTTTTACTATTTAATAGAATATGAGTTAAAGTCATTTATACCCTTTTTGACTTTTATAAGTGGTTTATAAAGGAATCTTTCGGTCGTTTTCAAAATAAGGTCCTTTTTAACCTTTTCGACAGAATTAAGGTAAGAATGTTTTTTGAACTTATACGGCGGGTGCGGCTATTTTCCGCCGTTATAAAATCTTCAAAGCGTCCCTTAAAAGCTTATAAGAATATTTTCAAAGAAAATGTTTTATTTTATATGGATCTTAAATTATTTCAAAATAAAAGGAGATATTTCTTTAAAAAGAATTTTGATTTCATCTATGTCAACATCTTTGATGGATTTTAAGATTATTTGAAGTTGATTTATTATGATACAAAAATTCTATATTGTATTGAAGGTTTTGTGATATGTTTGACTGTGGATGTGCTATTTTTATACCATTCATAGTTTATGGTGAAAGTATTGACATTTCGTATGCTAGTTTTAATACGAATTTTTATGTTATGTTTAAACCTTTTCATATGGGAATGCATTGGTCTTAATATGTGATGGGTGGAGCCCGCTATAGCTCCTCGATGCATCGGTAGGTCTCATGAGACATACTAGTGTCTTGGCACAATGCCTTGACAAAATCTTATTTGTAGTCTTGGCACAAGGCCTTGGCTATGTGGTTATGATAGTCTGGCATTATGCATTCCAACATTATGAAAGTGGTTATTGATTTTTGCATGTGATTATTCGATTAGTAGAATATCCATGTGAATAAGTAAATGGAATTATTTCAAATTATTTATTCCATACAATGTTGAAAGTTCATATTTAAAAGGCTTTTGTTACAGTTATACATTGCCTTAAATGTTTATTCTTATTTATGAAAGTTTCCGCTATATTGTTATCCTTACTGGGCATTTGAGCTCACCCCTTTTCTATGTTTTATTTTTACCAGGATGTGAAGAAGTAAGTTATGAATGACCTGCAGGGATTTTATGAGGGGTTAATAGTGTGGATTATGGAAACATTATGTTGTTGTAGTAGTTTTTCATTTTATTATGTAATGTAAAACTTATGAATATATCTAGTGTTTCCAAGGCTACTAAACCAATCGGTCTTTCGAGATTTGATCTTTCTTGTGATCATGCCAATGTTACGAAGTAATGCACCGACTCTGGGTAGCTGGGGTCGGGGCGTTACAGTTGGTATTAGAGAAAGTTTAGTACAATCCTTGGAATCTAGATTTAGATAAACTCTGATTAGAGCACGCAGACCTAAGATGAACTTTGAGGATTAGTGTAGAAGAACTTCCTAGAATTTTGGTATTGTAGAGATTTTGTGAGTTTTCCGAGCAATACATCCATGTCTGGATACGAGCAGGTAGAGGCGGCTCTGGCACAGATGTACCTAGGGGTAAAACCCGAAAACACCGCTTTGAGCTAGACTCGAACGGGAACTGGTGCACGACAACGGGCCTTGCTGCACTCTTGGTTACAACACTCCCGGGGGATATGCTTAGGATAATTCTCATTTTCTTTACAAACCATTATGAAGGGTTTATGAGTATATACTTCCTCAAAGAAAACATTTTTATGATTATGGATTATATCCATAAATAGTTCAATTTATGTTAAGTGTTTTATAAGTATGGGATTATGTATTTTGACTCATAAACTAATCTAGTTTATGCCATTGTTTAGAAATGGCGCCCAGTAGAAGGAATGATAACTCCAGAAATGCACATGATCCAAAGAGAAGGAAGGATCATATCTTTCATGGTCTTAAGTTAGAATTTATAAGAGAAATAGTCTCCCATGTATTATCATCATATGAAGAAATAATATCATGTATTGATAAGATAAGTAAAGAGATTACTGAGTCCTATGGCTTTGAAGGGAAGCAAGAGAAGAAAAGGATAGAAGAGAGAAAGATGGATAAAGGGAAGAGGGAAAAGAAGAATTTTCCCATATGTGGTAACTGTGGAAAGAAACACCCTGGAACTTGCCTGAAAGGAATGGGAGTTTGTTATAAGTGTGGAGGAAAAGGGCACAAAGTACGTGACTGCAAGGGTAAGGAAATGGTTTCAAATGTACAATGCTTCATTTGCAAGGAGTTTGGACACTACGCGAACCTATGTCCCAGTCATCAGAATATTCCGCAAATGATGTTATTAGATAATAATCAAGTTATGATACTACCACAGATGAAGAGGAATGATTAGAGTTCTTATGTTGATTATGTCAATTGAGTGTTGTATCAACAATGTACATGTTATAATAATTATGGAGTATATAAGGATTGTACTGCAGTACTATTTCATTAAGGACTTGAGATTGTGTGGATCAATGAAAAGTGACTCAATAGCAGGATAAATTTTTGGAAAATATATGGTTGAGAGAATGATAAATCATAATATAATTCTGATACTGAGGTAGTGATTTTGGAATAATATGTGATTGTTTTGGATAAATTATATTGGATATTCTTGACTACCTTGGAACTGATTAATGATTTGTATATTCCATCATTGTTGGGGTTTAAAACATTTTTGGATTGATGATGTATATCCAGCATTCTATATGGAATAAGGGAGCATAAATGTAATCAATAAGGAATATGGTAATACATGATGAAGGTATTCATACGCTATTACGGGGTAAAAAGGATATACATTATGTTTACATTCCTTATAAATGTTGGACTGTGAGTTTGGAAAGAAGTATTTTGGATAGTTCTAGTTTGGATTATTTTGGATTGCCATAAAAGGACAACCCGGAGGTCGGGCGGCAACCCGTCGCGTCCGGCAAGGCTGCGAGACTTGAACCCGCAACCGAATGGCGACAAGGGTGTATCACCTACCACTGGCCCACGAGATGTCCTGGATTAAATAATGTAGTTTTTATTAAAAGATCTTTTAGATGAATTATAAATTCGTTTATTTTGGAACCCTATACGAATAGTGTAAATAGAATTTTTTTTTACATTCTATTATCTTTTAGAGTGAAAGATGAGTATATGGTAGAAATTTATTAATGGATAAAACTCTAATTATAAAGTAAGTATATCTCCATATGATCTTAGCCAATCTCATAAAAAATTCCTCAATATTAAGAAAAGCAAATTAGAACAAAAATGTTTTCCTAGATGGTACCTTAAATCATCACTAATTTATGGCTTTGGGATTGTTGGCCTTTTCCTAGCCATGTTCTCTACCACTATCCATCAGGTAATTGATGGTTATATTTTTCTTCCATATCCATATTTTCTTACATGGAACCCTAGTATGTGTTATTTTTGGTAATCTTCATACTTTAGACTCTTTATTTTAAATAGAGGCCTCGTTAATTCATTTTTCGATGTGGGATTTCAACTAAGATATTTTGAAACGTCAAAAATGTGTTATCCCAATACCCTATATTTTGTTGAACCGATGGTACTTCAAATCATCATAGATTGCTGATTTTAAGGACCTCAATTATACACTTGTTTGTGATTGATGACCTCAATCACTACCTATAAATATTTACGTTTTCCTCCGATTATATGTCTCTAATTGCCACCAATGTTCTCCTAATCAAGATCATAATTTGGTGGTGACCCTTTCATTTCTCTTTTCCTCATATTAAGACTAAATTTTAGTAACCCAATTTCTGATGTGGGTTTTCCCACAAATATATTATCTATTTTCAACCTTTTATTTTCGAAGAAAAATTTCAAATTGCGAGGACGCAATTTATTGAAGGAGGGGAGAATGTAACACCCCAAGATTTCATAGTGTGTTATTTCTTCAAAATAATTCAATAACTTACACTACATGCAACACCGAGTTCAATTGCACCATGACTTACAAAAAAAAAAGCCATTAAAAGAGGTCATGAATAGAATTAACTACATTTTTAACTTTATATAATCCTTATAATTTTAGAATCCATATTATGAGTTTCTTAGTCATAATGCAAGAACAAATTCATTTTCAGTATTGCACTTTTATCAACTTTAATAGTGAAACCTTTTTAAATAAAATATTTTAAACTATCTGAATGAATTGGGACAAAAAAAAAATTTAAAATGAAATATCCCAAGCTTCCACGGTACGCTTTCCTTTGAATAAAATAGTAGCGTGTGTTGTACACAACCTTGAGTTTTAACACACGCCACAACCAATCAAACTAGCCGTTATGAATAGTAATACCTAAATTTTGAAATTATATATAATTTTATATTTTGAAATGGACTTCATTTTTGGATTTGGAATATCGAATTTAGCCTAAGGTGAAATTTTGGTACTTTTCGGATAACTTTCATATTTTGATGAATAGTGAAAATTACTAAATTTTAATTAAAAACAACTTTTTTATTCAAAGTAATTAATAGTGATAAATTATGAATTTGAGTGGTTTTAAATTATATTTAGAATATATTTTTACAATTTAATGTAATGTTGGTCATTAGACATAATTTTACAATTAAACCGAACATAAACAAGTGTCAATCTTTTGATAGTTATTATCTCTTAAAAACACGCTTTTTGTTTTGACAGCGGGAATTAATTTTAAATTAATTTCTGCCACTTCTGTGTTTTGAATTTAGAAAAATGGATTCCATATTTGGAATCAGGATGTTCAAATTGTGTAAATAGGTAACTTTTATTTTTAGACATTTTGAATAATTACTGCGGTAAATATTTTATTTACCATGGTTAAGGGTAAATCCGGTAAATAAGGGTTAACAAATAATATTATAATAATACTAAATTACCCTAAAACGTGTCTCAACCCTATTGGTTGATACATGGTCGACCATGGGAATCTTTGGGTCGATTTTGGGACCTCATGGATCCACTTGTAAGTGATAATGACACTTTATTTTAATTAAGTCAAAATGAATACAAAAATGACACAAGCATATATCTTATAGAAAAACAATTGTTACATAGGGTAATATAAGTTGGATTTTAGATTATAAATATTCATTAGAAACCTAAAAATATTTCCTACATAAAGATATTTTATTTATAATTTTTAGACATTATATAATTTATTTTATTTATGACACAATGATGATGCAGTAATTACTATAATAGTGAAAAATTAAAATAATTGATATTATAAATACCAAAATAAATAAAATATGAAACTTTTAATGAATTAAACTAATTTTCTAGGATAATATGATATATTAGGATTGATTTAATGGACTTTGTTCGAAGTAATCAATCTGTTATGAGTTTCACAAAAATCAACTATTGAATAGTGTCAAAATTGACATAAAAGAGTTCTTAAAACAAATATTATATTATTAATTGATATTAAATTCCTAAAAATCTAAGGTTCGGCCAAGAGACTTATATAATGATAGGTTCATCATTAATGTACCACTTGGGGGTCGCATGGATGTATATAGTAAGTTTATTAACCATATTATATAAAAATACAAAGAGACATTGTAAAAGTGAAACTAATTAACTTAGAGTTAATACTTAAAGATAAGGTTAATATAAGTATCCAAACCTGTCTAAATTCTATTGGTTGAGTGGTTTGCTACCTATCCCCACATTAACCTTTGAATAATAAGCTTTGGAGCCATTAGAAACCGAATATGAATTTATTATAAATTAATATTTCTAGCTTTTCCAAAGGTGCCCCTCACCCCTCTTATAAAAGGGCACTCCTCCTTCTAATTTCTTCACACCATCAAAGCCTTTTGGTTCGGCCAAACTCTTCACAAATACTCTCCCAACATCCCTCACTACAACCTAGAGGCCTTATTTTGATCAGAAAGCCAACCTAAAGATCCCTTTTGATCAAATCAAAAGGAAGAACCCGAAGAAGAGGTAATGATTTCACCACCCTTTTCCAAGTTCCTTTCTTCTTCCACTTCCTCTTTCTTTGTTCTTACCATTCTAAAATAATAACTCCAGTATCTTACATATACTGTGATGTTATTATAAATATGGTACAACCATATTCAGTATTCTATCCACCCTTTGAATAACATGTCACCATACGTGCGTACGTACGGTTTACCGTCTCCACGTCGTGGTGTAATTGCTATTCAATATATTATTATTTGGATGGGTATAATAATGATGTGTAACTCATGTAAATAATAAATATAACATGTTAATGATTCTGTATATATGATATACCATCCATTTATATATTATTTTAATATCAAAAGAATGATATTGTCGCTCGTGCGTACGTACGGACTATCGTCTCCACGAACGTGATGAGATTCATTCTCCATCATATCCCTTCAAGTATAATTATCATTTGATGATTTAAAAATGATGTTTAAGGACTAGATATCATTCTGGATATGAATAAGATACAACAACCATGGCTTATGTAACAAAACATATAAAAGAAAATGAGTAAGTTAACTCCCGAAACGACGATAATTCTAAGATATTATTAACAAATCAATGTTAAAAGTTCATATATGATATCATATTATTATATATGATTCTTGTATAATTTAATAACAACTATTTCACCATTATACAGGAGGTTAACCTACCCCAACCAAGTAAAAGTACAAGGTAAGGGTTTACTTTACAACCTCTTCATTATCCAAGGTTGTTTATACGTAATAATCTACTGGGATCTCTTTATCATCCACATCCATGTTTCTTAAAAATGCATTTCAAAACATTTTTACTATTTAATAGAATATGAGTTAAAGTCATTTATACCCTTTTTGACTTTTATAAGTGGTTTATAAAGGAATCTTTCGGTCGTTTTCAAAATAAGGTCCTTTTTAACCTTTTCGACAGAATTAAGGTAAGAATGTTTTTTGAACTTATACGGCGGGTGCGGCTATTTTCCGCCGTTATAAAATCTTCAAAGCGTCCCTTAAAAGCTTATAAGAATATTTTCAAAGAAAATGTTTTATTTTATATGGATCTTAAATGATTTCAAAATAAAAGGAGATATTTCTTTAAAAAGAATTTTGATTTCATCTATGTCAACATCCTTTGATGGATTTTAAGATTATTTGAAGTTGATTTATTATGATACAAAAATTCTATATTGTATTGAAGGTTTTGTGATATGTTTGACTGTGGATGTGCTATTTTTATACCATTCATAGTTTATGGTTAAAGTATTGACATTTCGTATGCTAGTTTTAATACGAATGTTTATGTTATGTTTAAACCTTTTCATATGGGAATGCATTGGTCTTAATATGTGATGGGTGGAGCCCGCTATAGCTCCTCGATGCATCGGTAGGTCTCATGAGACATACTAGTGTCTTGGCACAAGGCCTTGACAAAATCTTATTTGTAGTCTTGGCACAAGGCCTTGGCTATGTGGTTATGATAGTCTGGCATTATGCATTCCAACATTATGAAAGTGGTTATTGATTTTTGCATGTGATTATTCGATTAGTAGAATATCCATGTGAATAAGTAAATGGAATTATTTCAAATTATTTATGCCATAAAATGTTGAAAGTTCATATTTAAAAGGCTTTTGTTACAGTTATACATTGCCTTAAATGTTTATTCTTATTTATGAAAGTTTCCGCTATATTGTTATCCTTACTGGGCATTTGAGCTCACCCCTTTTCTATGTTTTATTTTTACCAGGATGTGAAGAAGTAAGTTATGAATGACCTGCAGGGATTTTATGAGGGGTTAATAGTGTGGATTATGGAAACATTATGTTGTTGTAGTAGTTTTTCATTTTATGATGTAATGTAATACTTATGAATATATCTAGTGTTTCCAAGGCTACTAAACCAATCGGTCTTTCGAGATTTGATCTTTCTTGTGATCATGCCAATGTTACGAAGTAATGCACCGACTCTGGGTAGATGGGGTCGGGGCGTTACAGTTGGTATTAGAGAAAGTTTAGTACAATCCTTGGAAGCTAGATTTAGATAAACTCTGATTAGAGCACGCAGACCTAAGATGAACTTTGAGGATTAGTGTAGAAGAACTTCCTAGAATTTTGGTATTGTAGAGATTTTGTGAGTTTTCCGAGCAATACATCCATGTCTGGATACGAGCAGGTAGAGGCGGCTCTGGCACAGATGTACCTAGGGGTAAAACCCGAAAACACCGCTTTGAGCTAGACTCGAACGGGAACTGGTGCACGACAACGGGCCTTGCTGCACTCTTGGTTACAACACTCCCGGGGGATATGCTTAGGATAATTCTCATTTTCTTTACAAACCATTATGAAGGGTTTATGAGTATATACTTCCTCAAAGAAAACATTTTTATGATTATGGATTATATCCATAAATAGTTCAATTTATGTTAAGTGTTTTATAAGTATGGGATTATGTATTTTGACTCATAAACTAATCTAGTTTATGCCATTGTTTAGAAATGGCGCCCAGTAGAAGGAATGATAACTCCAGAAATGAACATGATCCAAAGAGAAGGAAGGATCATATCTTTCATGGTCTTAAGTTAGAATTTATAAGAGAAATAGTCTCCCATTTATTATCATCATATGAAGAAATAATATCATGTATTGATAAGATAAGTAAAGAGATTACTGAGTCCAATGTCTTTGAAGGGAAGCAAGAGAAGAAAAGGATAGAAGAGAGAAAGATGGATAAAGGGAAGAGGGAAAAGAAGAATTTTCCCATATGTGGTAACTGTGGAAAGAAACACCCTGGAACTTGCCTGAAAGGAATGGGAGTTTGTTATAAGTGTGGAGGAAAAGGGCACAAAGTACGTGACTGCAAGGGTAAGGAAATGGTTTCAAATGTACAATGCTTCATTTGCAAGGAGTTTGGACACTACGCGAACCTATGTCCCAGTCATCAGAATATTCCGCAAATGATGTTATTAGATAATAATCAAGTTCTGATACTACCACAGATGAAGAGGAATGATTAGAGTTCTTATGTTGATTATGTCAATTGAGTGTTGTATCAACAATGTACATGTTATAATAATTATGGAGTATATAAGGATTGTACTGCAGTACTATTTCATTAAGGACTTGAGATTGTGTGGAACAATGAAAAGTGACTCAATAGCAGGATAAATTTTTGGAAAATATATGGTTGAGAGAATGATAAATCATAATATAATTCCGATACTGAGGTAGTGATTTTGGAATAATATGTGATTGTTTTGGATAAATTATATTGGATATTCTTGACTACCTTGGAACTGATTAATGATTTGTATATTCCATCATTGTTGGGGTTTAAAACATTTTTGGATTGATGATGTATATCCAGCATTCTATATGGAATAAGGGAGCATGAATGTAATCAATAAGGAATATGGTAATACATAATGAAGGTATTCATATGCTATTACGGGGTAAAAAGGATATACATTATGTTTACATTCCTTATAAATGTTGGACTGTGAGTTTGGAAAGAAGTATTTTGGATAGTTCTAGTTTGGATTATTTTGGATTGCCATAAAAGGACAACCCGGAGGTCGGGCGGCAACCCGTCGCGTCCGGCAAGGCAGCGAGACTTGAACCCGCAACCGAATGGCGACAAGGGTGTATCACCTACCACTGGCCCACGAGATGTCCTGGATTAAATAATGTAGTTTTTATTAAAAGATCTTTTAGATTAATTATAAATTCGTTTATTTTGGAACCCTATACGAATAGTGTAAATAGAATTTTTTTTTACATTCTATTATCTTTTAGAGTGAAAGATGAGTATATGGTAGAAATTTATTAATGGATAAAACTCTAATTATAAAGTAAGTATATCTCCATATGATCTTAGCCAATCTCATAAAAAATTCCTCAATATTAAGAAAAGCAAATTAGAACAAAAATGTTTTCCTAGATGGTACCTTAAATCATCACTAATTTATGGCTTTGGGATTGTTGGCCTTTTCCTAGCCATGTTCTCTACCACTATCCATCAGGTAATTGATGGTTATATTTTTCTTCCATATCCATATTTTCTTACATGGAACCCTAGTATGTGTTATTTTTGGTAATCTTCATACTTTAGACTCTTTATTTTAAATAGAGGCCTCGTTAATTCATTTTTCGATGTGGGATTTCAACTAAGATATTTTGAAACGTCAAAAATGTGTTATCCCAATACCCTATATTTTGTTGAACCGATGGTACTTCAAATCATCATAGATTGCTGATTTTAAGGACCTCAATTATACACTTGTTTGTGATTGATGACCTCAATCACTACCTATAAATATTTACGTTTTCCTCCGATTATATGTCTCTAATTGCCACCAATGTTCTCCTAATCAAGATCATAATTTGGTGGTGACCCTTTCATTTCTCTTTTCCTCATATTAAGACTAAATTTTAGTAACCCAATTTCTGATGTGGGTTTTCCCACAAATATATTATCTATTTTCAACCTTTTATTTTCGAAGAAAAATTTCAAATTGCGAGGACGCAATTTATTGAAGGAGGGGAGAATGTAACACCCCAAGATTTCATAGTGTGTTATTTCTTCAAAATAATTCAATAACTTACACTACATGCAACACCGAGTTCAATTGCACCATGACTTACCAAAAAAAAAGCCATTAAAAGAGGTCATGAATAGAATTAACTACATTTTTAACTTTATATAATCCTTATAATTTTAGAATCCATATTATGAGTTTCTTAGTCATAATGCAAGAACAGATTCATTTTCAGTATTGCACTTTTATCAACTTTAATAGTGAAACCTTTTTAAATAAAATATTTTAAACTATCTGAATGAATTGGGACAAAAAAAAATTAAAATGAAATATCCCAAGCTTCCACGGTACGCTTTCCTTTGAATAAAATAGTAGCGTGTGTTGTACACAACCTTGAGTTTTAACACACGCCACAACCAATCAAACTAGCCGTTATGAATAGTAATACCTAAATTTTGAAATTATATATAATTTTATATTTTGAAATGGACTTCATTTTTGGATTTGGAATATCGAATTTAGCCTAAGGTGAAATTTTGGTACTTTTCGGATAACTTTCATATTTTGATGAATAGTGAAAATTACTAAATTTTAATTAAAAACAACTTTTTTATTCAAAGTAATTAATAGTGATAAATTATGAATTTGAGTGGTTTTAAAGTATATTTAGAATATATTTTTACAATTTAATATAATGTTGGTCATTAGAAATAATTTTACAATTAAACCGAACATAAACAAGTGTCAATCTTTTGATAGTTATTATCTCTTAAAAACACGCTTTTTGTTTTGACAGCGGGAATTAATTTTAAATTAATTTCTGCCACTTCTGTGTTTTGAATTTAGAAAAATGGATTCAATATTTGGAATCAGGATGTTCAAATTGTGTAAATAGGTAACTTTTATTTTTAGACATTTTGAATAATTACTGCGGTAAATATTTTATTTACCATGGTTAAGGGTAAATCCGGTAAATAAGGGTTAACAAATAATATTATAATAATACTAAATTACCCTAAAACGTGTCTCAACCCTATTGGTTGATACATGGTCGACCATGGGAATCTTTGGGTCGATTTTGGGACCCCATGGATCCACTTGTAAGTGATAATGACACTTTATTTTAATTAAGTCAAAATGAATACAAAAATGACACAAGCATATATCTTATAGAAACACAATTGTTACATAGGGTAATATAAGTTGGATTTTAGATTATAAATATTCATTAGAAACCTAAAAATATTTCCTACATAATGATATTTTATTTATAATTTTTAGACATTATATAATTTATTTTATTTATGACACAATGATGATGCAGTAATTACTATAATAGTGAAAAATTAAAATAATTGATATTATAAATATCAAAATAAATAAAATATGAAACTTTTAATGAATTAAACTAATTTTCTAGGATAATATGATATATTAGTATTGATTTAATGGACTTTGTTCGAAGTAATCAATCTGTTATGAGTTTCACAAAAATCAACTATTGAATAGTGTCAAAATTGACATAAAAGAGTTCTTAAAACAAATATTATATTATTAATTGATATTAAATTCCTAAAAATCTACGGTTCGGCCAAGAGACTTATATAATGATAGGTTCATCATTAATGTACCACTTGGGGGTCGCATGGATGTATATAGTAAGTTTATTAACCATATTATATAAAAATACAAAGAGACATTGTAAAAGTGAAACTAATTAACTTAGAGTTAATACTTAAAGATAAGGTTAATATAAGTATCCAAACCAGTCTAAATTCTATTGGTTGAGTGGTTTGCTACCTATCCCCACATTAACCTTTGAATAATAAGCTTTGGAGCCATTAGAAACCGAATATGAATTTATTATAAATTAATATTTCTAGCTTTTCCAAAGGTGCCCCTCACCCCTCTTATAAAAGGGCACTCCTCCTTCTAATTTCTTCACACCTTCAAAGCCTTTTGGTTCGGCCAAACTCTGCACAAATAATCTCCCAACATCCCTCACTACAACCTAGAGTTATTAGTTTGATCAGAAAGCCAACCTAAGGATACCTTTTGATCAAATCAAACGGAAGAACCCGAAGAAGAGGTAATGATTTCACCACCCTTTTCCAAGTTCCTTTCTTCTTCCACTTCCTCTTTCTTTGTTCTTACCATTCTAAAATAATAACTCCAGTATCTTACATATACTGTGATGTTATTATAAATATGGTACAACCATATTCAGTATTCTATCCACCCTTTGAATAACATGTCACCATACGTGCGTACGTACGGCTTACAGTCTCCACGTCGTGGTGTAATTGTTATTCAATATATTATTATTTGGATGGGTATAATAATGATGTGTAACTCATGTAAATAATAAATATAACATGTTAATGATTCTGTATATATGATATACCATCCATTTATATATTATTTTAATATCAAAAGAATGATATTGTCGCTCGTGCGTACGTACGGACTACCGTCTCCACGAACGCGATGAGATTCATTCTCCATCATATCCATTCTAGTATAATTATCATTTGATGATTTAAAAATGATGTTTAAGGACTAGATATCATTCTAGATATGAATAAGATACAACAACCATGGCTTATGTAACAAAACATATAAAAGAAAATGAGTAAGTTAACTCTCGAAACGACGATAATTCTAACATATTATTAACAAATCAATGATAAAAGATCATATATGATATCATATTATTATATATGATTCTTGTATAATTTAATAACAACTATCTCACCATTATACAGGAGGTTAACCTACCCCAACCAAGGAAAAGTACAAGGTAAGGGTTTACTTTACAACCTCTTCATTATCCAAGGTTGTTTATACGTAATAATCTACTGGGATCTCTTTATCATCCACATCCATGTTTCTTAAAAATGCATTTCAAAACATTTTTACTATTTACTAGAATATGAGTTAAAGTCATTTATACCCTTTTTGACTTTTATAAGTGGTTTATAATGGAATCTTTCGGTCGTTTTCAAAACAAGGTCCTTTTTAACCTTTTCGACAGAATTAAGGTAAGAATGTTTTTTTAACTTATACGGCGGGTGCGGCTATTTTCCACCGTTATAAAATCTTCAAAGCGTCCCTTACAAGCTTATAAGAATATTTTCAAAGAAAATGTTTTATTTTATATGGATCTTAAATGATTTCAAAATAAAAGGAGATATTTCATTAAAAAGAATTTTGATTTCATCTATGTCAACATCCTTTGATGGATTTTAAGATTATTTGAAGTTGATTTATTATGATACAAAAATTCTATATTGTATTGAAGGTTTTGTGATATGTTTGACTGTGGATGTGCTATTTTTATACCATTCATAGTTTATGGTGAATGTATTGACATTTCGTATGCTAGTTTTAATACTAATGTTTATGTTATGTTTAAACCATTTCATATGGGAATGCATTGGACTTAATATGTGACGGGTGGAGCTCGCTATAGCTTCTCGATGCATCGGTAGGTCTCATGAGACAAACTAGTGTCTTGGCACAAGGCCTTGACAAAATCTTATTTGTAGTCTTGGCACGAGGCCTTGGCTATGTGGTTATGATAGTCTGGCATTATGCATTCCAACATTATGAAAGTGGTTATTGATTTTTGCATGTGATTATTCGATTAGTAGAATATCCATGTGAATAAGTAAATGGCATTATTTCATTTTATTTATGCCATACCATGTTGAAAGTTCATATTTAAAAGGATTTTGTTTTAGTTATACATTTCCTAAAATGTTTATTCTTATTTATGAAAGTTTCTGCTATATTGTTATCCTTACTGGGCATTTGAGCTCACCTCTTTTCTATGTTTTATTTTTCCCAGGATGTGAAGAAGTAAGTTATGAATGACCTACAGGGATTTTATGAGGGGTTAATAGTGTGGATTGTGGAAACATTATGTTGTTGTAGTAGTTTTTCATTTTATGATGTAATGTAAAACTTATGAATATATCTAGTGTTTCCAAGGCTATTAAACCAATCGGTATTTCGAGATTTGATCTTTCTTGTGATCATGCCAATGTTACGAAGTAATGCACCGACTCTGGGTAGCTGGGGTCGGGGCGTTACATCAACGGTTGCATCAAAAGTATATAATTCTTCTCCGATTGAAGTTTGTGGGAATGTGCTTCCTGTAAATCATGTGATCCTTCCTATAGTGGAATTTGATGTGATTCTTGGCATGGATTGACTTTCTCAATATGGAGCTCATATCAATTTCCAAAGAAGGGAGGTCACCTTTTATATTCCAGATTAATCTATGATCATCTATCAATGCAAGGATGAACATAAACTTCCAGTGGAAATTTCATCCATCATATGGGTTTTGATTCCACTAAATGAAGGTTATTTATCTCAAATGGTTGGTGAGAAACTCACGATTAAGAATATTCCCATTGTATGGGAGTTTGAAAATGCCTTTCTTGAAGAATTTCCGGGTCTTTCACCAAATCATGAAGTATAGTTTTCAATAGAAATCATACCGGGTGCTTTGCCTATTTCAAAGACACCTTATAGAATGGCCCCAATTGAGTTGCAGGAATTGAAGAAGCAACTCCAAGAGAATCTTGAGAAGGGATTCATACGCCCTAGTGCGTCACCTTGGGGTGCACTTGTTCTGTTTGATAAGAATAAAGATGGATCAATGAGACTCTGCATTTATTATCAAGAACTTAACAAGATCACTATCTAGAAAAAATATCCTCTCCCGCACATTGATGACATATTTGACAAACTACACGGAGCTCAATACTTTTCCAGGACTAATCTTTGTTCAAGGTATCATCAATTAAGGGTCAAAAGGGAGGATATACCAAAGACGGCTTTTCGTACATGGTATGGAAACAATGAATTTATAGTGATTCCATTTGGTCATACTAATGCCCCTACTATCTTCATGGATCTGATGAATAGAGTCTTTAGAGACTATCTTGATCAGTTTTTGGTAGTCTTTATAGATGATATTCTTGTATATTCAAAGAGCAAGGAAGGAAATGAAGATCACTTGAGAATTATATAGAAGACCCTGAAAATGGAGAATCTTTATGCCAAATTTGCCATGTGTGATTTTTGGCTTCATAATGTTTCATTTTCAGGTCACATAATCTCAATAGAGGGGATATCTGTGGATCCAGCAAAAACCGAGGTTATCGAAAGATGGTCGAGACCAACAACAGTAACTGAGATCCGACGTTTTCTTGGATTGGATGGATATTATCAACGTTTTGTGAATGATTTTTCACGATTATCTAATCCACTCACCAAGTGGACTCGGAAAGGAGTTAAGTTTGTTTGGACGGAGGAATGTGAAGATAATTTCAAGGAGTTAAAAAAAGGTTATCCAGTGCACCTATACTCACACTTCCTTATAGTGGAGAAAGGTTTATGATCTACAGTGATGCATCCAAGAAGGGGATGGGGTGTTTTCTTATGCAAAATGATTTGGTGATAGCTTATGACTCACGACAGTTGACAATCCATGAGATAAATTACCCAACTCAAGATTTGGAGTTAGCTGCAGTAACCTTTACAATAAAGATTTCAAGGCATTATCTTTATGGAGAATGGTGTGATATTTATACTGATCATAAAAGTTTAAAGTATATTTTCACACAAAAGGAGATGAACATGCTCCAAAGAATATGGTTAGAGTTGATTAAGGATTACGACTGTTCAATTCATTACCAACTTGGGAAAGAAAACAAGGTGGAAGATTAATTAAGTCGAAAAGACCATGTTAGCTTATCCATGATGAGGAACACAAAAGATCCAATACTTATGGATTTACAAAGGATGGATGTTGGAATTATAATGGAAGAGGCAAAATAGTATCTTTACCAAATGAATGTTCAATCATCTATACATGTGAAGATTAAAGGGGCGTAGAAAGAAGATGTAGAGTTACAAAAGAAGGTGAGAAATATTCCAGAATTCAACCATGATTGTTATGGGACAATAAAGTTCAAGAATCGGGTTTGTGTTCCTCCCATACCAGAATTAATGAAGGATCTGCTGGATTAGGCTCAAAGTTCTTCATTCTCTGTTCATCCTGGAAGCACGAAGATGTATAGGGACCTGAATGAGTACTTCTGGTGGGATGACATGAAAATTGATGTTGTTGAATATGTCTCTTGATGCTTGGTTTGTTGGAAATATAAAACTGAGAGACAGAAGTCTAAGTGGATGTTACAAACATTACCCATAATAGAATGGAAATGGGAAAACATCACTATGGACATTGTCACTGGACTTCTTAAAACATCCAAAGGCAATCATGCTATCTGGGTCATAGTTGTTCATCTTACAAAGTTGGGACACTTCATTGCTATTAGAGAGGATTTATCTCTGTATCAGCATGCAAGGATATATGTGTAGGAAGTGATAAGATTTCAAGGAGTACCAAATTCTAGTATATCTAATCGAGATTCGAGGTTTACCTCGATGTTCTGGCAATGTCTTCAGCATACACTGGATACAGAGTTGAGTTTCAGCACAGCTTATCATCCTCAGACAGACAGTCAGTCTGAGAGGAAAATTCAAACTCTAGAAGATATGTTGAGAGCTTGATCTATGGATTTCAAAGGTGGTTGGGACTAAATCCTACATTTGGTGAAATTTTCTTATAATATTATCCTTCACTTTAGTATTCCGATGGCTCCTTATGAAGCTATCCATGGAAAGAAATACAGGACTACAACATGCTTGGATAATGTTGGGGAAAGAAAGCTATAAGGACCTGATCTTGTTGATGAGATGGTAGAAAAGATCAGATCTATTCAACAACACATAAGAGAAGCTCATAGCCGACAAAAATGTTATGCCGACAACTGAATAAAAGACATAGAGTTTGAAGTTGGTGAAAAAGTGTTCTTACGAATATCTCCTTGGAAGAGAGTAATGAGATTTGGAAAGAAGGGAAAGCTGAGCCCTAGGTATATCTGTCCTTTTGAAATACTAAATCGGGTTGGGAAGGTACCTTACCGATTGGCGCTTCCACTAAATCTCTCTCATGTTCACAATGTGTTTCAGGTATCATTCCTGAGAAAGTACATACGTGATCCTTCACATTTACTCATCTCAGAAGATGTACCGCTGGAGAAAGATATTTCTTATGAAGAACAGCCAATAGAGATTTTGGATCATAGAAAAAACGTTTTATGGAATAAAACCACTCACTTGGTGAAATTTTATGGAGGAACCACCAAATAGAAGAAGCTACATGGGAGCTTTAGGATCTTATGAGGGAGAGAAATCCTCATTTGTTCGTTTCAATGTGACGAATTTTGAGGGCGAAATTCATTTTAAGGGCGGTAGAATGTAACACCCGAGACTTTTATGAGAATTTTTTTTATGTAATCAAAGGAATATTTCACTATATAGAACAATATCTTTGATTTCTTTAGACACAATCGCGACCTTCGCTGATAGCTTGCGTCGTACGCAATACAGAGTTTCACTAAACAACGATATTCTATTAAACAATTATTAAAACTAGCCGTTATGAATTGTAATACCCACTTTTTGAAATTTTGAAATTTTTATTTTTCAAAAAGGACTTCATTTTTCGATTCGGAATATTGAAATTAGCCTAGGGTGAATTTTTTGTATTTTTCTGAAAATATTCAATTTTTGATGAATAGTGAAAACACTGGGTTACTATTTAAAAAATGACATTTTTTTTAAATAATTATTTATTTTATTTAAATTTATTTTAGGTCAAAATTTATACATAGTACCTATATAAGTTCAATGAAATTCATTGGAGTCATTTTATAATAATTTTAGATATATAAAAATTTTATTGAACTTTTCACCGTCTTTTACCATCCTCCTAGGAGAATTTCCAAATTCACATTAAACCGAA
Organism: Viscum album; assembly: GCA_963277665.1. NCBI lineage: Eukaryota > Viridiplantae > Streptophyta > Magnoliopsida > Santalales > Viscaceae > Viscum > Viscum album. The sequence continues at coordinate 1,180,214,406 of OY728119.1, read as the reverse complement.
TTTCACCTATTCTGTGAGTGGAATTTCAAAATTCCTAGAGACATGGTTAATATCAAGGACTAAAATGTGGTTCAATGAGATGAAAATAATTTTTGGTGAATAGTAACTTTTTACTTTTTTTTACCATGGTTAAAAGTAAATAGCATAATTAAGGGTAAAAATGATATTATTATTACCCTAACACATGTTATAATTCTATTGGATAAACTTAATTCGACTAAAACAACCTTAGGAATAAAATATTACCATTTAGGCCAACATGGATTAGATTAGGACATTTAATATTAACTTATTTAAAAAAGGGTTAAAATAGTTAAAATCAAAGTTTTATAAGTAAATCATTTTTAATATAGGGTTATACATTAGATAAATTCAACTATAAATATTAATTAGAAATATAAAAATATTTCCTACATAATGGTATGTTATTTATAATTTGTAGACATTAAATAATTTAATTTATTTATGACACAATGATGATGCAGTAATTATATTATTAATGAAATATTAACATAATTTATGTTATAAATACCCAAATAAATGTAATTCAAGACTTTTTATGAATTACACTAATTATGTATTTTAATATGACATGTTAGTATTGATTTAATTAACTTTTTTCGAACTAATATTTCTGTTATGATTTTCACAAAAATCAATTACCAAATAGTTTCGAAATTGACATAAAGTTGTTTTTAAAACAAATATTATATTATTAGTTGTTATTTTATTCCTAAAAATATATGGTTAGGCCAAATGAATTAGATAAGGTTATATATATTAATAATAAACAACTTGGGGTTCATTTGGATTGTTATAGTAAGTTTATTAACCTTATAGTGTAAGAAAACAAGAAGACACGGTAAAAGATAAATTATCTAACTTAAAGTTAAATCTAAATGATAAGGTTAAAATAGATACCTAAAATTTTCTAAATTATATTGGATACGAGGACCCATCACCACCTTATCTTTTAAATAAATCAATTTGGAGATATTAAAAACTGAGTATGACTTTATAATAAAATATTTTTTTTAGTTTTTCCAAAGGTTCCCCTCTCCTCCCTTATAAAAGGGCACCTCCTCCATATCTTCCTCACATCACTTTGAGCCTTCAATATCAGCCAACCCCTTCCAAATTATCTTCTCCACTTCCCTATAAACATCTTATAGGTCCTGGTCTTCTTGAAAGACGAATTTTAGTGCCCTAAGAGGAGGTCTCAAAGAGGCGCTTCAAAGAAGAGGTAATGTCCATTACCGATTCTTTCAACATTATTTCTTCTTCCACTTCATCTTCATTAGTTGTTTCATTATGAAGTAATAACATCAATATCACTCATATACTGGTATGCTATTATAAGTATCAAACATCCATATTTCACCATCTATCCATCCTATGGAAAATGAAATCACCGCGCGTGCGTACGTACATAATACCGTCTCCACGCCGTGGTGTAATATATTTTCCACCACCACCTTACTTGGATGGGTATAATTGTGTAAATAATAACTATATATGATTATTGTAAAGTTATATTGATTCTGAAATGGTATGAAAACTCTCCAATACAATTCCACGATCATGGGAGCAATATCATCGCTCGTGCGTACGTACGGAATACCGTCTCCATGATGTGAAGCGACTCGTTCTACATGATCTTCATTGAATAATGATTATAAAAAAGAATTGAATGAATTAATATGATATATATTACACTAATACCATTCTGTAAATTAGGTATCTATAACCTAAAGATAAAAATAAGAATTTATTCGACAAAACACTCATAAGAACAAAAAGTAATAAACAATTGAATAAAATGTAGCAATGAGGTGTACCTAATAAGAAGCTAAGAATATGGCCATATGTGATATCACAACAATGATTATGATTATGGAATAAGTCAATGACATTATTTAAATCATTATACATGAGGTTTAGACACTTATGAAGCAAATCAGACCTAAGGTAAGGGAATATCTCGCAATCTTAATTTTTATCCAAGATTGTTAATACTTCAGAATTTACTAGGGAATAATTATCATCCATATCAATGTTTCATCAATATCTAATATTATTTCTATCCCAATACCATTTTTTAAATCCAATTTTACCCTTCGGATAGTTTTTAGTAAATTATATGAAATTAATCTTTTGTCATTTTTTGTACGAGGTACTTTTTGACTTTTCTAACAAAAGTATGAGAAGAATGTTTTTTTAAATTATACGGAACGAATGGATTTTTAAAACATTATTTCCAAGAAGATTCCTTAAAAAATTTTCTAGTTTATTTTTAATCAACTTTTTTTTGTTTAAAATTTTATGACATGTTAAGAAAAAAAAATGTTTTCGATGTAGAAAGAATATTTTCCTCAAGAATGGAGTTCAAATGTTTTATCAAATTTATTTTCCATCTAAGATAATATAGGGTTCTATTTCTATCCCTATTATTACATTGATTTGATTATGTTGTGATGGAATTATTTTTATGAATTCCTTTATCTTATATGAATTGTTTTATGTTTTCATGATGTTTAAGAATCCCATTTTTATTACAAGGGTTATGCAATGATGTATGATTTATGATTTTGTGGAACACAAAAGAATGGTATCGTTATGAGATGGGTGAGACATATATCTCTCACAAATGCATTGGGTAAAGATTTATATATCATGAGATAGACATGGATGGAATGGCAGGTTAAACCAGTTCAGTGAAATAGGACTGAAACGAGGAGTGAACTCGGTTCAGAAATGGACATTGTCCACTAAGATAGTCTTAGAAATGAGTCTTGACTACTAAGAAATGATTCTCTATTATTATGGGTGTATTCCACAAAGTTTCATGTTTTATGTTATGATTATTGGGAGTAAACTTCACTACTATGATTTATCCCATGTTATGAAATTATGATCTCTTTTGTAGGTTACGATTTCGAAAATGTTTTGTTCTTATGAATATGATGTTATTGACATTTCTTTTGTTTACCTTTAATGAGAATTTGAGCTCACCCTTTTGTATGTTTTCTTTCCCCAGGGAAGGAATAAGGTTATTAAGTAGGATATACCAAAATTTACTCTAGATATGATGAAATAAATGGGAGACAATGTAGATGGTTTATGAACCAGTTGTTTATGTTTCCCAGTTTCCAAAGACACTATACCTATACCTTCCTTTCATGGTTTTATTATATGTTGCAATAAGTGTGCTTCAATTTTGATGTATTAAAAATGTATGTAAAGTATGGGTCATTATAATTGAGTATTTAGTGTACTTTATGTTCATCCATATAAGAAACTTATATTATAATACATTTGAATATTTCTATATGACCAAAGTACTTTATACCCTATTCTAGACTCCCCACAGGTTATAATCACATTCATAACTAGGGAGATGAAATCCTATGAAAGTGGTGAGATCAAATTCTTGGTAAGGAAAAACTTATTTATTAGTCATATTAGAAAATAAACATGTGAGAAAACACTATTAGGGGAGGAATATTATATTAAAAAGACAAATAAATAATATGTTATTACCAAAAAATTATCATTAACGATCATGAAATCAAAACATTATACCATAAAACGGTTATAATGTATGCCTAGAAATTACAAAATTATTTATATGTAGATAACAATAAAATTGAATAATGTGATCATAGAATAAGAAGCCATAATATCATAGAGATACAGTACATGAATAATCATAGGTTTTACTCCTATTTTGAAAAAAAATCAATGCATGCACGATTGTTTAGTTGAGAACTAATATAAGTAATCCCACAACATAAAATGTGAACATATCCATTTATTTCAACCAAATTTTTTTAAATCCAAGCACATTCATACTTTATATTCTATAAATAATTCAATAATTTCAACTCTATGTTGTTAAAAATCTACGCATATAAAATCTTCATTATCTCCAATGATATACAACATAAACCAATGCATTGGAGGGTGATATAGGTCCCTTATTTTTAATGATCCAAATATATGAGTTCTATAGGATATTAATAACTTTTTATCCCATTAGAAACTATGAGAATAAAATGGGTTTCATATCATTTGAAAATGGAATTTCATAACTTGATATCATAGTAGTTCAGTTGATATGAAAACATATATCCCCCAAACAGATTATTTCATGAATTCATTTATATAATTTTTCCTGAAATATTTCTCCAAAGGATATATTTTTCATAGAGGTAAATAGGAAAATTTAAATGAAATCATAAAAATAGATTTCATAAACAATTAACATTATATGAAAAAGTGAATTTACATGTCACTTTGAAAAGTATGTTTCAAGATGCTAAAAAAATATTCAAGACATATTTGGAAATAAATTTCGAGAAGAAATTCCTTACGAAAACATTATGTTTTTACAATGCAAATGTCAACTATAATATAAAATGTATGATATTGAATGAAAAATAATTTCATCATTATTAAAATAATTTTATAGAAAATCATATTATTAAACGTCTGATAAATATTTCATTTCAATAGTTCTAAGGATTAATTTGATGATTAATATAAATAAAATATGTTAAGGATTCAAGATAATAATGTATTACATTGGTGGGATCAGTGAAGATAAACTCACAAATTTTTTTTTGAGATAATTAGAATTATTCTTAACATCATAAAAATTTGTTAAAAAATAAATATGTCAATATATTTTCTAGATAAAATATTGAATAAATTAAATATTACATCATCATGAGGTTGAAGAAAAAAATATTTTATATCCAAATCCAAATAAGAATAATTACGACTTAAGAGTGGATATTGAGTCAAGGAAACCAATTATAACATTTCTATCTATAGAATTAAAATCCAATGAAATACAGAACAAAATTTTAATTTTTAATTAATTTTAATTTTATAAATTTTTCATAAAAACAAACATAGGGAATCTTATAATCCACACAATATTAAACCAATGGTGAATATGGAATATATCAGAATGAAATATAAGTGAGATGAGAAACAACATTTTGACTTTTATAACATTTTATTAAAAACAACTTGAGAGAGATGTTGAAATAGATATTCAAATACAATGCATTAATTATTCAGTCATGATATAAAATGTAAAATTGGAACTATAAAAACTATATAATATAAAATGTATCATAATACCAATCATTTCTCAAAGAAGGAAATTTTAAATGAACCTATTAATTTCTATACCCTCATAGTTAAATGAAATCAAACATATTTTATAGTAATGATAACTATATCAATTATTTTATATAACTTTATTCATATATATATTGTATTATATAGTTCACTTATAATCATTTATTATAAATATAACAGTAAATTCTAAATTATTTATATCATTGGGTGTTAGTAATATTAGTTATTTTACTAATGATTATAATGTCGATATGAAATATCATTCCATTACTACAAGTTAATCATTAAAATGTATTTAATTAAATTTAATAGATGTTTTATACAGATTGAAATTATTTTTATTTCATTACTTTGAGAGTTTTAACATATGTTTTTAAAAAAAAAATCGGAGAAAAGCTTCTTTCTGTAGTTGATTAGAAAATAAAGTTCTATCTAAATAAGAAGTTAATGATTATTATAAATTTTATTGAAACATTAACCAAACATTAATTTTTTATTAATATATATCAATATGGGTATTTATGTTTCTATTTTCATCCATGATGGATATATATGGAATTGTTCATATAGTTTCTTAAACTGACCCAACTAAGAGCATGATAAAATCGATGGATGAGTATAGTAAACAAAAGAGATTATTTTTTAATAATATAATTATTAAAAAATTATAGTGATTTTAGTTATTTTTTAATTGTTATTAATATTTTTTATTATAAATTTATTAATATTAAAATAATAGAAATATAAAAAACAATATACCTCACTCCTAGGAGGTGATAGTCCGTACAATTTGCACGGGTGGCGTTACCATTTTCCATAGAATAAAAAGAAATTAAAAATTAATTTACCTTTTTATAATAATAATGATGTTATAAATATAATATATATTCATTAAAACCAATTTTAAAAAACTATGGAAGGAAGTGAAGTAAAATAGAAAATCTTTCTTCGTAGATCTAGTTATCTCCACATATGTGCGAACACAGTCTCCTTTCAAAGGGATAATGGAAATAGTGAATAATGATTGTTACATTCTATTTTATTAAATTCTAAAAAGAATAATTTTTTAATAATATAATAATGAGAAATAATTATTTTTTGTTTAAGGAAATAAAAGAAAATAACTTAGGGAATGATTATTTCTCATAATGAAGACATCAATTTTTACTTAGAGTACATCCTAGAAATGTGGGACTTTGGATAATTTTGTGTGAATAAAGGATTATGTTTCTAAAATAAGATACTATATGTCCAAACAATTGTAGGATTTGAGTAGGAATTATTATTTTTATAATTTCTTTAAAGGGTTTGTGGAAGACTTTTTTATAAGTGTAAAGGATGAAATTTTGGTAAATATTACTTCGTAATATTAAGAGAAAACATGTTTCAAATGTTAAGTGGATAAAAATGTGATAATAATAGAGAAAATGATAAGGCATGGTACATAATATCTCAATAATTCTTTTTATAAATGTTTTTAATATTTTTATAGTTTTTTTCCATTAGATTGTACACTGTTACCAATTTTATTTTTCATTATCATAAAATTTTTTTATCTATATAATTTTTTCTTCTTAAAAAAAAAACCTCTTCGCATAATTTATAAATATTTATTAAAAATAAGAAAAATAATTTTATCAAATACAATTTCATATGGTGATAAATAAAATTATTAATTATATCACACATAATATGTAGATAATCATTTTTAGAGTAAGTGTATTTTATGTATAAAAATAATGTCTACGATACAAATATCAATATTGTTTATTTTCATGACCATAATTTTTCAATTAATAACCAAATAAGTGTAATGAATATTTCAATGGATCCTAAGAGAAAATTTAACCTTCCACTAACCAAATTAAAATAAATTAATGAAATGAAATTTTTATTATAATAAATGATTACCTATGCTTTAAAATGTTAAAAATGGGATTTATAAATTCAACATAGTATTTTAAAATTCACTATTTTAATAATGATATAATTTTTTTGGAATATTTTACATGAATTTTTAATTTTAATTATAAATATAAACTGAAAATAGTGTGGTTTTTATACCAAAATTAATTCTTTAAAATTTAACTGTTTTACACTTACAAACTATCAATAAATAATTAAATTACTTAATATATTATTTATATCAATAATATATTTTATAGTAATTTAATAGTAATAAAAATTTTCCATTAATTGAAAACTCATAGTTCATAAACTTCCAATTTTTTTTAAAAAATTATATTATTTAAATTAAAATTATCTTATTAGTTATTTCACTGGAAAAATTGAATTATATGAATGAATTAATATTAAAAATGAAATTCATTTTTATTTAAAATTTTACATTTTTTCTGTATTAGATATGTATTATAAATAAATAAATAATTTAATTAATAATTACAAGATTATATAATCATAAATTATACAGAAATTAACTCTTAATAACTTTTTGTGAGACCAAATGATATGACATGTTTTAGTGGAAGTCATGGGTGATGGTTCAGCTAAAATGTATGTCATGGAAATTTCAATGAGATAAAACATCTCTCACAACAAATTTCTCTCAAATGATATTTATTGGAGTTCATATTGTGGTTGGATTTTGGAAAACCCATGTCATACCACCAAATATCCAAACTCAAACAAGTGGGCTATATAAGGAAGACTAATAATGCTCAATGAAATCGACTATCCTTTCTACAATGGATTCATTTTATGGTTTTTTTATTCGATCTATTTGAAAATTTAAATTAAATATTTTTTATAGTAACATTGTCCCATTCTAGTTTAGGATATTTTTTGTGATAAAATCAATTCTAATAAGTATTTATTTAAATAAAAATATATTTTATAATCCTTATTCATTAAACTATACCCTATTAAAAAAATGGTCACCTTGACATTTTAATAAATATTCATTATTTAATAAAGATAAGGGATCCATAAGAAACTCAATATTTATTTTCTACAAAGATATCAACCTCATAATATTAGTTATGGGGAGACTCAGCATTTCCTGCAAAATAGATATATATGAAGATTTTCCTTTATCTTAGAACTTTTTAAAAAATACGACTCATTAGGTTGTTCTGAGAGATTATGGGACATTCCTTTCACTATATCATTATGACGATCCTATATCTATTCAAATACTAAAATCTAAATAATTATAATAATATCAAATAAAATCATATTAAATGATCATATGAATATAAAAATAGAAATATTCATTCTCCAATGACAATTTAACTTACTATACTTTCGTTACATGTATGATATAATTGGATCAACTTATCACAAATTAAATTTTTCTTATATCTTCTATTTATATATATTTATTAGGTTTTATATCATAACTAGTAATATGTTACATCCATAAATTCTATTTAAATATATCATATTAGATCATAAAGAGTGTATAATTCACCAACGAATATAGACTATGAGTGTAAAATCAAGTTGGTAGTTAGTCTTAGATGTCATGAACTAGGTAAATATTGAGTCATTACCCAAACAAATGTTTTAGGGTTATTACCTTAGACCCATATATGCCAATGTTCGCATCCACTTTTTTATATATAGCTAGGGAATTTTCTTCAAAGAAACTACACAATATCTACATTACCAAACATTTAGGTCATTATATAATACATTGAATTAAGCCTAGGTTTTTTGATAAGGATTTCGAATTCTAATCATTAACAATAATTAAAAAATCAAATAAAATAACTAATCCAATCCGTCAAAATAAGTAAACCCTTCACGATACCAAAAAAGGCTCCCAAAACCCACACTACTAGGAAAGGTGCTAAAAGTAGAATGTATACACATATAATTTGATACCAAGTGAGATGAAGTAAGATATGTCAGGACCCATCCTCGGGGCCCATGCCATGAATACCCCAAGCCCACCTTCCATAAGCCAGGGGCTGGCGACTAGCACCAAGGCGTTAATCCCGGAAAAAGGGAAGGCATTGCCTTTGTAATGTAAACAAACACCACATAGAAAGAAAGCAGTAGAAGTAATCACTAAGTAAAAACTGATTAAAACAGTAAGTGGTGAAATGTAATGGGCCAGAATAAAAACACAAACTGAAAGTAAAGTACAACTCGAATGGGAAAACATCAACTGAAAAGTAAAGCCGCAGCCTCGATCCGTCCACTGGACTCCCACCTGAAGGGTGAGTACAGATAGCCTCCACAGCTCCTCGGGTCCAAACATCCACTCTGAGTACGTCCCTCCAGTATTCCACCTCCAGGTATCGTTCTGCTCCGCATGCCTCAACCACGATCAGTGATGTCCGTCGTCTGCAACCAACACAACATAGTGCATGCATCGCCCGTGCAGTGTTGAGTATAAGCAACTCAGTGGGGACCCCGAGACCCCCGAAGGGCTCCCATAATCTACAAAGGAAAGATACAATCACGAAGTAACATCCGACACAGCTTTGGTATATGCCCATACATATACCTAAGTCATCAATTCTCACTCAGCTGCAACATCCGAGCTCATGTACAACCTAGTCCACACAGGAAAGCAAAACGTAAATCCACACAGGATAGAACAACACAATCCACAAAGGAATGTAAACAGGATTCAGCTCACATAGGATATACTTCATTGTATGACGATAAGGATGATCAGATATTTCCATTGATTCATCTAAGTCGTCGGACCCACAAAGGATTGATAGGTACTAACCCCCGCAATTACCCACAAAGGATCTGACCCACACATGATCGATTGGTAACTAGCCCCCTCAATGAACCACAAAGGATATGACCCACACAGGATCGATAGGTAAATAACCCCCGCATTGACCCACACAGGATCAGACCCACACATGATCTGTAGGCGCTGGCCTACAAAGGACCGCTGAGCGCTAACCCAAACAATATCGGACCCACACATGATCAGTAACACTGATCCACAAAGGATCGCTAAGTGCTGTAGTCGTCGTGGTCGAATCCACTAAGGATCTCTGCACAGTCGTCGTCGTCGCAGTCGCAGCGAGCACTAGGGTTCCCGCACACAGCAAGCTCATTTAGGAGGGTCCGCTCCATGACCCAAGAGGCTGATACATCAAATGACACATAGTCTAGAGTTGATGTATCCATAAGTTTCGTATCGTCAACAGGGACTCAACGTCGCAGATGGTGCGTCAATCGGACGCTCGGTCTGAGAGTTATTGACTTTTTCGTCCTTGGGGCCCGATTGGTTTTTAAGGAAAAACCAACCCGACCTTATTCCACCTACATTTAAACCTTAGGAGGAGTAATCCAAAGGATCCATATTACTTATTGGAATCCATCAAAGTCGACGACACATCAATCGGACGTCCGTAGCTCAAGTTATGAGCGTTTCTGCTCCGAGGGCCCGGATGGTTTTGTGTATGAACCAACCCAGCCGAACCCAAAGTACTCCAAAAACTTGAGTGCGATATAACGAAATGAACGTGTCGATCCAAGGATCGTATCACCACTGACGGCACATCAATCGGAGGCCCGTATCTTAGGATATGAGCAAAAGACCAAAAAGGTTCGAAAATGGGGGGTCTGGGCCCAGACCGACCCTGCCCCACCACCCTGGGTCGGACAGAACCGGGTCGACCCGACCCGGGTCCGGGTCCGACCCGGCTGGCCCGCCCTGGACACGACCTTGCCTGACCGTCGGGTCAGATCGGCTTTTACGGCCGAGCCGCGGGCGGGGGGCGCGCTGCCCCCGTGTGAAGAAGAGTCGCGGCCCCGTTTGGGGCCACTCCGTGTCACTGAACGCGGTGCAAGGCCGCGTCCCTTCCCCACGGTCCAGCGCGGCTGAAAGACCGGTGCTCTCCACCGCGGCTTCAGCTGTGGCACGTCTTCCCGGCAGCACACCGGGCGCCGCCGCTTCCTTGCGGCCGGCGGGAACTTCCCCGGACCACCGGATGCGCTCTGGTGGTCCGTTTTTCCTGCAGTTTGCACCTACAACTCTCTCGGGATGCGAAACTTGCTACGAAGGGCTCCAATCACCATTCTTATCCCATTTCATAAACGTCGTTAATCCACGCATCAACAAAGAACTGTGTTGGGTTGTCGGGCCGTGTTTGTTTGGCCCGCACCCTCCGCGTTAGGTGATAACAATTGGCAATAATAATCAACACAAGAAAACACAACAAGGAACAATATTAATAAATTAAAATTGAACTTAGTTCCCAAAAAAACTCCCATGAATTAATGTTCCCGTCTCGCATATAAAAACAAACGCAGATCAACTTGATGATGAGTTTATCTGAGTTCTTTGTTTTAGAAGGAAACAACCATGGGAATAAAAATTATTCTCAAATAAAAACCCTTCCTCGTAGTAGTCTTCGAATGAGAGTTCTTCTCGGAATTGACCGTCGTGGAAGAAGAAGATCGTCGCATCGTGGAAGGGGCATCGCGTCGTCGTGGTACATGGCGTCACGTCGACGATCTCTGAGGGTTAAAGAAAACACACAGATTTAATTTCACGAATTAAATCCATGTTGATAATAAAATCCACAAAGGAAAAAAAGATCTTCAATCTCCTACCTCAAGCAGTTGATCGATGATTTGTCGCGGGAGGAGAATCGTTGTCTTTCTTCGTCACCTTTCATCGAAGGTCGGCGTTCTTCGTTAGCGACGATGCGTTCTTCACGTTCTTCGCGATCGATGATGAAGATAGAGTTTCTCCAAATCCTCTCAACAATAAACCCGTCAACAAAATGGGTGTTGGTATTATTTTGTTATTATGACAACAGTTTGAAAACAAGTTATGAAACGAACTATTAATTCAGTGAATTAATGGTAACTTTTAAACAGTACAACTAATAAGAGGGTTAAGAGTTTTAGGAAACGCACCAGTTGACTATCATTAAAGAGGAGTTTTTGCAGGTGCGTTACATAGAGGAAAAGAAACGGTGGGGCTCGTATGGGACCCACCTCACAAATATCCTACCAAGTGTGTAGGATATTTTTTATTCCACCCTATCCGCTTAAACTCAGCTTAGGTGGCTTTAAGTGGCTTTAAGTTAAATCAAATAATGTTGTCGTACCACATTATTTTATTTTCTTCACTTAACCCCCAAAAATTAAAAACCACACCCGAGAAAACGCAACTCCAGAAGAGGCGTTTCTAAGCAATTACCAGTGTTGCAATTCCATTGGTGCCCTTGGAATTCGATTCTGAGCACCGATTCAAAAGTTAGAAAAACTCACTCGTTCGTTCACTGAACGTACCCAAGCCAAACTTTGTAAAATGATTCCGGGCACACCGGGCTCCAGAATCATGTGTCGCCAGAAACTGAGTTCTTGTAAAATTCCAAAGAAAATTAAGAAAAAATATTTCCTTGATTTTTACGGGTCTTTAAATCACTCCCACCTCAAGGATTTACATCCCTGTAAAGATACATCATAATCTAGGGAAACAAACGTGGGTACTGAGCACGCATCTGAGCCTCCCGCTCCTAAGTTCTCTCCTGGAGGTTCTCGTGATGCCATCTGATTTGCACTAGAAGGATCAATTGTCCATGTAGGACCCGCTCCTATCAATCCTTTATCTCCACCGAGACCTCCGCAAAAGTTTCCCCATCATCAATGTCCAGCTCCCCATGGTCAATGATATGCGTCAGGTCGTGCACGTGTCTACTCAGCTGAGATACATGGAAGACGTCATGCACCCGGTGCAACTGAGGTGGTAGAGCCAGGCGATAAGCCACCTCACCGATCCTGCTGAGGACTTGGAATGGTCCGATGAAGCGTGGAGACAAGTTGCTGCCTCGACCAAATCTCCGAAATCCACGTCGAGGTGAGACACGCAAGAAGACTTGGTCGCCATCCTCGAACTCTAGTGGCCTCCGCCTCCTGTCAGCATAAGACTTCTGCCGACTCTGAGCTGTCCTCATTTTCTCCTGGATGACCTAGACCTTCTATGTCGTTGCCCGGACCATCTCTTCTCCCACAAGTGCTGACTCCCTAGGATCTATCCAGCATAAAGGAGATCTGCAAGGTCTGCCGTAAAATGCCTTGCATGGAGCCATCCCGATGGTGGAGTGGTAACTGTGGTTGTACGCAAACTCTACCAAGGGTAGGTGGACCTCCTAGCTGTGTCCAAAGTCGAGGACAATGTGCAGAGCATGTCCTCGAGAGTCTGAATGGTCCTCTCCATCTGACCATCCATCTGATGGTGAAAGGTGGTGCTCAGATGTAGCTGTGTCATGAACGCCTCCTGCAAACCCTTCCAATGTCGGGAAGTAAAGCGAGCATCTTGATCGAAGAAGATAGATGATGGCACACTGTGAACCCGTATAATCTCATGAATGTAGAGATGTCCCATGCTCTCTACTGAGCCATTCTCTTTGATGGGTAAGAAGTGATCCTACTATGTGAGTCGGTCGACAATCACCCAAATGGAATCGTGCCCTCTGGAAGTGCGTGGAAGTCCAGTCACGAAGTCCATAGATACCCCATCCCACTTCCACTCCAGGACCTCCAAGGGTTGTACCAAGACTGTTGGTACCTGATGCTCTTCCTTCACCTGTTGTCAGGTGAGGCATCGATAAACGAACTCCGCCACAACCTTTTTTTTGCCCGGCCACTAGTGTTGTCATCTAAGGTCCTGGTACATCTTCGCCACTCCAGGATGTACCGCCAAAGGGGTAGTGTGAAACTCTCTCAACACCTCCTCTCGTAAAGAAAATGGTAAAAAGTTACATCCTCTTAAAAGGATGTCGTGCCCTTCTCCAAAGGAGAAACCATCAGGTGCCTGAACTGAGGATATCTGTGCATGCCGCGTCTAACAGTCAGCGTCCCCACGCTGTGCAACTCTGACCTGCTGTAGTAGTGGAGCAGAGACTACGAGAGACTGAATGAATTCTTCTCCATCTCTATCCACAAAGGATATTTTCCAAGCGCCTAGCTGCTCTGTTGCCTCCTCAAGTAGTTGAATGCCCATCCTCCTACTGAGAGCATTGGCTACTACATTACCCTTCCCATGAGTATAGACTATCTCAAAGTCGTAGTCTTGGAGGAACTCGAGGAATCGCCGCTATCTCAGGTTCAGTTCCTTCTGAGAGAAGATGTACCTGAGACTCTGATGTTCTGAGAAGACTTTAAAGAGCTCGCCCATCAGATAGTGTCGCCATTTCTTCAGAGCAAAGACCGCTGCTGCTAACTTCAGGTCATGGGTAGCGTAGTTCTGCTCATGCGGCCTCAACTGATGTGATCCATAGGCGATCACCTCCCATTCCTGCATCAGGACACATCCGAGTCCAGTCCCTCATGCATCGCAGTAGACTACGTACCCTACTCCCTCCTCTGGCTTCCTCAAGATAGGGGCTCTGGTCAATCTCTGTCTCATCTCCTGGAAGCTCTACTAACATCTGTCTGACCACACAAAGGGTTTACCCTTCTTCGTCAAAGCTGAGAGTGGTGTCGCAACTCTGGAGAAGTCTAGCACAAATCTCCGAAAGTATCCATCTATTCCAAAGAAACTTCACACCTCTGTCATGCTCTTGGGTGGCTCCCAAGCTAGCAGTGCCTCGATCTTCACAGGATCCACTGCAACTCCTTCCTCAGAGATGACGTGCCCCATGAAGTGGACCTCCCGTATCCAGAACTGACACTTTGAGAGCATTCCATAAAGGGGGTGCTCTAGGAGTGTGTCTATGACAACCAGTAAGTGGTAGGCGTTCTCCACCTCAGTCATCGAGTATATCAAAATGTCGTCGATGAAGACCATGACAAATCGATCGAGGTATGGCTCAAAGATACTGTTCATGAGTCACATGAACACTGCTGGAGTGTTGGTCACACCGAAAGGCATAACCATGAACTCATATTGGCCATACCGACATTTGAAGGTCGTCTTCTGCACGTCCTCGTCCCGAACACTAAGCTGATGATAGCCTGACCTAAGGTCTATATTCGAGAACCACCATTCTCCCTTGAGCTGATTGAAGAGGTCATCAATCCTCGGTAGTGGATACTTGTTCCTCACTATCACCTGGTTCAGGCGATGATAGTTGAAACAATGTCGCAAGCTCATGTCTGCCTTCTTGGCGAACAAAATTGGGGAAGCCTAGGGTGAAACACTGGGTCGAATGAACCCCTTTCCCTGCAAGTCCTCCAACTGTACCCGTAGCTCTCGAAGATTAGTGGGGGCCATCTGATACACTGTAGTAGATATCGGGGCTGTCCTGGGGTACAGGTCAATATAAAATTCTACCACTCTGTGAGGAGGTAGCCCTGGAACGTTGTCGGGAAAGACGTCCGCATACTGATCCACCACTATAGGAAATCTAGGACTCCACATGTCAACTGCTCCTAGGATGAGGCTAGCCAACTGATGAGTGATGGGCTATCCTCTCCTCTACGGAAGTCCATCCTATGCTACGAAGGCTCCCTTTTCACCGGTGAAGGTGAACCTGCTCCCGTCGGTGCTACACATCGTACCTTGTGCCTAATACAGTCAATTTGTGCATGGACTGTAGATAACCAATCCATTCCCCATATGATGTCGTAATGCCTCGATGCCGCTACAAGTAGATCCCAGCCGAATCTCTCGCCTCCTAGAGTATGCTCACACTGTCGGCACCAGTGTGTAATCGTCGAGTATGCTCTCGTAGGAGTCTCTAGCCATAAGGATCGAGCCAACGGCTCTATTGGAATCTCCGAACTCCGAACAAGGGCAGTGGCTATGAAAGAGTGACTCGCTCCTATGTTTATAAGAACTGCAGCAAAGGTGGAATAGACACAGATAGTACCTCGAATCATCTCGGGTGCGCCGTGGTCATAGGCCTCTGCTGCCTGGAGTTATGCCTGTCTCTTTATATCAGCTCCCTATAGTCAGGGTGGACCTCCTGGTGGTGGTGGTGGTAGAGCCTCAAAGCGTCGACCACCACCTGGTGCTCGGCCATCTCCTCTGCCTCGTCCACCTCCTCCAGGCGGACCACCACGGTCGACCCTTTGCCTCTGCCTGGGTGGCCCCTCAACCATCTACTTCTCCTCGACACGATGGGTCGGGCAGTCACGGGGCATGTGGCCTTGCCCGCCACATGTGTAGCACTTCCTGCCTCTCGAAAGACTGGCTCCACATTGTGTGCCCCGAACTGCTGAGCCAATGTCCTGAGGTCGTCTGCGTGAGGGTCTGGTTTGCCTGGACCCCTGATTCATCCGTCAACTACCTGCTGCAGAAGACTCTACTACGTGCTGCCCCGCGGTAGGTCTCGCTGCTGATGAAGGCTCAGCAAGGAATCTCTCGATCATAAGGGCTCGCTCCAGTACTCCTACCTGAGTCGGAATGCTGAGGGAGATCAGCGATGCCCTGATATCATGTATCAATCCCTTATCAAAGGTCCGGGCCCGGAAGAATGGGTCTCGCACCATGTCGGTCGAGTAGCGTGAGAGATCGGTAAATCTCACTGAGTACTGGGCGACCGTCAAGCTGCGTTGCCGTAACTGAAGAAGCTCCTGGATGTGCACCACACGGATGGTGGCCGGGATGAAATCTGAGCGGAAGAGGACCACAAAGTCTGTCCATAGAAGATATTCCTCATCGCGCACCTCGAGCATCAAGCTCCACCATGGGCACGATGCCCCGTGCAGTAGGCTCGCTGTGAGGATCACCATGAGGTCTGCTGGTGTCCTCACTAACCGTAAAACTCGTACCACTGCCTCCAGCCAGTCCTCGGCTGCCTGGGGGTCCGTATCCCCTCGGAAGCTAGGCGTTTTCTGGAACTAGAACTCATGCAGTGGACTAATGAAACGTGCATTGTCAGTGACTGGGGCTGGAAGCATCATTGGCTCGATGGGTAGAGGTACCGCCTGTGCCTCAACTGTCAAAGGGCCCTGTACCGAGGCCTCATCATTCGGTGGGCTGTCGTCATGCTAAACTCTCGGAGCCATAGCTGGCTGCCGTCGTGGGGTCATCCTGAAAATAATCAGGTGTTCCACGGTCAAAATAGTATACCTGGTGAGCTGACATAATGTATTCACAATGAAAATTTGAAACACACATGTAATCAATGTTTCCATTCATTAAGTCGGAAATCAGAAGTCAGGGTCCTGGTGTACGGATACGTCGGCCGTCGCGCCAACACTGGACTCCCTGGACTAATAACCACACCCAATACGCTTAACACTATTGTTTCACATAGAAAAAGATCTGAGTCTGTGGTAGAACTAAACTCCTCTGTTACTAATTTGTCACGACCCATCCTCAGGGCCCGTGTCGTGACTACCCCAAGCCCGCCTTCCATAGGCCAGAGGCTGGCGACTAGCACCAAGGCGTAAATCCCAGAAAAAGGGAAGTCATTTCCTTTGTAATGTAAACAAACACCATAGAGAAAGCAATCAGTAGAAGTAAACACTATGTAAAAAATGAGTACAACAGTATGTGCAGAAAAGAAATGGGCCAGAATACAAACCCAAACTGAAAGTAAAGTACAACTCGAAAGGGAAAACAGAAACTAAAAAGTAAAGACGCAACCTCGATTCGTCCACTGAACTCCCACCTGAAGGGTGAGTAAAGATAGCCTCCACAGCTCCTCGGGTCCGACCATCCACTCCGAGTACGTCCCGCCAGTGGTCCACCTCCAGGTACCGTTCTGCTCTGCATGCCTCAACCACGATCAATGCTTTCCATCATTTGTAACCAACACAATGTATTTCAGGAATAGCCCGTTCAGGGGTGAGTATAAGCTACTCAGTAGGGACCCCGGGACCCCCGAAGGTCTCCAAGAATCTACAAAGGAAATATACAATCACGAAGTAACATCCGACACGGCTTAGGTATATGCCCATACATATAACTAAGTCATAAATTATCGCTCAGATCCAACATCTGAACTCAAATACAACCCAGTCTACACATGAATGAAAAACGTAAATCCACACAAGATAGCACAACACAATCCACAATGGAAGGTAAACAAGATTCAGCTCACACAGTATATACTTCTTTGTATGACGATAAAGATGATCATATATTGCCACTGATTCATCTAAGCTGTCGGACCCACAAATGATCGATAGGTACTAACCCCCGCAATAACCCTAAAAGGATATGACCCACACATGATTGATAGGTAACTAACCCCCGCAATGTCCCACAAAGGATCTGACCCACACAGGATGGATAGGTAACTAACCCCCGCAAAGACCCACACAGGATCGGACCCACACATGATCTATAGGAACTGGCCCACACAAGACCACTGAGCGCTGACCCACACAGGATCAGACCCACACAGGATCGGTAGCACTGATCCACAATGTATCACTGAGTGTTGAAGTCATCACCATCGAATCCACTGAGGATCTCTGCACAGTCGTCGTCGTCGCAATCGCAGTCGGCACTAGGGTTCCCGCACACAGCAAGCTTGTTCGGGAGGGTCCGCTCCATGAGCCGAGAGGCTGTTACATCAACTGAAACATAGTCCAGAGTTGATTTATCCACATGTTCCGCATCGTCAACAGGAACTCAACGTCACAGACGACGCGTCAATCAGACGCCTGGTTTGAGAGTTATTGTCTTTTTCGTCCCAGGGGCCCGGTTGTTTTTAAGGCAAAACCAACTCGACCATACTCCACCTGCGTCCAAACCTTGGGCTGAGTAATCCAAAAGATCTGTCTCACATAGAGGAATCCATCAAAGTCGACGACACGTCAATGGGACGTCCGGAGCTCATGTTATGAGTGTTTCCGCTCTGAGGGCCCGGTTGGTTTCGTGTACGAACCAACTCAGCCGAACCCAAAGTACTTCGAAAACTTGAGTGTGATATACCAAAATGACCGTCCCAATCCAAGGATTGAATCTCCACTGATGGTGCATCGATCGGTGGCCCATAGCTGATGATATGGGAAAAAGACCAAAAAGGTCCTAAAACGGGGGGTCTGGTCCCGGACCGACCCGGCCCAACCCCACTCGGTCGGCCGGAACTGGGTCAACCCGACCCGGGTCCGAGTCCGACCCAGACGGCGTGGCCTGGCCCGGCCTGGGCAGCCCGACCTCGCCTGGGCGTGACCTGGCCCGACCAGCGGGTCGGGTCGGCTGTTACGGCCGTGCCGCGGGCGGGGGGAACTCTACCCCCGTGTGAAGAAGAGCCGCGGCCCCGCGTGGGGCTGCTCCCTGTCACCGGACGCGAACAAGGCCACGTCCCTTCCACGTGGACCCGCGCGACCGTGGGACCGGTACTCACCACCGTTGCGGCTCTTCCCGGCGGTGCACCGGGCGCCGCCGCTTCCTGGCGACCGGGCGCCGGGCCGTTGGGGCGCGCCGGTGGGAACTTCCGCGGACCACTGGACGCGCTCCAGTGGTCCATTTTGCCTACAGTTTGCACCTACGGCTCTCTCGGGATCCGAAATTTGCTGCTAAGGCCTCCAATCACCATTCCGATCCCATTTCATAAACGTCGTTAATCCATGCATCAACGAAAAACTGCGGAGGGTTGTGAGGCCGTGTTTGTTTGGCCCGCACCCTCCGCGTTAGGTGATAACAATTGGGAATAATAATCAAAAAAATAAAACATAACAAGGCACAATTTTAATAAATTAAAATTAAACCTAGTTCCCAAAAAAACTCCCGTGAATAAAAGTTCTCATCCCGCATATAAAAACAGACACCGATCAACTTGATGATGAGTTGATCTGGGTTCTTTGTTTTAGAAGGAAACAACCATGGGAATAAATATTATTCTCAAATAAAACCCCTACCTCGTAGTAGTCATCGAACAAGAGTTCCTCGCGGAATTTACCATCGTGGAAGAAGAGGATCGTCGTGTCACGGAAGGGGCGTCACGTCGTCGCGGTACACGGCGTCGCGTCGACGATCTCCGAGTGTTAAATAAAACACACAGATTTAATTTCACGAATTAAATCCATGTTGAGGATAAAATCCACAAAAGAAAAAAAAATATCCGCAATCTCCTACCTCAAGCAGTTGATGAATGATTTTTCACGGGTTGAGAATCATCGGCGTTCTTCGTCGCCTTTCGTTGAAGGCTGGAATTCTTCGTCGGCAATGATGCGTTCTTCGCATTCTTCGTGTTCTTCGCGAAGGATGATGAAGATAGTGTTTCTCCAAATCCTCTCAACAAGAATCCCGTCAACAAAAAGGGTGTTGGTCTTATTTTATTATTAAGCCAAAAGTTTGAAAAAAAAGTTAAGAAATGAACCATTCATTCGTTGAATCAATGGTAACGTCTTAACAGTCCAATTAATTGAGGCGTTAAGAGTTTTAGGAAATGCACCAGTTGACTTTCATTAAAGCAGAGTTTTCGCAGGTGCGTTACTTAGAGGAAAAGATACGGTGGGGCTTGTGTGGGCCCCGCCACACAAATATACTACCAAGTGGGTAGGATATTTTTTATTTCACCCTATCCGCTTCAACTCAGCTTAGGTGGATTTATGTGGTTTTAAGTGAAATAAAATAAAGTTGTCGCACCACTTTATTTTATTTTCTTCACTTAACCCCCAAAAATTAAAAACCACACGCGATCAAACGCAACTCCGGAAGAGGCGTTTCTAAGAAATTAATAGTGCTACAATTCCATTGGTGCCCTCGAAATTCGATTCCGAGAACCGGTTCAAAAGTTAGAAAAACTCACTCATTCGTTCATTGAACGTACCCGAGCCAAACTTCGGAAAATGATTCCTGGCACACCGGGCCACAGAATCACATGCCGTCAGAAAATGCGTTCTTGTAAAAGTCCAAAGAAAATTATGAAAAACATTTCCATGAATTTTACGGGTCTTTACAAGATAAACATATCTTTAGTTTACATAATTTATATATGTTAATCATTACACCTCTTTTTACTCTTGCTAGATTAAATTATCAAGATGAGGTTGGGAAAATTACTAAAATATGAGTACCATTTCAGCATAATGATATTTATAAAATACACATTAAACCTAGATTAGATGACTAGTTGAGGGTCATACGAAAAGGTTACATGATCCTTTATCTCTTAAATATTTACATGAATCCATGAGGATAGGTGAAAGAGGTTACCCACGATGGGTCTTCAGATTCTAATTTTACTTCATGCATTTACGTAGAAATATATGTTCTCTTAATTCAAAATGGTTCATGAAATTGAAGATGTTCATGATGGTATTATCCCATTCTTTCTCTCTATCATGTGACGCCTCTTATGGATTTTCAAGAGATTAACAACAAATGGTTCGCATGACTTAATTTAGGGATGGTTGTTCGTGGTAGACCCTATTTGAGATAACTATTTGTCAGGAGATAAACTAGATTAGATCAACAACATCAGGGGACCCTAGTCACGTGAATTGAATGGGATCAATCCAACTTATAGTGACATGGGATACCACATCAATCCCATGGATGTGGATTATCTTCGTTGAAAAGATACATAAACAAATGGGAGATAATGTATATAAAAATCCCATTGATGTAAAATAATGGATATGATGTGGAAAAAATCAACTGATGAAATCATATGGGTGACGAATAGGGATTCACATGATCTCAATGTATACTAATTGATGACCGGTGAATAACTTTGAAAGAGTCTAAAAATCGGTACACCCATTTAATAATTCATAAACTATTCATATTTATATGATTCCCATCCATGTGACCATATAAACAATGGATAGACACACAATGTATCCTTGGTTTCACAATTTAATGATGAATCCTTGGCCACATGATCATGTCATAACCCCGTGGTCACACGAACGCATGGGGACATATCTATCTCATGATTATGGGATAAACACTTTGACCTGTGACCACTTCATAAAATTTCATAAGGTCTAGTCCATTACTAAATAACATGACTCTATGATATTCATATATCCTCCCAATTCCTAAAGGCTCCTCTTTGAACCTTATAAGTATTTTCTTTTCCTATAGGACCATATCCTTCTGATATGGTCATATCCTCATGGATATTCAACCATGGGGAAGTCTATAAAAATGTCTTCAATATTTACTAACATGAAATGAAATATTCACCACATAATATCATAATATTTTAAAAGAACGTTTTAGGTCTGATAGAATATATGAAACACAACACTGATCTTAGATGATAATGTAACACCTCCAGACAATATGATATATTTGTATTTAAATTATTTTTATCTCTTTGATTGTTTTTTGAATACACTACCCCAATTTTAAATGAACCATAATATCGTATAGCTGTATATCCTAGCTATTAGATTGGAAGTGACAAATAGTACAAATTTAATTATGAAAATACTGGTTATATATTTATTATAAATAAAAATAATAACCATTATAAATAAAAGAAATGCATTCTAAAAACATCATTTTTTTAAATAGATGATTTGTCATGATTTTTGAAAATCAAATAAAAATAATTTCAACCAAATATATTAATTTTATATGAAAAAATGAAAATCTCTACTGATATAATTATAACCAAATTATCGTGGGGTGAATTATTTGTATTTTTCTTAATTATTTCATTTTTTAAGAATAATGAAAATACTAATATATTTATTCAAAGATACTTTCTGATTTTAATAATTTAAATGTTTTAATTTTCTTTTAAATTGGATTTAATGTAATATTAGTTCAAATATGTTAATATTTAACTACATTAGGTCCTTAAAATAAATTTCAAATAAAATGTAGAAATTAAACCCTTCATTACTTATAAGAATTATATTTTTTGAAACGTGTATTTCCATTGTGTCTTCAGATATAATTTTAAATCATATTCTGGAAATTCTATAAATTTTTTTTAAAAACGGATTAAACATTAGGAATCAAAATTATTTATTTTCTCTAAAAATATCAATATAATTTTTAATGATTATGAACAGTAAAAGTAGTAAAAATTTATTACCACAGTTAATGTAAAAAAAATATATAAAGAGGATAAATGTAAATGAAAAGGATTAAAATGTCCTAAAAAATGTAAAACACCCATTAACTATCCATATATATACCTTATAACCTATATGTGTCTAGAATGACCCATTTTTTGGATTCCATCAAGATATAAACATGGTTGTAATAGATTCCATTCAAATATTTCATGTGTTTCTTCTCCCCCACTAATATAAAGAACCACCAATCATACCCTATTTACACATTAAAATATTTTTAGTTCATCTAAGACAAGACAAAATCACTTTATTACTCCCTTCAAAATATACAATATCCCCTGTTAATCATAACTTCATCTTATAAAGTATTCTAATTCATATATAATGATGTTATCCGAAGAAGTAGTGACATTCATAAATGAGATTTTTTATATTTTTCATCTTTTACCTCATTCAAATCAACTTAAACCATGCTTATATAATATCCATAGTATATAGAATATAATTTTATGTCATTATATTTATGAAATTACCTATACAAATTTCCACTTCCATCAAATTGGAAAGTAAACTGTCGGTCTTGTGAATAGTGGACTATCGTATATCAAATTCATCTAATTAATTTTTAATAACCACCTTTTTTGAATGGATTTTATTGGAACATGTAGTTAAATTATATTAAATGATATTTAAATAAGATTTGTATGTGTTTTTAGGAAGTGGTTATGGTTGTAGAATTATTATGGATTCATGGAATAACATTTTTTTTAAGGATTAGAAATTTATACTTGTAAAATGTGACAATTATTTGTGTTGATCTTTATTGATTCAAGACATGTGATAAAGTGTATTAACCATGCATAAAACAAGTTAAGACCATGAAAATATTTATTTTTATAGTGAATTGAATATACCATGAATAATTTTTTAGATTTATATTGAATAAGAATCCCATGAGGATAATGAATTTATTAGAACCATGAAATAATTATATTTATATATATTTTTAATTAAGAATAAGTGAGGAAGAAGATAAAAGGATGGATTGAAAACTTAATTGATGATGGAATTGTCTCTTATTTAATACTAAGAATATTTGATGCAATTTTTAATAGTGGCATTAATAACAAGAATAGACATCCCTCAAGGCAACCAAGGTCTTCTTGATCTTGAGCACATATAGGTCCAAGAGGTCAACCACACCCATGGGAAACATCATAGGAAATTCCATCAGTGGTAGAGAAGCAGACCCATGTATATGGCCCATATAAGGGAGTAGCTCAAATAGAGTGCATGGGTGTAGCGGTAGCACCATAATGACGGTTGGCATAATTTCAAAGAGAAACACTACTTAGTGGTACCAGTGGGGGTTCATGACATCTAAACAATTAATATAAGTAGCTGAGTAATAAAACATGCCCTGACCTATGGATGAATTAATGGGGGATGGTACAAAGTATGAAGTATTCATCCAACTTTGAAAATTTTGGACCCAACATGTGATAATGGGTCTATTCAAGGTGGACCATCTGATTGACTAGTGATCATTTCCTTCATCCTCTATGATTTAAGGCTTCTACTAGAGCAATTTACCTACCATTTTAATACTATCGATATGATAGAAATTCATCAAAGAATAAAACCAAAAGACTCATTGTTCACATATCATACATGTGATTCCGAGATAGATATTGTGCACTATTTTTAGGCATAAGCATTCATGAACAAAAGGATCTCAAGCATGATGATCGCCTGATGAAGCTAAATTTTCAGATTATGTAAATGTTGATATTTTTAATAGATATGATAAAAATTCTTATGTATGCATCTCCACATTTCATGCATGAATATTAACTATTTATTTAATGTGAATGGGAATCCATGTGTTTTTATTATTAGAAATGAATAAATATAGAACACAATAATATAAGGGGATGATAAAAATAGGGGATCCACAAGTGTTTAAAACATGAACACCACAGGGAGAATAAATTAGGATATTTCAGGTTTTTATGTGAGGTGAAATAAATTTTATAACACCCCAAAATTATATCATTGAAAATTACCTTATTATAATTACTCTATATATTAATAATAATTTAAAATAACATAGATAACACAATAAAAACATTATAGATTATGATGAATTTAATCAGATATATTTCTAAAAGATAAAGAACCTATACCAATGGAATAGTAACAAGAACTTTTGAGTAGAAAAAAAAGACCCTTATAAATATTAAACAAACGAATAGAATAGTTAAGAAACAAATAAATTTATAAATAATAATTAAGATCATATAAAAGAAAATATGATATAATTATGTCATAGTATAAATAATGATTTTTTATTAATTATTAACTAAATGTTGATATTTTTAATAAAACCGAAATTATTATTCACAATTTTATATTTAACATAATCTGTAAACATAAAAAAATATTTTGATAAAATATATTTATAAATTAATATTTTTTTATCTTATTATTATAAGATAATTGTACGAGACCTTAATTATTTTTTCAAAATTTTATAAAATCAGTTATAATTTTAAAATTTGCATTTTTCGAATATATGATGATTTTAATTAAAAAAATAAATTATAATATTTAGTAAATTATTTTCATAAAACTAATTTCAGTTTTTATATATACTTGTCAAAAAAATGGTTAGGAGGAATTTTTGGCATTTTTATAAAAAAACTGAATTTTGGGAATAGTAAAATACTGTAATTTACGGTATATATACATTATAAGTTAAATATACTATTAAATGAGTCATTAAAAATATAATAAACATAATATAAATCTAAATTATATTATTTTATTATATTTAGTGAAAATTCTAATAATATTTAAATTCTTGAAGAAAAATAATAAACCAATGAATAAAATAATGACAAAACACCCCTCTCCTCTACTATAAATATGACCCCTCAACGCCTCTTTTCCTAAAACCTTTTAATCCATGAAGATTATCCAATTTATACCCGATACTATTTTAAATTATATTTTCCCCTTCCAGGATCCCATGTCCTCATCAAAATACCAAACCCTTTTTCTTAAGGAGGTTCTCCAGGAGGAGAAATTCAAGAGCTCAAATCGACATTCTCATAATTTTAATTTTTTTTTTAAATTTAAATTATTTTCTTTTTATCCAAACATAAACATATAAAAGTGGAATTATAAATACATTATTTTTTATATAATATAATTTTGTTATGGTAATGGAATAATTCATCTTTAAATCTATTTCCTTTACTCTTTTTTCCAAAAAAATGAAAATATTGGTTGTGGTGTTCCGATTAACCGCCATTGTGGATGATGCAATTTCATTTTTCATACCTCCTTAATAGCTGGTCATAAAACAATTAAAATGGATATATATTATTTTATTATACATATTATAATTTATATTATGTTTTGGAACCAATATAAAAACATGTTATTAAAAACTGATATAAGTTCCTAATGGTCATAATTACCACCAAAATAAATTAAATCATTTTCATTAAAGTTATATTCAATAAATATTCATTTAAATCATATAATAAATTAATATATAATACCAATTACATTTATTTATTTTCAATAAAAATAGAAAATTTCAGTTCTAGGGAATCATTGTTATTATACATGATCTTTCATACTTATAAATAAGTGAACCAATCATGAAATACATGAAAACAAGCACTCTAAAATGATGAAATTCAACTCTATAACTAATGATGAAGGCCATAAATAAAAATTATATAACTATAATAATTAAAATATACGTAAAATAGGTTTTAAATTGTTTTTTATTAATAAATTTTATTTTATTACCCATGATTTAAATTGAATAAATAACTCTTACATATGGAAAGTGGATTCTCAAACCCAAATCAAATTCTTTGGGATAACAATATTTCACTTAATTATCAGTATGGATGTTAATTAATTATTATTTATATCCACTTATTTATATTTAACATATATTTTTTGTGATATGCATATTTTCCATCATATTAAAAGTCAAATGCGATTATTTTTCCAAAATAACTTATCTTTCCCAAAATACATCTTCTGCTTTTCGTGAAATTGTTTCTTCTTGATGATTCAAATACCATGTATGTTATTACATATTTATTTTTTGAACCCTAATGTTTATTAAATGAATTTTGATTTATTAAATGAAACCAATTCCTTTCCTTGGTTTATTTTATTTTAACTGTTGATTTATATTCTACATGGAATTCATCATTATGTTGATGTTATTACATGACATGTGAACCTATAATTATGTAGTGCATGAAAATGTTTTGAAGTAATGGATGTGAATGAAAATATAATGTTCTACAATTCATTGGGTGATTTTATGTACCTCATGATATAATGTGAAATATATTTGAAAATAATGTTATCTTTGTACACAACTATGTGTGGCAGTTGACTATTAAGACATTCTGATTCATTTTTATTTATTTTTATATTGCATTACTTTATCTAATGATTTCTCTCATGATGATGATGATGATGTTATAAGGATGATGATTATCACCCCATATTATATTGATTAATGTTATTATATATCCCTTTATTGTCCTTTTATCTCACCCAATTTTTTTATGTATATCCTCATGTGATTACTTGTACTAAGGAGAACAAAAGGGCAACTAATAAACTAGTGAAGAAGGAATTAAATAATTGTTTATGAATTATTATATAATTTTTATGTATGGTTCCTATTTTCTCAATATACAAAACAATTATATCAAATTTTTTAATGATATTACGTTTTTTATTTTTAAAATTATGTAATTATCATGTTAGAAAAGTAGGGTTGCTATAGTTGGTGTCAGATCATGGTTTAATTAATTGGGTAATTATGATTAGATAACATTATTACAGACCCATAGTAGGAGAATAAGTATAACTAATCACCCAATAATATTTTGTTAAAATAATTCTAAACGCAGGGATCCAATTATATATTCATTTAGAGTTAATTGAAAAAATTAATAAATTACATACTCTCGACATGTTGACTAATGTTTTGTTCAATAATTTTCTATTTTTCAATATTGAGAGAAATATGTGAAACAATTCCAAAAACCCATTTGAGGGACAATGCAGAGATTTCTTGAACAACATCCCAAATGACTTGGGAGGTGGAGTTAAAATTTTCATAGTCATTCTTACCTATTTTATTGTCTTTGAATAATAATATTAACAATGTGGAATTTCCTGATTCACATAAGAAAGAGTAACTGTATATTGAGTCTTCCTTTCAGCAATAAACAATTACATTTAGTTGAAATTTTGATCCACTCATCACGAAACAGTTGGTCGCCACAGTGAAGAATATATTTTTTACCTCACTATTCTGAGATAGATAAGGTGACTCTAGATGTTTATAATCTAGATAGAGTGACTGAACATTGGTGGAAATTAATTACAAAATCTAAGATGAAGGAGTATATTTAAAATATTGAGTGGGAATAATTTAAGATTATGTTTCTTTATAATAATTTCTCTTGAACACTTAAAAAAATGGATAGATAATTCATAGATCAGAAGAAGAATAATGGTTAATCTTTCACGACCCAAAATGAAAATATCACAATGATTTCCCCGTAAGATTTGGGTTTTGTTATCAGCAATGATATAAAATTTGATAAATTATCTAGTGGTTTAAAACCACACCTTAAAAAGGCTCTATAAATTAGATACTTTGGGAATTATGAGGATGTTTTTTGATTAGCTCCCAAAATGGAGATGGAGTTTTGTGAATGATTTCATGGATTTAGTGATAATAAATGAAATATGAAGATTCAATATGGGGGACATAATGTGAATGGTGTAATGAAATATATATAGATGAAATTTAATTTTTTTGAATAAACATCATGGTAATATCCTCAAAGGGATGGGAAAATTATATAAGTATGTATAGAATGCAACCAATCTTTGGAATTTTGTAGATATGTAAATAGTCTCACCAATGCTATTAAGGAAAGGAGAAAACCACCCATTGTACAATGCTTTAACATTATGGATAAAGGGAACTATGCTTGTTAGTGATCTAAACCAGATGTCCTTGAGGGTAATTAGTTTCATAAGAAACAAAATAAAATGGATTAAATAAATGATTATTCCATCATTACTATAGAACTGGAGAAAGAAAATGAGTTGATACAAGATACAATTTTTATTCACTCAAGAATGGCACTATTCTTATTTGATTCAGGTTCTACACATTCCTTTTTAACCTGCAATGTTTCTTGAACTATTGAATTTAATCCTCAAAAACATGATGTAGAGATATCCGTAAAAACACCAAGTGGTTAAATCATTGTGACCTATGTATTGAAATGTTCTATTATTGGCATATATAGGAAGAATATTCCAGAAAATATCATAACACATTCCTTGGTTGAATTAATGCTATACTAAGGATGGATTGTCTTTCAATCTACATAAATCATATCAACTTTTAGGAAAATGAAATATCCATTCATATTATTAACCATCCCAGGATCATCTTCAAATGAATGTATGTCCATGAGTCATCTTCGTAGAACCCTTAAATGGTGTGGCTGTTGATTCCCTATGAAGAAGAATATCTCACTCAATTTGTTGTTTTAGATAAATTTATCAACCAAGGGGAAATAACCATTCTAAGGAAATACAGTGATGTATTTCCCAAAGAGTTACACGGATATCCCCCATATAATATGGTGGAGTTATAAAAAAACTCATGATCGGATCTACTACTATTTCAAAATGTATTTTTTGGATGTCCTCTATTTAATTGGAGGAGATAAAGAAGTGTCTATAATAGCATTTTGAAAAAGGGTTCATGTACCCTAGTTCATCTCTTTAGGGTTTTTCTAGTAGTCTTGGTAATGAAAAATAAACTATCAGCATGTCTATTGTTTGACTACCGAGATCCCAAAAAAATCAACATAAATTACAAATATCCTCTTAAATGTTTTGGTGACTTGTTCAATTGGCTATGAGGATCTCAATACATGTAAAAGGATTTTATTTCTTATGCATATCATCTATCGAAGGTGAAAAATGATTATATTCGGAAAACTACATTATGTACATGTTATGGGCATTGTGAGTTTCTAGTGATGCACTTCATTCATAACAATTCCCTAGAAATACTCATGAAATTAATGAATAGAGTCTTTAGAGATATCCATTTAATTTTTTTGTAGCCTTTATTTATGATCTAATAATACAGTTCTTAAGAATGGAGGGACATGAGGTGATTTTGAATACTATATTGGAGTCTTTGTGAAGGGGTAATTTTTTTGAAATGTAAATTGAATGTGTTTTCTGGATAGAGGATATATCATTCATATGGGATGTTATCACTAGAAGCGGTTTCTCTATGGACCCTTCGGAGATACAGGAAATTGAATTGTGTCCCAGACCAACATCATTAATGGAGATCTGAATTTTTCATGGTCTAGAATTGTATTACCAAAAACAATTTGATGAACAATTAATGATTTATAAACCCAAAAACTATGTTGAATCAAAAGGGAGTGAAATTTTTTTTTGTAGTAGATAATGTTAAGACTACTTGAAAGAGTTGAAAAAAGGCTTATCACTACTCCACTGTTCACACTACCAAAAAGTGGGAAACATTTTGTGGTGTAAAATGATTCATCAAAGGAGGATTAGTTAGTGTAATTATGAAAAATGGTAAAGTGATATCCTACTACTCAACATAGTTTTAAATTAAGGAGAAAAATTATCCCACATATGATATAGAGTTGGAATATGTGATCTTTGTGTTAAAAACCAAGAAGTGTTATATGTCTGGGGAGAAGTCTGAAATATATACTAATCAAAAGATCATAAAATATATATATTCACACAAATGGAACATAATATGAATTGATTAATATAGTTAGATATCATCCAGTATTATGAATACTCAATCCACTATAATTAAGAGAGAGAGAATATAGTGGTTGATGCTCTATGTAGAAATTATCCTGCAACATTATCAGTTATGAGAAGGATCTAATCTTTATATATTTTTATTTGATTTACATGGGTATCATTATGTTAAAAACATCATAAATCCTATATCAAATGATTTCTCAACTATCACTCATAAGTAAAATAAATAATGATCAATGAAATGATTAGGAGATTAAGAAAAAGGTATATGAAATCATAAATAGGAAATCCATAGACTACAAATCTAATGAGGAATGAGTCATATAATTTAGTTCACAAGTATTTGTAACATCCAATCTATATATAAAAAATACTATTCCATACGATGCAAGTAGATCAACCTTCTCTATTCACCCCGGGAGCACAAAGTTGTATCAAGATATCTGATAGATATATTGGTTGGAAATATGAAGTGAGTGATTGTTGAATATACATTGAAGTTCCACTTATGTCACAAAGTGATGGATTAAAGTAAAAACAATAAAGGGATGATGCAACCATTTCCCATACCAATATAAAAGTGGGAAAAATCAGTATAGTATTTTTCATTTGAATTATAATGACACCTAGCAGAAATAAGACTATATGTTTTATTTATGGATCGTCTCACAATGATAGATAATGTAATTACAATTCAAGATTAATTCTCACTGGGTAAACATTCACAGGTATACATCAATGAAGTGGTAAGGATACATGGAGTACCATTATCAATTGTATCTGATCGAGATCTGATATTTCCCTCAATGTTTTAGAAAAGTGTCCAACATACTCAAAATGATGAGCTGATCATCCATACAAATTTTTATCCTCAAACTGAATTCCAATCTTACTAGACTATTTATAAATTGGAATACTTTTTTAGAAAATTCTCTTTTGACTTCAAATGAGGATGGGACCAACAACTATCACTAGATATATCCTATTATAATAATATTATTAAATTGAGCATACAAATGGCTCCTTTTGAATTCCATTATAGATAAATATTCATAACACTGGAATGTTATGATGACATTTGTGAACGTAACCTACTAGGACCTGAAATAGTTAATGAAGAGCTAGATAATGTAAAAATAAATCAGATGAACATCATGGCTACCCAAAGTATATAAAAGATATATGTATAAAATAATCAATGGGATCTTGAGATTAATGTTGAAGACATGATATTACATGACATATCTACATGGAAGAGGGTCAAGATATTTGGGAAGAATGGAATGCTACGTCCTAGGAATATTAAACAAACTGAGAATCAGGATGGTATTAGAGTTTTAGACTATTGAATATCACTTCCACCCATCATGTATTAAGTACATGGTGTATTCCATGTAACCCTATTGAAAAACTATCTACTAGATATCTCAAATATAATGAATCTAGAGGTAGTATTGTTGGAAACTGACCTCTCTTATGAGGAGAATCCAATGGAAATCATAGAATTAAGAGATAATGTTCCACAAAACAAGACTAATCACCTAGTAAATGTGCTATTGAGGAACCATAAGTATGAATAGGAAACATGGGAACTAGATGAGGCAAAGAAGGATATGTACCCTCACTTGTTTTCACCATATTTTATAAAATGAAATTTATATGGTGAAATTTTATAAGGGGGGAAGAATGTGACAGCCCATAATTATAACGATGGAAATTTCCATCTTATAACTATTTCATATACTATAAATCACATAGAGTTATATTGAGAACACAATAAAAAACTTATAAATGATGAATAAATGAAATAAGAGTTATATATAGAAGTTAAAAAACCTATACAAATGAAATATTAACTTGAAATTTTCAGTAGTTCTACAACCCTTATAAATAATAAAATCACCAATATAATAGTAAAATCACAAATAAAATCATAACTAAAATTTATATTTCTTATAAATGGAAATATTATATAATTATACCACATTATAAGTAAATAATTGTTTTAGAAATTATTAATTAAGTGTTGATATATTTTTAATACATAAATGTTTATTTACACTTTAATAATTAATATAACAATTAAAATAAAAATTTATTTACTTTAAATGTACTAATAATTTAATAATATATTTTTCTTTTGATTATAGGATAATTTTATGAGACCTTTATTAATTTTTCAATGTGTTATAAAATTAGTTATAATTTTAAAATTCATATTTTTTGAATTGTTAATTATTTTAACTAAAAAAAATTTTATATTTAGTAAATAATTTATCATAGAATAGTTCTCATTTATGAATCTTACATGTTATAATATTTTTAGGTATAAATTTTGGAATTTTCTATAATACTTGTACTTTTGTGAATATTAAATAGTGGCAATATGCAGTATATATACAGTATTGTTCAAATGCCTTATTAATTGATTAATTATGTATATAAGCAGCATAATCTCAGACTAAACTTCATTATTTTTACATATTTTGCGATATTTCTCAAATTATTCATAGTCCATTGATGAAATAATAAACTATTGAAAAACATATTGAGGAAACACCCCTCTTTTACACAATAAATACTAAAACTCAATACCTCTTTCCATCACACTTATTAAGCCTTGAATATTGTCCAACTTATACCCAATACTATTCCCATGTATCTTCCAATGTCCATGGGAAATTAGACTAATCAAAAGACCGAACCATTTTTACTCAAGAGGTTCTAAAGGAGGAGAAATTCAAGAGGTAAAATATTTTTTATTTTACTTTAGATTTATTTGAAATTTCATTTATTTTTTAACCTCTCCTAACAGAAACTTATATAAGTGTCATGATAACTCTAGTTTCTTATGTAACTCTTGTGTATCAATTTACCACCCCCGTGGATGATAAGTTTTGATTTTTACACTTCCACATTTAAGGTTGGTCATATTTCAGTGGTTTAGTAGGATTTTCTAATACATATTATAAGATATATAATGTATTCGAACAAATATATAAACATGATATTAAATAAAATGACATAATCACATAATGGTTGTAAATTTATTTATAATAAATTAAATCTATTTCATTAACATTATATATAATAAATCTTTCTAAAAATATATAACCAAATGATATATAAGACAAATTACACATCATTATGTTCATTGAAAACTATAAATTTAAATTATTTAGAATCATTCATGTTATAAATAAACTTCCATACAATATAAATAAGTAAACCGATCATGAAAACCAATAAAATGAACACTCCTGAACAATAAAATCGAACATTGTAATTAATGAAAAAGGTCATAAGTGAACTTAATAATACCATAATAAATCAAATAAATGTGAAATAGGTTATTTATTTATCAATTAATGAATTTAATTATATTATCCGTGATATTAATATGAATAAATCACTCAGATATAAGGTTAGGGGATTCTTAAATCAAACTCCCTTTTTATGGGTTGTCACTCTGTTACTCCATTTTTGAGTATGGGTGTTCCATTAATTTTATATAAATATCATTTATTTATATATCTCGTATCCTTTTTTGTATATATATATTTCTAATCATATTTTATGAAAAATGTAAGGATTTTTCAAATATAACATTGTTTTTCAAAAATACATCAGTTACTTCTCTTGAGATAGTTTTATATTGATGATTCTAATACCAAGTATGTTATTACCTCATTTTTTGTAACAAAAAAGTTCATTCATGGATGTATGATTTATTAAATAAAACCCTTCCCGTTCCATGAATTATTTTATTTCCAATATTAATATATGTTTTATGTGGAAACCATTATTATATAAATGTTATTATGTGATGTGTGATCTAAGAATTATACAACCCATTTAAATGTAAGGATGTGATAGTTTCTCCCATAATTATATACTATTCCTGAAAATGGGGTAATATAATGTATCTCGTTATATAAAGTGAAATATATTTGAGGATGATGTTATCTTCTTTCCAAACTATGTGTGGTAAGTCACCACTAAGACATGATGCCTCAATTTTATAGATTTCCATATTACATGCCTTTATCTAATGTTCCCTCTCATTATTATGATGATGATATTTTTATAATGGTTATTCTCACCCCATGATATATTGATTCATGTTCTTATCTATCCCCATAATGGTATTT
Organism: Viscum album; assembly: GCA_963277665.1. Classification (NCBI taxonomy): domain Eukaryota; kingdom Viridiplantae; phylum Streptophyta; class Magnoliopsida; order Santalales; family Viscaceae; genus Viscum; species Viscum album. Next base: position 1,180,179,364 of record OY728119.1, on the reverse strand, counting down.
TAGCTCACTATTTTTTTATGTATATCTTCAGGTGATTACTTGTAATAAGGAGAAGACAAGAGCCACTGTGATTATAGAGATGAATGAATTAAATAAATTCATAAGTATTATTATATAAATGTTTTGTATTGTCATAATTTTACCAAGAATCTAATCCTTTGGATCCTAGTTGTGTATGGATTTTATGTGGTTTATCTTTGAAATTCTGTAATAATATTTTAATAAAAGTATTATTACAATAATATTCATTCAAAGTGTTAATAAACAAGAATGACCCATTATAGTTTTTAGACAACATGAAGGAGATAATAAACCTGATAGGATTGTGAAAATTTTAACTATGATGATCATGTGCATGATATGAATTTATTCTAGCGAGATCAATGACTTATTCAAATTCTTATCATATCATGTTACCTTCGAGTACCTTTTTTGAGCTAAAAAAATCTATAGGTGAGAGTGCATGAATATGAATGGATGAGGATTTCAAGTATTCAATTAGGGTGGATTTTGGTTCTACATCCTCTATTTGAAAAATATAAATACCCTAAGGTATTATTTAGTTACAATACAAGAATATAACACCCACATAAATTATGGGGTAATAAGGATGAAGAAGTTAATAACCTAATATATTCAGGTATTCCAAATAGTTAATCTCATTAAAGATAATTACACTTATTAAATAATTTGAAGTAAGAAAATTATAAAAATTAATACCAACTATTACTGGTAAATTTAAGATGATGAAATAATTATAATATGCACTTTGGGGTAATGGTATTTAAAGGAAGAATAAAATTAAATTTAATTAATCCTTAACACATTTAATTAAGGATTAAAATGATAAAAATAAACTCATGTAATTTATTTAACCACCATGAACCACTTTTTTTTGTATAAATATGTTCTTTAAAGTGATGAAAAATATCTAGATTTAATGGTAATTTTTGAGACACCCTGAATCCATATTATATGAAGAATATTGAGAGTGATCCAAAAATGGATAATTATTGAATAAATAAATTTCATGTACCTAGGAATTTGAAGAATAGAATCTGGATTGCATGAAATCTAAAAGATTTCCTAAGACCAGCAATGTTGTAGTTCTTGATGAAGTCCATGAGAATATCATATCCTACAATCTCTTTAAGTAAGTTCAAATTTAAACTTATAGTTGATCCAAGCCTTCAATAATTTTTCACTATTTTAACTGGTGTTGGGAGTACATTAATTCTTTTAGTAAGAGCCCAGACTATAAGGAGTGTCTCATTTTGATCCAAAATAAGAATTATTTTGGTTGGATCCCAACGAAAACAGAGTATCTTGGCCAGATCCATATTAGAATTATTTTAGTTAGAGATTAAATAAATTGTAATCAAATGCATATATAGTGAATAAAATCCACATTGGGGTGTCTAACCAAAAATGAAAAAGTATTAATTTCATTTCAAAACATTATAACCATTTTTTTATCTTTTTGATTTTATTACAACACAAGAAATTAAATCAAAAGATTATTATAGAGTATATCAATGTCCATAACAATTTCATGACATTGAATTCAATTAAAAATGAATTTTTAAAATATTACTATACCAATGGTCCACACCCCTCTTTGGTTCACCGAATCTGGTATGGGGTGATACAAGTTCTATTAGAGAATATGAATCATTTAAATATCAATGTGAGTCTCTACGAAGTGCATATTTTAGGAAATCAGTGATATACATTAAATATATATTTCTATTAAGAATCTGAATAATACAAAGAAATAAAATTCTAGAATATTGAAAAAGAGTATTTATGTAAATATAAAGACACCTCCAATTAACATAATCTAAACGGCACTACATGTAATAATTTTTTCAATTATGTTTCTTCTGATGAATCATACCCAAGTTGTGATCAATGTGGATATTTTTTATATCATCATTTGGTATTCAAAGACAATCTCAATAATATCTATAATGAAGAGATTAAAATATTTTTAATGTCACAAATGCTATTTCTCATGAAAAATTACATCCTGAAGAAGAGTCTAATGCTATGGACAAAGCTTTACTAAAGATGGTTAGAATTTATAACACTCCCACAAAACATATTAAAGATAAATATAAAAATCAACTCTCTTTTAGATGAAAGGTAAGACAAAAAATTAATAAAGGTTCATAAATGTTATTGGTAATTATTTATCATAGATTTTATTTGTTAGAGGTTTCAAATAATTAGGAAAATTGTATAAAGATTCAATGGTTTCCAAGGTTACTCATCTTGAAGATAAATATAATAAGATAATGTTTGAGGAAGTTTTTTTGAATGAGTCAAGAATAATTAATTATGAATATATGACATAACAAAATGATGATTGCGAAGAAAATATAAGGTCATATGATAATGAAGATAACTCTCTCAACATGAATTCATCATACCTTAAGGTCATGTTGATGATTCAGTGATCACTACATGATGGAACATCCCAAATTTCAAGAAAAATTAATGTTTCTAGAAAATATTCCATTAATGATCAGGACATTATGAATAGATTGAGATCATTCCAAAATTAGATGGAAACATCATAAAAAAAGTATCCCATAACCATGAAATTATATTGTGTACTATAGTTTTTTCTAGGTCTAGAATAGGTTTAACACCAAACTCTAGGAAAGTATGGATGGTGGAAGATGTTTTTTATCCCACCATATTAATGGTGGATAAGAAAATATTCATACATAACTACCCCCCAAGAAGTATCAATAAGAGTGTTGGTTCCACATTAAATAAATTAGGTTCATAATCTATGAAATCTAAATATATTAAACCATAAATGAAGAGATGATGGTTTATAGGCTATTTTTGGTATTTAGGATGTTTGGGCACAAGGAATTAGAATATTGGAATAACATTTCAATTCACAATAACAATATGAGAACTATATGTAGGGGATATAATTTGAAATAAATACTAATGAAAGAAATGTTACCAGTATATCATTCATTTTAAACTAAATAATATTATTTTTAAACAAACTTCCTCTAAGATAAACACTATATATTTTTATAAGATTTTGATTAAGGGACAACCTAGGTTGTGAGAAAGTTTTCTAACTGATTACTACTCATGATAAACAAAAATGTTAGATATTATTTAATATATGTTCATTTTTATAATTTAATATATTTGAAATTTAATTATATGTTTGATGTTTTCAATGTTTTATAGAATAAATAAATACTTATTTATGTTTCTTACTAACATCCATGAAACATTAATATGCATCCATTAAGGGGGTACAACCTTGAGAAAAAATATGAATTCAATGGGATAGATTAAAAGTTGAATTTTAGCTATTCTAATCATACATTCATGCATTTATCATAATTTTATTAGTCCTTTAAATTAAAGGGATGTTCTTAATTTATGTTAATATGAGAAACGAGTGGAGTTATTTCTTGTGCACCTAAAATCTGCTGATGTTTTTTTCAAATATTGTGATGGATTTTTCATTTCATTAATGGATATGATTATTTATAACCCCAATAATATTATTGAGATATTATGAGTATGATTTCTCATACATGGTAATTTATGGACACCTTAGACATCTGGGTTGTATTTATATTGGATTCTACTCTGAGATATCACACATAGAATTAAATTTGATTAATTAATGGATCTTTGCGAAGTGAACCATATGAGATCATCTCACTGCATAAAGTATTCAATATGATTTTATATAAGGGATAATATCATGGTTTCATGAAAAATATTATATGACAATACCCACCACTTATTTATTTCTTTTGATTGTTAATGAAAAATTTAGTTTTGAGTACACATTTTGACATCTTGATGTGTGAAGGTATATTGAAAACAAAATAAGAATACATAGATTTTTTTGGGATCAATGGTTGCATTTTTTTCAATAATATTTCAATATATGTTTTATTATTATTTATTATGTGGTTATTCATAGATAATTATTATATATTCATGAAATGGAATTGGATTTCGTCATTGAAAAATTCATAGTGAAAAATGTAACAATTTTTTATGATGTACTTTGTTACATCAATGCATTTTCTATAGATTTTAGAACATGTATACAATATGTGGTGACCAAAAATATAATTATTTTCATAGTTAATTGATGATTCCATGCATAATTTTTCAAATCTATATTGTAGAATAAATTCATTAGGATGTTGAATTGATGACTATAATGCACAAATAAATGTTCATATATATTTTACATGAAGAACAAATGAGGATGAAGAGAATACTTTGGATTGTAATTATAATTATGTATGGATTAGTATTTAATATTATAAATAGATTATTATAAGTAATGTTTATTGGATTCCTAAATATAAATGGCTAACACATAAGGAAGCCAAGGCCATCTCATCCAAATGATAGCGTGGGACCCAGGACTCAACCACGACAAGGGAAACTAGCCCGAAATATCAGATGGTTGGAAGAGGATTGTTTTGATATATAAAGTCTATGAAAAAGGGTGAGCTCATGCAGAGAATATGGAAGCTGTTGAAGCACTATCATACGGGGTGGAAAGGCAATAGGGAGAATCTGTACGAGGCATAACGAGATGGTGTTCAGGAAATCTGGTCGATCCATAATAGTAGTTGAGTAATAAAAACCAGACATTACCATAGAAGAATCATCATGGGATGGTGTTAAGTTCAAACTATTTATACACCTTCAAAGAAATTTATACATAACACATGACATCTGATCTCATAAACCTATACTTTTTGATCGAGTACACAATTGTTGTCTTCCTACTCTACGAACAAAGGCTTCTACAAGAGCAGTTTATCAACCTTTTTGATGATGTGTATCTCATGTTCAATCATCCAAGAATCAAACGGAATTCCCATAAGATGTAATATAATCTAGGTGAGTTAGATATAAATGTTGTTTGTGGTTTTCATTTATGTACAAGCTTGAACAAAATAAACTCAAACATAATAATCACCTGATCAAGATGAATGTTTGGACGAATAACATTCCAATTTTTTTCCCGAGGTTTGATCAAAATTGTCATGAATTCATCTTCTCATTTCATTCATGAAGATCAAATAATTATTTTCAGTGAATGGGAATAAACAAGTTTTTTATCCCATTTTATGAAATACGTTACTAGATTATTTCAAGTGATGATAAAAATAGGGGTGATATGGGTTTTTAAATATGAGAACCATTTTGAGAGTAAATATTGATCTTTTGGGTTTTTAGATGAGGTATGTTCATTTTGATTCAATGAATAAATAATTAATAATGACTGTAAGGTGTTTTTGACATCACATGAAAAAAACAAGAATCCCAAGACCTTCAGAAATTGTGAAATTATGAGTAACATGTGGAAGAGATACATTAATACTAGGATTAATGACAACTTAATAAGATATTTTTTAGACGATGGTACCATAAATAATCTATTTTTATCTACAACATTAAATAGGTGAGAGTGAATAAATATAGATGCATGAGGATTAAATGTTTTCATGCAGGGTGAAAATATGATCACTTTCCCCCATGTTAATAATAAGAATACCCATATGATATTCCTTAGATACAATGCAAGAATATAATACCCACAAACATTATAGGGTATCAAATAAGAGGAAGTTAATACCCTAATATATTCAGTTATTTCAAATGGTTCATTACATTATAGATAAATATACCCATTAATGTTTTATAAGTGATACAAATATGAAAATTAATTCAAATTATCAATGGGGTATTTAAGATTAGTATAATATTTATAATATACTCATTTTATTATTTATATTTTAAGGAATAAAAAAATTAAATTTGTTTAATTATTTACACATTTTATTTAATTTTTAAGTATTTAATTTAAATATTGTAATTTATGGAGACTTGATGCACTATATTGTTTTTAATAAATATGTGAATACATGTGATAAGAAATATAGATAATTTAAATATCATTTTTTGAAAACATTAATATATGGAAAAAAGATAATTTTGTCGGTGATCCAAAGCTGGGAAATTCTTAATGAAGGAAATTTATTGTTCTAGAGCATTTGAATAATTGAATTTAGACAATAACAATACTAGGAGTCTTGGAACCAACATTGATGATGTTATTTAAGATGTACACGAGTAATTGAAATACTATAATATTTCTGAGCAAGATCAAAGGTCAACCTATAGTGGATTAAATTCATAAACACTGTTGAAGTCTTCATGTTGGTTTTGGGAGAATATATAGTCTTCTAGTTAGAGATATGAGTAGAAGGAGTCTCTTGGTTGGTGTAACGTACTAGTTCTAAAAGCCACCCAGAGGTGCACCGTACCTGGCTGGTCAAACAGATTCATGACCATTTCCTCTAACACCAGAGAATGCAGACTAGTAGCTATGGAATTAGGTGTGATAGTGGGGAAACTATTCTCTCATTGGCAGAGTAATATAGCAGAAGTAAACAAATGAAAAAAAACGGAAGCAGTTTTAATCGATACAAAAGTAAACAGTGGATAACTGGAAATAATAAACTAGGGAACATATATATATAAATGAGGCATGATACAAATATCTAGGAAACCACCCAAACAAATAAAAATTCTAGAATACAAAAAGATTACTAATCCAAATTAAAAAAGATAATGGATATATAGCTCCTCTACATTGCAAGCCTCACCTTAGCCCCATGCTCACCAGCTCCACAATAAAACAAGTACCTGAAGTAGAAGGGAGAATTCTCTTATCTAAACTTACAACAATATAATCTGTTTTGTCCCAATATCATGGCCCAAACATGGTGTGAGACTAAATCCTAGTAGGCAACCACCATAAGATCTATGCCTAACTATCAGTGAGTGTATGGCTGGTAACAAGCAAAAGAATGTAGTAAACAAGGAAGTACACATCAGTATCAAATCCTACAGTTTCAAAGCATCAACCTTTATATATAAATTACACAGCTAATCAAGTAGTAAAACACAAAAAGGTAACCCTATAGGAAGTACTCATATCCTATCCCTTCTGGTCCTACCTAGAAATACAAGAAACCCTCTGAAGCACACATCGTCTACCCTCTAGTTCAAATTACAAGGATATAACAGAGACACTCTGAGGAAGCTCACCTGGTCAATTCCCCTTATAGTCCGAAGTGATAAACACTCTCTGAGGACGCTCACACAATCAATTCCCCTTATATACAAAAGTGATAAAGACTCTCTGAAAAAGCTCACACTGTAAATTCCCCTTATAGTATACTACACTAGGATCTAATGGCCCTGCGTAATTCAATGAGCATAGCAATTCAATATAGACAATGTAAACCTGAATAAATACTTGTCTATACAGTCTACAACATCTCAAGCATGTCAGATAAAATAATCTCTCCATTCTAAGTAATAGGCATGGGAATCATCAAGGAAGCTTAATAGCTAAACAGGACCAAACAACTGTAAACAGAACATGTATGGGAAAACCCAACCAAAGCATTGAAAAAAACCCTATTCACATCCAATTAACCTTTACTCATGAATACCATCATAGTAGGAAACTAACAAGGTTAAAATGGTTAACGCGTAATACCCCGTTCAAGGGTATTGGTCAATCATTCACATATTACTCAAATAATTACAATGAAAAGGAACAAATCACCTACCTCACCATAGGGAGATCGATAAAATTGAGTTTTAGGGTTTCAATCACCTTAGAACATCGATGATCTGAAAAACATCTAAAACATTCAACAGAGGATAACATGAGAAAGATGAGGAATTGGGAAATGAATCTCAAGAAGAAGAAAGAGCTTCCCGAGGCGATCCCAACACAATCAATGGTGATCAAATCGGAGTTCGGATGCTCAATTGGGGGCTCATGTAAGATCTATGTTGTACAGATGCTCACAATCTAGATTAGGTGAGAAGAAGAAGTTTCTATTGAAAAGAGGCCACCCTGGTCCGTTGAGTGAAAAAAATAAAGTACACAACATGTACATTAGAAGTACACACCGTGTACATTCCATTTCCGTACTCCACATTAAGAGGTATCCAGGTCATCACATATGGCTGGTTGCATGGCCGCTACACAGCCAATATCCGGCTACCTGTGGTATCCAAGTACATGGTTTGTACACATAAAGTACATGGTGTGTACTTCTAATTTTTTTAGAAATTCCTCTTTTTCTAAAAACTGGCCAGAAAAAGAAAAACATAGTTGAAAATAAGATCTGGGTTCTTACAAACTTCCCCCATTAAAGAAATTCATCCCCAAATTTATCTAGTAAGGTGGTGTAGAAGATGAAACCATGTATATCTCCAGCCACTATGCTCGTACATCATCCCCCCCTCCCAAGTCTCATCCTATAATCACCTGTGCTGCCATAGAACCTATACCAACGGAATAGACCATCCATCGAGAGCCTTCGTACTTTGATCAACGATCTATATAGGATTATCCTCGAATGATGAATCCACTTACAACTCATCCTCCTTGGGTTGGAAGACATGAAATGGGTCTCATAAGTAACAAAAAAAGTAAGAAACGTGGAAGACGTCATGCATATCCTGATACCTCTGAGATAACTGTAACTGATAGGAAACTAGCCCAACTCTCTCCAACACCTCAAACAGCCCGATGTACCTTGGAGAAAGAATACACTATCTCCTAATCCTCTGGAGCCCCAACCTCGTTGTGACACGTAAGAAATCCTGATCTCCGACCTCGAACTCTAAAGGTCGTCTCTGCCTATCTGCATAAGTCTTTTATCGAGACTGTGCAGTAGCCATCCTCTTCCAAATCAACTCATTCTATTTTTTGGTCTCCTATACAAGACGAGGCCCCATCAAATTTTCCTCCCTTTCCTCCATCCAACATAAGGGTGATCATCATAGCCTACTTTACAAATCCTCATAAGGTTCCATCTGAATAGATTATTGAAATCTATTATTGTAGGAAAACTCGACAAGAGTTATGTGCTTCTCCCAAGAACCTCCAAAATACAGAATTCTTGCTCAAAGAATTTCCTCAAGAACCTGAATCATATGCTCTGACTGTCCATCTATCTGGGTATTGTATGCTATACTCAAAAGTACCTATGTACCCAACACTTTCTCTAGCCGCTGCCAAACCCGATAAGTTAAACATGTGTCTATGTCTGAAACAACAGAGTGTGGAACACCATGAAGATGTACGATATTTCGTACGTATAACCTTCCCATCTCATCCACACTGAAGGACTATTTTATTGGAAAGGGAAACCTTCATGAGTTTTTCAATGACAACTGCAACTGCATCATTTCCTTGAGGCAGCCTCGACAAACCTATCACAAAATCCATCGCGACATTGATCCAATTCCACTAAGGAATGGGTAACTGCTATAAAATCCATTCTAGTCATTAATTCCCCAACATTACCAATTGATAGGTGGAACACCTCATGACAAAACCAGTAATATCTCTCTTCATACCTGGCCACTAATACTTACGGTGTAGATCACATTACATCTTGGTGAAACCAGGATTAACAACCCAAACCGAGGATTGAAATTCCTACATTAGCTCCTCACGTATATCTGATGGTACCCATATGCGCCCCTAGAAACACATGATATAATCTTCTCTTATAGTATATCCCGGAATAGGGTCCTCTCCTGACACGCTCTCCCATAGAACGAGGCCTTCTGAATTTGATAGCTGCCTCATTCACAATCGATCAGGAAGAGTAGAGGTAACAGCTACAGAAGAAAGAAATTTCTACCCCTGTACATCAAGAACCTCCGAATGAATCTTAGAGAACAAAGCCATAAGATTCCACTCATTGCTATCCTCCGGAACTGCATGTATCTGAGTCCTCCTACACAGTGCATCAGCCACTACGATTCCATTCCTAGGGTTATAGGCAAGCTCGAAATCAATGGACTGATGAAACTCAAACCACCTCCTCTATCTCTAATTTTGATCACGCTGAGTGAAGATGTACTTGAGACTCCTTTTATCAGTGAAAACCACAATATGCTCTCCGATCAGATAATGTCTCCAAAAATGTAAGGCATGAACAACTACTTCCAACTCAAGATCGTGGTCGGGTAATTCCTCTGATGTGGGATCAACTGTCGAGACTCATACACAACGACTTCTTCTACCTGAATAAGCATAGCTCCCAACCCGTTACATGAAGAATCAAAATAAATAGTACATATCTTTCCTGGCTCTAGAATGAATAGTACCAGTGCGGATGTTAGCTTCCCTTTGAGATCCGGAAAGGCAGACTCACAAGAATCAGACTAGAAGAACCTTTAACCCTTCTTAGTCAAACCTTTCAACGGTGCTGCTATACATGAAAATCCATGTATGAAGCATCTGTAGTACTTAGCCATCACAAGGAAAATTAGTACCTCAAAGGTGATCATTGTATGCTCCCAGGAAACTACATATATCACTTTCTTTGGGTCGACTGATACTATTACCTATGATATAAAATGACCCAATATGCTAATATGATCCTTCCAAAAGTTGAATTTTGAGATCATAGTATATAACTAATGATATCTCAGTGTAAATATAAAGATATAAAGATGGGTATCACGGATGTGTCAAGTTTGAGGTTACACCATGATATCATCCTAGAAGACCACCATGAAAGAATCCATGTATGGATAGAACACTCGGTTCATAGTGACATGAAACCTATAGGCGCAATATTGAGACAGAACAACATAACCATATACTCATATAGACCATAACTGCTCATAAAGTTTATGTGAGGAATATCAGATGGTCTAATGTGAATCTTATGGTAATTGGACCTCATATAGATTGTCGAGAACACCCAGGTTCCTCGAAGCTGATCAAAGAGATCATCAATCCATGGTAAAGGATATCAGTTCTTGATTTTCAATAGGGTAAACTTCTAATAATCCACACAAAGCCTGAGCATAACATTCGCCTTCTTTGCAAAAAGGACAGGTGAACCCAAAGGATAAGTACTGGTTCAGATGAAACCCTTTGCTAGAAACTCATCCAACTGCTTCATGAGCTCCTGTAACTCTGGTGTAGCCATCCCTTAAGGAGGAATGGACACCAGTGATGCCCCTGACACTAGCTCATTAGAAAATTCTACCTTACAATTTGAAGGAAAAGCTAAAAATTCATCTTGGAAGACATTTCTGAAATAATCCACCACTAGAGGAAAGTCCATCTGAGAAGTCACCTAACCATCTAGATAATTTCTAGAAATCTAGGATGTAACTCCACTCAACCCATGACGCTCGGGTCCCGCTCTACTTGCCTGGACATCCCACTCACCCTTATGAAGAAATGATCCACTATATAATGATATGAAACTCACACTATGAAGATAATAGTTATTGAATGCCTGGAAGGGAAATAGAAAGTCCATTACGAGAAGCAAAACATAGATTGTCATCTCTAGGTCATTGATGTCCCATAAAAAGTGACAACCACTAAACATTAGATGGATCTCCTTACGCTGATGCACACCAGCCGTTCTAGTCCCCAACAGATTTTCTAGCATAAATATATCAGCAGAAAAAAAGATGTAATGACCAAGTCACTCCACAATAGCAACAAATATAAAGCTATGGGAGGCCCCTGCTCCTATTGGTTCCCCTCCTTTTCAAGAGTCTAACATGCACCATGGCCCTAGGACGCTCTGTGACCACCCTGAGCTGATCCCAACTGTTGTTGCAGAAAACAGGGTGACTGGATACCACAGACATGACTTACACCTCAACCTGAATGTACAGAAGAACTCCAGTTTATAGACTAGTGGGAAGCTAGGGGTACTAATACGGAATGATAAGTCATAGAAGACCCTTATCACCAGCTTCTGGTGAGAAGATATAACAGATTTGATGAAGATGACCCATCTGGTCATAAGATAGTCACTCCACTGGGTCCCTCAAGCAATTTGACATCGTATGCCCACTCCTCCCTCAGTGGTTGCATACCACCTGGCTACCAAAAGATTCATCCCACCAACTAAGATCTCCATGTATAGTCTCCAAACGACACTTCCAGCTATTAGTTTGCGGAGAACTAACTCTTGATGCTGAACCACACTGGCACAAAATTCTAAAATCTCTCAGATTATGCTCGGTGATCTGTGCCTGGTTGACTATAAAATATATCGAATACAACCTGAAGATATTAACCTGAGACTAGATATCCTACCTGAGACCATCCTCAAACTTCCATTGAAGGGACAACTCGTCTCCCCCTAGAAAGGGTGTAAAGCGCTGGAGCTTAGTGAAGTGAGAAGAATACTCCATAATAGATATAGTACCATGCTCTAAACTGATAAAATCTTGCGTTCAATCGGCCCACAAGGTCTCTAGATAGAAGTATTCGTAGAAGACGTGCTAAAACTCATCCCAAGCTATATTTTGTAGGCGTCTCTCCTATGAGATCACATCCCACCATCTCTTGGTGGAATCCTAAAGAATGAAACTAGAGAAATTAACCTTCCTCTATGGAGGCATCACTAGATGTTCGATGATCATCAATGTGGCCTCTAGACATGACTATTTATCCTGAGGTCCTCCTTCCCCTATGAAATTGGGTGGATGATGCTTCTGGAGTACCCACGTCAATCTGCCTTTGACTGGGAAGGAGAAGGCACTCCCTGGAAAGTCTGCATCATCCTTAGAAATCCCTCCCTAGACTTTGCATTAGCACCTATGTCAGGTATAACGTCTGGTTCCAAAACTAGCACAATAGGAGGATCTGAACGAAGTCCCTGATCAGCTATATCTGGTGTCTGTTCACTTCCTGTCATCTTGTGTACAACTGAAGGACGTCTTAGTGGCATGACTCTGCAAGGTCAAGTGAACACCTTAGATAGATATTATAATGGTCTTAAAAATATAATTTTAATGAAGAAACAAGAGGAAGGAAGAATTCAAGTTTATAAAAACATGACTACACGACGTGTGTAGCTCTTACACGGTGTGTTCCCTTAATCAATTCACATGGTGTGTACTTCATCCAACACTGGTTGTGTAACTCTCCAAACACATTGTGTGTTTTCCCCACACACAGAGTGTACATGAATCCTCTTCCCATGTCCGAGTCCTTCAACACGGCTAAGCCACACGACACTTCTAATACAAGACTACATAGCGTGTTCAAAATAAACATGGCATGTACTAGAAACGATAACACAAACCCCTATTTTGGGTGACACGGCCGTGTAACTGGGTCATAATACACAACATTTTCAAGGATGACAGTGTGTGTATGACTTAAGTTGTTATACATCGATGTCATTAGTCACAAGGGTGAACATAAGGTAAACATGACACGACATGTATAAATGGTACACAACATGTATAAATTGTACACGACATGTTTACAATAGGATTTCCCAATCTTGTGTCTCTGCCCACACGACCTATGTCATGGATAGAGACTATATAGTGTTTACATATGCTACATGGTGTGTTTTTTAGAAATATAGTCTCTTCCCAAATAGAAGAACACTTGGCGTGTAGTCAAAACTATATGGCGTGTATTCTGGGATTTTCTGGACCGTATGCCTTAGAAACTACTCCAGATCCCAGAAAAAAATGAAAAAAATATAAAAGTGTCATATTCCGATCTATGGGGGCCCATACCGCACATGAATCAAAACTTGGCATCTTATACATGTTATGAAAAGCATTAACACGACAATGATCTTCTAAATTATGGTCCATGAGGGCTAATAACACGTCAAGAACCAAAATTTGGCGTTCATTCATATAAGCATTGCTCAAATTCAATATCCTATCAAGCAGTGGGTATCTATCAAGCCAAATATCACAAAAAATTGCATATCTAGTATAACATCTATCACAACAACATTTAATCACAAATTCACCCTATATGGAATGGAAAAAATGCATGACATGTGATTTCTAGAAAGTGCCTATATGATGCAAGACATGAAATACCCTCATCTCATCAGGTTGAAAAAGAAATAAAAACCTCAATAACATCAAGAGTAATAACACAAATCATGTGAGTCATCGAACGATAAAAATCAAATAAAAAATAATAATAGAAAAACCAAAAAACCTGCAATCAATGAGGTAGATTGGATTTTCCTTTTACATGGGTTATCTATTCCTAGGTACAACTTATTACCATGTACCTATTTCCATCATATCTCTGACTATAGTCACCAAACAGTATATCAAGAAGAAAAGAATAGTTCTGATACGACATTGTAACATCTCGGTTCCAGAAGCCACCCAGTCGTGCCTCGTACCCGGTTGGTCACATGGCCTCAAGAGCATTTCCCATAACTCCAGAGGCTTCCGACTAGCAGTGAGGGCCATGTGTGTGATAGTTGGGAAACAATGCCTTCATTGGTAGAGTAACACAATGGATGTAAAAAAATGGAAAAAAGGGAAGCAATAATAATCCATATAAAAGTAAACATCAGAAGACTGAAAATAATAATCTAGAGAACATGTACATAAAAATGATGCATGATATATATGTCTAAGAAACTAGCTAAACAAATCACAATTCTAGAATAAAAAAGAGTTCTAAGACAAAGAACACAAGAAAACAGATAAACATATCCTTAGCATCGCAAGCCTCATCTTGGTCCCATGATCATCATCTCTACAAAAAATCATGTACCTCAAGTAGAAGGGTTCTTTCCCTTCTCTAAACATGCAACAATATAATCATTTTGTGCCCAAAATCATTTACCAAAAATGGTGTGAGACTAAATCCAAGTAGGAAACCACCACAGGATCTGTGCCTAACTGTCTGTGAGTATATAGCAGGTAATAAGAAAATGAATGCAGTAAAAAATGAATTAATGAACAATAAAAAATCCTACGGTTCAAAGAATCCAGTTTTATATATCATGTACGCAACTAATCAAGTATAAAAACACAAACATGTAACCCTCTAGGATTTACTCACCACCTATACCTTCTGGTCCTACCTTTCAACATAAGAAACCCTCTGGAAGCACATTGAGTCTACCCCTCTGGTTCAAATTACAATGATATAACAAAGACTCTTTGAGGAAGCTCACCCGTTAAATTAACCTTATAATCTAACATGATAAATAATCTCTTTGTAATCTCACATAGTGAATTCCCCTTATATTAAAACATGATAAAGACTCTCTATGGAAGCTCACACAGTTGATTCCCTTTATAGTCTACTATACTAGGTTCTCACAGCCCTGTGTAAGTCAACGAGCATAGCAATGAAATATGGCCAAAGTAAACCTCAAGAACTACTTGGATAAAATTATACAACATCTCAAGAATGTAAGGTAAAATAATCACTACATCCTATAGTACTAGGCATCGGAATCATCAAGGATGTCTAATGGATAAATAGGATCAAATGGCCGTAAATAGAAATGAATGGAAAAACACATCCAAAGCATATAAAACAACCCTATTCACATCTAATTAACCTCTACTCATGCATACAAGAATAACAGGAAATTAACAGGGTTAAAATGATAAACACGTTATACCCCATTCAAGGGTATTGGTTAAAATATCACATATAACTCGAAAACATTCCACATAAATGTAAAAACAACCTATCTTGGCATTGGGAGATCGATATACTTTGGTTTTAGGGCTTGAATCACCTTAGAACACCTAATATCTACAAAAAAATATAAAACATTAAATAGAGGATAAATTGAGAAGGAGAAGGAATTGTGAAACAAATCTTAAGAATAAGAGATGGCTTACTGAAGCAATCCTAAATCAAATGACGACAGTCAAATTGGAGTTCAGATGCTCGATCAGGGGCTTGGGAAAGATCTAAACTGTACGAACGCTCTCGTTCGAGTTTGGAGGAGAAGAAGACATTTATGTTGATAAGGCGTGACCCCGGTCTGTTGAATGAAAAAAATAAAGTACATTGTGTGTACTTTGGATGTACACGGCGTGTAATTTCCATATTCGTAAACCACATTTTGCGGTCTCCAGGTCACCACACATGGCTGTGTGAATGGCCGTTACACAACTAGCATCCGAATACCCGTAGTAACCAAGTAAATAGAGTCTACGCATATCGTACAAGGCATGTACTTCTAAAATTTCAAGAAATTCCACTTTTCCACAAAAAAAATACCTGAAAAAGAAAAACATACCTGAAAAGAAGATCTGTGTTGTTATAGCTGGAGATGGAGATAGAAACATATTGGTGGATCCAAAATAAAATGGTGTCTCTCGGTTGGAGTTGGATAAAAATTCATTCAGTTAGATCTGGAAGAAATTGTATTCACATGTTTATATAGTGAAGACAATCAATATTGCCATTTCTAACCAACATGGAAATGAGGAAGAATTTCATTTTCAATCCTTGTAAATGAAATGTGATTCCCTCTCTTATATTGTTACTACACATGAAGTGATATTTATATATAATTACAAATTGGATTGAGTACCTTAATAAATAATGGAGTTAAAATTTAATGTTAAAAATATAATTTTCAAAAAATTATTGCACCATTGATTCAACAAGAATCTTAGTGGTACAAAATCTTGACTAGGGATCCACATATATAATGATGGATTCAATATATGTATATTATATTTGTGATATTAATATAAATCATGAATTTTAATATCATATATACCTTCTTACATACCATTCTATTTAAAATTTTATAACATCACCTGTGTGTACGTTGAACTACTGTCTCACGAAGTGATGTGATCATTTTTCACATACGCATTACATTATAATTAATAAGGATAAATGTATTTAATATATATAATATATATGAAATTATATTTATTTATTAATAATAATATATCACTCAATTACTTATCCTTTCACTCATTAATGGAATAATTTTATAACCCATGCATAAGTTCGACCTACCATCTCCACGCAGCGATGCAGTTCATTTTATATGGCCAACCATTAAGAATAATGATAAGAATATATATAATGATTCAATATAAATTCTATAATATTAATATAATTTTTTTGTTTAATGGAAAATCTCTAATACCCATGAAAAAAAACATTACTGACTAAACATTCATGAGAAAACAAGGCAATTAACCACATACACAATGAAAATAATGAAATATAATAAATGATTGGCCGAAAAATATGTTAAGAGTACCGCATATGATATTATGAAAATGAATACTGTTCTGGAATAATGTAATTACATTATTAAAATGTTTATACATAAAATTAATTTATATTCAACCAAAACCATGTGTGAGGTAAGGAAATTCATCTTGATTTCCCTTCATTGAGGAATTTTGTAATGTTATAAAACTAAATTATTTTATATGTAATAAATATTGACGCATTTTCGTGTAATATAATTATTCATTAATAATTCATGGTAATTTATTTTTCAACTTAAATTATTTCATATTAATGTATTTTGACTTAAAAGTTACCAAGTGGTAAATAATTTCATAACTCATTTTGTTTTCATTGGATTATTTTACTTTATCATTATATTTATTGTTCTAATATTATGTGTGTGATGAATATTGAATAAAAAAATTTATATTTAAAACTTTTTATTTATATTTACATTTGATACACATAATAAATTCATTAGTTAAATCTATATTTGACGTTATGATCTATATAGGGGTTTATTTCACAATATCATTATATTCAGATATGATTATGCATTGATTTCTATTGATGGAAATTATTTGATAACTAGCTAGTTAAACACTTTAAGTTTCTTCTCATAAAGTAATTTATTATGTTTTCAAGTAGTAGTGTCATTTTTTCAAATAATTGGTACTTATAAGGATTGGGAAATGTTTTTCAATAAAATCCATATTTCATTATCTATTCGATCTAAAATTATTTTTAATCCACATACATGTTTCTAATAATGTTTACGAGTTTTTAAAAAAAATATCCAAATTATATATTAAATTTATTTTTACCAATATATGAATTTTTACAAAACATATTGAAAGGAAACATCATATTGTTTTCTAAAAAAGGGTCATTTGGAATTTTCCATTAAACAGAAACGAATCATTGTTTAAACATGTATGGAAAGAGCATAATTTCTATGATTCAGGAAAAACAAATTTTTTAAAAATTATATTATATTTCTCAATTATTAATTTCTAATAAAACATCTTTCATTATTGATTTTGAAATTTTTGATATAAATTATTTTTTGAAGTGAAACGAATATTTTCCTCGAGAACTGTTTTAGTGATATTTGTGTGGTATTTCTATTAATTAATGACATAAAATATTTAATTTACGTACTATAAACTTTTTATATATTTTATTTATAAAAAATTTATCATTTTATAGGATGTTTTATGATCAATTTGATGAGGTAATCTATTTACATTACCATTCATGATTTAATTTTTTAATATTTAATTTACCCTTGATCTATTCACTTTATAATTATCATTGGAAAATGAATTCTCCCTAAATATAAATATTATTTATAATTTATATACACATTACCTAAAAAATATATATTATTTATATATATGGTATTTTACATTTAAATTAATATGATTTACTAGAGAATAAAAATAAATCTGTATTCTTGACACAATATGGAAATTTGTTGATAAGTCATAAGGTTCATGAATGTAATCATTATTTTGATATAATAAGAAATATTTAGAAGTCTAGATATAGGCGTACCCAATTATAGATATACCAACAATTTATCTATAGCCTCAAGGTGAGAATCAGTCGGTTAGCCTTAGTAAAATGCATATTTAATGTATTCCTACATATTATTTTTAAACTATCTTGAGAAAGGACTTTCTTATATATGTATCATGATGCTTGAGATATTGGCACATAATAATTAAAAATTTCCATCATTAATAATTCATTTATTATTGTCTATGATATTTTCATAATATTTTTATCTATGGATTAATTTTATCTCTCTATATTTCAAATAAATTTCAAATGTTTTCAGTTATTTACCGTTCTATATTTACTATGCCATATCAATTCATGATAGTCATGTTTTATAAATGAAATATGTGTTCATTGATTTTATCTTCCATATTCATTATAACTTATATATTCACGTTATTTTCATTTAATGGATGTTAAATTATTTACCATTACATATTGATTGTTCCTTATTTATTCATGGTAGTAAAATTATTTAATTTTAATATGTGATCGTTTATCTACATTATGATATTGATTATGCATTGTTCATTTGAGATATTCCATTTACATTAATGGATTGTGTGTTCAATGATTTACCTTGTGATGTTGATTACGTGTTATTAATTAATGAGAGTCATATTATTGATTAAATAACATTAATGTTTATATATTTAGCTTTGCAAATTAATTATCCCCTATTCATTATTCTTATTTTAATCATGATATCTTCAACATCATATAACTCTTAATGATCATTTTATATCACCATTTTTTGGTTTCCTTTTATAGGAATATAGTAAATGTATTATGAATGATATGATAGGGCATTATAGAGGGAATACTGATTTTATAAAACAATTATGTAATACTTTGTGGATTAATATTTAATATGGAAACAATGTTTGTATCTATTATAGCAAGACTACTAAAATAATTGTTCTTTTGGGATGTAATCACCTATATCTATTTCTAGTGTAAAAAATCAATAAGCGGATTAATACTATGGGGGATGGGGTCTTTAGTTTTAGTATCACATAAATTTTAGTAGAATACTAGGAAATAATATATTGGAAAACATATGTTATGGATAATAACACTATAATAGTCTTTTAGTAAATGTACAGAAAAAAAACCATCTTTTTTTAAGGGAGATATTTTGTGGTTTGTCCTAGAAATACATCCCTTTTTTGATTCTACAAGTGGATGTGATTGTTGATTAAAAATAACTAGGTTTATTAACTCTAGAAATTGTGTTTTGGTCTTGACACAATAATTGCATGGTAAAAAAATGGGATGTAACGTACACCTAGTTTTTCATTCCAGACATATATGAGGTGGATAATTCACAATTCCATTAAAATATATTAAAAAGGATTTGAATATATGATTACAATTAATGGACTATGTTAAACCTATTATCTCTTATATTTAAGAAAAGTTATAATGATTTAGACATCCTAAAATTGATTATATGGTTTTCCCCCGATGATTATTATTTATCACACTATTCTTTTTTTTGGTTTTAGTCAATAGATAAAACCCAAAAGAAAATTTTTATCATATCATATAAACGAAAATTGATGACTATGAGCAACCAAATGGGTTGATGAATGTGTTAAAACATATCTTGATAATTCTTAACCAGTTTCTGCGAAATATAATTAACAAACTATACAATAATAAACTCTCAAACTCGCTAAAGAATATATGGATATAGTTATATAAAAGTTAGTGTGGAGGAGACTATACAGGTAAGAAGGATAGATTCCTGTTATATAAAAGAGGTGTAAAGAGATACATAAGTAATTTCCTCAGAAGAATAGGGATATGTTTTATGTGTGAAAAATATTGGCATAAAGTAAAGAATTGTAGGGTAAAAATAATGAGTATGATAGAATGAAATTAATTTCATCCTATGGATCCATTTATTTTATGTTGTCTTATGTGTTGGGAACCTAGGAATTATTCGAGTCATTTATATCTTCTATAGTATAACCTCTATTCCAAGTAATGACCAATGTTGAAATAAAATAGTTTAATTATTAGTGTATTTATATTCAAGAATTAAATTGTCGAAGTAATTTTTTACCAATTATGTTTTGTTATAACTATCATGAATATTATAAGTATTTTTTAAAACTTAAGAAGTATATAAATATTCATTAAATAAAGATCTACAAATAACTATGTGGGTTTATAAGTTCGTGGTTGACAATAAGGTCCATGTTTTAAAAAAACCTTTTGGATAATTTCAATGATACAAATGTAACATGATTAATGATATTTTTAGAAAAAT
Organism: Viscum album; assembly: GCA_963277665.1. Taxonomy (NCBI): domain Eukaryota; kingdom Viridiplantae; phylum Streptophyta; class Magnoliopsida; order Santalales; family Viscaceae; genus Viscum; species Viscum album. Next base: position 1,180,158,416 of record OY728119.1, on the reverse strand, counting down.
ATAATGGGAATATGATCAATTAGTTTAGTATATGAATGAGTTATTGAGTAACAATTACTTTAATTTTATAAGAGTTGTGATTAAAAGGTGTTGTTTCATTTATGGTTTATCTTATATTTGACTGTTTGGTAATTTTGGGTCATCAAAACTTAGTGACATTTTAGGAATTATATTAATAGTGTTTTTTCAAATATAGAACCCATTGCATCAAGTGAAGGAAGGAGGGAATGAACCCATAACTGGAGCATAATAAGAGTTTATTTCCTAACACTGGCCTATGCGATGTTCTAGTTAATATTTAATTATTTATACATTAATAATTTTATAAATAAATATTAATTATTAACTAGTGGTGATATTGTTGAGTTTTACATATTAGTGTATAACTTGTGCTATCCATATTGGGTTTCTAAACTATTTATAGATATATTCAAGGACATGTCACTCTTTATGAATTTTATGATTTGTTAAAAGTAAATTTTAGTTCATTAGGAATAACAAATTCATTCAGGATATTTATTTCATAGATTTAGAGATGTGATGAAAAATTATAAAATCATAAAAAAAGTAAAAAATTGTTCTCATGAAATATAAACATATCATGTAAGTATATTTCTTATATTCTTAAACAATAAAATAATTACAAAAATATTGTTAGAGGATCCTAAAATATATTTATCATAGTAACTTCATATATAATTAATCAATATAATTTGAATCATTTTAGATTTAAGTATTCAAGTTTCTTGACTTGATTGTTATCATTCATACTCTTGAAATCGTTGATCTCTATCCCCATCTATCATTATTTGGGAATTATGATTTTCTTCCATGTATATATATTCACTTCCCACATATATTATCCTACTTGAAATACAATTTATTATTTATAAATGATGACATTTCATGTTTATATTTATATATTTTATATGTTTGTATTGTTTACCATTTTGATGATGTGTTTTTTTCAAAAATAAATATTCAAATAGAGATCAATTGACTTGTGAGTGAAAGTTAATATTATAAGGACATAATTTTTTAGTGGTGGGGAGAATGTAACAGTCAATGATTTTAAAATAATAATAATCTGTTTAATAACATATGTGACACACAACACTAATATTACATGAGAATTTAACACCTTAAGAAATTATGATATATATATATATTTTAAAATAAATTCAATCTCAATGGAAATTTTCAGAACACACAATCCTGATTTTAAATAAATTATAATATAGTATAATATTATAACCAAGCCAATAAATTTGTATGAATGAATTGAAATATCTAAATAATGAAAATTCGTGTTATCGATTTATTATAGATAAAAATAAAAATCATTTCAAATAAAAAATAATTTATTTCTAAAAAATAAGTAACACTCTAAATGACATTATAGTCTCATTTTACGCACATAATGTAAATATAATTTTTACTAATTTTTTGAAAATTATTTGACAAAATACAATTTATTTTTTAAATAATCATATAAAAATTATTTTAGGGAATTTTTTTTATTTTTCTAAAAAAAATAAATTTTTTTAGAATAGTGAAAGATAATATTTTAAAAAAAAAATTATTTTTCATTAAAATAATTTTCCTGGAAAAATTATATTTTATGTTGATTTTAATGTAAAATTAGATCATTGATATTAAAATTTACTTAATTTATATCATTTTAATTAATTTAATATGTAATTTTGATATCAAAACCTTCTATACTTGTATGATTTTTTTTGGAAACCCGTTTTTTCATAACTTTTACGTGTTTAATATTTAATTGATTCACGATACTTATGTGAAATTATTTTTTCAAAATGGATTAAACATTTTAATAAGAATAATTCATATAATATAATAATATAAGTTTTACTTTTAAAAATTATGAATAATGATATTAATAAATATTATTTATAACGACTAAGATAAAAACTGATTTATTACATGGGTTAAACATAAAAAGATAAGTGTTCAAATGACATAAAAACAAGCTTAACACCAATTTTATAGACATATTTTGATCTTTTATTTTATATGTATCTGTAATGACCAATGTTTTTTTAGTATTTTAGAATTATACAAAAGAATTTGGTAATTTATTTTTTTAAAGAAATTGTGTTTCAATCTATATCCAAAACACTAATTTTTACTAATGGAAAGGATTACATTAGTTTGAAAGATGGAATTCTTTTAAAATGTCATATGCCCTCCTCTTCTATCACAGCTCCAAAAAAACATGGTTTACTAAATCCCTAATTTAATAACTTCATTAATCCAAAAATAATATCCTCAAATTTTTTTTGATCATAATTCAAACCGAGGACTACTTTTAGTGTAATTGTTATGGATTTTTCCAAAGAATTAGTAATGTTCTTAAATTAATGGTTTAGATTTTTTCCTCTTCTACCTCATTAAAATAAAATTAAACCAATATTATATTATATAATCCTTATATTTCATGTTATTATATTTTCTTATGTTAATGAAATGACTTATATCCATCTCTAACTCTATTAAATAGAAAAAGAATCTTTCGATCGTGTGAATAGTGGACTAATTCCTCATGAACTGATGTAATTATTTTCTCACCACCACCAAAAAGGATAGATATAATAATGTACATGAAACATTTATATAATTTTTATTATATTTGTATACTTATTTATTTTTTAAATCACATATAAATTTTTATTTTTTATATCATTCAAAATATGATAGTTTTGCTCATGTGTATGGCAGGTTGTCACCTTGCAAAGAGATATGATTTGTTTGTCACATATGATTTACATGGAAAGTAATAAGGATAACTTTAATGAATATATGAGATATATATGATATTATATTTCTTATAAATTATTAATATATCAACCACTTACTTATCCATTCACTCGTTAATAGAATGGTGTCGTCACTCATGAGTATGTATGACCGACCATCTCCATGAAAAAATATGGTTCCTTTTCCATGTACAAACATCAAGAATTATTATAAAAATAAATATAATGAGTAAATATGATATTTATAACATACATATAACTATAGATATGATTAATATATACACTATAACAAATTACTAGAATATTCATAACAAAAATTACATGTGAAAAAAGGTAATTAAGGTCTGAAATAATAAAAATAATTGATTTTGTTTCTAAAAAAATGTGTTATAGCATGATTAAAGTGTAATATATGATATTATAAAAACGAATATGGTTATGGAAAAAATTTATAACATTCATAAAATTATTATACCTATTATTAGTTCACATTCCACTAAAAAGAAGTGTGGCATAAGGGACCTGGTTATAATTTCCCTTCATTAAATCATATTATAGTGTTATGCACCTATATTATTTTATATGTTATATATATTTCTCATATGACATGTAATATCGTGATTAATTAATAATTTATGTTATTTTATGTTTTAATTTTAATTATTTCACCCAAATAGATAATTACTTAAATGTGACCAAGTGGTAAATAATTTCCAAATTCAATTTATTTTAATTGGGTTAAATAACTTTTCATTTTATTTAATATTATAAGATTATATGTCTAATGATTTTTGGATAAAAAATTTCCTTACACATTTTTAATATGTATTTAAATTAGATAGAGATAATTTATTCTTTTGTCAATTCTTACTTCAACATTATGATATTTGTTTGGGTTTATTTCACAACTGTTTTTAAAAGGTATTTTTAATGATTAAATTTTCATAGATGAAAATTATTTAATCCTTGATTAAAAAACTATTTCATTTTCTGATCATCTAGTTAGTTTTTTTCATGTAATTTTAATACATTTACACTCATTGGTACAAAAAATTATTGGGAAATTGATTTTAATAAAATCCATCTCCATTTCTCTTTTCAATCGAAAATCATTTTTCTTAAATATAAATTGTATAAACATATTTTAAAAAATATTGTAACATTATCAAATAATTTATTAATGACAATTTTACCCATTTTTTATTTTATAAAATGTTTCTTAATGGAACATTCATTTTATTTTCTAAACAAGGCTCAATTGCATTTTTCTAAAAAAGTGAAAGGAGTATTGTTATTATCGTATACAACACGAATACAGTTTCAAGAAATAATGACCATTAAATTTTAAAAAAAATCATTTACATGTTTAAAATTATATTCAAAAATAAATTCATTTTAAAATTATTTTTATTAATATTTTCCATTTGAATAGGTTATTTTCCACAAAAAATGTTTTCAATGGCATTTTTTGGTATTTTTATTCATCAATGACATCAACCCATTATTATATATATGAACCAATTTGTATATATTGTATTTATTCCATCCATGTATTTTTTATGGATGGTTTATGATCTATTTGACTAGGGAATGTATTTGACATTCCCTTTCTAGATTAATTTTTCTAATCATTTACTTTCCCTTGAATTACTCACTTTCTTATTATTATTGGATATTAAATTTCACTTTAATATTCATATTATTTAGAATTGGAATAGTTATAAATAAAACCATATTATATTTATCTAGATGTTCTTTTACATAGAAAATAGTATGATTGGATGTGTATATTATTGTTAATCTTTATTCCATACCTGATACAGAAATTTGTGGATAAGGCATATTGTTCCTAAATTAAATTGATTATTCAATATATGATGAAGCAGTAAAACATGAAGATATGGGTGGGATATAGTTATATATATCCCCTAAATTTATTCGTAGTCTCATTCGATGAATCTATTGGTAACCCTTTGTTAAATGGGTTTAGGGTGTGCACATATACATCAGTTTAAACTGTCTTATGGAAGGCCCTAATAGTATTGGTATCATGATGCCTGATATCATAAAGTCCAATAATTAAAAATTTATTTCACTATGAATTAGTTAATATTATACATGTGATTTTCACAATGACATTATCCCAAGATTTAAAATTTTCATTTTATTGATGAAATGACAGGCGTTTTAGTTATTTACCTTATCATGTTGATTATGCCTTATCTATTCAAGGCAGTCATGTTATTAAAATAAAAAGTTAGTCCAGTTATTTTGATTTCCATATTTATTATACAATACATATTCATGAGAGTCAATTTATTTCAATTTTAGGTGTTTTATATTATTTACATTTAAATATTGATTTTTCTTTATCTATTCATGATATTCATGATATTTAAATGAAATGTGTGTTTAGTTGTTTACATTAACATATTTATTATGGTTATCTCTTAAGGATATTTATGTAATTTAAATGGAATGTGGTTTTAGTTAGTTACCATTACATATTTTTTATACCTCATAGATTCATGATATCAATGTTGTTTATTAAATAGAATGTGTGTTTATATTTTTAACTTACCATATTGATTAGGCCTTAATGATTATTTCTCATTTACACATGATGGAATTATATTTACGTAACTCTTATTGGGAACTTGATCCTAACTTTATTTTTTTCCTTTACCAGGAATCTACGAAGTTTACAATGAAATATAATTAAGGATACTATAGAGAGAATAATGAAATTATTGAAAAAATTGTTGTAGTATTTGTATTATATCATATTATAAGAATCGTGTGGGTATTTAGTTTACTAAGACTATTAAATTTCTATGTAATTTAGGATGTTACCTCTTATATCTAGTTCTAGAATAATAAATAAGACATCAACTCTAGTCTATTGGGGTTGTTTTCATTACACCTAATGAGTTCATTAACTTACCCACTAGTGGGCTAGGGACATATGAACTCTGGGGACTCCAATTCTTGTTATTAGTGTGATACATAGAATGTCGTTTTCCGTTCTCAATCTCCATATCTAAGATATTTCAATACCCTATATCCAATCATTCAACATGGTTTTATCCCCTTTTAATGCCAACATTCCTTTATCAAATACCATTATATAGCTCACACAATAAAAGTTTCATTCTAAAATCACATTTCCTCTCATGTGGAGAAATATAACCATTATGAGTCATTACTATATTCATCTTAGGGAATCCTCATAGCATAAGATCCATTAAGATTAAATATTATTCCAACATTAAACATATATGATCTTAAACTATATATTATTTCTTATATCAATCTTGACTCACAAGGATTATAAATTATTAGTAATCATGCCATTAGCATGATGAAAATTCCTCTATTATGGGTCTTCTTCATAGTAATAAGTGTCGAATAAATATTTTTTATTTTAAATAATTGTAATCTTAATTATACATCATAAGGAATATTTACATTATAGTCCATTCATAAAACTCTATTATCATAGTTTTTACATAATAGAGTTCCCTAATGTTCAAACTATATAGACTTTAATTCCAACCATTACCCTGATATGTATAAAACCTCTTAAAGATAATATCCCCCTTATATATCATATTAAAATAACCCACACATTTCCAAATTGTACTATTTTATACAAAAGGGCATCTTATTTATTTTATAACATTTAACATCATAGTATGGACCTATAAAATTACACTAAAGTTTGTTATTTTATCATTGTATCCTTTATTTTTTTCATGATGGGATTCATGGGATTCGCCCCCAGTGATGAAACCCAACCTAATTAACCATCCTTTTTAATCCTTTTTGGGCCATATTTTATAAGATATTAATTATTCGCTCCCCTCACATAAAAATTATTCATTATGACTAGACATACCATCTGATAGATATACTATCCCCCAGATTCCATCCTCATTGGGGAATATCCCCTATGTGAACATTTACATCCTCCCCTTACTTGGATATACTCTTGTAAATCTCGATATCCCATCCATTGGGGATATATTATATATAAAACACCCTCATTGCACCATGTCCCTATGCATTTATTTACATCATTATCTAACCTATCCATATTCTTATGTTAATTACATCCATATTATTAAGGAAATACTCATTAGGGAACATTTTATTTCATGCTCTATTCCTAATAGAATCATGTCCCCACCTAGAGGGATATATTCTCTTTGGGTCCCACCATAAAATTTGTATCAATACATACTCCAAAAAAAGAGATATTTTCACTATGAAATACTTCTCGTGGAACAAACCCATTCTATTTGGGACACTATCAATTAAAATTTAACCATAATGGTCCATACACACACTACCATAACTCCAACCATTTATTGGAATATTATTCACAATTTTATTTACATCATGTAATAAAACTATATGGATCTGTCATTTTCACATAAACAGAAAAGGAATAACATGTCCCATTAAGTGGTAATAAACTACATGGGTTTGGTTTCCTTTTTATGGATGCGTTGGAGTCCCCTTCATGGGATCGATATCAATACCATAAACACTAAATTCATTCCCAAATATAAATTATATCATGAGTGCCCAACTGTATGGATTTATAATATATAAATCCCCAACCAACATCACTAATCAACAATGGGTAACAAAATTAAGAAATTTTGATATATATATATGTTAATGATGATGGAATAACATTAAAATATATAGATTATCACATAAAAATAAGACAACAACTAGTTATAAATGACCTGGTAAATAGTCCCACATTAGGATCAAAGGATGATTCAGGAAAATCCAATAAATAATTATAGAGAGTCGCAAAGTAGGAAATAATTCCCCCAAATATTTTGTGATGTTCACAACATCTCATCCTCTTAACCAATGTCACTTACAAACTATTGTTGGTAATATAGCCAAATGACCACCTACCCGTGAAATACAAGACTGTAAATTATCAAAAATTGGGGATTCAATGGGTTTTTCATATTCCATGAATAAACCCCATTTTAAGCTATCTGAGATAGGAAAAATTACCCATCATGTTGACTGTGAAATAATTTTTACACCCTCATAAAATATATCATCAGACTATTCTATCCCAATTCGAAAAACTTGTGAACCAAGCAAGAAATATTCACTAACAAAAAACAAATGGGTTGAACATAGATTTGGATAATTTTCATTACATATTATAAGAAAAAAAAGGTGAAACCAACGTGAATCATTAAATATCAAAATATGGTTTTCCACATGTTTTAAAAATTTTCCCAAAATTTTATTTGTGAGAAAAATAATTAAGTAGACATGAATCACACATTAATAAGAACTAATAATTGAGTTAATAATTAATATCTATTTATGAACGTTTCATACATGTAATGAATAAAAAATTGATATTATTTTTTGTAAGATTCACTATGACCAATGAATCCTTTCTCATATTTTCAATTGGATATGTGGAATTGGAATCAGCAAAAAGTATGTATCCCAAAACTGAAGCTTCCACGAGAGTCACTATGATTACAAGAATAAGGATGAAAACACCAACTCAACACCTATAACTCTATGTGGTGAACAAGATTGTTAGGGAGTGACACAATAATGGTACAGTCCCAAAAATGGAGCCTAAACTGAAGTCTCTCTATAAGATATAGCATACCACTTTATATGGATGATTTGGGGTTGTGAAGAAGCTGGTGAATCCTGTGGCCACTATTAAACACATCGAGAGTCTATCCTTAGAGTGTGATAATCATTAAATTCATTGACTTGGGGAGGGTGGTGAGGGTATTCACAATACATACACCATGGTTCAAATGTCTCCATGGAGGGGTCTTATCAACATACTCACACATCATCATGAAACCATTCCCCATATACTCCTACTAAGGGTGATTCCCTATAGGCATCCTCCCCAGAAACATAGATCTAGGTACCTTTGAGATCTCTCCTAGAATTTAAAGCTATAGACCAAAAAGAGATGGGCCATATTCCCACTTCCATTAAAGAACACCACCTACATAGTGGATTGAAAATTACTGATATAACCTATATCCCTATTAGAAAACAATGTGACTGCCAATTCATTCCAGTAGTATGAAAGGAACATGATCATATCCCCACCACCACACGTGAATCTCGATAACATATCCTAATAAAAATGGAGTCAAAGTGTTGGATTATTACCACAATTTTGACAAATATATATTCATCATATATATGAGACCACAATTGTGAAAGCGTGTATTTGTTCCCAAAACCTTCTAAAATTCAAGAACATTATAGAATAATTAGAGAAGATTTATCAAAATATTCAAAAAAATCATACAGAAAAAAGCACATGCTCATGTTCCGACCACCATAGAAACATATTATCATGTCCAATATGACATGTTAGTGAATCTTGATAAAGTGAATATTCATTATCATATCCCAAAATATAATCATAATATTTTGGTAAGTGATGAAAAATAAGACCATGATCATATACTTGTTCTGAATGGGGTTCATCAAAATTGTTAGATAGTCACCCCAAAGACAATTATATATTCATGTAAAATAAGGCTAGTGAAATAAATCCAATGGGAAACCAAGATTAAGGATACATCCCCAGTCCAACATAGGTTTATAAAAATATCCCAACAATCACCATAGGGGAGGGTTATAACCCTGTAAGAATTTTAATATCTACGTAAAATATTTTAAAACCAAACAATTTCCAAGATAATATTCCCTCTACCAATAATGAAGTCCCATTTCATCATAACTCATAGGCCATATAGAAAAGGGAATATATTCCATTTCCCATTATGGTGATCAATTGGTATATTCAGTTGATGCATTCTTATCGGAATCTATCCCATATTCCCATTTCAACCAATTTTGTACATCATATTCCGGTATCCACACAAATTTGGGATCAGATTCATTCATCCAATTTGGATACATACTCATATCTCCCTATATTTTTGCAGAAGTAGTAATATATTCTTATAATATGTAGAGATAGACTTCAACGTATTTTGGTAACCACCATACAAAAATTTTGTACCACTGCTCAAACAAAAATGAATATTTGTAATATTCCATCTATGATGCAGAAAAAGGATCATATTCATACTATATTCTATAATAACATCCATATCACAATTCGAATAATATATCTACCCCATTAGAGATCCATTGACACATCATATGATGTTGAAGTCTATACCAACCGTAAATGACATATTCATAGTATCATAGTGATAAAATATGTGGTTCTTCCATATAGAAACTATCATAGAATAGATATCCATGATGATATGTCACATTGGAATGGAAATCCACCAATTTTCTGGTAACCTCCATATAAAGAGGTTATTAGAAAACATGGATCAACATCTTATGGAAAACAATTAATTTCCATTAACACCTTAATTTTTCTAGTATGATAACACTATCCTACCTCTTATAGTTCGTGAGTCATTTTCCATAAAAAATAAACCAATGATTTATAACCACGTTGAGGAGTTAACCTCTAATGGATAATTGGTTTTCATGGATATATCGAAATATATAGATAATGAAAACCTTTCAACTATGTTTCTTCTCATCACAACTTCTACTTATGAGGTCCCAATTATGTTTATGGAAAAATTCATACGTTACTTATTCAAAATACTATAGGAATTATTTCATTGCTAAAAGTATGAGAACCTCACAATGTAGGGATATGATGATCATCTATATACCATGAACAAGATCTAATATCAAATAGACTTCAATAAATTCATTCTGGTATGTGAACCAAGGTATGAAATGTACTAAATTATCATATTATGTCATTATATCTCTATCATAGTACCCTACAAAAAATATAATCACTGAAGCCTCATCATGTGTACAAATCTAAGGATGGGGTGGGTATCAAGCATTGAATTTTTCTTCCTTCTCAAGAAAATAGAGTCCCCAAAAAATAATATCTTCAAATTTTATTACCTCAATAGTGGTCACATGACCAAACAATATGTGTACTCAATGGTCCACCAAAAAAATAATAGATTTGAAACATAAAATAATCAAGATCAGAGAGTGTGGGAAATTTATATACTCATGATCCAAGTATCTCATAAAGAAGAAACAACACATTATACGAGATATCTGAGACATCAAGTGTTAAGAAAACCACTTAACCCTTGTGAAAAGAAGATCATATTCTATGTAGGATTTAAAATTGTATTGTGAATGATTAAAATTGAACCTAATTAATAATATTATTTTGGAAGCATCCATGGATACCATTTGAGAGAGACACTTATCTGAAGGAATGTATAAATTTTTAACACGGACGCAACTCTAGGAAAAATCAAATAATCATAAAGTTTCTAAAGTACCAGGAAAATGGCCATATTATCCCTATTCATCAAGTATGATGTATCTATTTCCTTATTTCCCAAAAAAAATTGGTCTTCTTTATGTTTATATATTGTTTCTAATAGTCGGTGGCCCAACTATTTTTATCTATGTGTGACACATCCATTTTCTTTAAGGAAAACATGGAAAGGGTGATCAGAGATTCTCTTATGGACAATATTAATAGTTGAGAACATGGGGAATATTTGAAAAAGAAGATAAAACAATGAAATAGAGGGACATGTCACCTAATGGACACCATGGATTCTGGATAAAACAATTCATATTCCGAGGATACACAAACCCTGAATTAGAGAAGGAACCATAACCTTAACCTCCAAAATAAGAGTCACAACCCTCTCAATGTCATTATTATAAGGATAAATGGAATGGTGTGGATATATTCCACTCACCACCAAAGGTGAAAAAATTTCCTTTCATACAATAGAATTTATCACAGAATGAGATTGAGATCTTCAATATTGAATGAATCAGTCAAGAATCTCTTAGAGAAATTGTTCTTATTGGGTATTGCCTATAGGGAGAAGAAAATATTTCTCCTCAAACCCTCCTTAAGGTGTAAATTTTCCAAAAAAATTGTATTTAATCATTGTGTAAGATTTGGATATAGAAATGTTTTTATCAAAATACATGAACATAGGAAGTCCAGATTGTTTTTTAATTATTTCATAAACGTCACTCACAATAGGATAATATCATAGTCCTAGTGTGATTGAGAATTCAGTAGATGTTGAATTCATATTGACCACATCAAATTTTTCAACTTCCTAAAATGAGGGGATGGATCAAAAATTATTTTTCATATAACTCCATAACACCTTCTACTCTCTTTCCACTCGAATGTAATCAATTGATGGGAGGAACTTCTTATTGTATCCAAAAGGTAATATGTTCTCCAAATTGGTAGACAAATAACTTCCACCACACAATATTGGGAACCCTTTATTCACAATATTTGATGGAAAAAGATTTATGGAATATTATATCTCACACTTCTTACCCTAATGTGTCCCCTTGATGGGAATAAAATTTTGAATTATGTATTAAAAATTCAAATCATTATGCATATTTTGCATGAACATTTATTTTTTAGTATGGTAGCATCCCCGCGGGGTCGATCTTATTATAAGAGGACTTTATCTCTCATTTTATATAGAAATCTGCATGTTGAGGAAGAGAACTATAATCAAACTCAATAAATGAAAATAATGCGAAAATTAAATGGTCTCAAAATTTGTTGTCAGTTGAAAAATCATGAGATACTCACTCACCATTCCATTCCAATTAGACGAACTACTAAAACATTGCAAAAACAATCTCCTTAATGTACTATATTGTTTTGGTTTTATTTAAATATCTATGGGTGTTATGAGTGTTTCCAAACATGAACTGTAGTTTATAGGATATCATTCATTTAACCATGGATAATTATATGATCATGCTCATACCACAATAGGAATAGTTTAGTTAAGAAAATATTTCCACTATCATGCTCAAATTATAACTACTTCAAATTGGAGTACCTATACGAAACCCATTCTCATTTCACCTCTCACTAAGAAGAAATAATAAAAAACACCCCTATCCATAGGCAAGAAGATATCATGGATAAATAAATTATGATGAATAGATGAACAAAATCTATTCCTTCCAAAATGAATAGGTTCCTGGTTCTTTTCACATATCTATGGAAATGAGCCTCTTTCTGATACAAAATAATAAGAAACTCGGTGAGGATACCCTCAATGATAATTTTGGACTACTACCCCTATCAATATAGCTAGGCATATACTATTTATGATTTTATTATATTTGAATATATTTTATAGATCATGTTTTGTTTTAGATAAGTGATACTTTTAAATTTCCTAGCGTAAGTTGAACATGATTCCACCACCCAGTTAGAAGGAAAAGATTATTGGAAGGAATTGTTTTCTAGGCATAATAATCATATTGATGAGTGGATGAAATGGATGATAGTTTATTGTACTTATTACATCCTTATATAAATACTTCCTCAACAAATCATGGTCCCATAACATCACACATTATCTAAAGGTATTCCTTCCAACCCAACCTCTGGAGGTAGAAATATCCATCGAAACCAAGATAGGGAACAAAAACAAGAATAGTTTTTTCTGACTCATAAACTAGACTTGATGCATAATGAAATTGTTCCCTTACCATAAAAAGAATTGACATAGGATAAAGAGTTATAAAATAATTTTTATAATGTTATTCATTTAATAAACCCATTATATAATGATGAATATGCAAATAAAATCGATTTCCCACTACGTAACCAATGGTCTAGATGAAGAGTCTTTATAATGTGTTTGAATTGGGGAATATGTAGTCATAGGTGATCCCAATATCTCATCCAAATTCTCTTTTAATCTTTATATTAGAATGACTCCCATGGGAAATAACATCATTTATCCTTGAAAGATCATTGAGACAACCCAAATTTTGTTTATAGTGATCAAGATCCAATTAATTTAGAGGACCATATAGAGCATGTAAAATTTTCCAATCAACACCTATGAATGGGATGACTAGTTTGGTTCAATTTTTCAATAATTTGTGTGCTCAAACTCTTTCTCATGTTCCTACTTAATCTACTATGATAACATCAACCCATAAGTCACATTTCAAAGAAGAACCTAATATTGGGAAGCATAGATCTTTGTTGTATAAATTTTACATGTTGATAATGTTGGGGAATGTCTTGGACAATATCTAGATCATTTATTCCCTAAATTGTTCAATAGTGGTCCGGGATATGCTTGTCTATGTAATGTATATTTCAAATGATTTTGAGAGAAAATTTAGCACCATTAAGGATTATATAGAAAAAACTACTTTATAAGTATGGAATACCTCTATTTCATTCATAAAAATATCCATAAGAATCCTTTCCATGGAATATCATACCATTGTACGTATATGAAAGTCTCTAAAATATTGAAATTCAAAGTTACGTTATTTTATAGTATTTTTGGGAGATTTATTATCCTTATATAGACTCTCTAATGTATTGAATATAATGAGGGTGATTTATCTTCCATGAAGATGACCATTAAAGGGAATGAAAAGAGAGAGAGAGAGAGAGAGAAATACCTATATAACAGACATTTTCAAGGCCTAATTTTGTGACAATCTATCTTATACTAATTTCATGGTTATGTATAAAGACATGGGATAAAAGGTCATACAATGGATGTCTTATCATCATAGCCCTGTATTAGTTCTATCTTTATACCATCAATTATTGAAATACTCCATCAATGGAATTGCAATAATGTTATGTGATTATAGTTCCCCCTTTGAGCATTGTGAATCCTAGTATAATGAGGTAGGATTTTGTAAGAGATAATTAAATAAAAATTTGAGAAAATTTGACATACAGGTTAACACATTCAATAGATTGTGGACCTCCATTGTAAACCCACTTAGGTTGATCGACAATGTCTGTGTACTACAAATATCTCTAATTATGTTTGGAGATTTACCTCCATAATTCCATCATAATTCAAAAAAAATCAGTAGATAATTTATAGGAAATATATATTCATATATGTTCCCCATTAGTAATAGAATAATATTATTTATAATTGGTGGAAATGGAAAATCTACCCACAAAAGCTTTTGCAGGATAGGATGGAAATTCTTTTTCATCCCTCGATGATAAAAAAGAAGAAAAAAACATCATTTTAATGATCTATATGATGATACCCATGCATAGGAACACTTGTGGACTTTTTGTGGACTCTTTTCCCTCACATAGGAAAATTATTTTCAATACTATTTTTGTGTCTTAAAGAAGCTTATGTCCATGAAAAAATGGAAGACAAAGAATAAGAACATAGAGACTCCACTACAGTATTTGATGAAGAAATATCTACAACCATTGATGAGATCAGAAATGTAAATATGTTTATTAAAGATATTCCAATGCTGAAAATGACTGGTGTATCCATTCCCTAGGAATAGAAAGAATTTTATATCACATTCTGGAAGCTTCACCATTATGCATTCTCTTGGAATTACGTAGAAATAATTTGGTTGGATCCTGATGTTTCAACACATCAGTTGGGGTTACTAGATGACCACTAAGGTATCAACTAGGAATCCAAGTGAATTGATCCCTTACATGAATATAAGGATGATTTTGATGTTGATATTATTATTAAAATCATCTTCATATGATAGGGGAATCACTTGAAATGTCTTTCCAACATCATCCCTTTCAAGAAACATGACAAGAATATTTTGGTTTGTATCGATTGTATGGGTCGTAAATGACAAGATCCAAAATATTATTTCCCAGTTCCAATTATGTATCATTAGATCAATACAACCATAGTATTTTAATCCCTTACCATTCTGTATGGGTACTCAAGGTTAACCCATATCAATATAACTCCCAAAGATGAAAAAGGAATTTACATTAGGGATCCCAATATTATTTTATACTATTAGGGAATGTACATTGGCTTAACTAATTTAGGACATACTTACACACATTCCATATATCAAATATTCAACCTCTTTATCGCAATAATCATGTTAATCAATATTGATGTTCTTGTGGTTATGTCATGATACTGTTGTAATTATCTCACTGATCTTCAAATAGCCCTCAATATATTGAACTGATATTATACGAAGAAGAATCCTCTAATATGTATCAATAATGTATCATCAGTGAAATTTCATGGCATCTTATAATTCCATTTCACCATTAAGTACGATCCAAATAAGACTATGGAAATCCTCAAAATTCCACCTTTTTGAAGCCTCATAGATTCTCTAGGGCTTCATGTACATCTCACATACATTAGTATTTTCATTTCCAATATACGTGGAATGTTCCACCCCTTCACGAGGTTGAATATGTAATGAGTAACATATTAATCGGATAAATATTTCTATAAATCCTTCATTAACATCAATAAATATCTTCAACACCCACCAATCATTCTGTCACTGGTGGAAAAAAATCCACTCAATTTATATGTGGTTATTATTCTGATACCTCTTTTTACCGTTATCATAAAAAATAATGATGTAGTGTAATAAAATAGTCTCTAATATCTCAATAAAACCATGAATGATAATGACTACTAATATTCTGTGGTAAAAAAAATGTTGTGTAATAATTTTGAAAGTAAAAAAAGTTAAAGAACCACATACAAGACCATGAAATTCTTTTTTCATCATTAATATACCTGATAGAGTATATCACCATCCTCTCTATATTTAATAGGAATCTACCCCAATGGGATATAATCCTACAAAAATATGGAATTCAGTTTATAACATATATAGAGGACAAAGGGAACATGCCATATAATTTACTCACACCACTTTTTCCCATAAACTAAATTTTGAAAATACAAAACTACATTTTGAATATGTTTTTAAAGGCACTCCCAATAGCTGTGAGTTGTATTTCTATACTTCACAATGTGGATGATGTTCTTCATATAATTTTAAAGGGGGGGAAATAGAATACTTTAATTTTGATATAACACATAATCAAAACCCACATTCATAAAAATATCATACTGATTTGTTTTCTATTGCACCCACAACACTAGCTAACCCTGGATAGGATGAGGTGGTCTTCAACATAACACACAAAATGGTAGTCCCCATTGTCCAATTTTATAACATAGAGGACATCAATAAGATCATCACTACCATAAGGTGTTATAAGATGACTTCTGTCCTTTGATGGATGAGCCCTAATACTAACTACCCTGATAATGGGGCCCTCATACCATATTTAACCAAAACAAAAATAGTTCTATTGTCGATAAGTGAACCTAACTTTCTTATATAGGCCTAATAAGAAAAATGAACTCTAAAAATAGAGAATATTTGGATTCTTCCTCATATTTATCCTACAAAGAGAAATTATTTCCATAATATATGAAGTTCAGGCATGATCCTACTACACACATCAACCAGGAACCACGCATTCCCAAAAAAATATGCATTTTGGTAATTTCTCAATGAATATGATGGATGACTAAATAGAATTCACCAATAGTTTCCATGCATATAAAATACATTTAAACACATGCCATCATCAATTACAGTTATTGTATACTGATAAATACTCTTGGATGTTGTGCATATAGGTAATGGATTTAATAAAGCTATATATCTTTTCTACAACTAATAATTTCATGTACATCATAATAGAAACAAACTTATTCAAAAAATGGGTTGGTGGCCCAAAAATTGGTCAGGATGAAGAACATCATCCACCTTTCGATGTTAAAAAAATTACTATATTTCCAATTCATTACACACTAGTAAAATACAATATCACCAACATCTGTTCTTATGAGCTAAATATTCTATATCAGGAGTGAAACATCAAGTGCCACAATTTGTCTTACTATCATATGGTAGAAAATGGGTAGATTGAGTATTTCAATATGATTGGTTCAAATATAATATATATTACGGTAGAGATGACATGAAATCCTAGAGGAGATATCAAGCATGCATTCTAGCCATAACATACAACTACTTGAACTACTATGCAGGGGTCCATATATTAAATTGTGTATATAATAGAGAAAAATGATCCCATTAATGTCTAATTACCCTAACATCGAACCTCTCTCTATAGTTAGATCTATGAAGATTAAGAGCCATATATGTTAAATGATTAGATAAAATGACTCGATGAGAAGAGGGTGCATACATTACCCAACATCGATGTCCATCATAATTGGAATGCATGGGTATTTATTAATAAGAACCATATACACTCATTCATTCAAGGAGAGTCAATATTAGTTCTAATAACATCAATGATAATAACAAAGAATCATCCACAAATAGATTAAAATATGGAAGGGACTTAAATTATATATAATATTTAATATAATAGAATTTATTACTTAAACATGATAGATAATGAATACATCATACACGTCCTCAATAATTAATGGTTTCCCATTATATATATTCAATAATTCCCCATGAGAAACCATGTATTGGTATTAAATAATTGAACTACATAGAATCAGTGTCCTTAATAGATAACTTCAATCTACTTGGTCACCATCCCAAATACATGAAATTAATCTTTTAAGTGAATGTTCATCTTTTATGAAAATAAACTAATTGTATTTTCCCATTCATGTGGCATATTCTACTTATTTCAGAGCTCAATGCTTATCGAATTCATTGGAATTTTCCTAACATGTTCTTTATTTAATTAATTCCCAATAATCCATGAATATGATATATATATATACAATGAATCATCCTTAAAAATAACTATTGGTAGTCTTGATTCCCATAACTATGGGATATATAGTAATCACTAGGTACTCTAATGTAGTCCCAACCATTATCCTATAATAAAAATTTCCCACCATTAGATAATGAAATTTATTTTCACATGAGTTATCTTTTATATGGATATGTGAAATGAAAAGAATGTATCATTTCACCAAATACAAGAAACATTCATGTTGGGGACCCCTTTCTCTTACAGAAATTAATATGTAATGATTCCTACTGATAAAGGATATGTTGTGGCACTTGGATCACAGGTATTGGGCCCCATCATGATGTTAGAAAAATTTCCCCATATACATGAATAATCATTGTTCATGGGTAATTTCTCATCATGACCTATTTTTGGAATGATTCGTGATCATTATAGATATGTGGTGACACACATGTATGTTATTTGGGGTAGAGACATATGAACCTCACCATCATTAAATTCTATTTTTCATATTATATTATATCCCCAAATAAGTGATATATTCTGAAAATATGACATCCCTTTACCTTCACAATATATTCAATAATTTGAAAACATTAACCCATGACATGTTAAAATAACTTCATGTGACTGAAAATACAAATATCTTAAGATATTTTGGGAATAAAGGGTATTTTTTCCCAAGCCTAGTCAAAAATCCCACCCCACTACACATCACTATAGGGGATGAATTCTATTGTTATGAAACAATTAACCTTTTAACCTAAATTAGATCTATATCTATGTAGGGAAATTTCATTATAAGGAACTATATATTTCTTGACTCTTTTATAAACATGGTAAGTTGTGATGTATGTGTATCCTATCATGGGCCCAACTAAAATATTTAAAATAATAATACCTCTTTTTTCTAGCATATGAGTCAGATCTGTGTAGGGAGAGTTTCTTTTAAATAAATATAAAAGAATTTATTCATATTTATACAGGATTTTTAGAAACATATGGATCTCATACCTTATATCCAATTGTTTATATCAACACCCAAAAATATTCAGATATTTCTTCATTTCATATGGATGTGTTTTCTTTATTTAACTCACTTAATAGACATTCACTAAGTTCAAAAACAATTTACTTTTCCCTAATAATGATCCAAAATTGTACTGGGTATATTCTCTTAATGAAATATTTAATTCTTTATTCTAATCAACACTTAATATATATTTATACTCTGATTTCCTATCTTAGTCCTACCTCAAAATGTCAAAAATATTCCTCAATGTTTTTCCTTTACAATGACAGTTCTTTTCCCTGATGGAAATAAAATAAGTTGGGGGACTAATACTTATTCCCTATACAAAAGCTGTTTGTTTTTAGTTGAAGCCTCACAAATATTTTGTAAAATATAATAATATTTCCTATATCCATACGTATGAGTATGATTTATGTTGGGATCCATATGAAAAATATGTATGGATTAATTTTATTTAGCAGATGATATGTAGTGATGTAAAGATTCTATAACATAGTCCTAACTAAAAAATCCAAATAAAATTATACATTTTATCTTTATATGTTTTAGATCTATGATATAGAGAATTAATATAAGAACTATTTTTTCTTGATTACTCTCTATAGGATATATAGTGATGATCATATCCCCTGTCTTGGACCCATTCATGATTTCTAAACAAAATCATCCACTCAATGTACGAGTTTGATCTACACGAGTGGTTTCATTTAAAAGATAGATGGTTAACCTTTTCATGATTTCTATATAAAAATTATACATTTTTTAATCCAAATATATCCAGTCATATAAATCAAAAATACCCCCAATTTATCTTCATACCCAATTAAATCATTTATCCTCCAAAATGTGTCTCAATGGTTCCCATCACTTAGATAAGTTTCTTCCTCCTCCAAAGAGAAACGAATATTTGAAAATAAAGAATGTATTGAATTCCCCCTCATATTTATGAGCGATATTTTTATGTTATACTTTGACATTGGTTTGATCATTTATAAAACATATTCTTTGATGAAGTGTTCCACATATTTCTTATCCCACATTATCATACATCCCTAGTCAACATTTCATTGGTTGTTCTCTACCAAACTCTTGTTTTTACATAAAACATGACAAAAATCATGTTAGAGGCTTCATTTTATCAGAAATTTTGTGTAAATGGATGTTCCATTTATAAAAATTGGAGGTGAAAATATATACACCATTTAATAACTTAAACATCGTAAGAATAGTCTAGTACAAAATATATCATTTACTTATGTATTATTCATTTCTATGTAATGTCCCCCAGAATGTTGTTATTTTTCAATAACCTTATTCAATGATAAAATTGAACCACATTTCATCCTATATCTATGATATTATATTTCATATCATTACATAATTGTTTCATAGAACTAATCTATAGAAAACATTATTATGCATCACACGATGTTACACTATTGGAAAATTATGTCCCAATTGTAGGTGAATATTGTTTGTAGACTATCTACCATTATCACTCCATATTAATAGAAAAAATATATACCCCTGTCCAACCAAGGTTTATGATATATCCATAACATTTTTCCAAAAAACTCAGTCTATGAACCACACATTATGTCATATGGGTATTAGATTGCTGATAACCATTCATGACTTTGGGATGGAGAATTTTCAGCTTTATATGACCCCCATGATTGATATGTTCTCCTTCTCATAAATCTTTTATATGGGACTCCATCATATTAACCAAATTCCTTTTTCCATTATAAAATAATCCTTTGTTCCTCATGTTCCCTAAAAATTTGACAATAGAGTCATTTAAACAAGAAATATTTTGGCACATCTCTAGCATGGCTATCCCATTCCATTACACATGATCCAAGATGTGTGATTAATTATTTATAACATCATAATCCACATTAAAAAAATATTTATAGAATTACTGACCTTAGTAAACCTCAGTGGGTTATTATGTCACACTTCCCACTTTAATTTTGTCCACACATCATGAACATAAACAATTTTCAATTTGGTAAATAGTATATAACATTAAAAATATAGTCTTTAATGGTCCAATTTTTAAAAATAGAAACTACTAGAGAAAAAGATATAAAACTTATTAGTTTGAAAACCTAAAAACTTATGTTCAGTAAAAATAAATGTCTTTGTTCGATAATTCTTACTCTTCTTGGTCTAAAGAAAATGTTTGAGCATAAAATAAGGACGTAGAAATCTCATATGATATGTCCCATGACCTAATGAAAAACATTTATCCTCATTAGACCATATTGTTTAATGAAATAGTTAGAAAAATTATTTATCACATCCCTTCACCTTGATAACAAGTTCAAAAGGCGTCGATACAACTTTTAGGGTTCCAAAACGATACATGGATAACCTTTCCCCCATAAACTACATCATTTATAAAGAGTTAACTTTTTTTAAAAATCCATTCATAGATACCAATAAGAAGAATATCTAGATTCAAGGAACTCTATTATTGGATATTATAATAAAAGGATTTGGCTACTGTAAATGGTCCTTATAACTGTCAACCATTGGAAAATTTTCCTTGAAAAAGTTTCCTTTAATCCCTATGTTCCCTAGAAACATCAAATTAGATCATTTCACCCACAATATAATTTATAATCATCCCTGAAATGTCTGCCTCATCTCACCATCCCTAGTTCACACTCCTTTAGTTGTGATTTATACATCCCATAAACTAATTATTCACATAAATTTTTAATCCTTGTTGTTATGTTACATTATATCATACCCATTCTCAAGTCATGTATTCAGAACATCATTTTTGATACTTTTGGTAGTCCTTATAAAATGAAGCTAAATTTTATGATATATTGTCTTTTCTTCATGAACACAAAATAAATTATCTCTTTACGATTGTGTCTATACATGAAATCAATCCTCCCTTTTTAATGGGTTTCACTTGTCATTTTCCATATAAATAATCTTATAACCCCTAGAACACTCCTTGAAATGCCTTTTTCCTATAAGATACTTCAATACATAAGAGTTTGAATATTCAAAAACATTTTATTTCCCATATATCATAACATATTCATTGGTATCTTTTCTTAGTTATGCATGAATACTCTTATCTCCTCTATATGATCCCCCCACCTGTCATCTAGATGAATCTTTTCCATACAAAAAGGGTCCTATGATATTTTCAATCAATTAAAACCTTATAGTGTAAATTTCTACCCTAGTGTGATTTCATTCATATTAAACATATCTACAATATCTCTACATCCTTGATTTAAACAAATTTAATACTTATTTACATAATCTATAAACCAACTATTCTTGTTGGTTTGGAAATCTTAACATCTAGTCTAGCCTTCATGACCATAAATTGAAATCCTCCCTTTCCTTAGTTTATAACAAAAAATTTCCTCCATTCTTATATGGTTCCACACATCCATTATCATATAAAAATTCCTTATGGTGTTCTAATCCTTCTTGAATACGTATTCACCATCACTAATTTCTTACATTGGGCTCTTGAATATTAACAAACATATAATGACTCAGAGGGAGGAAAGTATCCAGCTTTATGGGACTCCCTTATTTACTATGTATATACAATAATATTCTATCCTATATAAGAACATACTTCCAATCAACTATAGGAATCATCAACATGTAAAAAGAGTCATTTGATCCATGTGTGTGCTAAAAGCATTGTAGTAGAACTCGATAACCTAGTGTGCTTTTTGATCATCCCCATTATGTTTGTCTCATCTCATCACCCTAATTTATGCCTATTTATACATGATTCAACTTTTCCATAAATCCATAATTCAAGTCCAAATATGTTTTGGTCAATATATGGTCTAGGAATTATGAACCTATACTACAAAAATATGTGGTACAAACTATAAGACATAAAACTAAAGAAAAATATAGTCTAATCTATATGAATTTATTTTTCTATCATTTTAATTTCAAATATATTTGAATTTAAACATTAAGTATGTTTGTTCAAATCACATAACAACAATATTCCAAAGGAAGTAGGAATCATACTTACCTGTAAAAAATCCATAATTTGAAATCTATGAAAAATTGAGGTCGTTTCACTCTTTTCACAGACCTTAGGTGATATTGGAAAAAACGTTCACTCAAGAAAATAGAAATATATTAATATTTTTAGGTTAAAATCCTTGAATTGGCGGCTTACAAAAAAAATAAAGGCTCTTTCATCTATGATTTTCTCAAATGAAGATTATCAAAACTATAAGGGAAATTAAAGAAGAAAACACAAAGTCTCTTTCCCCACTATATTATCCCAAAACCAATCGAGATATTCTCACTAGGCCTCTAACAAAAGAAAAATTTAGAGAACCTCCTTTCCACTGCATACTCTCCCTAATTTCCCACCATTGAACCAAAACTTCATTATGGTACTAGTATTTAAATACATGACAATGTTGGATAAACATTTTGGAGCACAATAACATTCATCAATTATTTATAATTACATTTCAATTAATTTATCATGAAAAATTGATGAAAATATCGATATAAACACATGTAATTTACTATTTTCTATTTATTATTAAGGTAAAATTGATACATGAATATCTATAGTATGGAGTCTCTTCCATAATCCCCTAAATAAAAGTATCATTCTAAAATTTTGGAAGCATGTGAGAAAATTTGTTTATATGAAACTTTGAGATCTACTATATTATACCATAGAGTGGTAGTGGATTGGTTCAATTGATCTACCAATGTGGTCACCCACTGTACATCCAATCGTAGATCCCCTCCTCTAGTAATATCATCAAGATTATCTATATCAAATGAGTAATTAAGCCTACTATATTCTATTACTTTTTGTATAATACATTGAACCTATATTTTATTAAATACCATTATTGTATGAGATTATATATTTTATATATCCATGTGTTAATTTTTTTAGTGTGTCTCTATTTCCATGACATGATGAGAGAATTTATTTAATAACATATATCAACACCATAAGGATTAATATGAGGCTTTCATAATTGAAACTCACTATAACATCCCAATAATGTAACGAATAATAGATATTCTGATCTATGTCTATTCATGAATTATATAGTGTTTTAAATGATTAAAATGAGAATAAATCCAATCTTATGCATGGAATACAGTAATATTTTAAAAGATTGTTTTACTGCATTTTCAGGGAAAACCATTTTTAAATAAAACTTTTGACACTTTTATAATATCTCTTTGTTAATATAAACTTATTATTTATGATTGGGACATTTAAGTTTACATTGGAAAATTTTTTGGTAATTTTCTGACAATGTTCAGTTTTTAATGAATAGTGAAAAATACTGCATTTTATATCAAAACTGCATTTTCATCTGATTTAATTATATGGTTATATTATCTTTTTAATTTGTTTTAAAGTATAAATATAATATATTTTTACCATTTAATCCAATTTTGGTCATTGGGATTTATTTCACTTCGGAATTGGGCATAAACAAGTGCCAAAATTTTAATTGATATTATTTCTAAAAAACCCGCGATTTGTTTTGACAACGAGAATTATTTTTAAATTAATTATTGTAATTTCTGTTTTTGGAATTTGGTAAAATATATTACATATTTGGAATCATAAGTTCCAAATTATGTAATCAAGACACTTTTGTTTTTGGACATTATGAATACTGACGACAGTAATTATCTTTAATTATCTTGATTAATTAGTAATTGGGTAGTAAAGGATAATAAAATAATGTCATACTAATAAAAAATGACTCAAACATGTGTCCTAATACTACTAGTTGTGTCATGGAAGACCATTGGATACCATTTTCCAAACATGGGAACCCCATGTAATCACTTTTGTGTGATAATAACTTTTTATCTTTTTATTTTTAAAGAAAGTTAAATATAACAAAGAATGTCTCACCTGAGTAAAACATTTTTAATTTTGTCTAAATAAATTATATTTTGGACTATAAATAGTAATTGGAGATATGAAAAGTTTTCCTACATCATAGTAATTTTTTATAATTTTTAGACATTAAATAAATTAAATTATTTATGACATCATGATGATGCAACGATTACCTCAATAATGAACGATTTAAATAAAATGAAATGATAATGTATCATAAAAGAAATACACTTGTCAAAGACCTATTATTTGAGTATAATTCGATCCCTTATCACCTTATCCTCTAAATATATCAATTTGGGACCTTTAAAATCCAAAACTCATTTGAAAATAAAGTAACATTTTATACCTTTCCAAGAGTGCCCCTCCTCTCCTCTTATAAAAGGCTCCCACATCTACCTCCTTACCCACA
Source organism: Viscum album (assembly GCA_963277665.1). Taxonomy (NCBI): domain Eukaryota; kingdom Viridiplantae; phylum Streptophyta; class Magnoliopsida; order Santalales; family Viscaceae; genus Viscum; species Viscum album. The sequence goes on along the minus strand of OY728119.1, from coordinate 1,180,132,595 downwards.
CCTATCAAGCCTTTGGTTCAGCAAATCTCTGATAATTTTGACTCTTCACATCCATATCTTTATCCTAGAAGCCTTAGCTTAGGCAGAATTATCTTCAAGAAACCATTTTATTACAAACCACGAAGACTTACCCGATTTAAAGGTAAAGTCTTCTCTAATGTTCTTTTGTTTTATTTTTCTTCTCCAACCCCATAAAATTATTTTTATTCATTTAATTGGTAAAAACACCAGTATCTTAAATATACTAGTCTGTTTTTATAATAATTATTTGAGCTACACTTGCACACACCTACATCTAATGGTTAAAGATCATACTGTTTCCGTGGATGGCGAATTTCTGCCTCACGAAACGATGATTGTTCAATATTCTTATATCACCTTCAAAGGAGGACACTTAGATATCACTATATTTATATATGATATATAATATGTATATGTTTTTTTTAATCTTATGTATCTTTCATTAATGTCATACCATTATGGATTCCATTATGGGTATACACGATATCTTCATTTTTGGAAGTACGGACTACCGCCCCCTCAAAATGATTTGATTCGTTAATGCCATATGTGGGATGTATAAAGGATTGAATTAATGATATTATATTGATATTATACAGGAATTATAATATACCTTTGTAAAATTATGATTCCATTCCATAAAATACGAAATAGAAATGAAAGTAGCGTTCATGCGTACGTACGGCTTACCGTCTCCATGAACTGTGCATTTCATTTCTTACCTACAAATGTTATGTAATATTGTAAATTAATGTATATAATGAATATATATGACATATATGATATCTAAATCATGAATATAATTATGGATATAATGTAAATTTTACAACATGAACAACTTGTAATTATAAAGAGTTTTTTTGACTCAAGTACCAATGATCGACAAAACGACCATTGTTAACTTAAATAATTACATAGTGTTAATAACATGGTAATAAGTGATATAAAAGGAATAATGAACTTCAAAAATGTTCTTAAAAAGTATGAATTAACTCAAGTTTGTTATTCAGGACATTAAAAAACGATCGAGTCAAGTTGGACCCGAGGTAAGGGACTTTGTCTCAATTTTCATTCATTGAGGCATATTATGTTTTATACACCACATTATTTTATATGGTGTATAAACCCCTTTGAATTTTACATTTATTCAAAAATAAATCTTTTTATACAAAGGGTTTACTAAACTAAAAAAGGCAATGTTTTTTTTGTCATACATATGCGGCGACAATGACTTCTCTGCCGCCGTGACCATTATTTACGCTTCGGCTTCCTCTACAAGCCATAATGTTTTTTGAATGAAAAATAAATACCCTGTTTTACTTTTATTTTGATTTGGTATTGAAAATGGTTTTCATAAAGTATTTATATCATTGTGTTTTATTGATATGTTTTGATTGAAAAGTGGAAATGTTATGTTTCCATTATGCAAGTTTTGTGTGATACGATTATGTTATGGTACTTGGGCATTGTTATGAAGATGGGTGGTTCTGTGATAAACTAAGGGAGGGTGAGCCCGATATAGCTCTCCAATGCATTGGGTAACGCGAAGGGGTTATACGTTAAGGTTTCTCCGAAGATATTTAGGCAATATACTGTGATGGGTATTCCAAACGTAACCATGATGGTTTCTCCCTACGTAAGAATGTTATGAAAGCCTCATGTTTCCTTTATGTATTATGATTTCTATGAATTTTTCATGATTTGATGAGGTATGTTAAAATTATTATGTTTTATGAGTAAAGTATGATTTCATACATGGACTGATGTTTTCAATTAGTACTTTTATATCCCTTACTGAGCTTTTTATGCTCATCCCATGCTTTTGAAATTTTTTTCACAGGTAATGGGAAAGGTACATGATGTGATGATAGGGTCAAGGAAGTTTCATGAATGAATCCATGTTTTGTTTTAAATATGTTTCCGTTGATGGGAAAAAATGAATAATATCTTTCATGTAACCACTTTTTTTAAATGTGGAATGTAATGCATGATTTATGATCTAATTATCTAAAAATCTAAACCTGAAAAGATCCTCAATGTGTAATCTTGTAATATCTAATGATTAAGTAGTTTTTAAGGCTAGGGCCTTATATTTGGTATTAGAGGTCGGTTTAGATAATGTTAGGAGTTAGAATTCTATTAAATTATTATCCAAAAATATTTTTTCATGGTCAAATTGAAATGATATAGCATTTGAAGATTATAATTTTGATTCATCTAAGACATGTTTGTTTAGAATGGTTTTCCGCAGAGGAAATAGAAAAGTAGTGCTAGGAAGGCATACAGAAAGAAATGACCTTCCGAATCAGCAACCTAAGATGGTCAGAAATGGAACTGAACGGTTTGTTGCAGTGATGGCACAATTGACTCAAGCAATAAATGGTGGTGGTATCCATGCACGAGATCAGCCAGATCAACCACAAAGGAACATGTTAGTGGTTTAACATATCATGAGGCAACATCCCCCATAATTCAGCGGATCATCTGACCCTGTGCTAACTGAAGGGTGGATTAAAGCACTGGATAATATTTTCAATGTCATGGGGTGTTCATACAATCAAAACGTTAGTATTGCTATATACTGTTTGGAGGGTGAAGCATATCAGTAGTGGTTGATGGTTAAAAATATCAGGGATGCTGATGAGATTGATGCTCTCGACTGGGATGAATTTAAAGGTACGTTTCTTGAGAAGTATTTTTCTATGGATTTTAGACTTAGGATGTAAAAAAAATTCCTGTAATTGAGGCAAGAGGAAGACTCAGTGGCTGCCTATGAAGAAAGGTTCACTCGATTGGCACGATATGCTCCAAATTTTATCAAAGTCCTTGATAGTAAAATAAATCGTTTTTACTTAGGATTAAAGCCAAAATATCGAAGGGCTTTAGCTGCTCGTAAGTTCAAGACTTATGAAAAGCTTGTTCGATGTGCTAAGAAGGTGGAAATGGAGTTTGTTAATGATCAAGTGTTCTATCACAACAAGCAGAAGAAGAGACCGAGGTGGTAGGAGAAAGGGAAGAATTTTTCAAAAAGGTCTGACGGTAAGAAAACTATGTTTCTAGTTTTTGATAAATGTGGTAAATGGCATGCTGGGGAATGTCTTCTGAATTCTGGAAAGTGCTACCGATGTGGTACGATGGGACATAAGGCTCATGATTGCATTGAAAGAGATCAGGGTGATGGTATGACCAAATTTTATTTATAGTTAGTGAAATGTTTTAAGTGCAATTAGATGGGTCACTATCAAAACAAGTGTCCGACAAAGAGCTCAAATGATGGGAAGAAGTTATAAAACAAGAAAAAAAGGGGTGGTGAAATCATTTGCAACTACTTCAGCAGATGTCAGGCCTTCAAATGAAGTTGTATCAGGTACTTTGATTGTTTTTTTCAAATTATGCTAGTGTGTTGTTTGATTCGGGGTATACACATTCTCTCAACTCTAAAAAATTTTCTAGTAAAATGGGAATACCATCTCAATAAATGACCCCTGAACTTGTGGTAAAAACACCTAAGGGAAATGTTGGGGAAAAAATAATTTATAAGAATCTTCCTATCCTTATCTGTGGAAAGAACCTACTTGCAAACCTTGTTGTTTTACCTCTAGTAGAGTTTCATGTTATCGTGGGTATGGATTGGCTCTCTATTTACCATTCTACGATTGACTGTAGGGATCAAGAAGCTTCTTTTCAGAATGACATTCCTTTTGTTTACAAGAATGAACCCTTAATATTGATAACATATCAAGCAGCCAAGAAACCTGTAAAATATGGAAATGAATGTTACCTTGCATATATTGTTGAAAACAAGGGAACTATCCAGATTAATGATATGCCAGCGGTAAATGAGTATCCTGATGTTTTTCATGATGATTTACCTGAAAAAATACTAGATTGGGAAGTTGATTTTACTGTTGACTTAGTTCCTGATGCTAATCCAATTTCAAAACCCCCTTATCGAATGGCTCAAACTGAACATTTAGTGTTGAAGGACCAATTACATGATTTATTAGAGAAATGTTTCATTAGACCTAGAACATCACTATGGGGTGCTCCTGTTTTATTTGGTAATAACAAAGATGTTTCAATGAGACATTGCATTAATTATAGATCCTTGAATAACATCATTGTTAAGATCAAATATCCTTTTCCTCATATCGATGATTTGTTTGATCAGCTTTAGGGAGCTCAGTATTTTTCAAAGATTGACCTGAGATAGGGTTACCATCAGTTGAAGGTAAAGGAAGCTGATATTCCGAAGGCTGTATTTTGTACATGATATGACCATTATGAATTTGTAGTAATGCCTTTTGGGATAACCAATGAACTTGCTGTATTCATGGACCTTATGTATAAAATTTTCCATGAGCTCTTGGATAAGATTGGGGTTTTTTTCATTGATGATATTTTGGTGTTTTCTAAAAGTAAATAAGAGCATGAAAGACATTTAAGGGTTCTTTTTGAAACCTTAAAATAAAAGAAATTGTATGGGAAATTCAGCAAGTGTGAGTTTTGGTTGCAAAAAATTTTGTTCCTTGGTCACATTGTTTCTAAAGATGGGATAACTATTAATCCTGCAAAAACAACGGTTGTTGAAGAATGGCCAAGACCCTCAAATGTAACTGAGATTCCTAGCATCCATGGTTTGGTAGGCTATTACCGAAGGATCATTAGAAATTTTTCACCGTTATCTAGTCCAATGACTAAGCTAACTCGAAATGGTGTTAAGTTTATCTGGACAAAAGTATGTGATGATTGTTTTCAGGAATTGAAAAGAAGATTGGTGAATGCTCAAGTTTTGGCACAACCTTCCAGGAATGGTGATTTTGTTATCTACAATGATTCTTTATTGAAAGGACTGTGTTGAATCCTAATGCAGAATGATCAAGTAATTGCTTATGTTTCACGTCAGTTGAAAACTCATGGGGTAAATTACCATACACATGATTTGGAAATAGCAGCTACTGTTTTTGCTTTAAAAATTGAGAGGCATCATTTGTATGGTGTAATGTGTGAAATATATAAAAATCACAAAAGTTTAATGTATATATTCACTCAGAAATAACTGAATAGGATACAGAGGAGATGGCTGGAATTAATCAAGGATTATGATTGTACAATTTATTACCATCCGGGAAAAGAAAATAAAGTGGATGATTCTTTAAGTTGAAAAAGTAATGATTAATTAACAATGTTGTGTTTGGAACGTGATCCTTTGGATAAGGATTTGATGAACTTTGACTTATATTTTGTTGGTGCAAGATGTCCATCTGTTTTGTTTCAGGTATCAGTGAAATCTTTCAATCAGACAGAATTAAGTAAGCATTGAAGCAAGACAGCGAGTTGCTGAAAAATGTAGAGCTGGTTCAGAAGGATATGTTGACTGAATTCAACATTGATAATGATTGTGTTTTGAGATTTTGAAGTATATTGTTTGTGTCGTGTGATTCACAGTTGAAGAGAGAGTAGTTATGTGAAGATCATCGTTCTCCATTTTCAGTTCATCCAGTCCGTACTAAGATGTATAGAGATCTTCGAGAGTACTACTGGTGGGATGGAATGAAAAGAGATATTGTTGATTTCACTGTGAAGTGTTTGACTTGTCAATATGGGAAAGAAGAGTAGCAGTTACCAAAAGGGATTCTTCAGCCTTTACCAGTGCCATAGTGGAAATGGGAGAATATATCCATGGACTTTGTTGTGGGATTGTCGAAGACACCTTGAGGTAATAATGCAATCTGGGTTATTGTTAATCTCTTGACTAAATCTGCTCATTTCCTTGCTATACGAGATAATTTTTACCTAGATCAACTTTACCTTTTGTATTTTAAAGAGATAGTCAGGTTACATGGAGTTTCTCTCTCCATTGTATCTGACTGTGATCTCAGGTTCACTTATAAATTTTGGAATGGCCTTTAGAAGTCATTGGGTACTAAATTAATTATGTTTACGGATTTTCATCCTCAATCAGAAGGGCAGTCAGAATGAATGATTTAGACTTTGGGAGATATGATATGTGCTTGTTCGATGGATTATCAGGGAAGTTGAGACCAATGTCTTCCATTGGTTGAGTTTTCTTATAATAACATTTTTCATTCCAGTATATAGATGGAACCATTTGAGGCATTATGTGGGAAGCGGTGTCGATCTCCTGCTTTCTGGGCTGAAGTGGGTGAAAGGATGTTGATGGGACTAGAATTGGTAGATGATATGGAAGAAAAAGTTCAGCTGATACAGAAACACATGAGAACAGCTCAAAGCAGGTAGAAGAGTTATGCAGACAACAGGAGGAAGGATCTCTCTTTTGATTTATGTGATCATGTTTTTCTCAATGTTTCACCATCGAAAAGTGTGATCCGATTTGGCAAGAAAGGAATGATGAGTCGAAGGCTCATTGGACCATAGGTAATTCTGGAGAGAGTTAGATCAGTTTAATACCAAGTGGATTTACATCCGAGTTTATCTAAGGTACACAGTGTTTTTCATGTTTCAATGTTAAGGAAGTACATGCCCGATCCACCTCATGTTTTGAGTCCAAAGGTAGTTCAGATGGAAGAGAATCTATATTATGAGGAAAAACTAGTCCAGATTCTTGACCATAAGGAGAATGTGTTTCAGAATAATGTGTTTCATCAAGTAATGGTTTTCTGAAAAAACCACATGAGTGAAGAGTCAACATGGGAATCTGAAAATGCAATGACGGATAAATACCCCCACTTATTCGATAAGTAAATAAATTGTGGGGATGCCATTTTCTAAATGTGGGAAATATGTAACATCCCAAGTATGAAATTAATAATATATATTCTTATCTAATTCTATTCATGAATTATATAGTTCTTTAGAGGCTTAAAATGAGAATAAGTCCAATCTTAAGCATGAAATACACAAATATTTTTAAATGATTATTTTACTGTCTTTTTATGGAAAACCATTTTAAAAAAAACCTTTTGACAATTTTATAAGATATATTTTTCAAAATTAACTTATTCTTTATGATTCTAACAAATAAATTTACATTGGATAATTTTTTGGTAATTTTCTGACAATGTTAATTTTTTTTAATGAATAGTGAAAAATACTACATTTTTCATCAAAACTACATTTTCATCTAATTTAATTATATGGTTAGATTATCTTTTTAATTTTTTTTAATGTGTAAATAGAGTATATTTTTACCATATAATCCAATGGTTGTCATTGGGATTAATTTCACTTTGTAATTGGGCATAAACAAGTGCCAAACTTTTCAATGATATTATTTCTAAAAAACCAACTATTTGTTTTGACAACGGGAATTTTTTTTAAATTAATTATTTCAATTTCTGGGTTTGTAATTTGGTAAAATGGATTACATATTTGGAATCAGAAGGTCCAAATTATGTAATCAAGACTCTTTTGTTTTTGGACATTATGAATAGTAACGACTGTAATTATCTTTAATTATCTTGATTAATTAGTAATAGGGTAGTTAAGGATAATAAAATATTATCATAATAATAAAAAATGACTCCAACATGTGTCCTAATAATAATAGTTGTGTCATGGCCGACCATGGGACTCATTTTTTCAAACTTGGGGACCCATGGAATCACTTTTGTGTGATAATAACTTTTTATTTTTTATTTTTGAAGAAAGTTAAATATAACAAAGAATGTATCATCTGAGTAAAACATTTTTAATTTTGTCTAAATAAATGATCTATTGGACTGTAAATAGTAATTTAAAAAATAAAAATATTTCCTACATCATATTATTTTTTTAATAATTTTTTGACATTAAATAAGTTAAATTATTTATGACATCATGATGATGCAACGATTACATCATTAATGAACAATTTAAATAAAATGAAAAGATAATGAAAAATATAAGACTTACGCTTGTCGAAGACATATTGGATGAGTATATTTCTAACCAATATCACCTTATCCTCTAAATACATCAATGTGGGACCTTTAAAATCCATAACTCATTTGAAAATAAAGCAACATTTTATACCTTTCCGAGAGTGCCCCTCCTCTCCTCTTATCAATGGCCCCCACCTCTACCTACTTACCCACACCCCTAAAGCCTTTGGCTCAGCCAAGATCATCTCATTTTGCCTCTCCACATCCCACTCTTCATCCTAGATTCCTTACCTTAGGCAGAAAGCTCTTCAAGAAACCATTTTGGTTCAAACCAAGAAGAGTTACCCGATTTAAAGGTAAAGTCTTCCCTAATGTTCTTTTGTTTTATTTTTTTTCTCCAACCACCAAACTATTTTTATTAATTTATTTTGTATCAAAACCAGTATCTTCAATATCCTAGTATGTTGTTATAAGAAGGAGTTGAGCTACACTTACACAAACCTACATCTTTTGGTTAAAGAACATACTGTTTCTGTGGATGGAAAATTTCTGCCTCACGAAACGACGATTGATTAATATTCTTATAACACATTCAAAGGAGGCCATTAATATGTCACTACGTTTATATATGAAAGTAACGTTCATGCGTATGTATGGATTGCCGTCTCCATGAAAAGTTCATTTCATTTCTTACCTCCAAATGTTATGTAATATTGTAAATGCATGTATATACTGGATATATATTACATATATGATATCGAAATCATGAATATAATTCTAGATATAATGGATATTTTACCACATGAACAACTTGTAATTAGAAAGAGTTTATTTTTGACTCAAGTACCAATGATCGACAAAACGACCATTTTTAACTTAAAGAATTACATAGAGTTCATAACATGGTAATAAGTGATATAAAAGGAATAATTAACTTGAAAAAGGTACTTAAGAAAGTAGAAATTAACTCAAGTTTATTATTCAGGACGTTAAATAACGATCGAGTCAAGTCGGACTCGAGGTAAGGGACTTTGTGTCAATATCCTTTCATTGAGGCATATTATGTTTTATATAAAACATTATATGATATAGTGTATATCCCCATTTTAATTTAACATTTTTTCAAAAGGTTTATTTTTATACAAAGTGTTTACTAAACGTCAAAAGGGAATGTTTGTTTTGTCATACGTATGTGGTGACAACGACTTCTCCACCACCATGACCATTATTCGATCTTCAACATCCACTAAAAGCCATAAATTTTTTGAATGAAAAATAAATACCATGTTTTTCTTTTCTTTTATTTTGGTATTGAAAATTTTTTTCATAGTGTTTTTATTTCAATGTGTTGTATTGATATCTTGTTATTGAAAAGTGGAAATGTTATGTTTTCTTTCATGCATGTTTTGTGTGATATGATTATGTTATGGTACTTGGGCATTGTTATGAAAACGGGTGGTTCCGTGATAAACTAAGGGTGGGTGAGCCTGATATAGCTCTCCAATGCATTGGGTAACACGAAGGTGTTAAACGTTAAGGTTTACCTAAAAAGATTTAGGGAATATACTGTGATAGGTATTCCAAACGTAACCATGAGGGTTACTCCTTATGTAAGAATGTTAGAAATGACACAAGTTGCCTTTATGTTTTATGATTTCTATGATTTATTCATGATTTGATGAGGTATGTTAAAATGCTTATGTTTTATGATTAATGTATGATTTCATACATGGACTAATGTTTTCATTTCATAATTTTATATCCCTTAATGTGCTTTTTTATGCTCATCCCATGTTTTTGAAATGTTTTTCACAGGTCAAGGGAATGGTACATGATGTGATTATAGGGTCAAGGAAGTGTCATGAAAGAATCTATGTTTTGTTTTAAATATGTTTCTGTTGATGGGAAAAAATGAATACTATCTTTTATGTAACCTCTTTGTTTAAATGTGGAATGTAATGCATGATTTATGATCTAATTCTTTAAAACTCTAAACCTGAAAAGTTCCTTAATGTGTAATCTTGTAATAACTCAAGATTAACAAATTTTTATGTCTTGGGACTAATACTCTCAATTCAAGGGTACAGGTATCATCACTAGTTATGGACACCTCATTTACCATCATATAATGTGGTTGATAGTCAAAATCATCATAGATTAGGCTTAGGAACATGTACAATAGGCAGCCCAATTTTTTTTTGAGATCTTAGAAAGAGACCTATATATTATATAACCAAATATCCCTACACACTTGTTGAATGATATGTCATTAAAATGTTTAATACACAAGCACATGACCCCATTGTATCCAAATAATAATGGCGTGTTTTGGGACAAGGTCAATGAGGTAGGGACTCGTACATAAATCTTGTGATGATATTGATACATGAAATAATTGTACTTATGTTATTTCTATTAGGATAGATTGATAAAATGAAGTATCATATATATAAGGGCATTTAAATTTTGTTGTTTTTAAAAAAAGTAAAATATTATAAGTCGATGGACATAATTATATTATTAATAAATGATAAATTATATTAACCACTGAGGATGTACCATTATTGGCTATGTCTGTAGCAACATCCATCATCTCAATCTTAGAGTGAAGGACAATATCAATGTCTTCTTTTGTCATGTGACTCCCATTTATTGATTATTTACTTACCATCAATGAATTATAGGCTATAAGCACTCTTGGAACATCACCATAATTAAATGCTACAAGAAAATTTGGAGGTTAAAATAACATGATATCACATCAATGGTTTATTCACTTTCAAAATAAGTATTTCCATTCACTAATTGATTCTTCAATCGTAAAAACAATAGTAGGAGGGTAGCCACTTTCATCATGAACATCGAAGAGATAAATCACTCATGCAAGATCAATGGGTATGAGGGATTGTACATATGCCTTATGCAACAGGTCTAATTTTGTTTGGATGTCAATAATTTTGGTCTATCTATTTACCCTATATATTGTTTGAAGATCTTCCAATGGTTTGGGAGGCTCATGTTCTTCAAAAATAAAAAATTGTTTTTGTGGAAGGACCTAATGAGAACCAGTACAGGTAAACAAAAAAAAGTTATTTAAGCAATTCAATGGTAAGACCTAGAAAAAAAATAATTACATGCTCACTCTAACTAAGTATTATTAATATATCATCTTACTTATTTATAATTCATATTATTTTCTAAAGATGTGAATTTATAAGATACTAGTGATTAAATAGTTTTATGAGTCATTAATAGTGATGGCGTAAGAATTTTTTTTTCTAGATGAGTAACAACTGCTTCCATATTCTCAATTTGACATAGAGAACCATGATCATCTACATCATGGTCACATTTTGAACCAAAACTGTAAACTATTCCCATATAATAATTTAAATGAAAGATGAGTGGTGATTAATACTATAAACACTTAAACTATTCAATGTTAAAAATTAATGATTGGTACCAATAATAATCAAATTAAATGTGATTAATACTCAAATTTAACTCCCATTTTTGTGGGATTCATGATGTGATTCCTTATCTTTACAAGATACTTTTATACCTGGAATTATCATTTTATTCTCTATGGGGGTGTAATTGACTTTTCATTTAAGTGAATTAAAAACCACATTGGGATCTTAATAGTGTTTCTCAACCCCGGTAGGTTGGTTATCGTGGGAGGTTCCCTCTTGTGTGGTAACGTTTCTAAAGACCTATAGATTTACCAATGCATGACACAACAACCAATAAGTCTTCTTGGATGGTCTCTTTCAAATATATTCATCCCACTATTATCATGTGATGGGAAATTCTACCACATCTAGAGTAAGATCCCCACCATCCATAACATTACTGGTTGGCAACCCAACCATTGTAGTTGCATCCTTTGACACACTGCATGATGAAGAAAATAACTCCATATGCCTTATTTTCATTTCATGTAATCTTAATTTTGTGTGTCTGATGAAAATTAACTGCCTATTAGGTCATTGAATCGATTATTTTATCAAATCCAATGTGACCGCACCCTTGACCATCATCCTAATCACTGTGTATTTTAACACTAATGCAATAAATTCACTGATGGAGTATAATTTAATCCATGATTCTGCATAAACCCTGTAGAGACTATAACCTAAATATGATAGAAGAAATTCCACTCAAACCTAGGTCTATTACCTAAAAATGATAATACTGTTCTAGAGAACCACCATCAGATTCCTCTATAAGTGGATGTGTGGAAGAGTGGGGTACTTCTTAAGGATGAATTTAAATTTTCACATGAACTAGCAGAGTGAATACCAGATATAAATTATGTATCCATTAATATAAGTGGATATGTATACCTCATTGAGCAAAATTAGATAGGTTATGCTTTCATTATATCCCCATTAAATTATAAGTAATCAATAGGTTGGTTCCCCATATTTCATGCACTTGACTGATTTGGTTTTATGATACTAATTTTATATCCCAATAATTCATTTTAGTGGTATTGGAGCCATTTATTCTCTATATAAAATATCTTGAGTCGGGAATTGTTATTTATATATGTATTGATGAACTTATAGATTTCAATGTTTTGTCTTAATCAACCTCACAGTACCAGAAATGGGCCTAATATTCTGTATAAGACCAATCCCTTGTAAATGTGGAAAAAGTAGTGATATAATTAGTCCAATACATGAATGAATAAGTCAATGATACATTTTCATGGCATCATTACCTCCATCATGAAGTTTTATAATCTTACTCTACACTTCCCTTAGATAGAAAAAATATACACACTTAGTTATATCGACATGAAGTAGGTTAAATAAAAAATTGCTGGTCCATATTTATAATTTTCCACCCCTAGTCATTAAGATAACCATCATAATATATTGTCTAATAGGAACCATATTTCCCATGGGAATCAGATGAAGGTAATGCTGTAGGATTCATGGAAAAATGTTCATAAAATTATTTTTTAATGAATAGAACAACCCCTGTTATAGAGGGTTTTTCAGCCCCTAGATTCATCACATTCCTTACAAGAATATTGTCTAGATAAATAATATACATGGATATGGGGGGAGAATATTCATTATATTATAATTAAGATATGTGATAAAGTAATTCACCATACATGTACCCCATAGTCACTGAATAATATAACTTTTCAATGTCCCAAAGACTTATTTCAACCTCACCATCAATCAGATGAAATTTATTTGTGTCTCAGCTCCACTAGAAGATGGGATTTTCCATTAAAAATTTGATGTATTATGATTTTGTCTAAGAATCATTGATATCCTCAAGTAAATACACTTCACCGAAAAGGGAACACAACAGTCTAACTCAAAGGATCCACCTGATCAGAGATACAGTCAATATGACTGACCAAAAATATATTTTAATATAGAAACCACATTATAAATATGTAAAAAAAATTCTCCTTCCCAGAATCATGCTATACCACATAAAAATCCATATACATAGGATTAAAGACAAATCATTTGAGAGATCATATTCCGGGATAATGCAACATACCTAATAAACATTAAGTCTAAATGTATTATCAGTGTTGATGATAAATAAGGGGGAAATGATCCCTTGTTGAGGTGGATATATAAGATCATAATTCTTATTGACATATCCATAAAATAAAAACCTATTAGAAAAAAAATACTCCATGATATTTGTCCTTATTATGCTCATATGTTGATCCAGAGTGAACTGAACAACCATGAACTAGTCAACTTCGACAATATTGACCATGGAAGTTTGACATGTTTCAGCATCCAAGACCTCCTTTCCTAAATAAAAATTCATTATAAAAAGGGTAAAATTATGTTTAATTATGTTAATGGATAATGTTTTATAAAAATTACATGAATTGAAAGGGGTGTGTGAATCATATAACATCATGCAATGAGCATGACACATAGAAAGTCATGTTGTTGCATGAACATGGGAGGGTAATGAAATTTTATGATCCTTAATAATTATTATTCCCACATGATAACTACAAAATTTACTAAGTGTTTGAACATTTAGAGGATACATACCAACATTATTAAATTTAATTACCATCTTTTTTTATAAAATGAAGTTTTTTTATTACATTTTCAACGTAGATTAGAAAATTGGATCAAGTGATTGGTCTACATGAAGTAGGATCAAATGAGGCACTCACAAGACAATCAAAGGATATAGAGAATAATATTTTTGATGAAATTAAAAACACTTCTAATCATACTCATATTTATATAACAATTTACAAAATACAAATATTTTTCTAGAAGAGATAATGAAAAGAATAAGTCCAATAGAATATAAGAGTCATCCACTTCCACAGAACTGATTCCTTCCATATTCTCGTAACCATATTTTAGAGTAGGGGAATTTTTTGAAAATCGAATGTTGAATCATGGAAAGATGATTTGGTGAAAATACCTATAATAGTATCAATAATTGTGTAAAAATAAATTTACAAAATATATAGTTTTCCTAGATGACGGGATCATTTCAGGGTCATGCAATATGATTATGAAATCAATTAACACTCAAAGAAACACATGAAATCATGAGGATATTAAATATATCTGATTTATGTTTAGGATAATTTATTGTAATTATTATTTACATGTTTCTCTAGATATATGTGATCTACTAATTGAAAAGACTTCTTGTGACCATGAATGTATATGATGATATGATCTTGCGATCACTTTCTATCATCTGATGCCTCTTTGGGAAGTGAGAAAACCTGAACCCAAATGGTTCATGTTACCAATGATGTGTATTATTCTCCATGATAGATATTGTTTTAAATTTTTTTTATTCAATTCACTGGTTCACATCATCTTTATCATGCATCCTTAGTCACACAAAGCGCATGGGTTCATACCAACTTATATGGATGCATTCCACCACTTCAATCTTATAGATTCCAATTGCCTTGGTTGAAATGTGGAGTATATATATGGGTTATTAAATATATAAGAACTCCATTGATGTAAAATATAGTAAAATATGAGGAAAATATAAATATATGGATGTATAAGAGTTACAAAAATAAAAACATGCAATATCAATGTCTCCAGTTTGAAAATAGTGTGAGTAATTTTTAAAGAGATTGAAAAAGGGAAAATAATTGAAAAATTCCTAAACCAATCATTACCATGCAAGATATGGATTTATGTTCATCTATAAAAAAACTGGTCACATGATTACCACTAGTTTGTGTGATCTCATAATGACACCTTGGTTAAGTGATCACATGATGAACCATTTTTCATGTGATTACAAGACAACCTATCAGTCACATGATTCCTTGATAAAATATTCTTAAAGGGAACACATTTTGTTATCACATAATCTTTTACTAGTTAAAAAATTTCATGCCCCATATTCCATTACATGATCATATATCCTCAACTCATTTTTATGATCGCCTTACTCTGTTAACATCATGTGATCCCCAATTCCTAATAGTGACACTAGAACATTCTAATTTTGTGTAATTTCATATAAGAACTTATAATCCTAATAAGGTAATATCCTCATGAGAATCTAATGTGACGTAATTCACTAATAATTCCCCGAAAATATTCAAAATTAAAGGGTGATATTCCTCCTGAGTTTAATTAATTACCCACCAGTGGAAGAGGAACTTGTGAACTGCAAGGATTCTAGTTTCTGATTATAAATAACATAATTATGATTTCTCATAAGGCCCAATATCCATAACCAACATACTTCTACATCATGTACCATATATTTTTAAATGGTTGTATACTCCATAATTAACATAATGTTTTCATCAAATTCCCCCACATGGATTCCATATTTCAATCTTCCTTTTTAATGATCATAAAATCTATCATAGAAAAGTATTCTCTTTAATAATCGTAACTATATTTTTTATGGGAATCAATGATGTGTATATCCTATTCACACCCAATATAATGGTCACATGAAATATTTGTAATTTTCTACCATCTGTTGTTTCTCACATAGACCATGATTTCTATGGTCTTAGAGATTTTCAATTATAACACCCTTAGTATTATAAAAATTCTTCTATAAGGAACCTAATATTTATGTGTAAGTCCCAAATATATGTAATTTTTATTCAATGTTACATACTCCAAATGAAATATCATAGGGTATCCTCACATGCACAGGCCCCACAAAAACATATTTTTTCAATACTTCATCAATAAATATTCCCTCAATGTTTGAACTACCTGGTGTTTTTTCACAGTATTCACAAGGACATACAAAAATAAAACTCCAAGGAATGATCTACCCACCCGTATCTCATATTTAAATTTACCCAAAAATTTCCTAGTCACTCAAATATAAATTTTATTGAAAATGTATTTACTGAATGCTGGTAAATTGCATTATATGGTCCTGACACACAACATTACTCAATGTTACACAAACAACACGGACTTCGATTCCCATCTCATTGGGATATGTAGGATTCATACTCAAGGCCAAAACCCAATATCATTAATCATATATTACTATCCTTATTAGTACGTATTCCTCATTAGATAATTTTTTTTCTCCCAACATATGTACTCTTGCATTATTTGATGTCCCATCCATTAGTTTCAGCATCCCCCAAGGATCATCCCCCTTATTCTATCTATCTTATAAGATCACATACGTCATTCACTCAAATAATTTTACACCTATAGGTCAGTATTCCCCATACATTGGTGCCATAAGGCTTACAAATCATCCTTATGAAGCTATACCCCTTGTGATATCATTTATTTCCTTCTCATGACTGACTATACTACCTTGAGTCTAGATGCCCCTATTGTTATATCCACACTCCATACATTCCATATTCTATCATGTTATATAACTGAGTGAGTAATTCCCCCACCCATATTGATATATTCACTATGGGTCCCATAAAATCACCCTTATCAAGTCATTCTTCTAAAAAGTATTATTTTCACAATGATATACTCATTATGAATCCAATCCATACTCATTGGTCTATATCTCATTAAAGTTTATCTAGAACATTCCTATTATATATATTTTTAACATTAACAAATTTTTTGAATCATTTTGATAATATTTATTAGGACATGACATTAAAATAAATGGATTGGTCCTTTTCACATGACCATAAAAGGTTTGACATGTACCCTTAACGGGGACCAAACTATGTGGGTCTTTATTCCTTTTATAAGGGTACCTAGAATAACATTTTTTGGGCAAGATCATGATTCCATACCCACCAAATTCTATCATGAAAGGCCTTACACTCTAGAGAACTCAATTTAATGTCTTTAAAACATTACAATCCCAAAACTGTAGCCACTAATAAATAATGGGTTACAAGATTGAGAACCTATGATACATACAAAATTTCATTATTATGTAATACCTATGATATGTATAGATACCCACAACAATGTAATCTACAATTTGGTTATACATGATTGGGTTATGAATCTTGAATCGAGACCCCAGAAATATTTAAGAACATGGTTTTAAATCTATAAGTGAGTCATGGTGTACAAACCCCCCCAAATATTGTGTGATTATTCTAGCCCCCAATCCCCTCATTTTATGTGTGTACATAAGTTTTGTTGGAATGAACCCCCAAGGACTAACTACCAATATATGTTAAACATGTATCTTTTCACATAAGTTAGATTCATTTTTTGTTTTTTGTTCAACAAATATACCCCTTTCAAATATAATAAGATATGATCAGTGACCCATCATGTGGATTATACTGTCATGCGCAGTACCTCAAGAAACTGAACACCTCATCTCCCCATCTTTAGATGAAACAATCTCATAAATATGAAAACAATATCATGGAATGACGGTTTAGTATATTTTAGGATAAACAACATGAGAATATTATTTTATTAATCTTTTGAACATTTCTCCATAATGAAACCACACTATACCAAATTATATAATTCTCTTTGGTTATAATCATCTTCAGAACATGGGGAATTTAAATATAAGAAAAAAATTAATGAAAATGCATGGAAAGATAAAACATGTATTTGAATAATTATTATTATATCATAAACATGTGAGAAAAAATGAACATGGGAAATTCATCTTTCCAAAAAGATCTTTGAATCATAAGTGATAATCAAAAAACGTGTTTGATCATTAAAGATGATGATATTGAAACATATGGCCCCCAAAAGGTCATCACTGATGTATAAAAATTACAACATGGTTTATAATCATATAAAAAATACTATTACAATATGGGATTATAACATAAGAAATATTGATTTCATAAAAATAGGGAAAAAATAACAACATTGAATAATCATGTTGTGAAAAAATCAAATCATTCCCACCATTTATGTAGTGAAAATTCTATGTATTCATATACTTTTTGTGGTAAAAAAAACCATGTATGTCTGTTGTTTATATTTTTAACTAACAAAACAATTTCTATGATTTATATTGTGGGAATATCTAAGAATATATACCATTAATAGTATGAAAAAAATACTATCATGTCCATGATGTATTATCTCATGTGCTAAAACCCATAGAAAACGAATTGGTGGTTTATATAATACCTCAAAGGATATCAACCGTACATATGTTTTCAAAAATATGTCAATCAATCCTAATATAATCAGAACTTATGGAAAAAGGGTTTCCGTTGATTTTAAAATTAAATTTCATAACCTAATATTAAAATTAGATTTATTGATACTAAAAATTATATCACACAAAGGTATAATATCATAAATTATTCTATAAGATGATCAATAATACATTACTCTAAAGAAGATATATTTCATGGATTTAATAATAAAAATGATAGTGGAATTATAAAAATATTTTTTAATAGACATTATAACATTATTAGAAATAGATAATATATTAATTACATAAAAGATGGTTTTCAGAGGGTGAAAAAATTATCTTTACTATTTTGAAATAAATAATAATAATAGAATCTTGAAAAATAAAAAAATGTTTGCTGATCAAAATATATAGTGGATTATAAAATGTATCATTGAGAAATGAAAATAACTTCATAATTTCAAAAACACCTTTTTTTGTAACCCACATCATAACAAGGATGATAAATATTCTATTTGAAGAGAGGAAATAAAAAATTAAAAAGACCACAAAAAATAAATCATATTTTGGTTTCAGAATATGAAAGGAGGATATTGGTAGGATGTATGAATATGGACATCTAATATAAATTAATTACATGGTAATAATGTGAACTATTTATTTCAAAATAAAATATTATAAAACATTAAATAAACAAATTTATTTCACCAAAAAATATGGATTAAAGCTAATATTACATTGTCATCTAATTGAATAAAATAGTATTTTTGAATCATAGTCAATGAGGAATAATTATGATATAATAAATTAAGTTGATTTAATAAAATTACATACAAAATTGGTATCTCTTGAATTGAAAGTCCATGAAATATATAAATAGTTATTGATTTTAAAATAAAATTTATATCATGAAATAATAAAAAAAACAAAGGTATTTATATACACTATAGAATATAATATAAGTGGAAAACATGGCATATGTCATAAAGAAAAAAAATAGAGACAATAAAAATTATAAATAATTTCACAACATTAAAATAACAAATGGAATTAGAGAGAAGATTAAATATAGAATAAATACAATTAATTAGAATTTTAATAATTATATCAAATTTGATATACTTATTAGACTCATCATTTAAACGACAAATGGTTCATAATACAGAACATGTATCAAAGAAAGAAATTTGATATAAAACACATACCTTGAATCCCCAGTTAGTTTATCATTATCTATCCTCATGAATAAAATTCATAACTATATTAATCATTTTTTATAATATTATTCATTTATATTACAATTTTATAAATAATTT
This sequence comes from Viscum album, assembly GCA_963277665.1. NCBI lineage: Eukaryota > Viridiplantae > Streptophyta > Magnoliopsida > Santalales > Viscaceae > Viscum > Viscum album. The sequence goes on along the minus strand of OY728119.1, from coordinate 1,180,112,824 downwards.
GCATTAATTTATAAAAAGATTATAAGTCAATTATAGATTATTTTTACCCTCATGTGTTAATAATTATAATTATTTTTTTCATGATTGTAATATAAATGTTGACTATCGATAATTTTTTTAAATTTATTCATTAATAAATTATGAAAGGAACTAATATATATGTTTTATAATTATTATAATTTTATTATTTTATATCATGAGATATTTAGTTTCTGTTCAAGAAAATTGAATTGGTGAAATCCTTGTTTTGGATTTTTTTAAAATAAATGATAGTGTAAATAATATGTAAAATATTAATATAACATTTACATGAAAATAAACAAGAAAATATTTTATTATTAACTTATAATAATAATATTGGTTATTTTTTAATTTTAATCCAAAATATATATTTTTAACATTGTTTATATATGTGGTTAAACTATACTAGACAAGAACATGATATAGTAGATGAATGGTTTTGGAATAAAAAGTGACACGTTTGTAATAAAATAATTATTAATATGTTAATAATGATATTATTCAAATGATATAAAGGTTATTACTAATATTTTATTATTTTTTAATAATTAATAATATACTATGGTGATAGAAAATTATTCCCATTACGGTTGTTATAGTCTACATGATGTGTAAGTGATATTTGAATTTTTATTAGAATGATAAGAACGTAAAATGTGATATATATTTACAAATCTTAAAAAATTTATAAATATAATATTTATTCAATAAATTTTAATATTGAATCAATCATATACGATATTAATGGAAAATGAGTCATATTTCATCATGAAGGAGGAAGTTAGTATGTACGGACAAATTATGTTTTCATTTATCTAGGAGAAATAAAAATGCCGGATAATGATTAATACAAAAACATAATAAAATTAATTATATAAAAACCCATGATTTCATTATATAATAATGGAAATATTATATATTAATGTTCAACATATAAAAAAGAGGTTTGGTAGTGATTAGTACTCATGTTATGAATATGGGATTCTATTGGATGAATTCATAGAAATAAGGGATAAGGAATATTTATTGTGATCAATATCTAAGGATAATGGAAAAAGAATTATATGGGAATAAATATTAAAAAAAATTCAAGACAAAATAAAATTTTTAGAGTATACTTGATGGTTTGGTTGAAGGCCTCTTACACAATAGGAGGTAATGACATTATTTATGTATAAGTTATTAATATACAACAAGCATATGATTCACTAGGAAAGAAAATAAAATTGTGATAAATAATGGATATGGGGATGAATTAAAATTTATATTATCTCAACTATGAATTTTTAGTAATTCTTTACTTGTTTTATAGATTTTAACCTTATATTTTACTCTTAAATTTTATTATTTTTTACTATAGTAAATTATTTTTACCTATGTATTTTTTTAGTAAAAAATAAAATAGAACGCATTAAATAACATATACCTTCAAATTAAATATATTAAATCTAATATAGAAAATATAATTTCTAAGGGTGAGTAAAATTAATTTTCATACATGAACATAGAATGCAAAAAATCAGGTTTTTAGATAAATTTTATTTTTGAGCATAAAAATTATATATACTAAAAATATTATTTTTTGTTATTGTCATGAAATTAATTAGCTTATAATTAACAAAAATTATTTTTGTAATTCAATGTAATAAAAAATATAATTTCCCCTTGTAAAAACATAATTAATGGATATTAAAACCCTAGTGATACAACCTCTTTTAATTCTTATATAGGTGTGAGTCATAAGGTAGATTTATACTAGGGAATTCCATTGAATATACATTCTATATATTTTTCATAATTTGGTTGATTATATTTTAAATCTCAAATTTAATGGTAATACATTATAATTTTATTTTATATTATCAAATTTTCATTTTAGTTTAGTGTTTCATGTGAAACCACATATTCAAAATAATAGTTTTTTAATAGAAAATACAAAATAAAATCTCGGGGTGCTAAATTTTTCTTTGGATTTTTTTGTGTGTTTTTAGAGAGTAATGTGGGTTTAATATCATACATTATAGGATATTTTTTTTAAATTTAATGTTTATTTTTATATGTATTTTTTATTATTGTTAGATTTTATCTTATCAAGTATCTTTAACATTGTATATTTAGGGTAATGGCTAGAATTGTTGGTTTTATACACTATGTTCTAGTCTCCAAAATGGGGCTCATGGATGTTAGATTACGGGTCAATACTTTCGACATTTTAAGCTCACTAGGAATGATAGTATATTAATGTTATTATAGAGTGGTATTGACTAGATGGTTTAGAAATGGGATGGAGATTTGAGTAAGATACATTGACCAATTTATTGGTTGGTAGGGAAATATTACCAATTGATATTGGTTCATGTAATATGATTGGGGGAACATCTAGCAAATGGAATTTTAGGCCCCCTAATGATTGGATAAAAGGACGTTGATTCTACTAAATGATTGTGTAAAGAAGTACTAATTTCCAGGTAGAATCCTAGGAGAGGTATACACATCATATTTTGTTTCCATTGAATTATAGTTTTTATAAAAATAAAATATCAGTTTTTATAATTGAATATAATGAATTATATTTGAATATATTTCATTCATCTTCGCTTAGGTTTTTTATATTACGTTAATTCATGGATTCAACAATATGAACAGGGGATGTTATGATGAATTTTTCAGACATTCCAAAGTGGATATTATCATAGTGTAGCGTATGGGTTCCCATGACATGTTTGACTCTGATAACATTATTTATAATAATTTACATGTTTTTATTTTTTAGGAATATAGTGTAGTGTTGAATTATAACTCTATAATGTAATTGAATTCACCTATTGTAAATTAAAAATTGATGTACTACATTTTTGAGTGATTATTTGGATGATTTTATTTTAATTATGTATATGTTAATAAAGTAGAGGATTCGTAAACAGGAAATGTAAATTTTTTCAACCTTTTGATTTCATAAGCCTATGATATTTTGATTAGGATTCTCTAGTGTTGAATATATTCATATTGATATCATATTATAAAATTACATGGTAAGTATGTGTTAGTTGAATGGGACATGTTCAATAAATTTATGACTAAGGTTATGATGTATGTATGGGTGAACTATTAGTACCCTACATTACCTGATAATTTTATCTGGTTAAAATATTACATAATGAATAAAGTATTTTCATTTAACTCTTATATAATTTGTTTATAATTGATTTATACATTTAATTTTTATAATAGTCAAAATTATTTTCATAGTGCTCTTGTAACTAGTTTAAAGTACTATACAAAATGTTTTATTAACGTAATATTATAAAAGAAAATTAATTTTTTACAACAATTGATTTTTAAAGATTCATTAAAATTTATCCATTTACATGATTTTGGTATTTAACAACTATTTTAATTCTTGGGTTTCATAGATGATTTATGTTATAAAAATGTTTTTATGTAACATATTTTCAAGAAAGCATCAACTCATACTGAAATATTATTCCTAATAATTGTTCTAGAATTATTTTCATAATTTGATTTATGATTTGATTTTTGAATAAAATTATGTTATTTGTTTTTTATGTAGTTTATCAAAATGTAATTTTAGATCTAATGTTTGGAAAATTCGATTAATAAACATATAAAAAGATGTTTGGAATTGAATAAATTATTTAAGAATAATAAGGGTTATAATAAAGTGTTTTTATTAATTAAAAATAGTGCACAAAATTTCATAATTTTAGTGATACACATTTATAAACACATTCATTATAAAATATTAAACTGATAATAGAAAAATTAGTTCAAGAAATCATAATTAAATAACATTATTATGATTTTTTAATTATATATTATGAGAAATTATTTAATATTTTATGATTAAAATAATTAGAATTAACTTCAAGATTCAATTTTGATTTATTTATTTAAATGGAAAGATAACTGTTATTGTTTTTTTATTGATTATATTGTGAAACATAAAAAATAATAAAAATGAATTTCTAATGCATATTATAATTAAAAGGGAAGAAATTACATGAGATTTATGTTATGAAATGATGTACTAAACATAATAAATGAATAATATAAAAAAATTATACATTCATGCTATCTTATGAGTCATATTATTCATACCTTATTAATAATGATAAGATACGAATTTTGTAAATGTATATTTTTTTCAATGATTTATTATGCTATGATTTGAATAAGTTTAAAGTAAAAAAGAAAATAAATTTTCAATAATTTAATAAAATATATGGATTAGAATAAATTAAAAAAATTTATTGTGGTTCATGATCTATGATGAGAGAATTATAATAGTGTCATATTTTTAAAAAATGAATCTACACATGAAACAATCTAGGAGAACCTCCTAGAAAATGTGGCCATAATCTCATGAATTATTAATAAAAACCATGAATTTTATATAATATTTCATATTTATTTTAATTATGTTATTTTTGATGAAATTCATAACTTTTTGAACAACTAATTTTATATAAAAGTATTCATAAGGTTTTTATGTTTTGTTACCTTGTGATCTTTTATAAAACTGATTTCAAAAAATATTTTCAATGGTGTTAGTGTAAAATATATTATGTTTGGTTCATGCATAGATGCATATTTACTCATAAATAAGATGTTATTCATTTTGTTACATTCCACTGATGATTTTTATATGCATGAGTCCTGAATTTATGGTGAGTCAAGGTTTTCATAAATTTTTATAATAAATCCTTAAAAAGGACATGTATTATTACTTGTAACACATAAAAAAATTATGACCATTATATAAATATACTATTTTTTAATTCTATAATGACTAATTATTTGTGATGATATGGTATTTATGTTATTTTTTTGGGATATAACATAAATGTTTTTTAGAATGTTTTGTTTTGAAACTTTCATACCAAAATATAAATGTAAAATCATGTTGAGAAAAATTTTACATAAATCCATGTTTCATTAGTAGTATTGTGTCTACTGAGAATTAAATTAATGAAAATCAATGATGATATATGAAGATAAATCATATGAATATTTTATTTTGAGATAATGGATAAGTATCATTTGTTAAATTAAACTCATTAGACCGACACTCTAGGATTTGGTGCAAATTTATTTACATACTAGCTTTATCAAATAATTAATATAACCATAGCTAAATATTTGTATTTATAACCCCAATAAAAAATATCGAGTCACTTACATACCCATTACCTTTATTTGTTTATAGTTTTAAAAAATTGTAGAAAGATATTACATAACAAAAACCATGACCTTCTCATCAATGTCTAGTTTTCACCTTATACCAAGAACATATTATTTCATAATATGTTATAAAAATTTCTTATAATATTCTCTATAAATGATAAATGGGGTGAACCATGAATATTATACAAAGATAATGCATCATTTAAGATAAATAATCAAAATATAATATAATTATATGTTCCCTAAAACTATAAATCTTTTTTGTATTTGGAAAATAGATACATAATAAAAAAATTCATAAAGGATCTCTAATATATCTAAGAAATTTATTATCTTATAGTAACCTTTTATAAGAACTATTACATCTTCCATCCCATACTCCCAAACTGGGTACTAAAAATATAATACATATATTTCTAGATTTGGGAGTGATGAATGTGTACCAACATTATTCTTCCAAAACATACAAAAAAATTGGATATCTTAGATCCTCTACATTATATATAAACATTTTGGTTGATAAATTTATATAATTAGGTGAAACTCTTACATAAAAATATCCATGACATTAGGATATAATTTTACCAGTAAAAGAATATTTTCTTATTCTACATTAATAGATCGTCATGAACCATAAGAAACCCTCCTTGTAGTATATGATATTAAATTTTTCATTAAAACATAGAAAAATAATATTAATTAGTGTGGTCCAAAATGGTCAGAAAGGGTAGATATAGGAATTAACAATTATATATCTTCAGTGGGTACAAAACTAGAATAATTTTATGAAAATATATTCAATGTGAATGATAATTAATTAAAAGAATTCATACCCATCAAAACCTGGATCATTAAACATTTTACAAGGAATAAATATTTAATAATGCCTAGTGTAATATGTATAAATAATGATGATCCATGTGATGTCAAACGTGATTAATGAATCCATTTAAACTCAATTAAATCATAGAGAAAATGATTTGGTACCTCATAATATTATATTTATCACATATGTCCACTTATGTCATAAATAATTGTATCCTAGTATAATCCATATGAGAAACCTCCATGATTAACCCCCTTATTCCATTTAATGAAAATGAATAATTTCCAATATAATGAAGATAAATATCGGGCTCATTAATCATATATTCTATATTGGGATCACTGGTCATCAAGATAAATTATAGTATTTCATATCACAATAAATCATTCCTATGAACCTTATATAAATATATCATAAATATATTTTTATTTTTATCATCAATCATTTTAGAACAAAATTCATTACTATATAGTTGGATTTACTAGTAAATAATTAATGAGATAAAGGATAATAAATTTAAATTAATTAACATATTTCATTTAGTGAAAGATGATGGATGGTATCATATGACCATATTTCAATTGATGTTGGTTAATAATTAAAGGATGAAGAAATAGATGGAACTACCTTTAAAATAACATTTAAAACATTTATTTGATAATAGAAAATAATAAAATTTTATTTCAATTAATTTATAAAATAAAATTAATAATACGCCGAGAAATGGATTTTTATGTTAAAATAACATGGAAACATGTAAATGATTTTTGAATCTAATGAATAGATATGATTGTAGAAACATTCATATGTGTTTTATATGTTAATCCAAATATTTTATTCACACTTTTGATAAAAATTAGATCTTTCATAATAAAATAATAATATTTCTTTTAAAAATAATCATATAAATTAAAACATGGGAAATAGTACATTAATTGATCAATTTAGAAAAGTAATAAAATTAATGAAAATTTATTAATGAATTTATAGAGATGGAATGAATATATTCCCAGTAGAATTAAAAAACAAGGATGGTTATAATTAAAGACATTTTGTAATACATTTCGGTACACCGATTGAGGAAAAACAAAATACAGTGGATTATGTGGTTGTATTTATCATGTACAGATGATCAATGTTTTTTTTACTTTTAATAAGAAGGAAAATAAAGAAAGAAAAATAAAATTTTATCATTCAAAAACAATTATCATGTTATAAATATAACATAAATTCATCTAATTCATCTCCTTGACCATCCATGAGATGTGGTATTGAAAAATGAGGTACATTTGAACGTGGAGATGGTAGTTCATTTATATTCATGTATGATTAATGCATATTTTAATGATTGGAATAGTATAAATATAAATAATATAAATTATATATAAATTAAAATAAATAGTTAATAAATATCATATATATATTTATAAATAATGCATCATAATAACCAACCTTTAATTGTATGATGAGAAATGAAATTCATCGGTTCGGGAGGCGGTAGTCCGTACATATACTATAATGATGGTTTCATTTCCCATTTAATAGAAGAGGAGATGAATTGGGAGATTTCATTAAATTAATATAATTTAATTATATGATAAACTCTGATGTTATTATATTGGTATTTCAAGGATGAAATTGAATGAGGTAGATGGAGTAAATTGAATGAGGTCATTTAAGACGATTACATCCTCTTTAAGTATACCTTATTAGGTCTCTTCCAAATAACTATATGTAATATATACATTGAATACCAAGATGACTATAATGTATATAAGGAAATTAAAAAAACATCTTTCTAGGGGTTTGTAGATCTAAGTAGCTTTAGAATTTAATGGACTCGAGGAGGTGTGGAATCCTTTTTCAAGTGAGGGGTGTCCTTTGAATTAATTAATGTATTAAAATAATAAAAATTAATATCCATATAAAATTTGGAGATAAACCGATATATTATGAATCTAGTATAATTATTAATCCAAAAATTGTCATCCAATAAATTTTAGACAAGTTTATGTGATGTTATAATCCTTATCACTTAGTTTTAACTCCCCATTAACCCTTGAGGAATTATTACGATATCAACATTTTTTACTCTTTTCAGGCTATGTAACTTATTATATAAGGACATGATACCCACAAAAAAATGTGGTTGATATTATTTGCAATATCCAACTCAATTTTTGAAATATAATAATTTAATGAAATTTAAATATTTTAATAATATATTAATTAACATAAAATACCATTTAAGTTATTTCAGGTATTATTCACATAATTTGACTTTAATAAATATCTGGAAACATATTTTCATTGGCTGAGAAAATTTAACACATCACCAATATATTCAATTTATCTATAAAATTTTATTTACACAACATATCACCCAAGAAATAATACTTTGTATGTTTTAGAATATTTTGGCTTATTTTTGAACTAGTTCCACAAACAATGTGGCCACAATGCATAATTATTTATGTTAATTATTTATTCCCTATATATTAAAAATAAGTTACCATAATATGAAGTATTAAAAATTTAAATAACAATTTATATTTATTCATTACATAATTTATCACTATTAGAAAATATTATTGATATTAAAATTAATAAATAGATATTTTGGAGTTTTAATTTACTTAAAATAATATTTAGGAATTTATCAACATAAAATTGATCTAAAATACCATATTTCATAATATTTTATGTTTACGTATTAATTACACTAAAAAATATATCAATGGAAACCATTAGGTTCATTTTAGGGTCTATTCATATTTTTTTTCCATAGTAAACAAAATTTACCCCTTACTATAGTGATAAATATTTACTATGGTTACTATCCATTTTGAGAAAAATTAATTTTGACATATTTATAAAATATGGATATTATAATTAAAAATATTTAATCCATTTAATAAAATTATATTCCAATGTGTGGCAGAAATCACTTTTAAAATAAACACTTCATACACAATGGAATGTTAGTTTCCAAAAAAATATTTATAAGTATAAAAATATTATTTTAAATACGTTAACAATAATTTAAATTCTAAGAAAGTAAATTGATTATTTTTAATAAAAAGTAGATAACAAAATCTTTTCACCAATTCAAAAAAAAATGGGACTTCTTAAATAATTGAAAAAATGGCATATTTTTATAAAATCTGTATATTTCAAAATTCACTAAATAAAATAATCATTTTAGAAAAATATCAAAATTGAATCCTATGTTATTTTTTATAATATTAATTTAAAATTGATATACATTAATAAATTATAATTTATAAAATTGGCATAAACTAACTATAATATTAAATACAAAATTAAATTGAAACCATTTGTGAAGAAATCATATATCTCAATCATAAAATGTGTTCACTAAAAACCTTTTTCTTCTTTATTAATAATTAAATAATAAATACGTATTAATTAAAATATATATGAAAAATTCATAATTTGGTTAATATAATTAATACCCACCTATTTAATAGCTAGTTTATATTAGTAACATTAAAATAATAATATTTTAGAGTTATTAATGTTCAGTGGTGTATGTTATATATGCTATCAAACATGGGTTTCATTTCATACATCAGTGTATTATGTTATCTCACCCATTAATAAATTTACACAGCAAATACTTATCTTTATATCGATAATAAGATGGTAATAATTTTAAAATTTAATTATTTAAACCCCACACCATATAAATGGGTAATACCATTCTTTCCAATTGAGGGAAAGAGAAATATGAAGTTTATTTGAAGAAACTCTTAAATGGGTTCTAATATATATTAAAAATAAAAAGATGTGAAAATATGTACATGGGTGAAAAAATTAATTTCATTATAATGATGGAGTGTTATATAGAAAACTGATCAGATGAAAGTGATTGATCATGAATATTTCAATGACCAGAAAACCATAAACCAGTGAGTAGTATAAAATGCTATCAATTCATCATAAATGATTTCTAAAAGGAAAATTTTTTTATTTTCTAAATCATTTATCTGATTTTGATATATCATTTTCCTATTAAGATAGAGATTGCACGAAAATATACATACATGATTTTATTCAAATACAAAAACATAATCTTATCATTTGGTTACATGTTTAGACAAATTTCAACCACTATCGCATCCTATATTCCAAGTGATGAGCATCTACAATGAATCTTTATTATGGATAAATAAATAACTTTTAATATATCATATTAAATTTTAATATGGATTAAACTATAATCAACCTGTATTTAATAAATTGAAAATGGTTAGCTCATTGTAAGATGACAACCAAAATTTATAAACATTCACATAAAGAAATAATCCATTTTTCTCCAAAATTTATAATAATAAAACCAAATAAATAAATTAGATAATTCCATAAATAAAAAAAATATATCCCATTTAAATTCAACTATCTACAAATTAAATAATGTTTTAACAAAAAAGGTTGTCTAAAACCACTTATATTAAATCAACAAATGTTTTATGAAAATATTTTTAAAATAATTCATCTTGTTAAACCTAAGGGTTATATATACCTCAACTGAAAAATATTCTCCAGCAATATCAATTATAACCTCAAAATTCCATCACATAATACTAAAAAGGTGTTCAAATGACTTTAAACATGTGACCAAACATAAACCTATTAACTCATTATGGTGTCCATAACTCTTAAGTTAAAATCACATGAAAACATATTAATATCCAAAGTTATCTATACAATGCTCAAATTCTTACTCTAACTGCCCTGAAACAACACTCTTGGATCTGGGGAAAATAAAATAATCTCTTATTTTTTCTATCTTTGATACTCATAAACTTTAACCAATTTTAGATAATGAAAACAACAAATATTAATATAAAATATTTTATCACATATATACCAAAAGAAATTTTATTTTTATATTTTTAAATAATTAAAAGAAATGTTTACATAATAATACCAAAGTATCTAAGTGTGAATTTTTTAAAACTGTACCCTGATTCACTTATTTCGCATTATGAGTTTATCATCAATCACATGAAAAATTTCTAGAAATATCTATCATAATATATTTCTATATATTAGGAGGAAAATAATCATAATATGGGTGTGATAAAATAATTAGTAAGGGTAAACATTGGAATTTAAAATTTAATAAATTGGGTGATAACAAGATGAACATTATGGTGAGAGAGAATATTCATGGTAACTGATAATTAATAAAGATAACTCATACCCAAAAAAATTATCATTAAACACCTACTATGGAATAATGATTTAATAGTCTTAATAGCCATAAGAACAAATAATCAAGAATCACATGATATTACACTAGATAAAAGGAACACTAAAACTCATATAAATCATAGTTAAAAAATGTTTTTTATGTTGTAAAAATATCATTATAACTCTTTCCCACAAATTTTTTAATGAATGGACACTGTTTAAATCCATTTGAGAATCCACCTCATCTAACTCAACCATTTTTTCATTTAATGACATTTAACATTACCCAATGTATTTGGGAGCAATATCAAGCTCACCCATCATATATGAAACATTGATATCACTAACCATTATGAGATTAATTAGGTTAAATCATCATCATAATTAATTTCAATGTATTTTACATGTATATAATTCATCTAATCGTGCATTTTCATCATCATGCATATAAATACAACTGGTTTTCCTTTATAACTTAATATTCCCTTTGGAAAGAAATTTATTTCATAATCATATATTTAAAACAATTATCGTAGTTATTCAATAGAAATAATATGGATAAAATCAAAAGATAAAATTCTTAGTGAAGAAAATATATCATTAAAGGATGTTGATGAAGATGAAAACACATTTAAAAGAAAATTTATACCATTTTTTAAAAAATAATTTTAAATACAAATTTTGTTTATTACCTTTAACAATGTATTCATAATATATATAATAAATGTTTTCACATTGAAAATAACATGAAAACACATAATGTATGATTCCAAAGAAATAAAAGTAATGTTGGTGGGAAAATTTGTTCATGTGGTATAGGTTAAAATAGATATTTCATTTACACCTTTAGTAAAAAGAACCTCATTCATAAAATCATAAAAACATTACTTTAAAAACAATTTTGAAAATTTAAAACATAGATAATATTTTATATACTCATTCAATAAAAAATTTTGAAATAATTCCTGAAACATTTTAATGAAAATATTCCAATTCATGAAAAAGATTCCTGATCGAATAAAAATAAAGTTTGTTTTCATTAAAAAAATTATTTTCAGTTTTTTAGTCTATAGAGAGGTGAAAATAAATGTAAATGGCGTGAAAAAAATAACTCGAGATTAAGAATATATATTTTTTAATAAATTAATATCATTTAATTTAACCTTAAACATAAATAGTCCAAAATATAAATAGATTGTAACATAAAGACTCTACCACTTTGTTTACATTGAGATCAAAACTCATTGAATGACAATATGATATATATCTTTATGAATACATGGAATTACCTAAATTAACATATGGTTCATGACATGACATGTGTCTTAAAAAAATTATTTTGATATAAATAAATCCTTAGAAAGGATCATGAATTTTGAAGTGATAATGAATCCATGATGTAATTAGGGGATGATATTTAAATCCAAAAAACAATTGGAAATATATAAAAAACAATTTAGAGATCAATTCACGCATCATTGTGGAATAAAAAAATCAATTAATAATTGTTATAACCCAACGAATTGAAATTGTGTCCAGAAACCATTTACCACGACTCTTGACATGAAATAGATGTCCATTTACACGAGTATAATTATATTATATTAATTTTTGAAATTTTTAGGAACCATAATATGGTTTATTACCTTATTATTTAACAGTAAATTTTATTTATATCAATTATATATTTAATATCTTATTTGGTCAAGTATACAATGTGTGTTTGTGGTATATTTTTAACATAATAGTAAAATGAATGGGTAGGTTGATCATGGTAAATGGGTTAATTATTCCACCATATATAAAATAATATTCATGATATAATTATAATTTTTATATATAAAATCCAATTTTAGATAATTCTATTAGAAACAATTATGAAAAAAAAATCACCTCAGGATGCTATATCCTAAATGTAAATATGAAAATGATAATTTTTATTTTAAATGGATGGAAAATAAATAAATAATTTAATATAATACCTTTAAAGAATAATTATCCTTTTATCAATATGAAATTATTTTATTAAATCCATTCTCATGATAATTTATTATAGGCGGTATTGAAGAATGATGTATATCTTTATGTAGTGGTTATAGTCCATAAGTACACACATTAAATGATTTTCCTTTTTTGATGATTATAATTTTATGAAGATATATTATATATTATATTTTAATAATAATTATTATGTAATTATTATCTTATATATTAATTAAATTGATCATAATAACCATTCATAATAGGAAATGATGAGAAATTAATTCCATTAGTTTGTGAGGAGGTAGTATGTGCGTAGAATAAATGATGGTTCTGCTACTAATTTGATGGAAAATGAGATGAATAGTGTCTCTAAATTAACATAAAAATATATATAAATATTATTATATTGGAATTCTTATGAGTGAATTGAAAGAGGTATCCAGAGTAAAATAAAAATGCTCAGTGAAGTTGTTTAGCTCGTATTTTATGAACCACCTTTGGATCACTTATTAAAGACCCTAAGTATGGATTATTAAGAAAAAAAATCTAAAATAAATATATGTATGTTTAGAAAAAAAATTCTGGTTGGTTTTACTATGTGGCTCATGAGGTTTAAGAAACATAGGAGGGGTGTTATGTTTTTATAATTTACAGAAGGGGAATCATTGGAATTATATTAAGCATTAAAATAATGTAAATTAATCCTAAATCATATATTGAAAAAATTAAATTTATTTCGATCATTGAATGATTATTAGTTAAAAAAATCATATAATGAATTTTATACATGTGAAGGTAATTTTTAACCACAACACCTTAGTTTTAACCCCATTTATACCCTTTTAATGATTACAGTGATATCAATTCTTCACTTTTTAGGGTTCAACAATGTTAATACGTAAGTAAATGTAATCCATACATAGATAATGATAGATAATATAAATAAAATCTAATTAAATTAAAACAATGAAATATCCTTTTTAATTTTAAATTAATTATTAAAAAAAATTTAACAAAAAATACCATTACTATTATTTTCATAATTAATCACATTATTTGACTTCTAAAAAATCAGTACAATAAATTATTTTTGAATATAAACATTAAAAAGAAATTATATTTATTTCTAATATTCAATTTACACGATAAATCAACCAAAAATATTACTATATATGTTATTCAAAACATTTATTTGATTTTTCTACGACTTACACAAACACTATGTCAGCTATGAGTAAATATTTAATGTAATTATCATTTCACAAATAATAAAAAATAGACCATTATTAAAAAATTGTTAATGTTAAAAATAACCATATGTATCAATTCATTACACTTTTTATCCCATTCACAAAATAATATAGTTATTAAAATTAAGAAAGAGACATTATGGAATTATCCCTTAGTTCAAATAATATAACAACATTTATCAAGGAAATATGGAACCAAAATGAAATATGATTGAATATAAGATGGGTATGGTCGGACTAAACTCATAAAATATATTAAAGTAATATTTTTGGGTAATATAAATTTACTTTCACATTAGTTTTAACCCTATTTAACCTAATTTACCCATTACTGTGATGATAAATATTTAATGGAGTTACTATTAATTAAGAAAAAATAAATCCCTCTTATTTACCTTATTAGGAAATAATAATTACAAATATGGATTCCATTTTAGAACATTGTATTTTTATTTGTGAATCAAATTTCTTTTAAAAAAAACCAACAAAATCTTAAGAAAAACAATTTTCCATATAAATTTGTTATCAACTATAAAAACAATTTTATAAAAATTAAGCAAAATATAAATTATAATGAGATTAATATGATAATATTTAATGAAAAACACTAATTACATTTTTTAAAAAATTTAAACAAAACTGTAATTTTTAAATACATGAGAATGGAAGACATGTTTCTATAAAATAGATAGTTTTCACCATTCCCTTAAAAACATGTTTTTAGAAAATATCAAATTTACACTCTATGATAATTTTTATTTGCTTATTTCAAATATTATATCAATTTAATCAAATAAAATATATATAAGTTGAAGAAACAAATAATAACATTTTCTAAAAAAATTAAAAAACAACCATTTGTGATGAAAATATATTTCCAAAACATAAAATGAACTCTCTAAAAATTAAGTTCATATTTCCTAAATACTAATAAATACATTTTTATTCCCTATGAACATAATATATATATATATCATAATCTGTATACTATAATAAATACACACTAATTGAATTGATATATTATAATGTTCATATTTAAATAATTATATTTCATACTTGATAATGATATGTGTTTTCTGTCATCTTCACTATCCAGCTAATCATAAAATTATCACATGGTGATTATAAAATTAATATTTAACCCGAAGAAAATTGTTTTAGTAGTGTGACTCAAGTTTGTCTCTAAACATTACAGTGTAATGGGGTGTTTTTCTTTTTTATGGTGGGTTCGGTATATGAAAACAGTTTTAGAGATTACACTATATTTGTTTTAAATATTATTTTTTAACAAATTCACTAAACTATTATATACCCTTCTCTTCATTGATAAATAATTATTCATATTTTTACCCTCATGTTTTATCTTTTATAAAATGAAATATCACTCGATTACCCTCTTCTATAATTATTCATTTTAACTGGAAAGATCCAATGATTATAACAACATCCAATATCTTCGAGCCCAATAGTTAGATATCATGAATTATCCTTAATTAATCCCACTTCTCGAATTCACAATGAATATAGAAGACATAAGTGAACTCTACATGTAATCAAGCGATGGAGAGAAGTTTAATTAAAAATTTTAGAAATAAGGAATCTCTTATTATCAATACAAATCGAATAAATCAATAGATTATCAGAATATATTGAACTGTTGAAATGTATGAATAATTATTAATGGGAAATATGGAATGATATTTTCTCAATCATTAAGGGGTTAGTGTACCATCAATGAAGTTATTATAATAATAAATAAAAATGATACTAAACAAATTGTAATAATTGAATGTAAAAACAACCTCTAAGAGTGAGACCTTTTAAAAAAATGAATAATGATTTATTTATTGAAGAACTCTAAGATGTATGTTGAATTATTTTAAATTTTCCACATGTAAGGCCTATAATTCATAAAAAAATCTAAATCAGTTTTGGGTAATGAGCTCATTCTTGAGTTAGATGAGTTCCACACGGCAAAAATCGAGTGATGATGAAGATTCTGTTGAGAATATTTTTATAATAGTCACATTAAATTATTATTTGAGAGTTGAATCATTTTTATATTTCATGACGTAGAGGTAAATGAGTGATAACCAGCCTTATATGATCTCTTGTAAAATTAGTTTAGTATTTCAGGTAATTTTTTAGAAAGGTGGTGAAAAATTGTTCCTATTCATCACTAATTTTTTTAATCCCTATCCTGAAGGATGAAAATGGAATGAATTAATTTTCAGACAATTTAGATTTATTTATCTCTTTGGTAGATTTATTTAATCGAATATTTAATCAATGTTAGTTTATTGGAAAATTTTTAAGAGCATATACTATTTACTATCATAAAGACTCATAGTTGAAAACATGGGCAACATTGAGGTCCCTCTATCATTTAATTCTTATATACTGGAAAAACAAAAGAATAAAAACTATTCAGTCTTGATGTTAAATTAAATTGGTTAGGTGGAGCTTTGAGTGTTCTTTAATTGAAGGGTACAACATCATGTCATCACCTCGAGCCTCATGATTCCAATCTAATATTCACAATGGAATTTTAAAAAAGACATTGTGCGCATGGGTGTACACTTACACAATATTTTTTGGGAAATTATCATGTGGCCTTCCATATCATATTACTTAGGTATGAGCTATATGAATAGTAGAAAAAACATCATCTTTTAAGGAAAGTGTGGCTTGGGATCATTATGGTAAAGAACAACACATATTGGATTCCATTTAACTTATAAAATTTGGTTCAGGATTATTCTGACCATATTGGCACTACTCAGATTCCATGGGGCATAAATTGTGATTCAATGTAGTGGTCATCTTTTTCTCGGGCGACATGCATATATTTTTCTTCATCGATAAGAACAATCAATCATTGATTGGATTCTATGGGGTTATATTTTATTTATTTCTTGGTGGGGTGATTGAATTCAATATATGATGGGTTTTTAATGTAATGACCCTCAATGTCTTATTTCTCCATTATTGATGTGACTGGTTGATTTGGGATTATTCGGTGGTGTGGGTGCCTATATCCCTTCATGATGATTTTAGTTATAGATTCTTTGTCATCTTGTGGCACCCTTGTTTAGAACACTTGATAATGATTGGACTCAAATTTTGGAATCTATATCATGGAATGGGTGGCCTGACATATATTCCTGATGAGTATATATTCTTTGTGTTGTTTGTCTTGTGTATCTTTATTGACAATTTGAATTCTTTGGAAACTAGTGTATGCATCCTTTTCGGGAGACTTAATCAGCGTGCTTGGTAGGGCATTGTTGTATCATATGGGTTCTCAAACTTCCAAGAAGATATGGTATCCTAGGGATGGTGTAAATCTTTATGTTAGTTTATGATGAACTCATGGAAACATCTGATAAGTAGAAGTGTAGGGTGGATTGGTATCTTCAAAGAAGGGCGAGATCGGTATCGGTTATCCGTAATCACAAAAGTGACTGTGATCAGCAGTTCCGCATATTGGAACAAGAATTTTTTAGTCACTTGGAAATTGGCCATGGGTGGAAATACAGTAGGTGAGGAAACTAGTAATGTATTTTTGTGGTCAGTTATGTGACCATGAAAGGCACTATCACATTAATTTTTATAATTTTATTCATAACTGAAACTTCTTCATGCGGTCACTTGTAGAAGTGATTGTGAGTATCATTTTAATCCACTTAAAAATTATGAAGTTGTTGGCTCCCTTACCCAGCTACTTCTATCCATGTTCATTTGGAACGTTCATGTGAGATCACTTTAGAACGATGCTTCATATCAAACTAGAATTTAAAAAAATCACCTTTTTGTGACGATGTTGTATAAAAAATGTAAAAAAAATTATAAAGAAATAAAAATATTAATTTCATCTGTAAATCAAATAATATTAAATTTATTTCAACTAATTAAAACATAAAATTTAAAAACCATAATAAAAAGTTTCATATTTAATTTTAATTATTTAAAAACAAATAAAATTGTATATATTTTTAATTTTTTTTAAATAAAACAATAACAAAACCAAATCCATTCAATAATTTGATTTCTAGATTAAAAAACACTTTTTTAAAATTTAAATTCCAAATTTATTGAATTTATTCACTTTTTTCATACTTGAATGACTAATTCAATAAGATCTTCATTTTGGATCACATAACTACAGATTCTAAACAATAAAAGAGTCACAAAACCCATTAATGTATCTTGGAATTTGATCCAACTAGGAGTATTTGAATAAATATTAACGAAAAAAAGTTGAAATTATCTTCTCACATCACTCCCCTGCACTTGTACTATTGCACTCTCTATCAATTATATCAATGAATTCCAAAAATATTATTTTATTACATAACTAAAAATATAAAATCATGAATAAAAATAATTCAATGAATTTATCCTCTAAAATTTTGTGCCTCTTATGTTACATTCAGAATCTATTTGACTTCATTTAGATTCTAATTTCATTTCCATTGGTGAATTCAATAGCTTTATATTGGATTAAAATATTAATAAGTAGTACTTCTGGTTTTCCATAATTCCTAAGATTATTACACCTATATTAATTTTCACTCATTATTAATACCTAATAAATCATATATGTATGCCACTACAGTGGTGGTGTGGTGGTGTAGGTGAGTCGCCAAAACAGTTTGTTCTTTGGGAGGTTCTGGGTTCGATTACTGGGAGTCCCCTTTTGTGGAGAGAATCTCCCCCGGGACCCACCCACCATTCCGGGTCGCCCGGACTCCTCTGGGCAGAAAAAATGGGGCGCGGCCCAATTTCTAACGGATCGCTGTTACGTACTACCATTGTTAGGCTGATACCCGTTGAGATGCTCTTCCATATCAGCTGATAACGACTCCTTCCCCAATAGGGAAGTTGCCTTTGGTTGATACTACTTCGTGGGGGAGGGGGGTTTCTCTGTGTGAAGGGTTTGAAAAGACCACACTAGGAAATTCATATTTAAATTATATATTAATAAGGGATTTATTTATAGTTCAATTTCCCCTTTCATTGGTTTAGTATTTTCCTCATGTATAAACATTCATTTTTGACACATGGGCCATTTCTTCTTCACTTTTTTTGAAATTTTCACAACCATGTATGTACAATGAACCATAGAAAACATATTGAATATGTATAGAGGGATACTCACTCACCCAGTTTAATTTTATCTAGGGTTCATTTTGGGATCCCAATATCTCATTTTATTCTCGGTGCAAAGGATTTATTATAATTTATTTTAGGGAGGCTCCACAAGTCTTAATGCATGTATCAAATATGGTCATATGATGGTTGAAAAACGTGATAGCATGGTGAAATTTCTTCAGTCCGAGACACACAATGGTTTCCTTTTTTGAATCGAGGTTAGTTTATTGTTTTCTGGCCAATATGAATATACTATATTTATTGGAGAGCATAACCATCCCTTGCACATTCGTGAATAAATTCAAATAATGAGGTCGCAAATAAATATAACAGAATCACATGTAGCTGAGTTATTTTTGAATGATTATGATGTTATTAAAACAAATGATTATTTTTATTTGTTTACAACAATTTCATAATTCATATGGTTATTGGTTACATGTATAACAACTCTGCTTTTTATTAAAAACATAATCATGATTTATTACATAAACTGTTCACTTTATATAAAATGGAAGATTGAGAGGTCTGGTGACTTTGGGCCTTAGGATCATTACATAACAACATAAAACATGTAATACAACATCATCAATGAAAACAACATTCACATGCCCTCTACATTCCCTCGCACTTAGCATTACATGGGAAAACCTGAGGACATGCAGAAGAAAAGGGTGAGCTATAAAGCCCAATAAGGGAATAATCATAGAATAACATAAGGAGTACTATACATGTTAGAAAAAAATTAATATCAATAGATCACAATAGAAGAATAAACATAATGGTATCATAAATCAAGATAATCATAACATGGAAATATGGCAACAACACTTTACATGGAATTAGCATGAGCCAAGGTTCATTGCCCATGGGGCATGAGTAAAGCCTCATTGCAAATGAAGCACGAATAAAAACTCAGTTCACTTCAATGATAATGATTCAACACCCATTGTTCTGGACTTATCATGATACTATACTTTACCCAATGCATTGGAGCGCTATAATGGCGCACCCTTCTTAAACATTTCATTTTATTCATAAGAGTGCCACATAGATCATATAACATGGATTCATAAAAAATCATCATTTATTCCAAGATAAAGGAAGGTGGAATTAATACATTAAAATTTTTAATCAATATGTAAATGTGCATAATGGAGAATACCCTTGATAGAGAAATGGTCATGGTATTCCGTACACAATGGAATTGGTTTGAAAAATCAGTGCAATTTCGGCAGACTAACGGCGTGACATAAGAATTCATAAAAATGGATGATGAAAGAGGAAAGGGTGTATCATAATATTTAAATGACTAGGACAGTAAGGGGGTCATAAAGAAACATGTCCAATCAACTTTAATGGAAATTAGATTCATGATAAAAAATGATTGTATGAACGTAAATGAGGAGAGAGAAATTCAGTTTGAAATTTCAGCATAGTAACGAGTATACATGGGAGGAATTTCATAACAGAGAAATGAATCTCCCATCATTCAATAATAAAGTCGGTATTATGGGGGGTTTGAAACCATACACCAACATTTATAATTGAAAATAAAAGGTCATAACAATGTTAATAAATTTGGACAAAATGAGAAAGGAAGAAAAACACTTACTTGGATGTAAGCATCCGATCACTTGATAGAGGCTTGAGAGAGGATTTTTGGGATCTTGGGGAACCTTTAGAGGATTATAGAGAAAATATGGTATAGGTTGGATGAACTCCACTGTCTTTGAGTGAGGAGGATGTTGGATCATGGGTGGGTTTATATAGGAAAGGTGAGGTAATTTCTTATTAATTAGGTTTGGGACCCTCACATTATACTAATCCAAACCAAAAACCAAAAAATGGTTTTCCCAGGTTTTTTGGAAAAAGTAAGTGGAAAAAAATATTTTATAAGGCCAATTTCTGAACTTCTAAAAATAATGGGGTTGCTTATGTGGCGGTGAGTCACACTCCCAAGGAAAACAATTTAAAAAGACAAGATGTTTAATTAGTAGTTAAGGGTCTATTAATGCTTTTTATAATAAGTCAAAGAAACCCAAAATCACATTATTTTAATGGAAAAACATATATTGGAAGAACAAAATACTTATAGTATTTTATTACATCACTATTTGGTCATTATGATGTCATAAAACACATTATATATTTAAACGGTATTTAATTTTTACCCAAAAATTTGACTTTCTCGATAAATTTTGAAAAATTCACCATTGGATAATTTTGATGTCCTGATTCTAGAAATAATAATTATTTTTTCTAAATAATTTTATAAATATGTTAGTTTTTTCTTTTAAATTAAAAACTAACATTTATTGATAATTCATGGGTTTTGACAAAAAATGGCTTTCAAACCTTAATAAAAATTACAATTGAATTCATAAAATTATATGATCATTTATATATAATAAAAATTAATTTAATAATAATAATAATAATTTGTTAAAATATTCTTTAACTCAAAAATTCATTAATTCATCATAATAGATTTCTTTGTTGAACAATAACTAAAAATACTAGTTGTGCTTTAAAAACTATTTACAAGGTAACAATAATAAAATAAAAGTATATTAATTATAGTATAATGAAATATTGTTCATAACCATAGTTATAAGGTCCTGTTATATAACCCCTTATAACACCCACATATGAAAAAAGTGTAAGGTGTTCGATGGTGATAGACTCTTGGGGTAGCTCAGATAACATTGCTCGGGTAGTAATTTCTATCAACATCCACTTCTCTCATAGGAGGTCACGCTCGAGCTTCAAATATTCAAGCTCAGCTTTGGCTTGGTCATGAGCGAAGCCCAAATACGCAACCTCCATCCTTCACATTAAAAAATGTGATTTTTATGGAGTAATTCTACTAGATGAGGCCATCGCTTACTTTTTCTATGTAAATTTGATTGTTAAACCCCTATATATATACTAATCATGTGATAACTGTTGAACAACTATATTAGGAATGATCAAAATTCATAAAATAAAAGAAAAGATGTTAAAATTTTATATAAATATTTTACATAAAGATACATTTAATAATATTATGATGGATTTCTGTTAATGAATTTTTGGGAAGTAACAATCTTCCCCCCTTAAGAAAGTTCAACCTAGATATTTCCTTCTCCCACACTAAAACATATGTGGGTAACTCTGCTTCATCATTTTCTCTAATTCGCACATCGTTTCATCAAACATGTGGTTTCACCAAAATAACTTGATGAGGGGCATTGTCATATTTTTTTGAACTTTTTCATTACAATATAAGATCTTAACTAGTTTCTCTTCATAAGAAATTTCATCCTATAACTATACCACCTATGAAGAGAGTACATGTGAAGGGTTCAGTATGTACATTGTTAATATGGATACATGAAAGACATCATGTACTTTGGCCATTATATGTGTAATTTCTAGTAGATAGGCCACAGCCCTGACACGATCAAGAATTTCGAAAGAACTGATGTACCTTAATCTTAAATTCCCATTCCTTCCAATCCTCATGACCATATTCCATGGAGATATGTGTAGAAATACTGTATCTCCAAATTCAAAATCAAGGTTATGCTGACAGATATATGCATAACTCTTTTGTCGACTCAGGTTTGCCTTGATATTCTGCTATATGGTTTTCACCTTCTGCACCATTTCATCAACCATTTCTGGTCCAAGCAGCTTACACTAACTGACCGCATCCCAACACGGCGGTGTTTTGCACCTTTTACAATAAAGGGATTTATATGGTGCCATTTGGATGCTCGAGTGGAAACTGTTATTATAATAGAACTCAACTATAAGAAGATATTGATCATGTCCTCCTTTAATTTCCATTGATCACGCTCTCAACATGTCCTCAAGTGTTTGGATAGACCGCTCAGACTGGCCATCAGTTTGAGGTTGATAGGCCATACTCAAGTTCAGTTCAGTACTCAGATCATGTTGAGGACACTTCAAAAACATAATACAGAATCATGAATATTTATTGGAAACAATAGATATTGGTACTCCTTTTAACCTTAACACTTCCCTAATATATATCTATTCCAGTTGAACCAATGTGAAATCATCCAAAATTTAAATGAAATGGGAAACCATTATACAGTTATCCACAAAAACCCATATTTCATTGTTGCCTTTGGATATCTTTGGAAGTCCATTGACAAAGTCCATGGTAATGTTCTCCCATTTCCATTATGGTATGGGAAATGGTTGCATCCTCCCTTTAGACTTCGGCCTCTCTGCCTTCATATGCTGACACATTAGGCACATTGATGTATATGCAGTGATCTCCTTCTTCTTATTATCTCACCAACAATGCTCTCAAAGGTCTCGATACATCTTTGTGTTTTGTGGGTGAATAGAGAAATTTGAACTATGTGCGTCATACAAATGTTTCTTCATCAGCTCCGGATTTGATGGAACACATATTATTTTCCAAAATCTCACAATACCTTCTTCATTAACATTAAACTCCAAGGATTCCCATTTTCTTATAGTTTCCACTTTTTCCTGAATTTCGGCATCATCCTTTTGAGCATCATTTAAAATTTCAAAAAGTGACGGTTGAGAAATCATCTATGAAAGGATTGATGATTTTATCTTCTTTATGATTTCCATGTCCATCTTCAACAAATCTAAGAAGAATGGATCTATTTCAATTCTCATCAATGATAGAATCACTGGGTCCTTTCAACTTTGGGCATATACCACCTTGTTCACTTTCCAAGGGTGGTAATGGATTGAGCAGTCATAGTCTTTGATCAACTCTGACCATCTTCATTGGTTCATGTTCAATTTGTTCTGTTTGAATATAATCTTGAGGCTTTTGTGGTCCGTATATATTTCACACTTCTCCCAAAAGAAGTAATGATGCCAAATTTAGAATGCAAAGATCACTACAGCCAACTCGAGGTCATGTGTTGTATAGTTATATTCATGAACCATGAATTGCATTCAAGCATAGGTAATGACTTTTTCCTTATTCATCAACACACATCCCAGGACCTTCTTCAAAGCATCACTGAATACTACAAAACATTCTCCACATGTTGGTAATGTGAGCACAGGAATAGTGATAATCCTCATTTTCAACTCCTTGAAGCATTGTTTTCATTCATCGCTCTAAGAAAAATTTACTCCCATCTGAGTTAGCTTTGAAAGAGGGTTGTAAAATCATGAGAAATTTCTCAAAATCGTTTATAATATACAGCAAATCCCAAAAAGCTACAGATATTCACTACTGATGTTGGCCTCAGTTATCCCTCAATTGCATCTTTTGGGAGGTATTCACAGGTATCCCATTGCTTGTGATGATATGGCCCAAGGATGAGGCATCATCAACCAGAATACTCACTTGTTTTACTTTTCATAGGGATTCTCCTTCCGCAAGGTCTCTAGTAATGTTCTTAGATGGTCTTCATGATCCTCCTTGGTTTTGGAGTATATAAGAATAACATTTATAAAGACTACTGAATCTTTGTTGAGGTAAACTCTAAAGACTCTATTCATCAAGTCCATGAAGATTGATGTAGCATTAGTGTTTCCAAATTTCATTTCTATGAATTCATAGTTCTTGTATCTTGTACGAAAAGTATTCTTGGGGATATCTTCCTTCTTCACTATTACTTGATAATATCCTAACCACAAATCTACCTTGGGGATGTATTGTGCTTCATGCAGCTGATCGAACAAGTCATAAATTCATTGGAGAGGATACATGTTCTTTATAGTTATTTTGTTAAGATTATGATAATCGATTCAAAGCCGCATTGACCCATACTTCTTCATGACGAAGAGGAATGGTGCACCCAATGGTGAGGAACTTGGTCATTTAAAACCTTTATTCAGATTCTCATGTAGTTATTTCTTCAGCCCTTCAAGCTCCACAACAGCCATTCTATACGAATTCTTGGATATTGGAAACGCCCCATGTATAATATCAATTGAGAATTGAACATCTCTTCTAGGAGGAAGACCAGGAAATTTCTATGGAAACACTTCAATGAATTCCATCGAAATATGCATGTATTCTATGAGGGTTTCCTCCTTAGACTCAATCATCTGAGCTTGACACGCATGCTCATAGGGAAGTAATATCCATGCTTGAGACGATGGATCTAAAGAAGGTTTATCTTCCTCCTTGAACACATAATGAATATGGGGTTTATTTTCCACATGGAGAGTGATTTCCCTCTCTCATAAATTTTTGTAGGCTCTATATAAAGAATACCAATACATTCCAAGAATAACCTAAAATTCTATAAGAGGGAGTATGATGAGGTTCTCTGGAAAGTTCAATCAATAGATTATGACAGGAGAGGAGTTATATTCACAGGATACAATCATTTCCCCATTTTCCATACTCACCGACATCATCAGTTCTATCATTTTTAGTGGTTTTGGGATTGTTCTACTACATATTCAAGATGTAAAAGAATGCATAGAACTGAAATCAAAAACCATGTTCTCTATTCATGAATGAATAACTTGAATACATGTCACCACTTCATTGTCGGGGTTCACATAGCAGTAGTGATGGAAAAAGCCTGCCCTTGCTACCTTTAAGGTTGTTGGTTACCTCCAATGATCCTTGGCTTAGGGAAATGATTTGAAAGATGCCCTGGTTCATTGTAGTTGTAGTAATGAACCACGTCTTGAGGATCAAATAGAGTGTTCCTCTCCTCTATCATAGTAGAGGGTCTTTCGAGACGATAGTTAACAGATATGTTCCCTTCTCTTCCACACATAAATCATTTCCTCATACCCTGTAAACGACTTCTAGGGTGATTCTTTTTGAACCTATGGAAAGTAGGGTGCTTGATCTTCTTAGAACCGTTGGATTTATCCATCATATTGCCATTATTGAAGACCAGCTTACGCTTTTTATCTTCATGATACCCATGAGATTCCTTGACCTCTATTTTGACCATGAGGGCACATCAAAAAATTTCCTCATAGCTGTCAAAGAAACGTATTTCCAGCGCTTTCTGAAGGCTTGGTTTCAACCCAAAA
Source organism: Viscum album (assembly GCA_963277665.1). Taxonomy (NCBI): domain Eukaryota; kingdom Viridiplantae; phylum Streptophyta; class Magnoliopsida; order Santalales; family Viscaceae; genus Viscum; species Viscum album. The sequence goes on along the minus strand of OY728119.1, from coordinate 1,180,086,151 downwards.
AAGAAGCTATCAACCTTTCATTCGGGGGTAACGACAATGCCTAAAGTGTATCATGAAAGCCTAGTGAAGTTTGCCTCATACTCTCCAACAGATTCATCATATTTTTCCTTGAGGGAATGGATGTACCTTTCCATCTTAAGTTGGATGGTGCACAGAAAATATTTATCGAAAAAAATATTCCGGAAATCCGTCCATTCCAACACATCAATCTCCTCTTTGGTCTTCAAATTTTTTATCAATTTCTACCATTGATCAGCATCACCCTCCATGTGATAAGTAGCCAGGAGAACCATCTATTATTCAGAACATTTAAGGGTGGATAAAATCTTTTCAATAGAGTTGATCCATTTTTCACCAATTGAGGGATCAGATGATTCATTAAAATTAGGAGGCCTTTGTCTCATGAAGCTCTCAATAGTGACTTGTTATCTCTAGGGGGTTGAACTTTCCTATTGACCCATGTTTCTATTCAAAATCCTATGTTAGATGAGTGAGAATAATAAAAAAGTTCATGATTCCTGCTCCCATTGGATTGGGCATCTCAGTAGTATATTCATCACATTGATCATCACATCGGTTGTTGACTGAATTCCTCCTATTACCAGACATTGGCTAGAATAAAAGGAATGTTTGGGGTAACACATAAAGTGTAATACAAGGAAAAACTGGTGACTTATAAATAACATTTATTTCCTTAACATATGAATCTATTTTCATTAGTCTATGTTATCAATGATCTAGTTTCTAACATATATTCTTAGAGAGTTTTTTCTCCCTTAATAATGGATCATACTAAGAATTTAAATTTACCAATGAATATCCCATGGGTGTGTCGTTACCAAGAGTGTATCACGGCCAGTTTTCATGCATTAGTTCACATTCAAGTCATGCTCAATGCAGTGCCTCGGGTTTTACCCCTGGCATACATCTGTGCCAGAGCCGCCTCTACCTGCTCGTATCCAGACAGGGATGTATTTTCTTGATAAACCACTTACTCAATACTCACAAAAAATTGTGGATGTTTTTATTATAATTAGTCTTCACTCTAAGGATTTACTAGGGTTTTATAATCCAAATCCCAAAATTAACTAAACCTATCCTCTAATACCAACTATAACAACCCTGCTTTTTTATTACAAACTTAAACATTATTTATTATATAAACTGTTCACATGATACAAAATGGAAGATCGAGAGGAATAGTGTGTTTAGGGATTAGGATCATTACATGACAACATAAAACATTAAATACAACATATTAAATGAAAACATATTTTACATGACCACTACATTCCCTTGTACTTAGCATTATATGGGAAAACCTGAGGACATGCATTACAAAAGGGTGAGCTATAAAGCCTAGTAAGGGAATGATGATGGAATAACATGAAAATTACAATAAATGTTAGACAATAGGCATATCAATATATAACAAGGTAATGATAAACATAAATTCATGATAAACACAGTTAACCATAACATGGAAATGTGGAATCAACCCTTAACATGGAATTAGCATGAGCCAAGGCTCATTTCACACAGAGCATGAGTAAAGCCTTATTGCACATGAAGCACGAGTAAAACCTCATTTTACTTGAATTAGGATGTGTAAAAATCCATTGCACACGATGTACCATGATACTATACATTACACAATGCATTGGATCATTATAAGTGTGCACCCTTCTTAAACATTTCATTTCTTGCTTAAGAGTGCCACATGGATCATATAAAATGGATTCATAAAACATCATCATTTATTCAACGATAAAGGAATGTAGAATTAATAGTGATAATTTATAATCAATAATTAAATGTTCATAAATTTGAATACCCTTGGTAGAGAAATGGGCATTGTATTCACTACAAAATGGCATTGGCTTGGAACATCGGTGCAATTTCAGCAGCATAACGGTGTGACATAACAACTCCTAAAAATGTTTGATGAGAGGTAAAGGGAATTATAATCAAATTTACATGACACGGATAGTAAGGGGGTCATATAGTTACATTTACAATCAAATGTAATGGAAATTATCTTCATGATATAAAAGGATTTCTTGAATGTAATTGAGGAGAGAGAAATTTCTTTCAGAATTTCATCATAGTAACGAGTGTACATGGGAGTAATTTAATGAGAGATATAGGGGTATCCCATCATTAAAACATAAATATGGTAGTATGGGGGAGGTGAAAAAATATACCCCGACATTTATATTTGAAAATAGAAGGTCATAACAACATTAAGAAAATTGGAAAAAATGAGAAAGGAAGACAAACCCTTACATGGAAGTATCCTTCCAATGGCTTGAGAGAGGCTTCAAAGAAACTTCTTGGGAGCTTGGGGAAATGTGGGAGGATTTTAAAGATATTAGGGAATAGGTTGGATGAACTCCAAAGTCTGTTACTGAAGAGGATGTGGGATATTGTGTGGGTTTATATAAAAAAAAGTGAGGGAATTCATTATTATTTAGGTTTGGGACTCTCACATTAAACTAATCCAAACCACAAAACATCCAATGATTTTTTCCCATGGTTTTTGGAAAAGGGAAGTGGAAAAAAATATTTTATAATTCCAAAGTCTTATCTTCTTAAAATAATGGGGTAGCTTATGTGGAGATGAGTCACAATCCCAAGGGAAAAAATATAAAAATACAAGATGTTTAATACATGTTGAAGGGTCCATTAATGCTTTGTAAAATAAGTCAAACACACAACACATCATATTATTATAATGGGAAAACATATATTGGCCAAAAAAGGCTTATATTATTTTATTACATCACTATTTGGTCATTATAATGTTATAAAACACATTATATATTTAAATAGTATTTAATTTTTACACAAATAATTGAGTGGATCGGAAAATTATGAAAAAATAAACATTGGATAATTTTAACAACCTGATTCTAGAAATAATATTTATTTTATCTAAATAATTTAATAAATATGTTAATTTTTATTTTTAATGTAATAATTGTCATTTATTGTAAATTTTGGGGTTTTGACAAAAAATGGCTTTCAAACTATAATAAAAAATACAATTTCATTAATAAAATTATAAGATAATTTATATATAATATGAAATAATTAAATAATATTAATAATATTAATTTATTAAAATATTATTTTATTTTAAAATCAATTAATTCATCAAAATATATTTATTAGTTTAACATTAACTAAAAATTATATTTCTACTTTAAAAACTATTTATAAGGTAAAAATATAAAATGAAAGTATATTATTAATTATATAAAAAAATAATGTACATAACCATAGTGCTAATGTCTTGTTACATAACCCCTTAAGACACCTGCATATGACCATTGAATAAGGTGTTTGATGGTGATAGACTCTTGGGGTGGCTCAGATAACATTTCTCGGGTGGAAATCTCTATCAACATCCACTTCTCTCAAAAATGGTCTTGATCTATCATACCATATTCATGATCGGCATGGTCTTGGTCAAGAGAAAATCCCAAAGACTAAACCTCCTTTATGAGTTCTGAAAAATGTGCTTCGAATGGAGAAATTCTACATGATGAGGCCATCGCTTCCTTTTTTTGAGTAAATTAGAACATTAAAGCCCTGTATTTATATTAATCATGTTATCACTATTCAACGTCTATATTAAAAATGGTCACAATTCTTAAAATAAAACAAAAGAAGTTGATATTTTATTTAAAAATTTTACCTAATGAGACATTCAATTAGAACAAGATAGATTTCCATTAATGAATGATTGGGTCATTACAACATGAGTGTTGATCAGTTGAATTTATTAATGTCTAAATGGGTAATAGATTTGATTTAGAGTGATGAATATTTCATGTTAGAGTACTTGAATGAAATAGTCCTTGGAATCCATCAATTTTTTATGCTATGTAATTTTACATGAATGGGAAAATTAGTTACATTTCTTAGGCTGATCAAAAAATTAGTATAGATTATGAGTTGTTTGGAGGTTTTGTTGTTTATTGAAACCAATTTCAGCACCAATAATGAGTACATTCAATTAGGTGTTTTTGTAGGGGATCAATCACCATAGAAATATTGTTGTTTTTGGGGATGCATTGGTATATGATGAAACTAAAAAAATCATTTTCATGGTTGTCTCAAAAAAAATTAATTGTTCATCCCATGAAGAGGGCTCAAAATATTTTTTTTATTAGGATGCGGAAATGAGAAAATAAATTTCTTTAGATTTAGTGGGAACATGACAATGGAATTTTTGTTGGAATTTGATGAAAATGGAATTAAGTATTTAGGTAATTTGATAGAAAATGTATCTAGTTTTCTAACTAGATTTAAGAAGTGTATATTGTAATACAATTGTGAAAATATGTTTGATGAGGAGTTTTCTTCTATTATAGTAGAATAGGGGGATGGGAAATCATAGTGGCTAGATTATGTATTCATATTGAAGGAAAAGTGGGTGCATTACTTTATGAAATATTCTTTAACATTAGGTATTTTCAACTCTCAATCAAGTAGATGATTTCATGGATTTCTTAAATATTATTTCTTTCAGTAGTTATGTGTGTTCAATTTAATTAAGAAGTTTCAATGTTGTTGGAAAAAAATAGGTATCATGAAACCAAGGCAGAATTTTAGACGCAGGAGAAGTTTCCTTGTAATATTTACCCTACCATGTATTTATGTTCCAGGTTTGAACTATATATACTCATATTTTATTTGATTTATTTCAACATGTGTATCAATTTATTGGTGCTTGTTTGTTTATATCTTGTATTGAAATTGGAGTTTAATTCATTTATACTACTGGAATTCTTCATTAGGAAGATCACATCCATGTATCTTATGAAGCGTCAAAGGAAGTTATTGATTATTGATTTCAATGTTTGGAGTTTTTGGGGTATATGTTTTTCATATTTTAAAATATTTTGATTGTATTGATGTGTGAGTAAAATATAAAAAATACATTTTTGGGAGATATAACCGATTGGCTAAAATTATAGTGATGTTCGAAGGAGCTTCTATAGAGCTACATGTTAATAGAAAATCAGTTGTAGAAATTATTACAATGATTTAAAATGAATAAAAATGATGTTAATTACCATGGATTATGAGGCAGATGTGGGTAATGGTTGTGCCTTATCAAATTATAGTATGTTTGAAAAAGTGTATTCAATCATAAATAAATCAGTAGGTAATGTTAATGGTCATGCTTGTTCACGAAAACAATTTATAGAGGAATCTTTTAAAAATAAACCAAATCAGAAAAGTGCATATTGGTTGAAAATATTTTTAGACAATGGCTGCCGAAAGGCATAATTGTTGAATAAAAAAATATTCCTATTGCAATTATGATGGTATGATTTCATTTTATGATGAATTTCATTTATAAGATATGTTTTTTGTCAATATTTTGTCTAATATCAAAATATATTACACGTAGTGAGTCATTGTGTAAGAAAGACCAGATTTTTGTGTTGGAGCTAGAAAAATAGTTTCACGTATTATTTTTTATGTCCATTATTTTCTATAACCAATTATTTTTTTACATTTTCTATTGTAGGAAGACTAGTCCACTGATTTGGAACTTCAACATAGGAGGTATATTGTTAACATAGTATTAGAAAAGGATGAGAAGTGCAGAAAACATTGGATGGTAGATGTTTTTTAAATTGAAATTATTGAATTGAAGAATGTATAGGCTATAATATTTAATATTCTAATATCTGTTGTAATGGATTGGTAGTGGGATTGGGATACATCAAGAAATTATAAAATTGATTTATGAATTTTTTTTCTTTATGAAACAATAATAATGGGAGAAATTGAGGTTCTAAAATTATGTATAGATTTGTTATTTGAGGATTTGGTAGTGTTTGATAGTCCAATTTTGGTTGTAATGGATTGGAATTAGGATACTTGAATAAATTATAAATGTTATTTATGTATTTTTTTTGTATTCAACTATAAAGAGGTGAAAAATCTTGGTTCTATATTTCTGTATGCATTTGTTCTTTGATGATGAGATAAACCTAGTCCCTTGAACATTGATGATGAAATATAGAAGACTATGTAACAGTTATTGGATATTTAGGCTGACAATTTCTATATAGAGACTCCTCATTTTCTAACAAAATCAAGATGTTGTCCAAACATAATAGATTTATAATTAAAAAAGATAATATCATTATAATGTAAATATAATTATTCATCCACTTACCAGTTTTAATTAAAATCTTGAACTCTAATAGAAAAACCAATAAATCCCCTCATAAATTTTTTCTCATCATTAGGAGCCAATGGAGATCATGTTTGTTTTCATGAAAATGTTAACATAACCATTCACCCATTTACCAAATCCCATTAAATTCCATTTCAATTAATAAAAGAAAATATAAACAATTGAAATTCTGAACACCAATTTTAATTACCATCAGCCAATATAAACCAATGATCGACACCAAATATAATCCATTGAAATTACAAACAACAAATATAAATCATTGAAATAACCAACAACAAATATAAACCATTGAAATTACAAAAAAAATATAAAACAACGAAATAACCAACACCAAATATGAACTGTGGAAATTATCGACACTACTTTTAAACCACTATAATTACCAACAACAATTCTATCAGAGAACCAACAATTACCAATATAAAATATAAACAATTGAAATAATCAAAAAAAAGAATTTCAATTTCTGAAACAACATTTAAACCAATAAAATTGACAAAAACATTATAACCGAAAAACCCCAATTACCAAAAGAAAATATAATCAATTGAAATAACCAACACCAAATATAAAAACATTTTAATTTCCAAAACAACATAAAAAATACTACAACTACCAATAGGAATTATTACATCAAAACCAAAATTATCAATTTGAAATATAAAAGATTGAAATAACCAAAACCAAATATAAAACATTTTAAGTATAACAGAAAAACGAAATAAAGAAATACACATATGAATAATAAACATGTCATTAATGTTTGTAGAATAGTAGTTTAAAAAAATAATAACTGCCATATATAGTGTCTAGTAATGGCCATTAAATTTGGATAGATAAATATCTACAACCATACAATCCATTTGAATTCTACTCTGATGACATATCCTTTGAACATGAATATTTATCATGTTATCTTTATTCCGATCACATTTTTTTTCCTGAATACAGCTTCTTATTTTATATGAGGATTCATTCCATCTATATAAATGATCTGTAAGGAATCATTGTTCCATATTAATGAACATTTCATATACATCATCATGTGATAGGTTCTTGTTACACCCTTGATCCATTTTCGGCTTTTCAATGAGATAACAAACAATTATCCCGTAGTCTAATGTCGCATCCCCCTGCTAAGGGATGTATTCCAATATGAATGGAAATGATGGAGTATCCATCTATTAGTATTTAGGATTCCATTTTTTATCAATTCTTCAATAAATGTTTTCTTCAAGTGTTTTATTAATTTTATTATGTATGTTGGTATATATGAAGATGAATTTGATTTTGAAGAGGATAAAATTTACCATTTGTAAAGAATATTACTGGTAAGATTCAATTTCAATTGCAATCATAGGAGGTTTCATGGAATTCTAGTAACTGGCCATTTTATATCAAACACAAGAAAAGCCTAATGCATATTTTCTGTGTCGATAGGGATGACAAATTTTCCATTCAACTGCATTGATATTTCATGGGTTTCTCTACCACATAATCTTTAAATTTTTTGATTTTCCTAGATATATTACAATGTAAAAATGAAAAAAATGATACAAAATATTAATTAATATATTTAAAACATCATGAACATAGATAATATTTCACTCACCATCAAAACACTTGTAATCATAGTTTATTTATCATTGAAAATTCATGTAATTTTCTTTAATTTACAATTTTTTTGATAAACTGATCATAGGAATCTATATCATGATATCAATAAGAAACGAATGGAGGATATGAGAATAATTGAAAATTATTTTATAGTAAACATGGTTCAAATATAATTATCCTTCTACTTTTCATGCTTTTGGGGAAAAGTTGTAAAATTTCATCTAATCCAACTGAATACAAGCAGTTCTCAAATTCACATACATATTCAACAAATTAAAATAATAGTAACGTATAAAAAAATAATAGGGAATTGAATTTAAATACTTGTAATAAAGGGAATTCATACTAGCCTAGTTCTATTTAGAGAATATTTTACAATTTATCATAGTATTTTTTGTAGGCATATACTCTAACTGAACAATTTAGGTATTACTTTCCGCCCTGTAACAGTTTTATCTAATTCCATTCTCATTGAGAAACTTATTAACTCAATGGGTTTTTCTTTCTGACTGGGGTTTTAAATCTGATATGGTTTGTATATAGACATTTTTTTCCTTCTGATATTCTTTTTCTTGTGTATCGAGCTTGATACAGAAAAGATGAATCAAATTTTATCAGTTTCCTAAATCTATAATTCACATTTATAATCATTGATCTATTTTAGTGACTCTTAATTTTAGTTTGTCCATTTTTTCTTCTTTAATGTACAAGTGTGGTTTGTTCAGCATCTTCTTGCAGTTGATTTGATGGCTCTCCAATCACAGTTTCCTTATCTCCTAGTTTCTAGTTTTCCTTCATCTATTCTACTTCGGGGGGAGTTTTGGGTTTTTAAATAGGTTATTGTGGTATCCCAGCTTCAATTTTACCATATGTTTGGGTTTACTCTTTGATAGAATGAATCTTTTCAGTGATTCTGTATCTTCTTATTTTCACTATTCAAGAATTTTAACGTACTAAAGGCTTTCGTATTTTAATTGTTGGGCATTTTTTCTAACACTTTCTTTCATTTTTTTCATTTTTCATTTCAGGGCCAAATTTTTATTTTCAAGAACATTTATTATTTCATCCTCTAGTTCCCCCTTTTCCAATTGTCCCACAAAAGCTTTCATTACCATTGGTGGCTCCTCAATTTCTACAGCTTCTTTAATCGTTGGTGGATCCTCTTAAATTTCATATTTTTTTATTTTAATATATTTATTCTGCACATATTCTTATTTTTAAAAACCGTTAAATTGATACTGTAAGTGGTACATTTAACACTCTTGCTAGAATTTGATAAATCTAGGGGTTCATTAAAGCATCAAAAAAATCTGAGAGGATCCACTTTGTGAATGGTGGAATGGACTCTTGTTTATTCCCTTCAACTACTCAACATTGCATAAAATACCAATACTATGAGAACAAGAAGCATATGAAGAGTATATTATACATTAAATTAAAAATAAATATTAATCTGTACAATTAATGTGATAATTGGCTTTGTAATCCTTTCACGGTGCTTTTGAAATTTTTAAATGATTTAATTAATTGTTTGTGGATTGCACGATACCACCTTTGTGTTCTCATGTCTCTTGTAGTGTTCACATAATTGATGAAACTCTAGGTCAGGTAAGAACCTGTATTAGGGAAGAAAACAATCGCACATGTATACAAATGTAGTTGTGATGAAGTGTTAAGATGATTGGATTATTTGTCTCCATTTTTTGCTTCCAAAAGGGATGGTTTTATTAACTTTTGTGTCAATATCAAGACACCATTTTGAAATATCTTTTCCTATAATGATGAGTTATTTATTTTTTATCATGTTGATTCTTCTATTTAAATTTTACAATATATTATTGATAATATTCTTTGGATATCGGATTTCTACAAACATCATTCCACTCCATTGAATAAGTAAGAAGTTATTGATGGATTATATTTATCCAATAAATATATAATAGAACTATCAAAATTTTTTGAAATATTATTTTGATATTGTATTTTATATGAATTCTTCAAACATATTCCAAAATAGAGTTGTGCGCAAAGCATTATTATGACCTTCTTTTAGTTGGTCATTTATTGTTTTGTAAAATTCATTAAAAGGAGGTCAAATGGGACATAAAATGAACACCATAAGATTTAAATAATGAACATCACTTTGGAATAAAAATATATATAGTATAAATATAAAGATTATTATAATTCAACATTTAAAAATTAAAAATTCCACTTCACTAAAGAAATTATTTTCTTATTGGGATCATCCAGACAATTAATGTATAGAAGGTACAAAATGTCTATGTTCAATTGGGAAGTCAATGGAAGTCCAACTAAAAGTCCCACTAGATTGGAATTCCAAATCAAAGTGCCGTTGGGAGTTCCAATGGATGTTCCACCGGCAGTTCCACTATAATTCCAACTGGAACATTCAGTGGATGAACTACAGTACTGGAAGTCCCAATGGACTAGAATCACCACTTAAAGCGCCATTGAAAGTTCCACTGGCAGTTCCACTGAATGTCCCACTAGAACATCAAGTGGAAGTCCCATTAGGCTAGAAGTACAACTGTACGTGTCATTGGATGTCCAACTAGATGTTACATTAGATGTTCCAAAGGTAGTTACATTGAAAGACCGGCTATAAATTCTAGTGAAACTCCGACTGGATGTCCCACTAACTGGATGTCCGACTCTATTTTCCACTGGAAGTTCCACTATTAGATCCACTGAAAGTTCCATTAAAATATTCATTGTATGTCACATCGGATATTATAGTGGATAATTAAATGAATTAATCATTTCAATTTGGAAACTTTTTTATTATAAATATGATTGAATATCCCACATTAAAAATTATAAGAATTTTTATATTGAATTAATTTTTCAATACCTCAATGGATATTCTAATGGGACTTCCACACTAAAATAAATACTCATTGCAACTTTTATACAAAATTATTATAATATTAATGAATTTAGCATTACAAAAAGTATAAAATCATTAATATTTCATTAATTTTTCCAAAAACCCAATTAACGTTCCAATGGAAGTTCCTAGTGGGGTTTTCACACTACAAAATAATGTATATTTATAAAAATGATATTATTGTTAAATTTAATTAAAATAAATACTAAATTGATTGTGACAAATATTTATCATAAAAATGATTGAATTTATCATTTTTAAATGTATAACAGTTATATATATATATATATATATATTGAAAATACAATGGATGTTCTAATGGGATTTTAACTAGGTGTTCTAGTGGAACTATCACGAGAACTTCCACACTACAAAACATTTTATATTTATAAAACCGATATTATTAGAAAATATAATTAAAATAAATAGTCCCTGTAATAGTTAAATGTATTTTTTATAAAAATGATTGAATTGAGAATTTTTCAATGTATAAGTGGTTTTATATTTGTTTATATTCAAACACCTAGTGGATATTCTCGTGGGAGTTCAATTGGGAGTTCCAATAGAACTGCCACTGGATCTTCCACACTACAAAAAAAATGTATATTTATAAAATAAATATTATAGTTAAATATAAATAAAATAAATACACATTGGAATTTTTACACAAATTTATTAAAAACTGATTGAATTTTGTATTTAAAAATGTATATGTAGATTTATATTTATTTAATTTTCTAAAAACCTATGTAAGTTCTCATGGGAGTTCTACAGAGAGTTCCACTAGCAGTTCTAGTGGGATTTCCATTGGGATTTCTATTGGGAGATCTTGTTGAACACCCACTAGAACTTCTACACTAAATACTTATTTAATATATAATTTAAAATTGTATAAATATTTGTAAATTTAATTAATATTCAACCTAGTGGAAGTTTCAGTTGAATATCCACTGAAACAACCGGTGAAGGTTTCGATGCATGTTACAATAGAACGTATAATTGAATCTTCTAGGAGATGTTACAATAAAACATTAAATAATAAAAAACCACTAATTGAAATGGAATTAAAAATTAATATATAGAGAACATTTACAAAAAAATTCATAACACAAAAGCACTAAATATGAAATCATAACAAACGAAATGGAATACAAATTTTCGAGTACATATTTCTGAAATAATAACTTTGTTATTCCACCTTCATCAGACATTTCTAATTTTCTATAAAAAAATGTCTATCAGAGTCTGAGATAAAACACCACCAGAGTGATGTAGTTGTCGGATAAAAAACCTTGTGCCTTTGCGTTGGATGAAACATGCAGAAAATGTAATAAAGACTTTGTATGGAGTTTGCCCCGCCGCCATGCTCGTTGTATTTCCTGTAGTTTTTTTGGAGTATCTCAATTCATTTTATATAAATAGTACTGGATTTCAGTGAATTAATTCTGGGTTCTGTTTCAGTTTCCACAGCTGAGGTGAAGTCAATCCCTGTCACAAAATGTGGGGAAAAATCTGTCTCCAAATTCAAATCAAAGGAATTCCATGGAAAAATGATCCAATAGATGGAAACACAATATGACACATGTTATCATCCAAAAATAGTAATATATATTCTAGTAAAAAGGATAACCATTGACTATTGTGGTTCCTTTTAATATGGTCAGTTATGTGAGGATGAAGGGTCTAATCACTTCAATTAGTATATATATTTATATTCAAGTTCAATAACATCTTTATATAGTTAATTTAAAATTATTATTATATTTTTTTCCACTGTAAATAATTTCTATGCTTGATTAGTTTAAAATTTCATGTGGGATCTCTTTGGGACATTTCTAGATTTCCATATTTCCTTACAAAAAAATCACATTTTAGTATAGTTTTTCCTAATTAATGTAAAAAAATTAAAATTCACATAAAATAAGAATTTTATCATAGAAATAAATAAATTATAATTTATATCAAGCAATAAAAACAGAAAATTTTATTTTCACAATAAGAAAAATTTCCGATAAAAAATTAACAATTATTTCTGAAAAAAATTTCAATAAATTGATATCTTTTATAATTAAAAAAAATTAAAACAATGAAACCCTTAAAATAAATCCATTTCTGAATTTTTATTGTTGATTAAAATCAAATTATTTAGAAAAATAGAAAAATAAAATTTAATTTATGTATTCAAATATAAAATCAATGAATGAATAAATCAATAAAATTCTCTATTTATGACATTTACAGATGAAGTATCGATTGTCAAAGTGTCATAAAAACACAGTAATTTTCCCAGTAATAGGATTAAATTATATTTATTTGTAATGAATCATAGATAGAAGATAATTTCTTTTTATCTCACATAATGACACAAGTATTTTTTTCAAAACATTGGGTATTAGTATAACTAACATAGGAATGTTCTTCATATCATAAGGAAAACATAATCATCAAAAAAGATGAGCCTAGATTCCCAATAAGGGATATCATGACAGATCAATCAATACTCATATAAAATCATAAGATAATGATATAAATATTATATCATGACCATAAAATACATTTGTAATACAAAATCTACATTAGATCATATAGCATCAACAATGGAATAAAATGATTGCATTTCGAAAGACTTCATTCATAAGAGTGAGTAATCAACAAAGATAAATAATGAACTATGATAGAATTCCATATGAATTAAAACATGTCATAGGTATTTTTTCGTTAAATAATAAATATTGGAAATCATTTAATTAGTCAAGGATAACATCCAAGACTATTATTGGGGATAGGTTCACTCCACATTTGTTGATGCCCCTTTCCGTCACGAAGTCTAACAAATGGAAAAGGAAAATTCCTTAAGATTAATCCTTTGATGAACAAAAAAAATTGACAAAGTCATGAACAAGGAACCTTTTACACATGGGTCACGCAAGTTTCTTTATAGTCACACAAGTCACTTGTGCACCACACATGGGTCACGCAAGTTTCTTTATGGTCTTGCAAGTCACTTGCGCACCACATTTGGGTCACGCATGTCAATTACGCACCCTAAGTAAAATTTCACCCAAACCTTAGGTGGCTAATAAATAGCCTCAATAGTCCCCCCATTTCGAGGACGAAAAATCCAAAACTCAGAATTATACTCTGGTCTCCCTATTCTCATCTTGAATCCTTCTGAACACTTGTAAGGTAATTTCATACCTGGAATAGAAGATCTAAATAGGATGAATAAGGCCTAAGTATTAGAACTCATCAATACATGTGCGCCTAAGTATCCAGCCCTTTAAGGTAAGTGGTGATACTTGTGTGCTGCCTTTCCCTCTCAAGGAAACATGCGCTCCACCCATCTATAATCCCCTAAGGATAACACTAAGGTATCCAATTCAAAGTCACCCAAGTATCACTTCACAGGTTCTTCTTCGCCCAAGTGAATTCATGTCGCGCAAGTATACTTGCACGACCGGGACTTATGTGGCAGATCAATAATTGTGAGCCTCCTTCCAATTCACTTCCTTTCCATAAATTCACTTCTCCTCATCAAGATTTAACCTTTAATACCTTCTTAAAATCCATTATTGGCATGGTTCCTTTGTTGGATTTATTATTTGAAAGGAATTCTGAGAAGTTCTATTAACCTGGGCCTCCTTTTCAGGAGTAATCCCCAGTCATAATTTCCCTTAACCTGGGCCTCCTTTTCAGGATTACGTCCCAAGTCTCAAATCCCAATAACCTAGGCCTCGTTTTGAAGAGTAAGCCCCAGTCATAATTTCCTTTAACTAGGGACTCTTTTTCAAGAGTAGGCCCCAAGTCCCAAGTCCCTTTAACCTGGGCCTCCTTTTCAGGAGTAATCCCCAGTCATAAGTCATTTCCCCCTTTAACTTAGGAATCCTCTTTACGAGTAAGCCCCATATTAACAATCTAAATCTCCATAAAGCACAAATACCTTTATGGACCATGTTAATGGTCATCCTACTTAGTAGTAATCCCCAATCCCCTTTAACGTTGGGCCTCCTTCTCAGGAATAATCCCCAAGTTACAAGTCTCCTTAAATTGGTCCTACTTCTCAAGATTATGTCCCAATCATAATTCTCATTATGTGGGATTCCTTCTCAAGAGTAAGCCCTAAGTCTTATGTCCCCCTTAATTTTGGAATCCTCCTATGGAGTAATACCCATGTTAGAGTATCCAAATCTCCATAAAGCACCAATATCATTATGGACATTGCTTATAGGATTCATTCTTGAATTATGTCCTGATCTTCATTTATGTGGGCAGTCACACATACATAAGCCCTGTATCATTTCTTGTGACCACATATTTCATGGCACAAATCATCAGGTTTACTGATACCTGTTATTTCTTAAACCGAGCATGACTCACATAATCTTAGAGTGTAAAAGTAACTATGACACATCTCTTTGGCCGTAAATCATACTTAAACCCCACACTTCTTACTCAAATTACGTGGACTTTGATTTATGCCTTAAATGTAGAGTACGTAGGAAGCCTTTCAAAGGTTCATTCCCATCACCCATTAATTCACATTCATCCCAAATGACATTAAACTAATCTTAATTCCCAAACTACGTGGGTTTTGATTCCACTTTAACAAGGATATGTAGGTAGCCCATATGCGGCTATGATCCCAACTCTGAAATAATCCATGTCCTTCATAATGACAATAAACATCAAGTGCCCCACTGAGTGGATTAAATACCAGTATGGTCCTCATAAAGACCAAGGGATTTCTATATAATGTATTGAAGGATAACATATACTAGGAATCTCCAATACATACAGATGATTCTCCATCGATGAAGAACCTAAATTACATATAAAAATTATCTAAATATCATACATATCAAACATTGATTTCTAAATCTAAGGGAAAAATCATTTTTTTATTCTTGGTAAATTAATAAGGATTTGTGAAAATAACTTAAAAATATAATAGAGTCCCGGAGTAGACCAAAATTCCCCCCAAAAAGGTGCAATGAGACTAACCTCCCATCTTCTCGACCAATGAAAAAGTTTAATCCACATCAGTCCACAACTAATGAGCACCTACCTTTGGAATGAAGGTCCAAATGGATATAGAATCATTGGATGTTTTTGGTTCTATGAATAATCCCGTTATAAAATAATTTGGAATGTTTGAACCTTAAACAACCAAGTTCATTCTCATTTCTAGAAAAAAACAAAAAATGGTGAACCCGACGTGAATCCTTAACCAAGTTAAAATGCAGTTTTACTTACTTGTTAGGCCCCTATTAAACTCAATACGAGGGCCAAAAAAGCAGTCAATAACATATGCGCTCACCGAGAAGATGTATTATGGCCAATCTTTTCTCGATTATGTCTGTTATATCAAATTGGAACCCTTTTCCATGATCTCTCTGCAATAGAGAAGGTCTTTATTAATGTTTACACATGTGAATTCTTTGGCCGCTACTCCTGTTGGATCCTTGTCCACTCTGAGGAAGACATCAACGACTCAGCATCATCAACACTGGGTCATTATTGCATTGGTGAGGGAATACCTTCAACACGGTACCATCCCGACTCTGGAGGCCGCTCGACATGCCCTCTAAGTTATCAACTCACCCTGGTTGTCAGAATTGCGATGACCAATGCTAAAGAAGCAGGCAGTGCTAACCACCGTCTCCAACCGTTTCAGGTCATTATCCCTAGAACGCAAAAACCAGTCCCTCCCACGTTACAAGGAGGTGAATGAAGAGGTCACTCTAGGCTTATTTTCAGGAAAACAGGAGACCATCTTGAGGAATCCAATCAAAAATCACTGCCATACACGTGCGGCAATGAACCCTCCACATGATGAGGGTATCACCTCTAGGTATTTGGATCATGTTCCTCAGACCTGAGCATGCAATACAAACCACCAGAGGTGAAATTCATCCAACAAGGTGCATGTTATTACCTCTTCTCCATCCAATGAAGTCCATCAACCTAACATGATGGAATGAAACGAGCGGGTACACACACACGTCTGTTCTAATCCCGTTGTCTAGAAAACTCCTCTAGAAGCACCCACCAATCTCATCAGGCAATTATGGCCGAGTACTATAGGCAAGTACATACACCTGTTTATAGTTCACCATCTAGTAAGTAGCCTCATTTGAATGCATCCAACGGAGCTCCCCAGCCAAATGTGGTGACCACCTGTAAACAGGCACATACACCTGCTTACAATCAAAAATTCTGTCAACACTCCCATCTTCCAGTATTAAAGGAAATCCATTAACCATACTTAATGGGGAATATCCAGTAGGCACATACACCTGCCAATGTTCATCAAGGCTGCCAATAGTCTCGTTAGGTAGCACCCAGAGAAGTTAGTTGGAATGCTCCGATGAGAAATTTGGAGCAGACTCAACTCTCTGACCCAATGCATAAGTACTATAAAAATTCATTGACAATATGAGGAAAGTAAAAGTCACATACTCCTAATCCAGACATGGAATGGACGTATATTTCTGTTATAGAAGCTGAAGTCATCAAGTACATTTTAACAATGGTGAAAGAGCAGAAGCAAATCCCTGCCAATATTCTAAATACCTGTCATAATATTATAAAAAATTCAGTGACATCATAGTAAAAGAAACATAAATCCATCCCTATCAGTGGAGTGACTCGCCAAAATTTCACCCTGGAATAGATACACACCTCTGCTCCTATCTAGGAGGATTGTGGGTCATTCTCCCCCATATCATACGGACAATAAATTCAGGAACATACACCCGATTTGAATGAGGATAATCAGCCTAACCTGAAGAATCCTCCTTATCAGGAACAAACACCTACCCAAAATAACCAATTATGTCAACAGGTGGTTTACAAAGTGAGTCAGAAGGAATCCCAGAAAAAAAACAATCTCGCAAAGTTGAAAAATCATGATCTAATATGCAATAAGGATTTCCTCGATGATGGAGTTTTTGATGCAATCAGACAATTGTCTGTTGCAGCTCAACATTCTACTCTCTAATTTCCATATTTTATAAGTAACAACAACCATTCTGAAGGTATTCATTAAAAATTTCTTCATGAAGGATTACTTCATGACTGTTTGGTTGATCTCGAAGTATCATCTTTAGAAGATAGCCATAATAACCCTCTGTGTGGCCAAAATACCAATGAGCAAAAGTTTAATTTTTTTTCTATAACCCACCATGTGATCCTCCTTATGATGAAGAATTTATCTGTAAAAGTCCTCTCCATAGTAGTTATTCACATTTCTGTGAAAATTATTCAATGGAAAATACAATAATGATATATCCCACTTATCTTGAGGCACTAGAAAATGTGAAGCCAATCATGTATGATGCATTACCATTAGCAGGTGAAATACATTCTCAATCAGAAGATATCCTGGGGTGTAGGTCATTCTCTAAACCACCCCTGGTTCATTTATCATATAATTTGTAAAATGAATTCTATACCAATAATGTTGAATCTGATAAAGCAACAAAGAATCACCAACTTTTGTCTAATCAGGTAGAATAATATTCATCATATGATAAGGGGGAAGTACCAAATATGAGGAAACAACTAGAAAAAGGTGAAGTACCAGTCATGTTTTGGGTTTTGGCTGACTCTCTGTATGATATTCCAGAAATTTTGATGGAAGATTGTATTCATGATAATCATCTAAACATGTGGAATACTCTTTGTCATTTAAAAGGGAAAATATTATCTTATGATGAATATGAAAACCATGTCAATATAATAAAAGGGTTACAATTCCAAAATGATTTGTCATCTCTCTCAGTTTCCCAACATCCAAAGGTGGAAAAGCATCAGAGAGCACTTCAGCCTTGATGACTTGGCGCATTGAAAATATTTTTACAGCTAATTACCAATGCCCCATCATGTATTCATATTAGTTGATGTGGTGTTCATAGAGAACTGAATTTCGTTGTACTCTCCAGTCCACAAATCACACCAAAAATGGTCTCAGGAAATGTTATTACACATGTTCGGCCACATCCAATTGTTTTTGTGTGTAATCAAAGGTTTGATCAGAAATAGGCCTCAACTAGTTTTTCCCAAAGTCAGGTGTATAATGAACACGTTATCAAATTACTGTTTCATCAAGAGAATGAGAATATCTAATATCCTTCTTGTTTAGAGCAGGAACATCATCAAGTGAATGAAGTGTTAGAAATCATCCAACGGTCATTTGAGCTAGGTGATTTTAGTGGATGTTCGTTGATACATATGGCCATTTTCCAGACTATAGTTTGCAAAATCATGATATCATTTATGAAATTCTTAGATATAAAATCTCAAGATCCACCTCAGCTTTCTAGGCAGGGGACTCTTTTAACCCAACCCTCGGGATCACAGATAGGATTCGAGGTGTTGAGCAGGAACAACCCCAGTCCACCGGACTGGGGACTTTTGAAAATTATCAATATCTTCCTCATTGAATGTGAGTCTTCTCATGATTAGGGAAGAATCCATAGGAGGAACGCAATTCCAAATTATTAGGAGATTCCCTCCAAATTATTTTTCATCAATAAGTTCCTATGGGATCAACTCAACAAAAGGAAATGTATCATAAAGGGCATGGAAGAAGAAAATATCACTGAAATTCTGATAGAAGGTATGTAATGTATTATGTATCCATAAATTTAATCAATTCTGTTGTCACTGATCCCCCAGAACATGAGGTTCGCTTATAGGAATCAGATGAATAAGTTCTTATTCAAGAAATTGTACAAATAGAAGTAAATGAAGAAGGAATGCATACAATAAATCAATGTCTTACCCAGAATTCAGTTATTAATTCTAATAACCAACTCCCCCTCTCCGGAAGGTGTCCAAAAAGGGTAGTGGAAAAAGTTAGGTAACATTCCACCCTACCTCTGGAGAAGGCCAATCACTCTCATTAGAGGAATGGTTCGCACAACAAGAGGAATAAATAAAGGAGTTAAGGAGGTTAAATGCTGAACTACTTCAAGGTAGTCTTCCTCCTATGCATGTTGGAGTTAGTCAGTCAAGGGAATTTGATGCATCGACTAGGATGGATCAATAATATCCTCCTTTACAAGTACACCCTCACAGGTCCAATCCTATGGGTCATGCACAACAACAACTGGTAGTGCTACCCTCAGTTCCACTACCAATCACCACACCTTTCCAAACACTAGTTATATCACCTGCACATGTCCAAGCTCAACCAGATGTTTCTAAAAAATTAATGATTTCCATTGAGTCATTAGCATATCGGTTGGAAGCTATGTTGGGAAGTCGTGCAACAGTTCAACCGGAGAAGAGAGCTTACCTCGAATGGGTGGATTCAATTCCTCCCCCAACAAATTTTTCAAGTACCACATTCCCAATTTTCATGGATCGGGATATCTAGAAAAACACACAACATATTTTGTAACTCATTGTGACCTATGATGAGAACTCCTCAAAAACAATAAGCATTTAAGCTCAGGTGTTTTGTACAGTCATTACAAGGACCTGCTTTTGTCTGGTATACAAGATTGCAATCTCGGTTAATTACTGGTTGGGAAGATCTCTGTCAAAAATTCTTTCCCCAGTTTAGCTCAATGTTGCCAAAGACGACAATTTTTGATCATATAAATTGTAATAAAAGGTAAAATGAAAGAGTTTCAGATTTCATTGCTCGATGGAAGGGATTAACATATTCCATAAGTTTAGAACTCCCTCTAAAAGAATTGTTACCAATCTGTGTGGCAAATCTTTGTGATAAATTACGCATACTACTGATCCCTATGAAATGCACAAGAGGGTTTTCAGACCATACTTCAATCGCTCAATAGAATGGAGATTCCCTTACAATGACTAAGGCTAAAACACGTGTAATTCCATCAGTTCCAGGAAGGAGAATGGGGAAAGAAAATACAACTACACTGACTCTTACACAAACACTTGTACCAGCATCCACTTCCAAAAATTCATCATATCGAAGGGATCCACCTCATGAGCATAAAAAAAACATCCACCTCGTCATGATGATCAATAAAATCAAAGGCGGAAATCGTTTGATGATTTGAAGAATAAATATTATTCTTTCCAGAATGAAAATTGTTCAGGTTACTTTATCTCACCTCTAGAAAACAATTTGGTTTAGATTCCAAGGCCGAAAAGGACAAAAAAGGAAGGATTTGACGACCTTCTAAACTATTGACCATTTTATCAGATGATGGGGCTTCACATTAAACTGTTTGTGTCTTTAAATAACTCCTGCAAAAGATGGTGGAGTCTGGACAGGTAAAATTGAATGGTTTTTCATCCCAAGTATCATGTGTTACTTCAACAGATCTAGAGGAAGAAGGTGAGTGGCATGAAGTCAAAAGTAAAAATGCACAGAAACATGATGACTAGATGGTCAAGAAAACGATCAACAAAAATCATGCCATTTTATGAACACAATAAAATCAACCAATTATGTCTTCTTCTATGAATGTCATAGAAAAACCTCTTTTATCAGAAGAAAAATCTTCAAAGAGGAAGCATAATTTGAAGAAGGAAGAACAATCAAATGAAGGTGAGTTCAGTCAAAGCCTAAATTTTCATTGACTCTAGCAGATTTTATGCCATCTACTTCAAAAGAATGGGCATATCCCCACCAAACGACACAACATGAACTGGATAATCATGCAGAGTCTTTATTAGAAATGATGAGTTAATCCCATTGTGAGATTATGTCAGAGAGTTAATGGTGGGATTTCCTTCAGAACAGAAATTTTCTTATGTCCCGTGATCAAAAAATGCTCAAGATGATGCACTGGGTAATGTAGCCACAACGCTAGCAGATCCATATCAGGATGAAACAATCAACAATATTTCCCACCATCGTGTAGTTTCACCTTTTGGTCAAATTATAACAGTGGAAATAAATGAAATCAGTGACATTTCTGAACCATATGGTCATACTATGGGATGAATGACACCTATCATGGAATACCTTCAAAATATAACACACTCCCACCTGATAGATCAGAGAATGAAAAAATCTAGCGACGTGTGGTCAGTTTTACTCTTTATGATAGCCCATATCACCTAAAAAAATTATATACAAGCTAGGTTTTGATGGAATTCTCTTCAAATATAATGATGGTGATGAGACAATGGCTGTCATGAAAGAAGTACATGCAAGAGTTTGTGGTTCCCACCAGTCTGGACATAGACTTTCTGGTCAAATATAAAGGGTTGGATAGTTCTAGCCTTCAATGATAAAAGATTTTGTTGATTTCACTAAGAAGTGCCATTCATGCCATGTACATGACAACTTCATTCATCAACACACATATTTTCTCCATTCAGGTTAATACTCATGGCCATTTTCCACATGGGGAATGGATGTAGTCGGACCTTAACCTTCAGCTACATCCAATCAGTTTAAGTATATGCTTACTGCTAATAACTTCTTTTCCAAATGGGCAGAGCCAACACCTCTCAATGAATATAGTTCTAAAATAATTGTTAGCTTCATCAAGTCTAACATCATTACCATATTTGGTGTCCCTCATACCATATTGATGGACAATGGAACCAACTTCTATTCTTCTAAGGTAAAGATGTTGTATCAAGAATGAAACATAAAATCTAACCATTCATCTTGGTATCATGTAGCGGCCAATGGTCAAATAAAGGCCTTCAATAAGACCTTTTCAAACATACTACAATTGATGGTGGATAAAGATAAGAAATGATGATCTGATAAACTTTTGCATGCTTTATGGTCATATCGGACCACCACTTTCACTGCTACGCGGTCAACTCCATATTTATTGGTGTATGGATCAAGAGTAGTGTTTCCTATTGATGTTCAATTACCTTCGCTCAGAGTAGCCATCTGTGATCATTCATCTACAGATGAACAATCTCAAAAGTGATTGGATGAATTATAAAGATTAGATGACAAAATATTGTTCACCCTGCAGCACGTGGAAGTCTATCAGAATCGGATAGCACAGGATTTCAACAAAAAAAGTTCATCTTCATTCATTCATTCAAGGAGAATTGGTATTGGTACCCAAAGCTCCTATGATACTGGGAATGAAGCCTCCAAAGCTTGAGAAAAAGTGGGAAAGACCTTATTCAATAAATAATGTCTACTCTAATGGAGATTATTATTTAATGTCAATGGATGGAGAACACATTACAACTCCAACCAATGCCAGATTCTTGAAAAAGTATTTTTTGTAACACAAATACATACATCCTGCAAGACGTTAAACTACATAACCAATCTCCCTGCTACATGACAGTAAACAATACAGAAAAAATAGTCCTCACTGCAAGACATTAAATGGCATAATCACTAATAGTCCTCACTTTAAGACTTTAAACTTCATAGTACCCAATAGTCCTTACTGTAGGATATTAAACTACTTAGCCCCTCATTTCTCCAACATGACTTTAAACTCTGTCCCCCGTTTTTTTCGGAATGATGTTAAACTATAAAAAGCCACTTATTATTCCTACATGACATTAAACTATATATATGCATCCTACATGACATTTAAACTATGAAAAATTCTATAAATATGTCCACATGACGTTAAAATGTGCATTGTTAGGGTTGTTGCTACCTCTTTTTTCTAACACATAGCATGAATCACATGAGGTTAGAGTAAGCTTCAACCATAACACCTTCTCTGGTTCGCTAACCACACGTGTGACCCAACATCACTTTCGGGTTGTCCTCAAATACAACATGATCACCAATTCATTCTTAAACAAACTATGCTAACTTTGATCCTTGCCTTCTAGGCTGGGTACATAGGCAACCTCTTAAAGTTCAAGCCCAAAACCAATCTCTTCACATCGGTTCACCTCCATCTTATACGATGTTGATCTTTCAAGCACACCAAAACAAATCTCTTCATGTCAGTTCACCTCTGACTTATATGATATTGATCCGTAAAACACCCCAAAACTAAAATCTTCATGTTGGTTCACCTTTTTTTCCACATGATGTTAAACTGTGTACATCCCTTTTTTCCCGGCTACCTGAATCTAAACAATGCACCACCATCGTCCTTGTTATATGACTCTAAACTATACAGTCCCCCATTGTCCCTCTCTTGAGAGGGAATCATCATTTATATTGATCTATAATCATTTCATATTTCATATACTATGCGCATACATTGTAATTCTAAATCCTTTATTCATGGGTTAAAACATCATTGCACTAAAGTAATCTTTCACCCTTCAAATGTAAAACATAATTTGTTCAGAGTGTATTTCAAAAACTATGTATGTCTTGATTCCCATTCTTATGGGATATGTAGGAACATTCGAGCATCCCTCGAACCCTAACCCAAGTCATTGGGGCTAACCCCAAATTCCTATTTCAGTCCCTTGGCTGAAAACATCCCCTGTGAGCACATGAATGTGGTATGAGAACCCTGTTCTTCTTTCACATCAGGCTTATAAAACACACAAGGTTCCTCCCTCATTGTGTTCTAAACTCTACGACCCTAAACATAGATCTCCTACATTATTGTCCCACAAGACGTCAAACTGTACTTCAAGAACAACATTTGGCTTCATTCTCATTTTAATGAGATATGTAGTGAAGTCCAGCACCTCAATTCAGGACCCAGACACAACATGATTATTTTCAGCATTGGTCTATGAATCTCCTTCATGCATTGGACAATACCCAATTTCATTTATCATAGTCTTATCCTTAAATACTTCCAGATCTCCATAACCATTTTCTTGACTTCTGGTCACAAAATGACTGATACCTGGGAATTATTCTGCCTGCCTATGCAGCATGTACCCTTAGGCAGCCTTGACTAAATGGTCTACATAACAGACATGTCATCCAAATGATGCTATTATTTGATTATGTATCCAATTCCCTTAGGTGGACCTACATAATTCAACCCCCTAACGGGTCTGTCAAATAGTTGTAACTTCATTCATGGGGAGAAAACCTTTTTTCCCTTATTGGTCATTATGAAAATATGTAGGGATATGCAAAAACAGCCATCCTTAACATATTTTTCCCATAATCATTTTCATGATCTAAAAATAATCAATTCTATAGTTTATATTTCCCTTCCCTATGTTTGGGTTAGACCTTCACAAGAGTGAAATTCATCTAATTCTATAGAAATCTTGATTGGGAATATCCTCTCCATATTCAAGTACCTCTCTCTATACAACAAACTCCATGCTTTGGAAAATTTGAATCTCCATAAACATCCACTTGATTTTTATCAATAGAAAAGTAAAATTTCTGAGACTTCTTTTGCTTGAATATATAGTGCATTCCCCTATGTGGCCTTGCATAAGTAGTCTATATAATGAACCTGTCAGCCAAAAGATTCTATTATTTGACTATGCAGCCAATTCCCTTAAGTGGCCCTGCATAATTCAACCCCCTAATGGGTTTTTTAAATAGTTGTAACTTCACTCTTAACAAATACTTCCTCTAATTTCTTTAGCCCTTCTTTCATATCATTCCTCAGATTTAAAATTCTTAATTCATAGTTTACTTATTTTCCCCCATACTTGAATATGGTAATATGTTCTCAGATAAATTATCAAGGAATTGAGTCAATTTTAATCTACTCGGTCAAAGCTATCTGATCTTAAACATTTTCCTTTTTAATGTCTAACATGCACGACTTTAAACATTCCACAAAAGACAAGGGAACTATGTACCAAAGTCAAATCCCAGCTCGTTAAACATACATATTTTATGATTTATGCAATATTGAGAAAAAAAAGATGTAATGTTTGTGGGGTTGTTTGTATAATCCTCGAAAAAATCAAACTATTATTACTTGTCCCTTTGAATTAGGTAAAATTAATTAAGGCATGTAGTAAGAGAATTAATTCACAAATGATTGAAGATGAAAGTGTTTTTCATTGATGCACAAGAGTTATAATGACATTCAATGATTGGAGTCACTTCTCTTTTTCAAGAATTACAAGAGGATTTCACCATAACTCTTCATTTGATTTACAGCATCCTGAGCTTCATCATCATCCACTTGAAGTTCATTAACTCCACCAGCTTCACTCTTTTCATCATGAGGGTGTGCTTTCTAGGAATATGGCATGGATTTCTTAACATTTGTTTGAACTCCTCCCAGTGAATTGTTTAGCTGGTCAAGATCCCCAGTAACAACATCTAACTATTGGTGAAGGTGTATCTTCTGGACAACATTCTCCTTGATCTTATGCTTCAGCTCCTTCAACGTTTCCGCATGATCAACCTCAGCTCGGGACACAACAGCCTCAAATTCGCTGATATTGATCAACAGCCTCAGTCTGGTCAGATATTAACAGTACCTTTGCTTCTGCTCCCTCTTTAAGATGACTTGTTTCATCATGGCATGGATCTCTTAATATCAAAAACCACCAAGTCCCAACATGATGAACAAGTATGACAATAGCGGGATCTTCAAGGACAGCTCTTCAAGAGGCACTTCAGATATGATTTTCCAAATATCATGCCATCCCTTGATACATGAGAATTGGAGTGCCTTTTGTAACTTCGGGTCTAATTTAGCATTACTATGACAGGGGGAATATAGTCTGGGATTAATTCACATAATGAATTTCCATGTTCTTCTCCTTCCCTCATGACCCTTGTTACCTTACTTTATACTCACGTTGGGGAGGAGGCTAAGGCTTCACCTCCAGATCTAACCACTGAAATTGATGGACTTGTATAGTCAATTGAATGTTTTGGTTAGTTTCAAAAGATATAAAAATTTGATTAGATGTCTTATAAATTCAGTACAACCAAGAATATTATCATCTCTTACCCAAAAGTAGATCAGCATAATGTGAAGGCTCCTCTCTGTATTTCATATCTTCAACAAGATTTTCATGATGGGTTTCAGGAAGCTCTGTCGAGTTAAGCCCTACTTGAGAAAGCTTCTTTGAAATGATAGGGTTGTCCATACCCCCTTCAAGTAGTGGTAGGTCAGCATATTGCTCAGACAGAACTACACATTTCAACCAATCATGGTATGAGATGTAATAAGATATTTTTAACAGGATGAAGGATAACAATCACGTCTAAAATCTTCTAAATTGCATGTAAATTTAACATGATCTAAAATTACATCAAAAGATGTTCTATGTTTCATCATTTCATCCATTGATATCTCATATTCTTGGTTAGACTCACCAGTGGGATAATTTGATATGTATATTTATATACCCTCATCCTACGGCCTCTGACCCAAGATAGCTTCATCATAGAAAATTGTGGAGTCAGTTGAAATGGCGGCCAAATGTTCCGGTGCTGGTGTTGAACCTAAAGCATCACAAAATTAATGTTAGTCAATGTATTCATTCAATGTTCTATGAATTATTGTTAATTTACAAGAAGTGGTTTCTTATCTCCTTGTAGTAGCAAAAAGTGTAGTACAGAGAAGAAAACATGGCTCTTCTTCTCTCCTCATTTCTTCAGGAGCAGGCAAGTCAGCATGAATTAGAAACCGTTCACCAGCACCCTTTATCGTCTTCAGAGGAGGGTAAGTCCTCTCCCTCAAAGGGGAAATTGAAGAATCCCCCACAACCCCAATAAGTATGAGAAATATTTTTCATGATTTAAGATTCATGACTATCAGAAGGACTTACCACTACTGATGAAGCATTAAGTTGTCGACTTCTTCCTTAAATGTCTTTTCTTATTTGAGTTTTTGGGTTATTTTACATCATAATCTCCAAATACAGGTAATGGAGAGTGAAAATCCATTTCGTTCTCCTCATCCATGGCTTATCAGCCTGGAGATACTTTGCCTGGTTCATGGGGATATTCAATAGCTCCGATGGCAGTGCCACCAGGGCATAACTATGGTAATGGAACCTCATCATTTCTTTCCTTTACAATCCTTAGGATGGAGACAGTAATTACCTTGAGTAACAAATCTTTGACTAAAATCAAGTTTCAAAGAAAATATGTAAAGAAACATACATCTGCAGGAGCCACATAATCATGCCACTACTCATCTAATAAAGCACCAATCCCCTTAGTGGTGCCATGATCCATCATTTACATCACCCGTTTGGTGATAGGAATTGAATCATCAGTGGAATATTTGAGCATCTCTTTCTCTCTGATGTAAGCCTGAACATCATAGGGGTTATACATGAAATGGATATTAGTAGAATCCGAAATATTCCCTACTCCATGGATGTGTATCCCTTTGCATAAATCCATCCAGGCGGTTTCAGCATCGCAATATAAACTCGTCCATGTCTGGATAGCCTCTTGTCATAAATATTCAGAATGTGAACCAGAAGCCTATGAGGAGGGTCATATAATCGTGGACATCAATTTATTCCCATATCCTTCAATAACAGATAAAGGATAAGAAAATAAATATGGTTTCTCGATAAAATAATGGAAATTAAATTGTCTCAATAAAGTTACTCACTAGGAGTCGATGGAGTGGGTCTCTTGATTCTGGTAGGAGTATTATATCTTGCACGAGGCTGCAATGACGCATGTCATGCCTCATCATCCCCATCCTGGGAATCTGGTGAATCATCCCAGAGTGAGAAACCAGGTGAATCAACTCCAGGTGAGGAAGATTCACCTTCCAGATGAAGGGTTTCATTCCTGAAAGTTCTTTTTTCGTCCCCGCCTTGGGAACCAAATGATTCAGCACCCCTTTAGGGTATATTCTACCCAGTTCATGGTATACCATGTAGTAAAGTGACATGCCACTCTAGAAACTATAAGATCAAACATTTCCCCAGTATTCTCCATTATTGTCAGCAACCAAAGTTGTTAAGACACCATTGGGTGTTGTTATGACATGAAATTCACAAGAGGGGATATTTCAATCTGCTGTAGACACTTGAATTGGAATGAAAAAATATATGGATCATAGGCCTCACATATAAACTCTTTGTCCAATTTGGTGGCCAATACACCATCTCTGCAAGCTAGCAAGTAAAACCTCAATTCCAGGCTAGCTGTTCGATCATCAACAAACCACCCGGTTGGCGGGTTTACATAAGGAATAAAATGTAATTACTTGAACATCCTTATCCTCACCTTCATATCATAGGGGTTGAGGGACAATGGAAAAATTCTAGAATATTCCTGCACTAATGGCCTGAATGAACTTCTAGGAACACGTACTCTACTCTGTAATACACATGTCCTATAGTGAGTGGTGATCCTTCCCCACAAAACATGGAAGGGTTCCACTATTATCAAAGGTGACATTCTTATATAGACATGGAGTAAGATCATATGAATTTTCTACAAAATTGAGGTGGTCATCCCAACCATTTTTCTCTTATCCAACATGGATGAAAAAAGGTCCCTGGCCTAATTCCTCCCTTAGAATCCCTAACTCGTAGAAGATAAACGCTGAGCCACCAGGCTACGAAGCCCGCAAGATGGGTCTTTTATGGTATTATTTTATCCACTTCATACCCCCACATTTCAAATTCTTCCGCATCTAGGGTCGGCCAGAATGTGCCAAGATCACCCCTCTTCTATGTTCTGGGTTAGCTGGTAAGACGAGTATAGGTGGGACACTTATACCTCTTCTTTATAGGAAACATATACATCCACTCCACTGGATGAATATCTTTTCTAGAATGAGTTTTGGAGGTCTTGTAATTCTTGAACTTCTAGAGAAGTTTCAATTTTTCTTGATCCAATGTCGGAGTCTTATCTGAATCATTCCCAGTCGCCTTGGGATGAATGAATTCATCATACATATTTCCCAAAATTGGTACCCCTGAGATCTTGTAGACATCCCACAAACTAATGCCTACTTCTCCATGAGTCAGATGGAAAAAATTTGTTTCTAGGCTCCAGTGGCTGATTAACTCCGACACGAAATTATCATTCCTATAGACATATGTTTGCCCAGCCCAGACAACTTCATATATTGTGACTCCTTTCAAATCCTCAACAAACCTTGCATAGGTTTGTCGCACCAAATATGACCACATCCAAGTAGGCTTCAAACCTCCTCCCAGAATGAAGTCCCAACTCTTCTTCCAGCCTTTGGATTGATCCATCTGAGAATTTCAGAAAATGGATGGATAGAAATGTGGCTGCAGCTCAAGCTTGTGAGGATTCAGATTAGAAACACATGGGCTATGATGAATTTTAAATGCATTATCTGCTATTCCAGCATTTACAAATGATCCTCCAACTGATACATTTGCAGAAGAAAATTTGGTTTATGTTTGAAACCATGAATGCAGAAGATAGTTCTTTGGCTCTAGAACATTGACTCCTTGTAGATGTCCAGGTCCATATAAAGGAAAATAAATGCTCTGTGGGAAGTTAAGATGATACTTCATTATGTACTTGGCCAAATATGGGAGTGTGTTTTCGCAGATATCATAGTAATCATGGCCAATGATGTTCATCATGTCATCAGTGCATTTTCGAGCCAGATCATCAGTCGACCCAATTATTTTTTGAGCCATTTAATCTACACAGTGATAAGATAATTGACTTTTATGTAAGTTGGTTTTTCATAAAATTTGTGATGAAATTTGAAAAAATGGCTAAGGCATTAAGGCACACATGTATAATGTTGGCACGCAAGTCCATGTCGGTCACACAAGATTTACTGCGCTAGTACTAGCACACAAGTCAGAAAGAGACTGCAGAAGGGAAACACAAAAAAATGAAGTGCGAACGAGTGAAACCCATGCTACTTGCGCACCGAGAGATCATAAGCGTTTGAATCTGGGTGATTTATGTGATGTAACGACCGCAAATTTATAGGAGAAGTAGTACCCCTGAGTGTTTTAACCTGTGTTCTAGAACAATATATGTTCCCCTCATACATGTGCACCACAACACTTTGATTATTTTATTCCTCATAGTCAAATACTTCTTCCTTTTTCGTGTCCGACTGTGAGGGGGGAAATTTGTTAACGCTCTTTTACATCACAGAGTCCATGGAATAGAAAAGGAAAATTATTTCAGCACAAAGAGAGTTATCCTTTGATGAACATCAAAAATTGACAATGACATGAACAAGGAACCTTTTACACATGGGTTGTGCATGTTTATTTATAGTCGCGCAGGTCACTTGTGTGCCACATATGGGTCGTGCAAGTCACTTGAGAGCCCTATGTTAAATTTTCCCAAACCTCAGGTGGACTGTAAATAGCCCCTGTGGGCCCCCAATTTTGAGGATGAAAAATCCAAAACTCAGAATTATGCTCTGTTCTACCTTGTCTCTGCTAGATGTCTTCCTAAATCTTCAAAGGTAATTTCATACCTAGAATGGAAGATCCAAAGAGGAAGAATAAGGCATAAGTATTAGAACTCATCAATACTTGCACGCCTAAGTATCCATCCCTTTAAGGGAAGTGATGATACTTCTGAGCCGCCTTTACCTCTCAAAGAAACTTGTACGCCACCCATCTAAAAGCCTCTAGGAATGATACTAAGGGATCCAATTAATTGTTTCCCATGTATCACTTCATAGGTTCTTTTTCGCCCAAGTGAATGCATGTCATGCAAGTATACTTGTGTGACTGGGACTTGTGCGTGAAACTAATACATTCATGCCTCCTTCCAATTCACTTCCAATCCTCAAATTCACCACTCTTCCTCAAGATTTATCCTTCAAAACCTTCTTCAAAGATATTTTTTTCATGGTCCCTTTGATGGATTCCTAATTTGAAAGGAATTTTGAGAAGTTCTTTTAAAATGGGCTTCCGTTTCAGGAGTAAGCCCCAGTGATAATTTCCCTTACCCTGGGCCTCCTTCTTAGGAGTAAGCCCCAAGTCTCAAGTCTATTTAACCTGGGAATCCATATCAATAGTATGCCCCAGTCATAATATCTTTTAACTTGGTCCTCCTTCATAGGAGTAAGCCACAAGTCTCATGTCCCTTTAACCTAGACCTCTTTTTCAAGAGTATGCCCCTGTTATAAGTCAAGTGCCCCTTTAATCTGGGAATCCTCCTTAGGAGTAATCCCCAAATTGAGAATCTAAATCTCCATAAAGAACAAATACCTTTATATACCCTTTTAGTAAACATCCTCCTTAAGAGTAATCCCCATGTCCCCTTTATCTTTGGGCCTCCTTCTCAGGAATAATCCCCAAATTACTAGTCTCCTTAAATTGGGCCTCCTTCTCAGGAGTAAGTCCCAATCATAATTCCCTTTAAGTGGGCTTCCTTCTCAGGAGTAAGCCCCAAGTCTTAAGTCCCCTCTAATTTGGGCATCCTCCACTAGAGTAAGTCCCAAGTTAGAGTATCCAAATATCCATAAAGCACGAATATCATTAGGGACTTTTCTCTTGGGATTCATTCCTGAACTATGTCATGATCTTCATTTACATGGGCAGTCACACATACATAAGCCCCATATCATTCTTTGTGACCACATCTTTCATGGAAAAGAATCATCAGGTTTACTGATACCTCTTGTTTCTCACACCAAGCATGACTCACATGAGCTTAGAGTGTAAAAGTAACTATGACACATCTCTTTGGGTCGTTAATCATATATAAGTCCCACACTTCTTACTTGAACTATGCAGACTTAGATCATTTCCTTAAAAGTAAAGTACGTAGGAAGATTTTCTATGTTTCAATCCCATCACCCATTAATTCTCATTCGTCCCATATGGAATTAAACTAATCTTAATTCTATAACTACATGGTTTTTTATTCCTCTTTAACA
This sequence comes from Viscum album, assembly GCA_963277665.1. Lineage (NCBI taxonomy): Eukaryota > Viridiplantae > Streptophyta > Magnoliopsida > Santalales > Viscaceae > Viscum > Viscum album. The sequence goes on along the minus strand of OY728119.1, from coordinate 1,180,053,738 downwards.
AGGATACGTAGGTAGCCCATCTACGGGTACGATAACAACTATGAAATAATCCATGTCCTTTTCATTGAAATTAAACTCCAAGTGCCCCACTGAGTGGATTTAAACCCATTATGGCCATCATAATGAGCAAGATATTTCTATATAATGTATTTAAGGATACCATTGTCTAAGAATTTCCAATACATACGGATGATTCTCCATCCATGAATAATTCAAATACATATAAAAGATTTTCTAAATCTCATACTTATTAATCATTGGTTTCCAAATCAAAGGGAAAAGTCATTTTATTTCTTGGTAAATTAATAAGGATTCATGAACGTAACATAAATCTCTGTGAGAGTCCCAGAGTATATAATAATTACCCCCAAAAAGGTTCGATGATTCTGACCTTCCATCCTCTCGACCAATGAAAAATATTAAGCCTCATCAGTCCACAAATAATGAGCACCTACCATTAGAAAGTATCTCCAAAAGAAAATAGATTCATTAGATGTTTCCAGTTCAATGAATAAACCCGTTAGAAACCGATATGAAAGTTTGAACATAAAAAAACAAGGTCATCCTCATTTCTATGAAGAAACAAAATTTCATCATTAACTTGGTCATGGTTCACTGTAATGACTATCATAGTGGAATGATTCCCATACCGAACGAGGTTCAAACCCCATTCAAGTACATTTCTTCTCATGAGATATATATCTTTTTCAAATGTAGTGGAGGGATATATAATTTCAGGTCCACCCATCTCATAGTAAAAACAATAAATTTCATTTCCACAAGATGTCAAAGAATACATCACATCATCATTAATAAATATATGTATAATAAATTGATTTTATAATTATGTTATCATCAATATTCATATTTCATAAAATGGAAGGAAGTTGATGATATGATAAGAGAATTCATTGTATCGTCATATCTTAATTAACCCATGAGAAAAAAATGAGTTTAATGTAATCCAACTAAGACTATCATCATGATAAGTCATCCGAAAATGTAAATTAAATCATAAGGACAAATCCACAGTGAATAATTAATATCCTTAAAATATATTTATAAAGATGAAAAAAAAGTAAAAAAATATTTATAATACGCTTTTAAAATCAATAGAAAAGACCAATTTGATTGTGCAATTTAGAGAAAAAATTTCCAAAATACTATGTAACATTGTTTATTTGAAAATAAAAAGTAAAATTGTAAATAAATCATCAATTTGATGAAGAGTATTGATGATTAAAAAATACATTCATGCAGTATATGTTAAATTAAATATTATTTTCACAATTTTGGATGAAATTCAAAAGTACCTTGCTTGAAAAATGGATATAAGATACCCTTTGAAAAATAATAATGAATTTATTATTAATTTAAAATTACTTGAAATATTCATTTCAGTAGTAAAAATAATGTCTATAAACATTTTACAGAACATTTATAAGAAAGGTCAAGATTCCTATGCTAATAGAGAAATCAAGTTTTTTTTGTAAAAATATTCTCTCAATAGTTTTATGGTCAAAAGAGATGAATGTGTTTTTAAATCATTAAAACCTAAGAAATAACAAGATGAGAATAATATATATGATCTATAAATTACATGGATGATATAATTTTCCATGAATAGAAATTTAATGTATGTTATTCAAAAACAAAAAAATTATAAAATAAATCACATACCTCAAGTCTCATTTTACTTTGTATGTGTTCATGGATTCTCTATAATAAATCATAATTTATCATAAATATATACCACATCTATATTTATATAACTATTACTATATATATTTACAGAATAATTTACAATAATTATTTTTATGAACTATTTTTTTTCAAAATTATTATTTTCATGAAAACGATATTGTTATCAATGTATAATTCATTAAATAGTTCCATTTATTTCACCTCATTTATAGAATAATAATATAAATAATCTTATTCATTTGGTAAATATTATATTTCCACATTATATTAACTTTTATTGAAACTCATAAAATGTGCTTATAAAAAATTAATTACATTACTTGATAGAAACGGTAGTTCGTACATATATACAAGTGGTGTTTCCACTTTCTAATAGATTTAATGAAAGAATGGATAATAATAAATAATAAATACATAATCATTATTATAAAATAAAAATAATATATATTCATTAAATTTATCTTTATTACGATCCAAGTAATGCGGGAAAGAAAATGAAAACACATTTTTTTGTGAAGGTGGTAGTCCACACCTACACACAAGAAACATTAAAGTTTTCCAACAGATGAGTATATATAATGAAATATAACATATTGTAATTATAGAGTAATAATTATGTTATTAAAATCATTTTTATTGATAAAATTCATCTATATAACCATCTGTGAGACATGTGATGAAAAATAAAAGACATCGCCTCATGGAGACGGTAGACTAACTATAATCATGAGAGAAGGTTTTGTTTTCAATTAGATATAATGGAGATTCATAATGGTTTTAAAATTAACATAAATTTTTTTAATTATATTAATATAATAATTTCCTTATTTTCATATTGATATAGTCTATTTGGAAGATGATTAAGATTAAATACAAGAAAAAGATCAGTAAGATCATTTACCACTTTTTTTGAGAAACCTAATTTAAATATAATCTTAAAGACCCTTTAGTTTTTTAATTAAGAATAGAAGAACCACTTGATTGTTTATATAGAATTTTATAAGACAATATGTATGGTTTTTTTCAAGATTAATTGATCATTAACCATGAATAAGAGAGGAGATGAATTTCCCTTATATAATGGTGGGTATTTTCGCACTTTCAATTATTATGAATATTAAAAAATAATAATGTCAATATTATAGTAATCTTAATTTAAAGTGACCATTTTAAAGATTAAACATGATTTTTTTATACTCCCACATAAATTGATTTAGTTTATTTTTAGATTATTTATACACTTATCACTTTAGTATAACCCCTAAATAACATCTTTTATCCTTTTCAAAAGCAAACCATTTTGAACTTGTGTAACTCTTCATTATGAATAATAATAAAATTGACCTGTTTAGAATTTTTTACACAATGATTCCAATTATGGAAATGATTTTACCAAATTAAATTACTATATTAGGAATAAAATTAGTTTTAATGTAATCATGTATAACCCTATATAAACATTGAAAATATTAATTTCAATTATAAATTTGAATTTATTATCAGTATTATACAACTATAAATCCAATATTTCAATTACTAAATAGTTATTATTTTAATTAAAAATTTAATTAAAAATGAATATGATACAAACATAATGAATTTAATAATATATATTTTTTGAAGAGCATCTTTTTAACCATCAATTCGATTTATTTTCATTTATATCAATTTGATAACTGGTAAATTCATATTATAAATGTGTAAAACATATAAAAATAATAATAAAATGTAATAATTTTTTTAATATAATAAAATATATAACATTAAAAAATTTATAATAAAATTTATTCTTAATAAAATTCTAAACATTTCTTTTTGGTAATGTTTGTTTCTTAATTGAAATAGAAATTATTTTCACTTAATATATTGTCATTGAATACAATATATTGTGATTCATTTTATAATATACAATAATTATTCACTAATTTTTAGTGTTGAATGTATAAAAATATATCGAACACATAAAATTTATAATAAAAAATATATCATAAAATCAAAGGGTGTTACATTCTATCCCCTTATAATAATATCACACTCAAAATATCATCACTCTGATAAGAATAACTAAGGATACTTTTTTCTCATAAAATTATTAAGATTCCATGTATATTCTTAACATTTATATTTTCTTCACAAAAAATATGACTAGGAAGGCTATATTGTTTCCTAACACATTCTCCTTACGATCTCTAATGTACAATGTCTATTCCTCATAAATAATATCACACTTCAAATTTATAACTATAAGGCCCCAGCCTTAAACCTTACTTAATCTTGAGTTATTACAAGATTACACATTGAGGATCTTTTCAGGTTTAGAGTTTTAGAGAATTAGATCATGAAACTTGCATTACATTCCACATTTAAACAAAGTGGTTACATAAAAGACTGTATTCATTCTTCCCATCAACGGAAACATATTTAAAATAAAACATGGATTCTTTCTTGACACATCCTTGACACTATCATCACATCATGTACCCTTCCCTTGACCTGTGAAAAACATTTCAAAAACTTGGGATGAGCATAAAAAGCTCAGTAAGGGATATATAGATATGGAAAGGAAACATGAGTACATGTATACATAAGAATGAAATCATACATTACCCATAAAACATAGGCATATCAAATCATGAATAAATCATAGAAATCATAAGACATAAATGTAACTTGAGGCATTCATAAAATTCTTACGTGGGGAGTAACCCTCTTGGTTATGTTTGGAATACCCATCACAGTATATTCGCTAAATCTCTTCGGAGAAACCTTAACGTTTCACTCCTTCGCGTTACCCAATGCATTGCAGAGCTATATCGGGCTCACCCGCCTTTAGTTTATCATGGAACCACCCGTTCTTCATAACAATGCCCAAGAACCATAACATAATCGTATCACATAAAACATGAATAAAGGAAACATAACATTTCCACATTTCAATCACAATATAACATTTTAGGATATTGAAATAATGAATCCATTCTAAAAGAAACCATTTCCAAAACCATTTAAAACATTTAATAAAGAGATTTTTGAATCAAAGTGTCCCATACCACCTTGAAGCTTTTAACATTTTAAACCATTAATATCCATATAAATAAATCCTTAAAACCATTTTGAAAACATGGATATTAATAAGAACAAATAATTAAAACATTTAAAACGATATTTTGGTTAAAGGGGTTTTACCAAAATTAGAGACACTTGAATACAATAATCGAGGAATAACATTTAGTCAGAACTTTATAATATCGTGAGAATAAAAGGATTCATGATATAATACTCCAAAGGACAGTATATACACCATATAAGAGTGAATTGGTGCATAACAACAATGAACCCTCAATAGAAAAGTCAAATGTGATGAAATCCCTTATAAAGAAGGTATCCTTAAATTAAGGACAAATCTGTAGAGACCCGAAGCTTATCGTACATGGACATTACATTACATTTGCGGAATACTTAGTACATAACAAAAACACACACACAAGGATCGTAATAGTTTAGTGTCTTTGGAAACTCGGAATAAAATCTTCTAATCGTGGGGAAAGATCTTCAACATCTCCCATAAAGATCTTCCCTTTTTTTTACCTAAAACCTTTCTTTATGTCCTGGGGAAAAGAAAACATAAAAGGGTGAGCTCAAATGCTCAGTAAGGGTATACAAAAGAAATAAAAATCATATCATATCTTTTTGAAAATCATAACCTGCAAAAGAGATCATAAAATCTTAACATGGAACAAATCATAGAAGTGAAAATGAGATCACCATAATCATAACATGAAACTTGAAACTTTGTGGCATGCACACATAATCATGGAAAATCATTTCTTGTTAGTCATGACTCATTTCCAAGACTATCTTAGTGGACAAAGTCCCTTTCTGAATCGAGTAACCCTCGTTTCAGTCCTGTTTCACTGAACCGGTATAACCTACCATTCCAGCCATGTCTATCTCATGAGATATAAAATCTTTAACCAATGCATTGGAGGGAGATATAGGTCCCACCCATCTTATAATGAATCCTTTCTTATGTGTGCCACATAATCATAAACCATACATCATAGCGTAACCCATGTAATAAAAATGGGATTCTTAAACAACATGACATCATAAAATAATTCATATAAGATAAAGGAATTCATAAACATAATTCCATCACAACATAGTCAAATCAATGTAAAAATATGTATAGAAACAGAACCCTTTATTATCATAGATGGGAAATAATTTTGATAAAACACTTGAATTGAATTCTTGAGGAAAATATCCTTTCTTCTTCAAAATCAATTTCTTTTCACAAAACATCATGCAATTTTAAAAGAAAGAGATTTTATTGAAAATAGTCATGAAATCTTTTAGAGTATGCTTCATGAAAATAAGGCTTTATAAGACAGTAGAAATCCGTTCGTGCCGTATAAGTTAAAAAAACAGTCTTTGTACTTTTGTCGAAAAAGTCAAAATGTACCTCGTACGATAAACGACAAAAGATTCCTTTCATATCTTTTACTAAAAACTAACCAAAGGGTAAAATTGGATTTAAACCATTGTAGTTGGATGGAAATAATATTACATATTGAGGAAACATGGATGTGGATGATAAAATAAACCCCAGTAAATACTTACGAATAAACAATCTCGGATAAAAATGAGATTGTGATATTTCCCTTACCTTAGGTCCGACTTGCTTTGTAAGTGTCTGAACCTCCTGTATAATGATTTAAATCATGTTATTGACTTATTACAGAATCATATTCATTGTTATTATATCATATATGGTTCACTTATGACATTATATTACCCGTTCTTTTGTAAATTCCATGTTAAAGAAGCGTTTTGGGTAAAATCGTTTCATTTATCGTAGGTGTTTTGACTTGTTGTTCTTGACATCATTATTACTTATATAATGATTTACTTACTTCCAGAATATAAAATATTATTTATAAATCATATATATTCAGTATATATATATATATAGTAGATAGATAAATAAAATGAAAAACACCGTTCATGGAGACGGTAGTCCGTACGTACGCATGAACGCTGTTTTACTTTCCTTATTGTCTTGAAATGGAAGTAAGTAGATGACATACATATATATATATACATAAATCCAGTAGCTTTATAATGTCATATATTTCATTATTGTTTCTTATATATACTTTATAATCATTCTTAAATGGTTAACATGGAGAATGAATCTCATCGCGTCGTGGAGACGGTAGTCCGTACGTACGCACGAGCGATGATATCATTTCTATAAATATTGAATTGAATTGGAGTGGATTATACAATATATCAGAATCAATATGATGTTGTAATAACTATGTATAGTTATTCTTTACAACATTATACCCATCCATGTAAGGTGGTGGTGGAAAATAGATTACACCACGGCGTGGAGACGGTATTCCGTACGTACGCACGCGCGGTGATTTCTTTTTCCGTAGGATGGATAGATGGTGAAATAGGGTTGTTTCATACATATAATAACATATAAGAATATGAGTGATACTGATGTTATTACTTCATAATGAAGCAACCTAAGAAGAAGAAGTGGAAGAAGAAATAAAGATGAAAGAATTGGTAACAGTAATTACCTCTTCTTTGAAGTGCCTCTTTGAGACCTCCTCTTAGGGCACTAGAATTGGACTTTGAGGAAGACCAGAACCTCTAGGATGTTTCTAGGGAAGTGGAGAAGGGATTTTGGCAGGGGTTGGCCGAGCTTGAGTGCTCAAATTGGTGTGAGGAGGAGAGAGAGGAGGTGTCCTTTTATAAGGGAGAAGAGGGGCACCTTAGAAATTTCTCAAAATATTATTTTATATTAAAGTCAAAATCGGTTTATAATGGTTCCAAAGGGTCTTATTTCGAAGATAAAGTGGGGATGGGTCGAAATCCTATCAACCAATAGGATTTAGACAAGTTTAGGTTATTATTTTAACCTTATCAATTAGATTTAACTCTAAGTTAAATAATTTAACTTTTACCGTGTCTTTTTGTTTTCATTCACTATATGGTTCATACACTTACTATAACATGCCAAACGAACCCCAAATTGTTTATTATTAAACTATATATCATTATCTAAGTCATTTGGCCGATCCTTAGATTTTTAGGAATAAAATAACAATTAATAATATAATATTTGATTTAAAAACTATTTTGTGTCAATTTTGACACTATTTGATATATGATTTTTGTGAAAGTCATAACAGAATTATATGTTCGAACCAAGTTGATTAAATCAACCCTAATATATCATATTAACCTAGAAAATTAGTGGAATTCATAAAAAGTCTCAAATTATATTTATTTTGGTGTTTATAACATCAATTATGTAAATATTTCATTAATAAGATAATTACTGCATCATCATTGTGTCATAAATAAATTAAATTATTTGATGTCCAAAAATTAAAAATAAAATAACATCATGTAGGAAATCATTTTATCTTTCTAATGAATATTTATAATCTAAAATCCAACATATATAACCCTATGTAACAATTGTTTTGCTAAAAGATATATGCTTGTGTCAATTTTGTATTCATTTTAACTTAATTAAAATAAAGTGTCATTATCACTTACAAGTTGATCAATGGGGTCCCAAAATCGACCCAAAGATGCCCATGGTCGACCATGTATCAACAAATAGGGTTAAGACACGTTTTAGGGTAATTTAATATTATTATAATAATATTTTTTAACCCTTATTTACCGGATTTACCCTTAACCATGGTAAATAAAATATTTACCGCAGTAATTATTCAAAATGTCTAAAAATAAAAGTTACCTATTTACAAAATTTGAACATCCTGATTCCAAATATGGAATCCATTTTTCTAAATTCAAAACACAGAAGTGGCAGAAATTAATTTAAAATTAATTCCCGCTGTCAAAACAAAAAGCGTGTTTTTAAGAGATAATAACTATCAAAAGATTGACACTTGTTTATGTTCGGTTTAATTGTAAAATTGTGTCCAATGACCAACATTATATTAAGTGGTAAAAATATATTCTAAATATACTTTAAAACCATTCAATATTATAATTTAACCACATAAAATATTACGATGAAAAAAGTTGTTTTTTATTAAAATATAGCGTGTTTTTACTATTCATTAAAATATGAAAGTTATCGGAAAAATATCAAAAATTTATCTAATGTAAATTTTTACATCCTGATTCAAAAGAAGAATATTATTTTGTCAAATTGAACATATAAACATGTCAAAAACTATATTTAAAGTGGGTGCACCATCAAAAGGCGGTAAAACTGCATTTTTTGAAAAATACTTATTTTACCCGAAAAATTTATTTTGTTCTTATACCATGTTCTAGAAATGTGTAAGATGAATAATAATGTTATAAAATTCAAATTTAGTTAATACTATTCATAACGGCTAGTTCATGACAATATTATAATAATATAACATTGTTTATTAAAACCCGGTATTGCGTACAACACACGCTATCGAGGAAGGTCGTGATTGCGTGTAATGCAAGCCAAGTCAGGGTTGCATGTTGTGAAAGAATCCTTCGTTGTTTCGTATAACAGAATCCAACCATATTTCATTTATACATTTAATATATATATATATACTCAATGTTGCGTAGAATAACTATTATCAAAATTGTGTGTAACACGGTCCAAGAATAGTGTTGCGTATACTACAAGCTAATACGGTGTTGCGTATAGCGCAAGGTAATCTTGGTGTAGAATACAACGCAAGACATTAATGAAATTAAAAGAATATTTTTCATAAAATCTCGATGTGTTACATTCTACCCCCCTTAAAATGAATTTCGACCTCGAAATTCGTCGGGGTTATAAATGGTTTACTATTTGAAAGTTTCTTTGATAGAAACCCACATCGTAAAAAGGAATACCAAAACTTATCTTTAAAAACAAAAGTATGAAACGTAACGGTTACCCAAATAAACTAATCATTGGGTTTCCACATAGGTGAAAATATGGATATGGAAGAGAAATCTAACCATCATGTTCTGATGGAGAGTGGTAGAGAACATGGCTATGGAAAATCCAACAATCACAAATCCATAAATTTGTGACAATCTAAGGTACCATCTGATTAATCAGATATAAGATCACTAGGACAACATTTTTGGTTTTCATGATCATTTCCCTAAAGTTGAAAATTTGAATTCGAATAAATACTTTCTTTATTTTGGTACAATCTCACTATTGTTCGTGCCTAGAACAATTTCCACTTCATCTCTTAAATAAATGAAGTTGAATTTGTTATTCGTGAAGTGTAAGCAGATCATGTGATAGAATGACGGGTCATTCCATCTGTCTCAAACAAAAGGTTAGCAAATATTATATACATTAGTCGATCTATAGTGAGATTAATCATATATAGTTCCTAAAATGGACTTATACTTCATATATCATACTGCTTAATATAATAAAACTAGTTTCTACTAAATAGGGACTTCCTGTAGGCCAGTGGTAGGCGATAAAGGCCAGTCGCACTTCGGTTTTGGGTTTGATTCCCACATCCTTGTCCGACGCGATGGGCTGTCGCCCGTCCTGCAGGTTGTCCTTTTTCTAAAACTATATTACTATAACATCCCATCAATAATATCGAAAACAATACTAACTTATTTCCAACATAATCCATTCCAATCTTTAGTCCTATCCATAATACTGCAGTCCATTCTCATAACATAGTGAAAACGATTACCAGAGATTTAATACCATCGTTGATCCCCATATATCATAAGATATATCTTGTTGGACACATTCCAAACATTCAAAGGCCTTAATCTTGTACTCTCTTGAATACCCATTGAACCTTAGTGAAAACTTGAATGCAATTAAAAGTTAACACTTTCCACATACCAAAATCCTCAAAAATCTATATACTCAAACCATGATATCACTTAGTCCTTATATCAATCATGAGCTCATGAATACTGTTAAACATTTCATTTTCTCGTTTTCCCTTCATTATGCGCATAATATCACCAATATTCCATGATACAACATTATTTTGGAATCCCATTACATAAAAACTTAATCATTCCACCACATCGTTTTCATATTCAACATTGCCAATAGTGATCGCATGTGACTTCCCTTTGTCCTTTGCCTTAAGCGGTTGCTCATGTCGATCATCACTAACCATTGGATTAGGGCATTTATTGGCATAATGTCCCATCTCCTTGCACTTGAAGCATTGAAGTGTTGGTTGTGCGTTCTCTGCAGTGTTTGCTTTATTCACTTCATTAGAATCCCTTTTTCCATTACTTCGACACTCAGCTGCTCGATGACCTTCTTTTCCACACTTAAAACATTTTCTAGTCCCTTTAAGACAATATCCACTATGCTTCTATCCACACTTTGTGCATGAGGAAACATTCATCTTCTTTTCACCATTATTCTGAGTTTTCTCCTTGAACTCCATCTTTCGTTTCTTGTCAAACCCATGAGATGGATATGTAACACCAACTTCCATTTCTACCTTGATAGCACAACGCACAATTTCTTCATAGCTACTGAAGTCTCTTATAGCTAATGCCCTTCGAAGACTTGGTTTTAAGCCACTGAAAAATCGATCAACTTTACTTTCAGGTTGGATGATAATACCAGAAGCGTACCTTGCAAGTCTTGTAAAATTCGCTTCATAGGTACCAACAGATTCATCATCCCTTTGCTTCCGTTCAAGAAACTCTTTCTCCATCTTTGTTCGGAGAATACGAGGGAAGTACTTATTGAAAAATAAGTTCTTGAACTCGTCCCATTCCATAGACTCAATTTCATCCCTTTTCCTCGTATTCTTAATAAGATTCCACCATTGATCAGCATCTCCTTCCAAACGATACACTGCTAGGATGACTTTATCATGTTCAGAACATTGAAGAACTGAAAATATCTTTTCAGTAGTACTAATCCATTGTTCAGCAACTAATGGATCAGTAGACCCACTGAAAGAAGGTGGACGCTGCCTCATGAAGGATTCAACAGAATGTTGCTCCTTCCTTTGCTCGTTTGGAAGTCCTGCATGATTCATAGCTTGAGAAAGTTTTGTGAGCATGGCTACAAGATTTTGCATTCCGGCTCCCAGATCGTTTGGTTGCTCAGGGGGACAATCATTGCATTGCCCATCACATTCCCCATTAACACGGTTCCTTCGGGTTCCAGCCATCGTCTAAAACCCCAAAAGAATAGTATGAGAGGCAAAAATCATGCTAGGGAAAACAACATAATAAAGGGGTAGTACCCTCAATATCCAACATCTTAGGTTTAATTCTATGATCGTTAGCGTAATTCTATTACTATAACCTATACGTATACTTATCCCTAGGGACATCCCTAGACATACCTTAGAAATATCTCTAGGGATCTCACTAACGTTTTCGCATCCTAGTTTCCAAAGGTTGACTAAAACTTTCCTCTGATACCAACTGTAGAGACCCGAAGCTTATCGTACATGGACATTACATTACATTTGCAGAATACTTAGTACATAACAAAAACACACACACAAGGATCGTAATAGTTTAGTGTCTTTGGAAACTCGAAATAAAATCTTCTAATCGTGGGGAAAGATCTTCAACATCTCCCATAAAGATCTTCCCTTTTTTTTTTACCTAAAACCTTTCTTTATGTCCTGGGGAAAAGAAAACATAAAAGGGTGAGCTCAAATGCTCAGTAAGGGTATACAAAAGAAATAAAAATCATATCATATCTTTTTGAAAATCATAACCTGCAAAAGAGATCATAAAATCTTAACATGGAACAAATCATAGAAGTGAAAATGAGATCACCATAATCATATCATGAAACTTGAAACTTTGTGGCATGCACACATAATCATGGAAAATCATTTCTTGTTAGTCATGACTCATTGCCAAGACTATCTTAGTGGACAAAGTCCCTTTCTGAATCGAGTAACCCTCGTTTCAGTCCGGTTTCACTGAACCGGTATAACCTACCATTCCAGCCATGTCTATCTCATGAGATATAAAATCTTTACCCAATGCATTGGAGGGAGATATAGGTCCCGCCCATCTTATAATGAATCCTTTCTTATGTGTGCCACATAATCATAAACCATACATCATAGCGTAACCCATGTAATAAAAATGGGATTCTTAAACAACATGACATCATAAAATAATTCATATAAGATAAAGGAATTCATAAACATAATTCCATCACAACATAGTCAAATCAATGTAAAAATATGGATAGAAACAGAACCCTTTATTATCTTAGATGGGAAATAATTTTGATAAAACACTTGAATTGAATTCTTGAGGAAAATATCATTTCTTCTTCAAAATCAATTTATTTTCACAAAACATCATGCAATTTTAAAAGAAAGAGATTTTATTGAAAATAGTCATGAAATCTTTTAGAGGAAGCTTCATGAAAATAAGGCTTTATAAAACAGTAGAAATCCGTTCGTGCCGTATAAGTTAAAAAAAACATTCTTTGTACTTTTGTCGAAAAAGTCAAAATGTACCTCGTACGTTAAACGACAAAAGATTCCTTTCATATCTTTTACTAAAAACTAACCAATGGGTAAAATTGGATTTAAACCATTGTAGTTGGATGGAAATAATATTACATATTGAGGAAACATGGATGTGGATGATAAAATAAACCCCAGTAAAAACTTACGAATAAACAATCTCGGATAAAAATGAGATTGTGATATTTCCCTTACCTTAGGTCCGACTTTCTTTGTAAGTGTCCGAACCTCCTGTATAATGATTTAAATCATGTTATTGACTTATTACAGAATCATATTCATTGTTATGATATCATATATGGTTCACTTATGACATTATATTACCCGTTCTTTTGTAAATTCCATGTTAAAGAAGCGTTTTGGGTAAAATCGTTTCATTTATCGTAGGTGTTTTGACTTGTTGTTCTTGACATCATTATTACTTATATCATGATTTACTTACTTCCAGAATATAAAATATGATTTATATATCATATATATTCAGTATATATATATATATAATAGATAGATAAATAAAATGAAAAACACCGTTCATGGAGACGGTAGTCCGTACGTACGCATGAACGCTGTTTTACTTTCCTTATTTTCTTGAAATGGAAGTAAGTAGATGAAATACATATATATATATACATAAATCCAGTAGCTTTATAATGTCATATATTTCATTATTATTTCTTATATATACTTTATAATCATTCTTAAATGGTTAACATGGAGAATGAATCTCATCGCGTCGTGGAGACGGTAGTCCGTACGTACGCACGAGCGATGATATCATTTCTATAAATATTGAATTGAATTGGAGTGGATTATAAAATATATCAGAATCAATATGATGTTTTAATAACTATGTATAGTTATTCTTTACAACATTATACCCATCCATGTAAGGTGGTGGTGGAAAATAGATTACACCACGGCGTGGAGACGGTATTCCGTACGTACGCACGCGCGGTGATTTCTTTTTCCGTAGGATGGATAGATGGTGAAATAGGGTTTTTTCATACATATAATAACATATCAGTATATTAGTGATACTGATGTTATTACTTCATAATGAAACAACCTAAGAAGAAGAAGTGGAAGAAGAAATAAAGATGAAAGAATTGGTAACGGTAATTACCTCTTCTTTGAAGTGCCTCTTTGAGACCTCCTCAAAGGGCACTAGAATTGGTCTTTGAGGAAGACCAGAACCTCTAGGATGTTTCTAGGGAAGTGGAGAAGGGATTTTTTCAGGGGTTGGCCGAGCTTTAGTGCTAAAATTGGTGTGAGGAGGAGAGAGAGGAGGTGTCCTTTTATAAGGGAGGAGAGGGGCACCTTAGGAATATCTCAAAATATTATTTTATATTAAAGTCAAAATCGGTTTATAATGGTTCCAAAGGGTCTTATTTCGAAGATAAAGTGGGGATGGGTCGAAATCCTATCAACCAATAGGATTTAGACAAGTTTAGGTTATTATGTTAACCTTATCAATTATATTTAACTCTAAGTTAAATAATTTAACTTTTACCGTGTCTTTTTGTTTTCTTTCACTATATGGTTAATACACTTACTATAACATGCCAAACGAACCCCAAATTGTTTATTATTAAAATATATATCCTTATCTAAGTCATTTGGCCGAACCTTAGATTTTTAGGAATAAAATAACAATTAATAATATAATATTGGATTTAAAAACTATTTTGTGTCAATTTTGACACTATTTGATATATGATTTTTGTGAAAGTCATAACAGAATTATATGTTCGAACCAAGTTGATTAAATCAACCCTAATATATCATAGTAACCTATAAAATTAGTGTAATTAATAAAAAGTCTCAAAATATATTTATTGTGCTGTTTATAACATCAATTATGTCAATATTTCATTAATAAGATAATTACTGCATCATCATTGTGTCATAAATAAATTAAATTATTTGATGTCTAAAAATTAAAAATAAAATACCATCATGTAGGAAATCATTTTATCCTTCTAATGAATATTTATAATCTAAAATCCAACATATATAACCCAATGTAACAATTGTTTTGCTAAAAGATATATGCTTGTGTCAATTTTGTATTCATTTTAACCTAATTAAAATAAAGTGTCATTATCACTTACAAGTTGATCAATGGGGTCCCAAAATCGACCCAAAGATGCCCATGGTCGACCATGTATCAACCAATAGGGTTAAGACACGTTTTAGGGTAATTTAATATTATTATAATAATATTTTTTAACCCTTATTTACCGGATTTACCCTTAACCATGGTAAATAAAATATTTACCGCAGTAATTATTCAAAATGTCTAAAAATAAAAGTTACCTATTTACACAATTTGAACATCCTGATTCCAAATATGGAATCCATTTTTCTAAATTCAAAACACAGAAGTGGCAGAAATTAATATAAAATTAATTCCCGCTGTCAAAACAAAAAGCGTGTTTTTAAGAGATAATAACTATCAAAAGATTGACACTTGTTTATGTTCGGTTTAATTGTAAAATTGTGTCCAATGACCAACATTATATTAAGTGGTAAAAATATATTCTAAATATACTTTAAAACCATTCAATATTATAATTTAACCACATAAGATATTACGATGAAAAAAGTTGTTTTTAATTAAAATATAGCTTGTTTTTACTATTCATTAAAATATGAAAGTTATCGGAAAAATATCAAAAATTTATCTAATGTAAATTTTTACATCCTGATTCAAAATAAGATTATTATTTTGTCAAATTGAACATATTAACATGTCAAAAACTATATTTAAAGTGGATGCGCCATCAAAAGGCGGTAAAACTGCATTTTTTGAAAAATACTTATTTTACCCGAAAAATTTATTTTGTTCTTATACCATGTTCTAGAAATGTGTAAGATGAATAATAATGTTATAAAATTCAAAATTTAGTTAATACTATTCATAACGGCTAGTTCATGACAATATTATAATAATATAACATTGTTTATTAAAACCCGGTATTGCGTACAACACACGCTATCGAGGAAGGTCGTGATTGCGTGTAATGCAAGCCAAGTCAGGGTTGCGTGTTGTGAAAGAATCCTTCGTTGTTTCGTATAACAGAATCCAACCATATTTCATTTATACATTTAATATATATATATATACTCAATGTTGCGTAGAATAACTATTATCAAAATTGTGTGTAACACGGTCCAAGAATAGTGTTGCGTATACTACAAGCTAATACGGTGTTGCGTATAGCGCAAGGTAATCTTGGTGTAGAATACAACGCAAGACATTAATGAAATTAAAAGAATATTTTTCATAAAATCTCGAGGTGTTACATTCTACCCCCCTTAAAATGAATTTCGACCTCGAAATTCATCGGGGTTATAAATGGTTTACTATTTGAAAGTTTCTTTGATAGAAACCCACATCGTAAAAAGGAATACCAAAACTTATCTTTAAAAACAAAAGTATGAAACGTAACGGTTACCCAAATAAACTAATCCTTGGGTTTCCACATAGGTGAAAATATGGATATGGAAGAGAAATCTAACCATCATGTTCTGATGGAGAGTGGTAGAGAACATGGCTATGGAAAATCCAACAATCACAAATCCATAAATTTGTGACAATATAAGGTACCATCTGATTAATCAGATATAAGATCACTAGGACAACATTTTTGGTTTTCATGATCATTTCCCTAAAGTTGAAAATTTGAATTCGAATAAATACTTTCTTTATTTTGGTACAATCTCACTATTGTTCGTGCCTAGAACAATTTCCACTTCATCTCTTAAATAAATGAAGTTGAATTTGTTATTCGTGAAGTGTTAGCAGATCATGTGATAGAAT
Organism: Viscum album; assembly: GCA_963277665.1. Classification (NCBI taxonomy): domain Eukaryota; kingdom Viridiplantae; phylum Streptophyta; class Magnoliopsida; order Santalales; family Viscaceae; genus Viscum; species Viscum album. The sequence goes on along the minus strand of OY728119.1, from coordinate 1,180,036,710 downwards.
GACAGGTCATTCCGTCTGTCTCAAACAAAAGGTTAGCAAATATTATATACATTAGTCGATCTATAGTGAGATTAATCATATATAGTTCCTAAAATGGACTTATACTTCATATATCATACTGCTTAATATAATAAAACTATTTTCTACTAAATAGGGACTTCCTGTAGGCCAGTGGTAGGCGATAAAGGCCAGTCGCACTTCGGTTTTGGGTTTGATTCCCACATCCTTGTCCGACGCGATGGGCTGTCGCCCGTCCTGCAGGTTGTCCTTTTTCTAAAACTATATTACTATAACATCCCATCAATAATATCGAAAACAATACTAACTTATGTCCAACATAATCCATTCCAATCTTTAGTCCTATCCATAATACTGCAGTCCATTCTCATAACATAGTGAAAACGATTACCAGAGATTTAATACCATCGTTGATCCCCATATATCAGAAGATATATCTTGTTGGACACATTCCAAACATTCAAAGGCCTTAATCTTGTACTCTCTTGAATACCCATTGAACCTTAGTGAAAACTTGAATGCAGTTAAAAGTTAACACTTTCCACATACCAAAATCCTCAAAATTCTATATACTCAAACCATGATATCACTTAGTCCTTATATCAATCATGAGCTCATGAATACTGTTAAACATTTCATTTTCTCGTTTTCCCTTCATTATGCGCATAATATCACCAATATTCCATGATACAACATTATTTTGGAATCCCATTACATAAAAACTTAATCATTCCACCACATCGTTTTCATATTCAACATTGCCAATAGTGATCGCATGTGACTTCCCTTTTTCCTTTGCCTTAAACGGTTGCTCATGTCGATCATCACTAACCCTTGGATTAGGGCATTTATTGGCATAATGTCCCATCTCCTTGCACTTGAATCATTGAAGTGTTGGTTGTGCGTTCTCTGCAGTGTTTGCTTTATTCACTTCATTAGAATCCCTTTTTCCATTACTTCGACACTCAGCTGCTCGATGACCTTCTTTTCCACACTTAAAACATTTTCTAGTCCCTTTAAGACAATCTCCACTATGCTTCTTTCCACACTTTGTGCATGAGGAAACATTCATCTTCTTTTCACCATTATTCTGAGTTTTCTCCTTGAACTCCATCTTTCGTTTCTTGTCAAACCCATGAGATGGATATGTAACACCAACTTCCATTACTACCTTGATAGCACAACGCACAATTTCTTCATAGCTACTGAAGTCTCTTATAGCTAATGCCCTTCGAAGACTTGGTTTTAAGCCACTGAAAAATCGATCAACTTTACTTTCAGGTTGGATGATAATACCAGAAGCGTACCTTGCAAGTCTTGTAAAATTCGCTTCATAGGTACCAACAGATTCATCATCCCTTTGCTTCAGTTCAAGAAACTCTTTCTCCATCTTTGTTCGGAGAATACGAGGGAAGTACTTATTGAAAAATAAGTTCTTGAACTCGTCCCATTCCATAGACTCAATTTCATCCCTTTTCCTGGTATTCTTAATAAGATTCCACCATTGATCAGCATCTCCTTCCAAACGATACACTGCTAGGATGACTTTATCATGTTCAGAACATTGAAGAACTGAAAATATCTTTTCAGTAGTACTAATCCATTGTTCAGCAACTAATGGATCAGTAGACCCACTGAAAGAAGGTGGACGCTGCCTCATGAAGGATTCAACAGAATGTTGCTCCTTCCTTTGCTCGTTTGGAAGTCCTGCATGATTCATAGCTTGAGAAAGTTGTGTGAGCATGGCTACAAGATTTTGCATTCCGGCTCCCATATCGTTTGGTTGCTCAGGGGGACAATCATTGCATTGCCCATCACATTCCGCATTAACACGGTTCCTTCGGGTTCCAGCCATCGTCTAAAACCCCAAAAGAATAGTATGAGAGGCAAAAATCATGCTAGGGAAAACAACATAATAAAGGGGTAGTACCCTCAATATCCAAAATCTTAGGTTCAATTCTATGATCGTTAGCGTAATTCTATTACTATAACCTATACGTATACTTATCCCAAGGGACATCCCTAGACATACCTTAGAAATATCTCTTGGGATCTCACTAACGTTTTCGCATCCTAGTTTCCAAAGGTTGACTAAAACTTTCCTCTGATACCAACTGTAGAGACCCGAAGCTTATCGTACATGGACATTACATTACATTTGCGGAATACTTAGTACATAACAAAAACACACACACAAGGATCGTAATAGTTTAGTGTCTTTGGAAACTCGGAATAAAATCTTCTAATCGTGGGGAAGGATCTTCAACATCTCCCATAAAGATCTTCCCTTTTTTTTACCTAAAACCTTTCTTTATGTCCTGGGGAAAAGAAAACATAAAAGGGTGAGCTCAAATGCTCAGTAAGGGTATACAAAAGAAATAAAAATCATATCATATCTTTTTGAAAATCATAACCTACAAAAGAGATCATAAAATATTAACATGGAACAAATCATAGAAGTGAAAATGAGATCACCATAATCATATCATGAAACTTGAAACTTTGTGGCATGCACACATAATCATGGAAAATCATTTCTTGTTAGTCATGACTCATTGCCAAGACTATCTTAGTGGACAAAGTCCCTTTCTGAATCGAGTAACCCTCGTTTCAGTCCTGTTTCACTGAACCGGTATAACCTACCATTCCAGCCATGTCTATCTCATGAGATATAAAATCTTTACCCAATGCATTGGAGGGAGATATAGGTCCCACCCATCTTATAATGAATCCTTTCTTATGTGTGCCACATAATCATAAACCATACATCATAGCGTAACCCATGTAATAAAAATGGGATTCTTAAACAACATGACATCATAAAATAATTCATATAAGAGAAAGGAATTCATAAACATAATTCCATCACAACATAGTCAAATCAATGTAAAAATATGGATAGAAACAGAACCCTTTATTATCTTAGATGGGAAATAATTTTGATAAAACACTTGAATTGAATTCTTGAGGAAAATATCCTTTCTTCTTCAAAATCAATTTCTTTTCACAAAACATCATGCAAATTTAAAAGAAAGAGATTTTATTGAAAATAGTCATGAAATATTTTAGAGGAAGCTTCATGAAAATAAGGCTTTATAAAACAGTAGAAATCCGTTCGTGCCGTATAAGTTAAAAAAAACATTCTTTGTACATTTGTCGAAAAAGTCAAAATGTACCTCGTACGATAAACGACAAAATATTCCTTTCATATCTTTTACTAAAAACTAACCAAAGGGTAAAATTGGATTTAAACCATTGTATTTGGATGGAAATAATATTACATATTGAGGAAACATGGATGTGGATGATAAAATAAACCCCAGTAAATACTTACGAATAAACAATCTCGGATAAAAATGAGATTGTGATATTTCCCTTACCTTAGGTCCGACTTGCTTTGTAAGTGTCCGAACCTCCTGTATAATGATTTAAATCATGTTATTGACTTATTACAGAATCATATTCATTGTTATGATATCATATATGGTTCACTTATGACATTATATTACCCGTTCTTTTGTAAATTCCATGTTAAAGAAGTGTTTTGGGTAAAATCGTTTCATTTATCGTAGGTGTTTTGACTTGTTGTTCTTGACATCATTATTACTTATATCATGATTTACTTACTTACAGAATATAAAATATGATTTATATATAATATATATTCAGTATATATATATATATATAATAGATAGATAAATAAAATGAAAAACACCGTTCATGGAGACGGTAGTCCGTACGTACGCATGAACGCTGTTTTACTTTCCTTATTTTCTTGAAATGGAAGTAAGTAGATGACATACATATATATATATACATAAATCCAGTAGCTTTATAATGTCATATATTTCATTATTATTTCTTATATATACTTTATAATCATTCTTAAATGCTTAACATGGAGAATGAATCTCATCGCGTCGTGGAGACGGTAGTCCGTACGTACGCACGAGCGATGATATCATTTCTATAAATATTGAATTGAATTGGAGTGGATTATACAATATATCAGAATAAATATGATGTTGTAATAACTATGTATAGTTATTCTTTACAACATTATACCCATCCATGTAAGGTGGTGGTGGAAAATAGATTACACCACGGCGTGGAGACGGTATTCCGTACGTACGCACGCGCGGTGATTTCTTTTTCTGTAGGATGGATAGATGGTGAAATAGGGTTGTTTCATACATATAATAACATATCAGTATATGAGTGATACTGATGTTATTACTTCATAATGAAACAACCTAAGAAGAAGAAGTGGAAGAAGAAATAAAGATGAAAGAATTGGTAACGGTAATTACCTCTTCTTTGAAGTGCCTCTTTGAGACCTCCTCAAAGGGCACTAGAATTGGTCTTTGAGGAAGACCAGAACCTATAGGATGTTGCTAGGGAAGTGGAGAAGGTATTTTGGCAGGGGTTGGCCGAGCTTGAGTGCTCAAATTGGTGTGAGGAGGAGAGAGAGGAGGTGTCCTTTTATAAGGGAGGAGAGGGGCACCTTAGGAATATCTCAAAATATTATTTTATATTAAAGTCAAAATCGGTTTATAATGGTTCAAAAGGGTCTTATTTCGAAGATAAAGTGGGGATGGGTCGAAAGCCTATCAACCAATAGGATTTAGACAAGTTTAGGTTATTATTTTAACCTTATCAATTAGATTTAACTCTAAGTTAAATAATTTAACTTTTACCGTGTCTTTTTGTTTTCTTTCACAATATGGTTAATACACTTACTATAACATGCCAAACGAACCCCAAATTGTTTATTATTAAAATATATATCCTTATATAAGTCATTTGGCCGAACCTTAGATTTTTAGGAATAAAATAACAATTAATAATATAATATTTGATTTAAAAACTATTTTGTGTCAATTTTGACACTATTTGATATATGATTTTTGTGAAAGTCATAACAGAATTATATGTTCGAACAAAGTTGATTAAATCAACCCTAATATATCATAGTAACCTAGAAAATTAGTTTAATTCATAAAAAGTCTCAAATTATTTTTATTTTGGTGTTTATAACATCAATTATGTCAATATTTCATTAATAAGATAATTACTGCATCATCATTGTGTCATAAATAAATTATATTATTTGATGTCTAAAAATTAAAAATAAAATACCATCATGTAGGAAATCATTTTATCTTTCTAATGAATATTTATAATCTAAAATCCAACATATATAACCCTATGTAACAATTGTTTTGCTAAAAGATATATGCTTGTGTCAATTTTGTATTCATTTTAACTTAATTAAAATAAAGTGTCATTATCACTTACAAGTTGATCAATGGGGTCCCAAAATCGACCCAAAGATGCCCATGGTCGACCATGTATCAACCAATAGGGTTAAGACACGTTTTAGGGTAATTTAATATTATTATAATAATATTTTTTAACCCTTATTTACCGGATTTACCCTTAACCATGGTAAATAAAATATTTACCGCAGTAATTATTCAAAATGTCTAAAAATAAAAGTTACCTATTTACACAATTTGAACATCCTGATTCCAAATATGGAATCCATTTTTCTAAATTCAAAACACAGAAGTGGCAGAAATTAATATAAAATTAATTCCCGCTGTCAAAACAAAAAGCGTGTTTTTAAGAGATAATAACTATCAAAAGATTGACACTTGTTTATGTTCGGTTTAATTGTAAAATTGTGTCCAATGACCAACATTATATTAAGTGGTAAAAATATATTCTAAATATACTTTAAAACCATTCAATATTATAATTTAACCACATAAGATATTACGATGAAAAAAGTTGTTTTTAATTAAAATATAGCGTGTTTTTACTATTCATTAAAATATGAAAGTTATCGGAAAAATATCAAAAATTTATCTAATGTAAATTTTTACATCCTGATTCAAAATAAGATTATTATTTTGTCAAATTGAACATATTAACATGTCAAAAACTATATTTAAAGTGGATGCGCCATCAAAAGGCGGTAAAACTGCATTTTTTGAAAAATACTTATTTTACCCGAAAAATTTATTTTGTTCTTATACCATGTTCTAGAAATGTGTAAGATGAATAATAATGTTATAAAATTCAAAATTTAGTTAATACTATTCATAACGGCTAGTTCATGACAATATTATAATAATATAACATTGTTTATTAAAACCCGGTATTGCGTACAACACACGCTATCGAGGAAGGTCGTGATTGCGTGTAATGCAAGCCAAGTCAGGGTTGCGTGTTGTGAAAGAATCCTTCGTTGTTTCGTATAACAGAATCCAACCATATTTCATTTATACATTTAATATATATATATATACTCAATGTTGCGTAGAATAACTATTATCAAAATTGTGTGTAACACGGTCCAAGAATAGTGTTGCGTATACTACAAGCTAATACGGTGTTGCGTATAGCGCAAGGTAATCTTGGTGTAGAATACAACGCAAGACATTAATGAAATTAAAAGAATATTTTTCATAAAATCTCGAGGTGTTACATTCTACCCCCCTTAAAATGAATTTCGACCTCGAAATTCATCGGGGTTATAAATGGTTTACTATTTGAAAGTTTCTTTGATAGAAACCCACATCGTAAAAAGGAATACCAAAACTTATCTTTAAAAACAAAAGTATGAAACGTAACGGTTACCCAAATAAACTAATCATTGGGTTTCCACATAGGTGAAAATATGGATATGGAAGAGAAATCTAACCATCATGTTCTGATGGAGAGTGGTAGAGAACATGGCTATGGAAAATCCAACAATCACAAATCCATAAATTTGTGACAATATAAGGTACCATCTGATTAATCAGATATAAGATCACTAGGACAACATTTTTGGTTTTCATGATCATTTCCCTAAAGTTGAAAATTTGAATTCGAATAAATACTTTCTTTATTTTGGTACAATATCACTATTGTTCGTGCCTAGAACAATTTCCACTTCATCTCTTAAATAAATGAAGTTGAATTTGTTATTCGTGAAGTGTTAGCAGATCATGTGATAGAATGACAGGTCATTCCGTCTGTCTCAAACAAAAGGTTAGCAAATATTATATACATTAGTCGATCTATAGTGAGATTAATCATATATAGTTCCTAAAATGGACTTATACTTCATATATCATACTGCTTAATATAATAAAACTATTTTCTACTAAATAGGGACTTCCTGTAGGCCAGTGGTAGGCGATAAAGGCCAGTCGCACTTCGGTTTTGGGTTTGATTCCCACATCCTTGTCCGACGCGATGGGCTGTCGCCCGTCCTGCAGGTTGTCCTTTTTCTAAAACTATATTACTATAACATCCCATCAATAATATCGAAAACAATACTAACTTATGTCCAACATAATCCATTCCAATCTTTAGTCCTATCCATAATACTGCAGTCCATTCTCATAACATAGTGAAAACGATTACCAGAGATTTAATACCATCGTTGATCCCCATATATCAGAAGATATATCTTGTTGGACACATTCCAAACATTCAAAGGCCTTAATCTTGTACTCTCTTGAATACCCATTGAACCTTAGTGAAAACTTGAATGCAGTTAAAAGTTAACACTTTCCACATACCAAAATCCTCAAAATTCTATATACTCAAACCATGATATCACTTAGTCCTTATATCAATCATGAGCTCATGAATACTGTTAAACATTTCATTTTCTCGTTTTCCCTTCATTATGCGCATAATATCACCAATATTCCATGATACAACATTATTTTGGAATCCCATTACATAAAAACTTAATCATTCCACCACATCGTTTTCATATTCAACATTGCCAATAGTGATCGCATGTGACTTCCCTTTTTTCCTTTGCCTTAAACGGTTGCTCATGTCGATCATCACTAACCCTTGGATTAGGGCATTTATTGGCATAATGTCCCATCTCCTTGCACTTGAATCATTGAAGTGTTGGTTGTGCGTTCTCTGCAGTGTTTGCTTTATTCACTTCATTAGAATCCCTTTTTCCATTACTTCGACACTCAGCTGCTCGATGACCTTCTTTTCCACACTTAAAACATTTTCTAGTCCCTTTAAGACAATCTCCACTATGCTTCTTTCCACACTTTGTGCATGAGGAAACATTCATCTTCTTTTCACCATTATTCTGAGTTTTCTCCTTGAACTCCATCTTTCGTTTCTTGTCAAACCCATGAGATGGATATGTAACACCAACTTCCATTACTACCTTGATAGCACAACGCACAATTTCTTCATAGCTACTGAAGTCTCTTATAGCTAATGCCCTTCGAAGACTTGGTTTTAAGCCACTGAAAAATCGATCAACTTTACTTTCAGGTTGGATGATAATACCAGAAGCGTACCTTGCAAGTCTTGTAAAATTCGCTTCATAGGTACCAACAGATTCATCATCCCTTTGCTTCAGTTCAAGAAACTCTTTCTCCATCTTTGTTCGGAGAATACGAGGGAAGTACTTATTGAAAAATAAGTTCTTGAACTCGTCCCATTCCATAGACTCAATTTCATCCCTTTTCCTGGTATTCTTAATAAGATTCCACCATTGATCAGCATCTCCTTCCAAACGATACACTGCTAGGATGACTTTATCATGTTCAGAACATTGAAGAACTGAAAATATCTTTTCAGTAGTACTAATCCATTGTTCAGCAACTAATGGATCAGTAGACCCACTGAAAGAAGGTGGACGCTGCCTCATGAAGGATTCAACAGAATGTTGCTCCTTCCTTTGCTCGTTTGGAAGTCCTGCATGATTCATAGCTTGAGAAAGTTGTGTGAGCATGGCTACAAGATTTTGCATTCCGGCTCCCATATCGTTTGGTTGCTCAGGGGGACAATCATTGCATTGCCCATCACATTCCGCATTAACACGGTTCCTTCGGGTTCCAGCCATCGTCTAAAACCCCAAAAGAATAGTATGAGAGGCAAAAATCATGCTAGGGAAAACAACATAATAAAGGGGTAGTACCCTCAATATCCAAAATCTTAGGTTTAATTCTATGATCGTTAGCGTAATTCTATTACTATAACCTATACGTATACTTATCCCAAGGGACATCCCTAGACATACCTTAGAAATATCTCTTGGGATCTCACTAACGTTTTCGCATCCTAGTTTCCAAAGGTTGACTAAAACTTTCCTCTGATACCAACTGTAGAGACCCGAAGCTTATCGTACATGGACATTACATTACATTTGCGGAATACTTAGTACATAACAAAAACACACACACAAGGATCGTAATAGTTTAGTGTCTTTGGAAACTCGGAATAAAATCTTCTAATCGTGGGGAAGGATCTTCAACATCTCCCATAAAGATCTTCCCTTTTTTTTACCTAAAACCTTTCTTTATGTCCTGGGGAAAAGAAAACATAAAAGGGTGAGCTCAAATGCTCAGTAAGGGTATACAAAAGAAATAAAAATCATATCATATCTTTTTGAAAATCATAACCTACAAAAGAGATCATAAAATCTTAACATGGAACAAATCATAGAAGTGAAAATGAGATCACCATAATCATATCATGAAACTTGAAACTTTGTGGCATGCACACATAATCATGGAAAATCATTTCTTGTTAGTCATGACTCATTGCCAAGACTATCTTAGTGGACAAAGTCCCTTTCTGAATCGAGTAACCCTCGTTTCAGTCCTGTTTCACTGAACCGGTATAACCTACCATTCCAGCCATGTCTATCTCATGAGATATAAAATCTTTACCCAATGCATTGGAGGGAGATATAGGTCCCACCCATCTTATAATGAATCCTTTCTTATGTGTGCCACATAATCATAAACCATACATCATAGCGTAACCCATGTAATAAAAATGGGATTCTTAAACAACATGACATCATAAAATAATTCATATAAGATAAAGGAATTCATAAACATAATTCCATCACAACATAGTCAAATCAATGTAAAAATATGGATAGAAACAGAACCCTTTATTATCTTAGATGGGAAATAATTTTGATAAAACACTTGAATTGAATTCTTGAGGAAAATATCCTTTCTTCTTCAAAATCAATTTCTTTTCACAAAACATCATGCAAATTTAAAAGAAAGAGATTTTATTGAAAATAGTCATGAAATATTTTAGAGGAAGCTTCATGAAAATAAGGCTTTATAAAACAGTAGAAATCCGTTCGTGCCGTATAAGTTAAAAAAAACATTCTTTGTACATTTGTCGAAAAAGTCAAAATGTACCTCGTACGATAAACGACAAAATATTCCTTTCATATCTTTTACTAAAAACTAACCAAAGGGTAAAATTGGATTTAAACCATTGTAGTTGGATGGAAATAATATTACATATTGAGGAAACATGGATGTGGATGATAAAATAAACCCCAGTAAATACTTACGAATAAACAATCTCGGATAAAAATGAGATTGTGATATTTCCCATACCTTAGGTCCGACTTGCTTTGTAAGTGTCCGAACCTCCTGTATAATGATTTAAATCATGTTATTGACTTATTACAGAATCATATTCATTGTTATGATATCATATATGGTTCACTTATGACATTATATTACCCGTTCTTTTGTAAATTCCATGTTAAAGAAGTGTTTTGGGTAAAATCGTTTCATTTATTGTAGGTGTTTTGACTTGTTGTTCTTGACATCATTATTACTTATATCATGATTTACTTACTTACAGAATATAAAATATGATTTATATATCATATATATTCAGTATATATATATATATATAATAGATAGATAAATAAAATGAAAAACACCGTTCATGGAGACGGTAGTCCGTACGTACGCATTAACGCTGTTTTACTTTCCTTATTTTCTTGAAATGGAAGTAAGTAGATGACATACATATATATATATACATAAATCCAGTAGCTTTATAATGTCATATATTTCATTATTATTTCTTATATATACTTTATAATCATTCTTAAATGCTTAACATGGAGAATGAATCTCATCGCGTCGTGGAGACGGTAGTCCGTACGTACGCACGAGCGATGATATCATTTGTATAAATATTGAATTGAATTGGAGTGGATTATACAATATATCAGAATCAATATGATGTTGTAATAACTATGTATAGTTATTCTTTACAACATTATACCCATCCATGTAAGGTGGTGGTGGAAAATAGATTACACCACGGCGTGGAGACGGTATTCCGTACGTACGCACGCGCGGTGATTTCTTTTTCTGTAGGATGGATAGATGGTGAAATAGGGTTGTTTCATACATATAATAACATATCAGTATATGAGTGATACTGATGTTATTACTTCATAATGAAACAACCTAAGAAGAAGAAGTGGAAGAAGAAATAAAGATGAAAGAATTGGTAACGGTAATTACCTCTTCTTTGAAGTGCCTCTTTGAGACCTCCTCAAAGGGCACTAGAATTGGTCTTTGAGGAAGACCAGAACCTATAGGATGTTGCTAGGGAAGTGGAGAAGGTATTTTGGCAGGGGTTGGCCGAGCTTGAGTGCTCAAATTGGTGTGAGGAGGAGAGAGAGGAGGTGTCCTTTTATAAGGGAGGAGAGGGGCACCTTAGGAATATCTCAAAATATTATTTTATATTAAAGTCAAAATCGGTTTATAATGGTTCAAAAGGGTCTTATTACGAAGATAAAGTGGGGATGGGTCGAAAGCCTATCAACCAATAGGATTTAGACAAGTTTAGGTTATTATTTTAACCTTATCAATTAGATTTAACTCTAAGTTAAATAATTTAACTTTTACCGTGTCTTTTTGTTTTCTTTCACAATATGGTTAATACACTTACTATAACATGCCAAACGAACCCCAAATTGTTTATTATTAAAATATATATCCTTATATAAGTCATTTGGCCGAACCTTAGATTTTTAGGAATAAAATAACAATTAATAATATAATATTTGATTTAAAAACTATTTTGTGTCAATTTTGACACTATTTGATATATGATTTTTGTGAAAGTCATAACAGAATTATATGTTCGAAAAAAGTTGATTAAATCAACCCTAATATATCATAGTAACCTATAAAATTAGTGTAATTCATAAAAAGTCTCAAATTATTTTTATTTTGGTGTTTATAACATCAATTATGTCAATATTTCATTAATAAGATAATTACTGCATCATCATTGTGTCATAAATAAATTATATTATTTGATGTCTAAAAATTAAAAATAAAATACCATCATGTAGTAAATCATTTTATCTTTCTAATGAATATTTATAATCTAAAATCCAACATATATAACCCTATGTAACAATTTTTTTGCTAAAAGATATATGCTTGTGTCAATTTTGTATTCATTTTAACTTAATTAAAATAAAGTGTCATTATCACTTACAAGTTGATCAATGGGGTCCCAAAATCGACCCAAAGATGCCCATGGTCGACCATGTATCAACCAATAGGGTTAAGACACGTTTTAGGGTAATTTAATATTATTATAATAATATTTTTTAACCCTTATTTACCGGATTTACCCTTAACCATGGTAAATAAAATATTTACCGCAGTAATTATTCAAAATGTCTAAAAATAAAAGTTACCTATTTACACAATTTGAACATTCTGATTCCAAATATGGAATCCATTTTTCTAAATTCAAAACACAGAAGTGGCAGAAATTAATTTAAAATTAATTCCCGCTGTCAAAACAAAAAACGTGTTTTTAAGAGACAATAACTATCAAAAGATTGACACTTGTTTATGTTCGGTTTAATTGTAAAATTGTGTCCAATGACCAACATTATATTAAGTGGTAAAAATATATTCTAAATATACTTTAAAACCATTCAATATTATAATTTAACCACATAAGATATTACGATGAAAAAAGTTGTTTTTAATTAAAATATAGCGTGTTTTTACTATTCATTAAAATATGAAAGTTATCGGAAAAATATCAAAAATTTATCTAATGTAAATTTTTACATCCTGATTCAAAAGAAGAATATTATTTTGTCAAATTGAACATATAAACATGTCAAAAACTATATTTAAAGTGGGTGCGCCATCAAAAGGCGGTAAAACTGCATTTTTTGAAAAATACTTATTTTACCCGAAAAATTTATTTTGTTCTTATACCATGTTCTAGAAATGTGTAAGAAGAATAATAATGTTATAAAATTAAAAATTTAGTTAATACTATTCATAACGGCTAGTTCATGACAATATTATAATAATATAACATTGTTTATTAAAACCCGGTATTGCGTACAACACAAGCTATCGAGGAAGGTCGTGATTGCGTGTAATGCAAGCCAAGTCAGGGTTGCGTGTTGTGAAAGAATCCTTCGTTGTTTCGTATAACAGAATCCAACCATATTTCATTTATACATTTAATATATATATATATATATATATATATACTCAATGTTGCGTAGAATAACTATTATCAAAATTGTGTGTAACACGGTCCAAGAATAGTGTTGCGTATACTACAAGCTAATACGGTGTTGCGTATAGCGCAAGGTAATCTTGGTGTAGAATACAACACAAGACATTAATGAAATTAAAAGAATATTTTTCATAAAATCTCGAGGTGTTACAAAATCAATCTCAAAAATATGTGTGAAAAATATAAATACACCCAATATAAGTGGATATTAAGTGTAAAACAATAAAATGTCATTCACACATATTCAATGGATGACATATTTAATGACTACATGTTGAACCCAAGGAAATCGAAATTGGGTTAAAAAGTTCCCTTGACAGCCTAACGACATCACATCAAAATGAGTTGATGAGAGATAAAAAGTGTATCCCATCACTTGGACATAAAATTTAAATCAATAAGGATATATGAGAACATATCGCAACATAACAATATGTAAATTAAAAGACCCAACAAAAGAAGTCTTTTAAAAAAAGGAGGGTGAAAGGTTCCCTTACCGACTTGGGTATCTTTCAAAACATATACCCCATGAAAGAAGGACAATAGATCATTGATGTAAATACTCATAAACGAAATTATATTACAAAAAGAGTAGAATAATGGGAAGTACATACACCACTCAATGGAATTTTTTTCAAATGTAGCATAAATCTCACGGGAATAAAAGTGAGATGAAAAATCCCTTACGAAAACTCGACAGCCTAACGACGCCACATAAAACATCCGAATATGGATTTATGATATCAAATAGGGTATCTAATCACATTACAATAGAATTTACAGCAAGAGTAATATAAAATAACATCCCCCAACATTACAAAGTGGAGCTTAAAAGAAGTGACATAAAGTAGAGTACTTAAAAAGAAAGAGAGAGGTTATATCTCTTACGAAAGATCGGCAGCCTAACGGCGCCACTCAAAACTTCCAAAATGGATTGATGAGAGAGAATAGGGTCTCTCATCACATGAACATAAGAATTACAGTAAGTGTAATATAAAATATCATCCCAATAACAAGAAATATGAGCTTTAAAAGGATTGACATAAAAGAGTGTACTTAAAAAGAAAGAGAGGTGTAGGATCCCTTACCTCGGGTCCGACTTGACTCGATCGTTCTTTAATCTCCTGAATAATAAACTTGAGTTAATTTCTAATTCCTTAAGAACATTTTTCAAGTTCATTATTACTTTTATACCACTTATTACCATGTCATATACATTATGTAATCATTTAAGTTAACAATATTTGTTTTGCCGATATTTGGTTCTTAAGTCGAAAGTGGACTTCTTACAATTACATGTTGTTCGTGTGGCCAAATGTTTATTATATCCATAATTGTATTAATTATGTAGATATCATATATGTCATATATATCCATTACATTCATTCATTTATAACATTACATAATCATTTAGAGGTAAGAAATGAAATGCACCGTTCATGGAGACGGTAAGCCGTACGTACGCATGAACGCTACTTTCATTTCTATTTCGTATTTTATAGAATGGAATAATAATGATATAAGGGTATATTATAATTTCAGTATAATATCATATATAATATCATATTTCCATCCATTATACATCCCACATATGGTATTTAACGAATCAAATCACTTTGAGGGGGCGGTAGTCCGCACTTCCTTAAATGAAGATATCACGTATACCCATAATGGAAGCCATAAAGGTAAGACAAAAATGAAAAATACAGAAGAATAAATAAAACATAAACATATTATATATCATATATAAAAATAGTGACATCATAATATCCACCTTTGAAGGTGTTAAATGAGTATTGAACAATCATCGTTTCGGGAGGCAGAATTTCACCATCCACGGAAACTGTATGTTCTTTAACCATTTGATGTAGTTGTGTGAGAGTGTAGCTCGAATAAATCTTATAACAAAATCCTAGTATATTGAATATACTGGTGTTGTTACAAAATAAATAAATAAAAAGATTTTATGGGGTTGGAGAAGCAAAATAAAACAAATGAACATGAGAGAATGAATTACCTTTAAAAGTGTAACTCCCTTTGATTTGAGCCTAAAGGCTTCCATTTAAAGGATTCTGCTCAAAGGGAATCCTCTAGGATGAGGAGAGGGGTGTGGAAAGAGTAAATGGGCATGGGTTGGCCGAGCCAAAGGCTTGAGGAGTGTGTTAAATGAGGTAGAGGTGGGGGCCTTTTATAAGAGGAGAGGAGGGGTACTTTTGGAAAGTAAAGAAATATTACTTTATTTGAAAATGTGTTTCGGTTTAAAAAGGTCCCACATTGATATAATTCGTGGATAAGGTGATAAGGCTTCTAACTCCACTCATCCAATATGTTTTGGACATGTGAAGTTCATAGATTTTACATTATCTTTCCATTCTATTTAAATTGTCACATAATGATGTCATCGCTGCATCATTATTATGTCATAAATAATTTAATTTATTTAATGTCTAAAAATTAAAAAAAAATACTATGATGTAGGAAATCGTTTTATCTTTCCAATGAATATTTATAATCAAAAATATGACTTGTATAACCCCACTTAAAAATTGTTTTAGTAAAACATATCATGTTTGGGTCAATTTTACTTTTACATTAAATAAAATGTTATTTATGTCATTTCCCAACCAAAGTGGATCAATGGGGTCCCCAAGTTGACCCATGGCTTTTCTTGGTCGGCCATGATACGACCAATGAGGGTAAGACATGTGTAAAGCTCATCTCATTTTATTAAAGCATTATTTTTACCTTAAACTACACTAATTACCACTAATCGCGATTAAAAACTTAATAAGTTACTATTCACCAAATAAATATTTTCATCCCATTGAACCACATTTTTCATACTAATGACAACCATGTATGTCGGATTTTCAAAATTCAATACACATTAGTGGTAAACTTTCATTTAACTGAAAAATCAGTTTGCTTGATTACCACTTAGTGGTTTCACTATTCATCAAAAATTGGAGTTTTTCAGAAAAATACAAAAACTTAAACCTAAGCTATATTTGATATTCCGAATTCAAAAATGAAGTCCGTTTTACAAAATTCAAAACATATTAGTCACATTAATTAATTTAATAATTAATTCCCTCTGTCAGAGCAAATAGCGTGTTTTTATAAAACAATAAGTATCAAAAGATTGACACTAGTTTAAGTCTGATTTCAAAGTGAAATTAATTCCAACGACCACTATTGGATTTAATGGTAAAAATATTTTCTAATTTAACATTAAAACCAATTAAAATATAATCTAATCATATAAATAAATTATATTAAAAAGAGGTTTTGAATTAAAATACAATATTTTACACTATTCATTAAAAAAAATGAACATTATCGGAAAGATACCAAAAATTTACACAAAGTAAATTTTGATGTCCCGATTCTTAAGAAGAGTTTTATTTGGTCCAATAGAATGATTAAGAGTGAACAAAACTATATTTAATGACAGTTCTCCATTAAAAGGCGATAAGTGAACCTTTAGTGAAAACTAGGGCATATACGCCTAAAATTGTATTCTTTCCGTATTTTAAGCCTTTAGATTTTATTGGATAAATGTAAAAACATTTAAAAAAACATATATAATCATATTTTAGTTATTTCTATCCATTCCCGCCAATACAACGGCTACATGTTAACTACCATTTAAAATAACATTATTTTATTATTAGAGTGCAACGTAAGATTCCCAAGAAACACGTTGTTGCGTGTTGGGTACGCCATCGAGCATATCGTCCCCTTTAAAGTCATTTAAATATTTTATTCACAAATATGGATAAATATGAAATGTCATATTCTTTATTTACCTGGGGTGTTACATCCTTCCCCCCTTTTGGGAATTGCGTCCTCGCAATTTTAAAATTGCGCTTGGAAACATCCTTGAAAGTCCCACATCGGAACAAAAGACGGTAAAACAAACACTTTAAAATAAAGAAAGATAAGTACAAAGGTCACCCGAGTTAACCCATACTAGGATTCCAAGTATGAAAATATGGACATGGAGGAAAAAAAAGGGTCATGTTCTGATGGAGAGTGATAGAAAACATGTTTAGGAGAATGTTAACCACGAGAAAATCACAAACTTGTGATGGGTTAAACGGTATTCGATTCCCCAGTAGGAAAAGTTAATAGACAAAATTTTTGTTTTAAGTTACTTTTTATTGAGGAATTTATTCATAAGGAAACATAATCACTTATTATGTGGACTTTCAACTTTTACTAGATTCCTTACACAAACTCATATTTTATCCAAAAGGCGAGTATTTAGGAAGACTTGTTCAAATTAAGAGTACTATAATCAAATTCTAGAGAATCACCTAATCCAAAAAAGAGAACTATATACTTCCCATGTCTTTAGGATTTAACCAAAACCAAAACCAAAAAGGATAGTACAAGGTCAGATAATCCAGAAAAGGAAAACCCTTTAAAAAGAAAATCTATGCTTAATCTCCAAAATTTGTCCAACAAAACCCAAAGTTCAACGAGGACCATCCGATAAACAATTTGTCCATAAAATTCTACAAAGTAAACCAATATAATATTGAAACCCAAATATTTGAAGGATTTAGTCACATAGTCTTCCAAGTTAAATCGTAACATTTATCTCCAAACAACATCAGTTGCCCCTAAAGTCTCGTATTGAAAAGTAATTAACCTAATCACATATCCTCCAAGATAGGTTAATCATTTTCATAAATAACCCAAAATCAATTTACACTTAATTCATAAAATCATATAACTAGAAAGAATCAGCCAAACTAACTAGGGACTTCGCGTAGTCCAGTGGTAGGCGATAAATACCAGTCGCACTTTGGTTGTGGGTTCGATTCCCGCAGCTTTGTCCGACGTGACGGGTAGTCACACGGTCTGCGTGTTGTCCTTTTTGCAAAACTATATAATTCTTAAAACATTCCCCAAAATGAGAAAAAAATCTTCAAGATTAATCATAACATATTTTAACCTCAAGTTTATCTCATTCCTTTCATTTTCCATCATATCATAGAGTAACCCATAATTACCTAAAAATTAAGTATCACATAAACCCTAATGGTTACCTTAATAATTATTACCTGAATTTACACATCGAGTTGGCCATCTCGTACATGATGCATTAGAGAACTCACCAAGGTTGAAGTGGTTGATCATGACTCCTTGATATTTGGTTTAGAACAACCACGAGTTTCCTCATTGAATCCTCCATTTTATCTAGTATCTTAATCAGAGAACCACCATAGTTTCCTTCAAACCTGTTGTCTCTTTGGTGCCTGCTAGATCCATCCATTCACTAAAAATAGAAATGTCAGTGTGAGTATATCAACAAAACCATCATGTACTAATGAGGAAGGTAAACACTAAGATACACTTACTCATTCACTTTATCTAAAACTAGGACTCTTTCTGAAATCCTAACCATTATGGTAATGTCACTTATGCTTAAAGAATACCCTAACCCCTAAAGTTATCTAAACCGACCTCTGATACCAACTATAAGGCCCCAGCCTTAAACCTTACTTAATCTTGAGTTATTACAAGATTACACATTGAGGATCTTTTCAGGTTTAGAGTTTTAGAGAATTAGATCATGAAACTTTCATTACATTCCACATTTAAACCAAGTGGTTACATAAAAGACAGTATTCATTCTTCCCATCAACGAAAACATATTTAAAATAAAACATGGATTCTTTCTTGACACATCCTTGACACTATAATCACATCATGTACCCTTCCCTTGACCTGTGAAAAACATTTCAAAAACTTGGGATGGGCATAAAAAGCTCAGTAAGGGATATATAGATATGGAAAGGAAACATGAGTACATGTATATATAAGAATGAAATCATACTTTACCCATAAAACATAGGCATATAAAATCATGAATAAATCATAGAAATCATAAGACATAAAGGTAACTTGAGAAATTCATAACATTCTTACGTGGGGAGTAACCCTCTTGGTTATGTTTGGAATACCCATCACAGTATATTCCCTAAATCTCTTCGGAGAAACCTTAACGTTTCACTCCTTCGTGTTACCCAATGCATTGGAGAGCTATATCGGGCTCACCCGCCCTTAGTTTATCACGAAACCACCCGTTCTTCATAACAATGCCCAAGAACCATAACATAATCGTATCACATAAAACATGAATAAAGGAAACATAACATTTCCACATTTCAATCACAATATAACATTTTAGGATATTGAAATAATGAATCCATTCTAAAATAAACCATTTCCAAAACAATTTAAAACATTTAATAAAGTGATTTTTGAATCAAATTGTCCCATACCACCTTGAAGCTTTTAACATTTTAAACCATTAATATCCATATAAATAAATCCTTAAAACCATTTTGAAAACATGGATATTAATAAGAACAAATAATTAAATCATTTAAAACGGTATTTTGGTTAAAGGGGTTTTACCAAAATTAGAGACACTTGAATACAATAATCGAGGAATAACATTTATTCAGAACTTTATAATATCCTGAGAATAAAAGGATTCATGATATAATACTCCAAAGGACAGTATATACACCATATAAGAGTTAATTGGTGCATAAAAACTATGAACCCTCAATAGAAAAGTCAAATGTGATGAAATCCCTTATAAAGAAGGTATCCTTAAATTAAGGACAAATCAATCTCAAAAATATGTGTGAAAAATATAAATACACCCAATATAAGTGGATATTATGTGTAAAGCAATAAAATGTCATTCACACATATTCAATGGATGACATATTTAATGACTACATGTTGAACCCAAAGAAATCGAAATTGGGTTAAAAAGTTCCCTTGACAGCCTAACGGCATCACATCAAAATGAGTTGATGAGAGATAAAAAGTGTATCTCATCACTTGGACATAAAATTTAAATCAATAAGGATATATGAGAACATATCCCAACATAAAAATACGTAAATTAAAAGACCCAACAAAAGAAGTCTTTTAAAAAAAGGAGGGTGAAAGGTTCCCTTACCGACTTGGGTATCTTTCAAAACATATACCCCATAAAAGAAGGACAATAGATCATTGATGTAAATACTCATAAACGAAAGTATATTAAACAAAGAGTAGAATAATGGGAAGTACATACACAACTCAATGTAATTTTTGGCAAATGTAGCATAAATCTCACGGGAATAAAAGTGAGATGAAAAATCCATTACGAAAACTCGGTAGCCTAACGGCGCCACATAAAACCTCCGAATATGTATTGATGATATCAAATAGGGTATATCATCACATTAAAATAGAATTTACAGAAATAGTAATATAAAATAACATCCCCCAACATTACAAATAGGAGCTTAAAAGAAGTGACATAAAGGAGAGTACTTAAAAAGAAAGAGAGAGGTTATATCTCTTACGAAAGATCGGCAGCCTAACGGCGCCACTCAAAACTACCAAAATGGATTGATGAGAAAGAATAGGGTCTCTCATCACATGAAAATAATAATTACAGTAAGTGTAATATAAAATATCATCCCAATAACAAGAAATATGAGCTTTAAAAGGATTGACATAAAAGAGTGTACTTAAAAAGAAAGAGAGGTGTAGGATCCCTTACCTCGGGTCCGACTTGACTCGATCGTTCTTTAATCTCCTGAATAATAAACTTGAGTTAATTTCTAATTCCTTAAGAACCTTTTTCAAGTTTATTATTACTTTTATACCACTTATTACCATGTCATAAACATTATGTAATCATTTAAGTTAACAATATTTGTTTTGCCGATATTTGGTTCTTAAGTCGAAAGTGGACTTCTTACAATTACATGTTGTTCGTGTGGCCAAATGTTTATTATATCCATAATTGTATTAATTATGTAGATATCATATATTTCATATATATCCATTACATTCATGCATTTATAACATTACATAATCATTTAGAGGTAAGAAATGAAATGCACCGTTCATGGAGACGGTAAGCCGTACGTACGCATGAACGCTACTTTCATTTCTATTTCGTATTTTATAGAATGGAATAATAATGATATAAGGGTATATTATAATTCCAGTATAATATAATATATAATATCATATTTCCATCCTTTATACATCCCACATATGGTATTTAACGAATCAAATCACTTTGAGGGGGCGGTAGTCCGCACTTCCTTAAATGAAGATATCGCGTATACCCATAATGGAAGCCATAAAGGTAAGACAAAAATGAAAAATAAAGAAGCATAAATAAAACATAAACATATTATATATCATATATAAAAATAGTTACATCATAATGTTCACCTTTGAAGGTGTTAAATGAGTATTGAACAATCATCGTTTCGGGAGGCAGAATTTCACCATCCACGGAAACCGTATGTTCTTTAACCATTTGATGTAGTTGTGTGAGAGTGTAGCTCGAATAGATCTTATAACAACATCCTAGTATATTTAATATAATGGTTTTGTTACAAAATAAATAAATAAAAAGAGTTTAGGGGGTTGGAGACGCAAAATAAAACAAATGAACATGAGAGAATGAATTACCTTTAAAAGTGTAACTCCTTTTGATTTGAGCCTAAAGGATTCCTTTGAAAGGATTATGCCCAAAGTGAATCCTCTAGGATGAGGAGAGGGATGTGGAGAGAGTAAATGGGCAGGGGTTGGCCGAGACAAATGCTTTAGGAGTGTGTGAAATGAGGTAGAGGTGGGGGCCTTTTATAAGAGGAGAGGAGGGGTACTTTTGGAAAGTAAAGCAATATTACTTTATTTGAAAATGTGTTTTGGTTTCAAAAGGTCCCAAATTGATATAATTCGTGTCTAAGGTGATAAGGCTTCGAAATAAACTCATCCAATAAGTTTTGGACATGTGTAGTTCATAGATTTTACATTATCTTTCTATTTTATTTAAATCGTCAAATAATGATGTCATTGCTGCATCATTATTATGTAATAAACAATTTAATTTATTTAATGTCTTAAAATTATAAAAAAAATACTATGATGTAGTAAATCTTTTTATCTTTCCAATTAATATTTATAATCAAAAATATGACTTGTATAACCCCAATTAAAAATTGTTTTAGTAAAACATATCATGTTTGTGTCAATTTTACTTTTACATTAAATAAAATGTTATTTGTGTCATTTCCCAACGAATGTGGATCCATGGGGTCTCCTAGTTGACCCATGCCTTGTCTTGGTCGTCCATCATACAACCAATGAGGGTAAGACATGTGTCAAGCTCATCTCATTTTATTAAAGCATTATTTTTACCTTAAACTACACTAATTACCACTAATCGCGATTAAAAACTTAATAATTTACTATTCACCAAAAAAATATTTTCATCCCATTGAACCACATTTTTCATACTATTGACAACCATGTATGTCGGATTTTCAAAATTCAATACACATTAGTGGTAAACTTTCATTTAACTGAAAAATCAGTTTGCTTGATTACCACTTAGTGGTTTCACTATTCATAAAAAATTGGAGTTTTTCAGAAAAATACCAAAACTTCACCCTAAGCTATATTTGATATTCCGAATTCAAAAATGAAGTCTGTTTTACAAAATTCAAAACATATTAGTCACATTAATTAATTTAATAATTAATTCCCGCTGTCAGATCAAATAGCGTGTTTTTAAAAAACAACAAGTATCAAAAGATTGACACTAGTTTAAGTCTGATTTCAAAGTGAAATTAATTCCAACGACCACTGTTGGATTTAATGGTAAAAATACTTTCTAATTTCACTTTAAAACCAATTCAAAATATAATCTAATCATATAAATAAATTATATTTAAAAGAGGTTTTGAATTAAAATACAACATTTTACACTATTCATTAAAAAATGAACATTATCGGAAAGATACCAAAAATTTACACAAAGTAAATTTTGATGTCCCGATTCTTAAGAAGAGATTTATTTGGTCCAATAGAATGTTTAAGAGTGAACAAAACTATATTTAATGACAGTTCTCCATTAAAAGGTGATAAGTGAACCTTTAGTGAAAACTAGGGCATATACGCCTAAAATTGTATTCTTTCCGTATTTTAAGCCTTTAGATTTTATTGGATAAATGTAAAAACATTTAAAAAAACATATATAATCATATTTTAGTTATTTCTATCCATTCCCGCCAATACAACGGCTACATGTTAACTACCATTTAAAATAATATTATTTTATTATTAGAGTGCAACGTAAGATTCCCAAGAAACTCGTTGTTGCATGTTGGGTACGCCATCGAGCATAGTGTCCCCTTTAAAGTCATTTAAATATTTTATTCACAAATATGGATAAATATGAAATGTCTTATTCTTTATTTACCTGGGGTGTTACAATAACTTCAGAGTTCAGTACATTCCAAGGATCAGGAATATAGTTTATAAAAGGTGAAACATAAAATAAATATTGTGTAAAACATAAAAAATTACATTAAAGGATTATTAATAATTATACATTTCATGACATTAAACCTTTAACTTAATGAAAACTGATATATATTATGAAATAATTATTTTGTAGATGTGATCATTATTACCTAGTCATATAATTGGAGGGTACGAATATGAGTGAAAAAATAATGAAATAAATTTTCAATGGTCCATATCAATTCAAAAGTATTCATTAATACATAAGAAAAAAGAAACCATTTTTTGTGAAGTAATTTTATTTTAAAATTGATTTTTCTTCAAATGTCATATTTATTAGATTCATTCACGGAAATTATATGTAATTTCAGCCACTACTATAAATTTTATTTATAAAGTGAAAAAATAATTTATATAAAAAATAACAATGTTTGACATATTAGGGTTTTTATAAAATGATTTATTTTTAAGATAGTAGTGAAAATACAAAATTTTCAAATAATGTCATTTTATTTCATTATATCAAGTAATTTAAATTTCCCATAATATTTTTTCTTTATGTAATGTGAAAATGATTGATTTAATTTATAATATTCAAATTAATTCCATTTTAATCATTAATCTTCATGTTTTTTATGTAAGTTAATTTTTTTTCATAATATGAATTTTTCTAAACAAAATTCATTTTATTTTATAAATTTATTTTAAAATTGATTAAATCTCATATAAAATATTGAATCATGAAAAATTTATACCATATTTTTAATAAAATGGTCGAAATTTGGTAATATATTACTTTTTAATTTTCCTTATTATAAATAGTAACTATGGAAAATGTTTGTCATCTTGGTAAGATTAAAATATGTAAAAGAGGGTTAAATAATTAGATATGGTCTTAAAATAAAACAAACAATTAACATTGTTATATTTTATCAGTATAATTCTACCATATCCATCAAAAATTTTAATAAATGAAAATCTTGTTCCATTTTTCATTAATAATGACATTTTTATATTAAAAATTTTCCAAAATTCCACTCTCGAATTTCCATTTCTTTTATATGCTAACACATGAATAAGAATAAGTTTTGAAAAAATATATAATTTTTTTAACGTGAATTATTTATTGCAATAATTGTAATTTATTTAATTTTTAGTAGTGATATTATTTACATAAATACTTTCACAACACATACACTGTTCTTGTGCAAGCAGTAGAAAAACCAATGTAAATGATTTTTAAAAGATAAAAAGAAATATTTTATGGATTATTTATTTTCCAAATTATATTAAAAGTAACTAATAATTTTTTAGGTGTTTTTAAATCCCATTATTATCTTGACAATTTTAATGTCAAATTAAATGAATAGTTCCAAAAAGACACTAATAGTGTTTTATAATAAAAAAATTTATTATGTGATTTAAAACTCAAAATAATATTATCATTAGAAAATTTAATTTTGTATGATCATGAATATAATCCACTTTGAATTTATATATCATTTTCTATTTTATATTAACTTTTATTACAAGCATGTTGTTAAACTCATTTGTATCACAGTAATTGTCAAAAGGTTTACCTAGGGGTAAAAACAAAGAGATAATGAGGAAAACAACAACAAAACATGTCCAAATTTTATTGGATGAGAATATTGAAACTCATAATAATAATATATTCATATTATATCATTTTCAAACATTTCTATGAATATAAATTTATAATAATTTAATACTTTTTTGAAATTCAAAAAGTGACCCTCTCCTCAATTATAAAAGGAAACCCCTCCTCTATTTTTTCAAACATTCTTAAGAGATCTATATTGACCTAATCCTGCAGAATTATCTCTTAAACTAAAATAAATAAAAATTAGGGGTTATGTTATTATTAAATGACCATTCCAAGGGTCCTTAATAATGGATCTAAAGGTGGTCTATCGAAGAAGAGGTGATAATCTTACCCGACCCATTTAATTTAATCTATTCTTATACCATTATTTATATATGAGGTATTCACATAAAATAATAAATTTAGTATCCTAAATATAGTAAAGTGTTATTATGATTATTTTACCACCTTTATTCACCCTTTGTTTCCTGAAATTGGTTGTGAATGTATTAATCATTCATAGTTGTGGACTACTTCCACCACGATGTTATATAAATCATTTTCCAATATAGTTATTCATGTGTTGTTATTATTATGAATTTTATTTTTATATATTATTTTATTAAATAATAATTATTATTTAATTATAATAAAATATATACCTTATTACTGTCCCATTCAATAGAAAACAATAATGTCTCTCGTACGTTTGTGCGGTCTTCCATCTCCATGATGTGATGTGATTTATTTTTCATTTCAATTTTACATGGTTGGTAATAAAATATATTTGATGTATATATATTCTAGTTATGATATAGTTAATATTAATTAATAATAAATAATTTTTTATCTTTATTTCCAAATTTTTATTAGAAAATGATAATATCGTTCATGTGTATAGACAACCTACAATGTCAATTAATGGTGTAAATCATTTTTCATACCTTCCCATTATGGTTGATTATAAATATTTATATAATTATTATTATAATATTAATATTATAATAATAATTTTTATATGAGGGAATCACGATCAATGTATAAGGGATGAATCTAAAGAACTCAAGATTCAAGGAAAAATGAAACAGTTTATCCCCTAGTACGACAATTTAAATAATTATTATTAAATGGGAGTTTAAATGTTTTAAATGAATATTATATGGTATTGAATGTATTCTAATTATTAATGTATGTTATTATGATAAATATAAATTAATTATATATGATATTATCATTTTTTTTTTGCAAATTGGACTTGATGTTTTAGGATTTATCATCTATGTTTTGTTTTGGTGAGACATATGTCGTGTCCACCACCTGATTATTTTCTGTGGTGAATATAATACACCTGATTATAATTCATTATTATTATCTTTAAAATTATTCATATTTAAAAAATCCATATAAGGATATCTATTTTATGAAGTTTTTATTTAGTGATTACCAAATCTGTAAGGGATTTATGTTTCAATCTAGTTTTCATTAGGACTATTTATGATTTAATTTTCAATGAAGGGTATTGTATTATCCTTATATGATAATCCTATTTAATATTTACTATCATATACTTATTCATGAAATTTTCAGGTAAATTAAATATTTTTTTTTCTTTTGTTCTTTAATTTATAGGTAGAATTATTTTATGAAAAACAGAATTTATTTCCTGTTTTATAAGATATATTTTTCTTCTATGTCACTATTTTATTTTTAATGTTTTTACTCATATTACATTATTTTTAGAGTGATTTTTATCCGTGTTGAAATTTGTATAAAATAAATTTTAGGGAATCATTTTGGAATTTTCTGAATAAGGTACTTTGTACATTTTACCAAAAATGTGAAAATAAAATTTATTTCACAATAATTAACAAGAATTGAATTTTATACCTTCATAACCACCAATGTTTTAGAAGGTTCATTTAAAATTTTCTCATGTTATTTTCAAATAAAATTATTTCAATGATATTTTAGATAGTTTTTGGGTTAAAATTAAGTGATTCTAATGTGAAATGGGTATATATATCAATAAATAATATAGTCAAATTTTTAAAGAATTTCTCCTCTATGATAACATAATTTTATGTTACTTATGATTTATAAGGCATATGATCTAATTATTCTACATTTTTTATTATTTAAAGGATTTATGGAAATGATAATTGTATGTTTTTGAAACCTATGTATTTTCTACGTGTTATGAAATGAATAAATGTTTATAAAACCTTTTTATTTTAATGTATGGTTATATGTTATTTATTTTATGATATTAGCACACACATATCAATATATTATTATTATTATTTGAAAGGTGGGATCATAATTATATATCCCTATAATGTATTGGGAAATGAATTATATCACATGAGGTAAATAGAACTAGAATGGGTAGTGAACCTAAATCAGTTAGAGATTTAATCCACTATCCTAGTATTAGGAATGAACCTTGACTAAATATATTATTGAATGGAGTTTGATACCAATCCTATATGATAATCTTTATAGTTACCCTTTAATAGGGAAATTATTTTCTATACTCTTATGTATGCCATAATATTTAGTATCATGCCATCTTTATGATCCCATGAATCATGTTTTTTTATTCATCAATGATTAAAGTCATATGATATTCAATTTTTTACGTAATGAATCTTGTTTATGATCAATGATTTCGGGGTATAGTCATAAATGTTTGATATCATGTTCTTATAACCTTATGGTCATGTTATTCTAAAATATTAATTGGAATCTCCAATGATTAAAATTACTAAAAAAATACACACACTCATTTTTATGTTTCAATTTCCTTAGAATATGAATATAGGTTCTTGTTTTGATATTTACAATAAGGGTTCAAGTTATGAATAACTAAGTGGGAGATTATTTATATCTTTTATGCATATGTTTTTCTGTATTCATGTTTCCAAAGACACAAAAATATTTTTTCTCTAAAATGTCTGTTAAATTTATGTATAATATATTTATATATTAGGATTTAAAATCAATAAGTAAAAATTTTGGGTTTCTATATCCAATATCATTGTAGGGATTATTTATTTCTTGAAACATGGATGAGGAAAATTTAGTGAAGACAAATAGGATAATCCTATGTATAAGATAATATCATTATTTAAGTTAAAAATGACGATTTCCAAGAAAATAAATACCTTTACGTATAATAACTAGTGGATGTGGTTGTGAAATATATGCAGTGAGGGGTATATCTATAAATGGGTGTAATGGTTATTAACTCAACATTCACTACTTCCCAGAGGTGGTTCGGATCGGCCCCCTCAGCCTTCGTTCAATGATGTGCTACTGCATTCTTCTCAATATCGGTGCGATTTTACAAAAGGGTCTTCGGGGGTTCCCTTGGGTGTTTCATCATTCTCGGATGATGGTTTTCCCGTCCTAGCCTTTTTTGTGGAGTCCATCGAGGCGGCTTCAAGGAATCATCAATGGACCCTGATCGCAAATTTTGGTAAAGAAAAACCCTTGATCCTAGTTTTCCAGTCTTGTGTCAAACGTTGGGCCCTTGACCTTCCAGTAATAGTGTTGGTTTTGGATCGGAAGGCATTCTACATCATCATGGCTTCTTTGGTGGATTTTGTGAAAGCATGGACCATGATCTCTTGTTGGGTGGGTCGATGGGAGTTTTCTCTCTCCCGTTGGTCTGTGGTTGTTAATTATTGAAGGTAAATCTCCATAAAAATTGTCTGGATCTCCCTTTATAGGCTTCCCCTCCCTCTCATATATGAGTCATTCTTGATGGTGATAGGGGACTCGCTTGGGTTGTATCTTTGTGCGGATGAATGAACGATCTGATTGGAGGATACGCCTGTGGTGCGGTTCTGTGTAGAGATGGAAATCTCTAGGACGATCCCAGATCATGTTGTGCTCCAGATTTAAGGGTAGGAGGATCATCATCATGCCTTATCTTACCCTGTTTTTCCTCGCCTTTTCTCACTCTGTCATATGTTTTTCCATTCTCTACAAGTCTTCCAGAAGGCCCGGGGGAAATCCCAGAAGTCCTAGAGGCCCTCTGGGTGCATCCCTTCTTCGTCGATTGCCCATGGAAAAGGGGAGGCTTCCTCTCCTCTAGTTCAATCCTCTGAGGCATCCTCTTCCAAGCCTAGTTTCATCAAGCAATAATCCTTTAATAGGGAACTGGTTCTATTCAATAGTACCTTGGGCGAGAATCAGCTTGCTCGAAATCGAGGAGTGGGCCCCCTCTAAACGGGTCGTTTCTTTGTAGTCTATTTAGTATCAGGCTGTGGGTCTTGGGCGTCTCCTCTCACATCGACATTCCTGTATTTTCTCAGCTAGAGTTTGGTTTAGAAGTAGCAGTTGTCACTCAGGTTTCCTTGTCCAGTGAGGTCCTCTCCCAGTCATTGCCCTCTTTGTCAATGGTGCCTATTGTTCCACCGCCCCAAGCCCTATTGTTGATGTCTCCCTCTTAGGTCCTTATGACTTCAGTGAGAAGGGTTGTGAAGGTGATGTTCTTGGATTCCCCGGAAGTGACCTGCTGGGTGTGGGCTAGTGGGTCTGCTCTCCTGAGATCGTCAACAAGAAGGTATAGAGTGGAATGTGTACTCGCTCTCAGTCCAAGGTTAGTTCATTAAACATAACGAAACCATCATTTCCAGCCAAGGGCCAGAAGTCTAGGGCCA
The DNA here is from genome assembly GCA_963277665.1 of Viscum album. Lineage (NCBI taxonomy): Eukaryota > Viridiplantae > Streptophyta > Magnoliopsida > Santalales > Viscaceae > Viscum > Viscum album. The sequence goes on along the minus strand of OY728119.1, from coordinate 1,180,006,689 downwards.
ATACTCTTCTTCCTCATTTCAATGTTTATTGTCCTTATGTAGAATTCCCTAGGGATAGGGGCATAGGTGAAGGCTGATTTCATTGTCAAAAAACATTTTAATCATTCTGTTTCCATTGTGGATATTAACGAACCAGAATAGGCATCATGTAAAGTAAAGGATTATGCGCAGAGGCTCCGAGTCCCCAGATGTATGAATGAGAATACCCCTAACTCTCAAATCTGGATTTTATGGAAGGACCATGTCTCGGTCGATTTACTGAATGCTTCAGACCTGTATCTGTCCATGAAAATTCTAGTAGGTGATGAATACATTTTATTCACTTTTGTTTATTCCAAATGCAATGAAAAAGAAAGGGAGGTCATGTGTCACAACATAGAAGGGATGATCAAAGATAAAAACAATTGGATTGTCATGGGTGACTTCAACACTATAGTCCACGTTGATGTGAATTGAGGGGGGTGATTTTCCACGGAGGTAAATTCTAGATTTTGTTTCCTTCAATGCCAGATTAGGTCTAATGGATTCCAGGTTTAATGGTGACTGTTTCACCAAGAATAATAACCAAAGAGGAAAAGGTGCAGCCAGTTTCGTCTAGACCAGTGTCTGATGAACGAAGCTGCTATCACTCTCTTCCTAGATACAAAAGTTTCCCACCAAGCCTGGTGTTTTTCTGACCACTCTCTGTTGCGGCTAGTCCTGAGCTCAAGTGATGCGAGATTCGATCGTGCCCAGTTTTCTAGGATTTTTGTGGAAGAATCTAGATTCTTGGACGTGGTCAGGGAAGAATGGGATAGTAATCATCCAGGAAACTCGTGGATTTCTTTTCACAATAAGATCAGAAGGCTTAATATTCTGCTACAAAGGAAGAGGAAGTCTCTTCCTACCTGTGACCTGGACCTGATCATGGTGAGTGAGGAGGTTTAACACATGGAGGGTAGTCTATAATAGGAATGGGATGATTACCTCTTTTTTGAGCTCAGGAAAAAGAAGGGTCTCCTTTATAAAACTCTTCTAAGGTAGTAAAGGCTTGTTAGAGAGGGAGCTCAGATCTGCTGGCTTCGTGAGGGGGATAGGAATTAAAAGTATTTCCATGTGTGTATTAAAGAGAGGTTTCGTATTCATAGGCCCAATTTTCTTAGGGAGGCTGGTTCCTTTTCCAATGATCGGGATGAGCTAGGGGTTTTGGAATATAACTCCATAAAATCCCTTCTTATAGGGCCCAATCCTAACAAGGCAAAAGGTTACCCAAGGAAGGTTAAAGAGATGCTTGAGTAATTTCCAAAAAGGGTTGTGGAGGATACTGATGGGAACTTACGACGTCCTCCCGAGGAGGAGGATGTCACGTAAAGCAGTGTGGTCATTGAACCCAGATAGTGAACCAAGGCCGAACGACATACCTGGTTCTTTTTATGGGGCTTCATAGGATACCGTCAAAGGTGATTTAATTAAATCACTGAAGGATTTCTTCCAGGGGGCACCTGCTGTGCATTACCAGTGCTACAATGATTGTATTGATTCCAGAAGTGAGAAACCCCTGATCTGTAGTGAGTTATAGGCTAATAAATATGTGGAACATGCCTTATATGTTTCTTTCTATCATTCTCAACAAAAGGCGGGCTCCTCACATGAACACATGGATGGTAGCAGAACAGTATATCTTCATTCAAGGCTGATCAATCCAGGGTGTGAGTGGGGTGGTGTAAGAAATGATCAGTGGGATTAACAATAAGGTCTTTAGGAGTAGTTTGTTTATCAACCATCATATGAGGAAGGCCTATGATAGGAATTAATGGGGTTTTATCATGAAGGTGTTGGGTGGCATGGGCTTGTCCAACTAGACATGTGACATGTTATTTCATTGTTTTAGCTCAGCATGGATCACCACTTCATATTTGGGTTAGCAGTTTGGCTTCTTTAAAGATTTTCAAGGTTTAGGGCAAGGGGATCCCCTTTCCCCAACATTATTTATTATTTCTCAAAATGTTATCAGCCATTATACAAAAAGGGGTCTACACATGGGTAAATTTCTACCATATCAGGATAGAAATGTTTTGGAAGGAATCTCACATTTGATGTTCATGAAAGATAATATCATGTTCATAAATAACAGCAGGAGACTAGTGATTGGAATGAAAATGTTTCTGGAGGAATATTGTAAATGGAGGGGGAAGGAGGTTCACAGGGAGAAAAGCCTTTATTTTTCTTCTAAGCAACTCACTATCCGAAAGTCTCATATTTTAGAAGAAACCATGACTATGAAGAGAGGCACATTTCACATGGAGTACCTTGGAGCACCGATTAGTCCTAATTCCCTATGCGTTCGTCATTTTTATAAGATTGTGGGAATGATCAGAGGGCACATCTTAAACTGGAAGAATAGGTTCCTCTCATTTGGAGGATTCATTACCTTGGTCAATATTGTCCTTGTCTCTATTACCATGCATCTCCATTCAACATTGAAGACTCCCGAAAGTGTGGTTGTTAATATGGAGAAGATCATGGTGTCCTTTTTATGGAGTGGCCAGCTAGAAAGTTGTTACCACTGGGAATCGATGAAGCATCTCGAAAAACCTCTTACAGAAGGTGGAATCAATATACATAGTGTGATCTCGAACATGCAATGGATGCATGAAAAACATTCATGGGAGGCAGTGGCAGGCCGAATGCTTTGGGGATTGCTAATGCATGAGAAATATGACCTGGATTGTGTGGTTCATCAGTCTCTACCTTCATGGATTAGCAAGATTATTTAGCCTTTTATGGAGATACATCGTCCTTATGCAAGGTGGATAGTGGGGAGGGGAGAGGTTAACTTCTGGAATCAGGATTGGGGAGCAGGAATTCTTTGGTTTCCTGGTTTCCTACACCGAATATCTCATTCAGAGAAGCATGTAGTCACCCTATATTTCTTTAGGCCATTCTCAATGAGACTCAATGTGATGTTTTTATAGAAATAGTCCTCATTGAGGATCTTGATAGGCTAATCTTCATAGGGACTTCTTCGAGAGAGTTTTCAATGAAAGATTGTGGTAGTGTTAGAATTGATCCAAATGCAGGTGATAGGTGGGGAAAAACGTTGTGGTGCAGGGGATCTCTCTAAAATTCAATTACCTTATGTGGCGAATGAGGAATAATGCCTTTCCCATGGATGAGAACATCCAACGTATGAGGGTTTATTTGGTATCCAAATGTTTTTATTGCAAAAATCCCAAGAAAGAATCGGTGATTCATCTATTTTTTGACAACGATTGGGATCTCTGGTTGTGGAAGCTGTATGGATCACTCTCGGGCTGGGGTGATGTATGAGGGTTAAAGGAGGATGTTCTCAACTGGTGGTTTGATGGTGGATGCGATAATGGTTATGAGTGAACGTGAAGGGTGATCATCCATGTAGCGGGATGCTAGGTCATTTGGATATCCAAGAACGAAGTGTGCCACAAGAACTCCTCCGCTGCTAACACCATTATTAGTTTCAAGATGAATAATGCTTTGCTGGACTTAGCAGGTGTTTGTTTTAATGGCCAAGGAGCCCCATCAGTGAAGTCGTTCTATACCAGGGAATCCAACCAGATTGAGAGGAGGGCCCAGTGTAATTGGGTTCACTCGTAGCCCCATAAAGATGGGCTAAAACTCAACAGTGATGGGTCCTTCCAGTGTGGACAGATGTGGGGGGTGCATGATTAGGGACCAAAGGGGGTTTGTTGTTGCTACTTTCTCGGCCTTGTACGGCAGTGGTGATGCTCTTCAGGATGAGGCAATGGCTTTGGTTATGGGGTTGGAATTAAGTGATCAAAGGCATCTTTCTTTGAAGGCTGTGGAAATGGGTTCTTTGATTCTCTACAAATCACACATGGATAGTGGAAGTTGTCCGTGGTGTATTGAATATAATGTTTTCAAGTGAAAAATGTTGGTGGGAGTTCGTACAACGATCACTCGTACATGGCGAGAGGGGAATAAGGTTAAGGATTTCTTGGCGTCTTAGGCTTCCCCAAATCATAATGTTTCTCTATTCCTTAACCATGCTTCCTTTCCAACCGGTGGAAGTATCTTTGTCATCAATGACGCTTTGGGGATCTACTACTTTAGACCTCTATGATGTGTTTCTTGTGTGTTGTTTTTAGTGTGTTTGAAAAATCAATAAAAATATTAGTGCTCATTCCTTGATAGGTTAATTATAATATTCTATATGAACCATTTTAACAAAATAATAGATAATACCTATTGAACCCTATAAAATCACATAATGATATAGGATGAACATAATGATTCTCGTATTGATATGATTAAGGTTGATCATAATTTTAAAGGCATAGATTCCCATGTTGAGATTTTTTGTGATGGAAGTATAAGATGAATTACGATATTTTGGAGGACATTAATGGGAATAGAACAATTGGTTTTAGTATGTGGTTTAATGAAACTTTTTTTGAGGAATAATTCTTTCTTATTTTTTGGAAATAAGTTTAATGTTATTGGTAACCAATAAGATTAAGAAGATCATTGATTTTGAAGTAATTATTTTTTATTTTAATAAACAAGTTATTTAATTTTGGGAATACATTTTTTCATATATATTACCATGTTATTGAAAGGTAACATAGTTACTAATAAAATAATTATATTTTTATTGAATTACATCATGTTGGGAACATTCTATAATCATTGTAAAAAAATAACATATGATTTATGATTTATCTTATGAAATAATATATTATTTAATTGTGTTTTTTTTGTGATTCATGTTATTCTGGGAAGGCGTGAACATATTCTATGTAAATATATGATCATAGTATTCATATTTTTGGTTCATTACATTATGAGTTAATTTATTTTTTTGGGGATAAATGTTAAATATGATCATGAATAAAATAAATGATCAATGTTTTCATATTTATATGGATTATTAATTTTATAATAAATATTTTATATGATTCATAAGTATAATTATTTATGAAATCCTTTAAGTTGAACTTTGGGTGTTATTTTTTAGGATTTAGAGATTAATGTATTATATTTATCCATATTGGGTAACTTGTGCTAACCAATTTGGTTTTTTAAATATTTACAAACATGAGGAAAGACATGTAATTATTTTATAGATATTATGTTCCATTAACACATTTTTTTTTCATAATTCATGATTCATCATCTTGGATAATCATTTTATAGAGTAAAATATGAGAGGGAAATTGATCGTATCATAACCAAAGAATGTAATTTAACTGTTTAAAAATGAATAAATCAAGTAAACAAATTTTTCATTATTCAATATCATTATAGAAAAATAAACCCTCAACATTATAAAAAGTATATTTATTTAAAATATAATCCTTTAACATCAATTTAGATAAATTAGTTTTCATTCCCACCCTAAATCCATTATGGTTTTTGGTCATTAGAATTATCATGACCATGTTCATCGTTACTCCCTATTAGTCATTGGACATTAGTTTTATCATATATGTCTATATTTTAACTTCCCAACAATGTTATCTGTTTACGGGAACACAATTATGTGTTATTTTAGGTAACCATAATGTTTCACACTCCCCATTTTTAGACGATGTTTAATTATCCCTATCCATGTTGTGGGTTATTAAAAATGGTAGTTTCAAATATTCAACTTTTGATGAAAGAGATAAAATTGTGAGAAAACATTTTGGGGGGAAATATCTCCCATAATGTTTTTAATAGAATAATATTCTCAATATCATTCTTAATAGACAATAACAAGATTTAAAAAAATTGAGATATATTATAAATATATTAATATTTTAATATTACAAATATAACTAAAAAATTGAATTGGTGGGTTTTAATATGAGTGAAAATGTCATGAAAAATTATTGATTAATTCTTAGGAAAAAAACACGAAATTTTTAGTAAAGAAATATTCTGATCGAAAATGTTTTTATGAAATAAAGACAATATTTATACATTTATTAAGAATCAATATCTTCCTTTTCAAATATTTCATTAAAATGTATCCACTAATGTTTTTAATTATATAATATTATTTTTTAAAGTATTTTTCACCCATTTTTTAGTTTCTAATAAAACTTATCAATGGATTATTCCTATAATTTTTATGAATGACGTTGTTTTGAATTTTTAACAAAATGTGAAGGAATCATAATTTTAATATACTCTATATAATAAAAATTTACCACCATCATAGATACTCAACTATTTGAATATTACATTATAGGATTCCATGCTTCATTACAATAAATATTATTTTATTAATATTTTGGAAATATTTGGATTTTAAATATGTCATTCCAAATAAAAAGGATAATTTTTAAATAAATATTACAGTAATATTTTGATGTAATTTTTCATATATGATTACATTTTATGTAATTAATTATGATATTAATGTTATATAATCCAATGTTATTAACAATATTCATTATATGGTTGGTTTGTAATTTTGAAAATGAAATGTTTATGAAAAAAATTTATTTTCCTTGGGTTATGATAAAATGAAATGTTGAAATCTAATAAGAAATATTTTTATATTCCATGTTCCATGAAATTTGAAGAATGTTTTATGATCATATGGATAAAATATAAATTGAATATGACTACATAACACTTGGGACTGAAATTATATATCCCTCAAATATATTAGTTAATAATGAATATCTCATGAGATAAATAGAACTGGAATGTGGAGTGAATTGAGTTCAATAAGGGACGTTGACCACTTGATATTTTGGGGAGTGAACCATAACTATGTGTATTATTGAATGAAGAGTATACTCAATCCACTATGATAGACTTGGTAGTGAGCCTTAATTACAGAATTTATTTTTTATAATTTTTTTTGAATACCAAAATATTATGTATTATTAAAATGGTATGGTCTCAGAGATCATGTTATTTAATCAATTTATGATTCACGTCTTAAGGCCTTCAAATTTTTATTTCATGACTCATGTTTATGATCAATGATTTACAGGTAATGGTTTTAACTTGTTAAGATAATGTTCACATACAAATATTTATAGGTTTTTATTAAACAACCACTCACATATAATATATTTAGCCTTTCAAAGCATCCAATCTAACCATTTATTATGATTAAATATTCTATGCATATGAATATATATTTTATGTATGATATGTCTAAGAAGGTTCCTATTAGTGAAGAACTACATGGGATATGATGTATATATTTTATGCACCATTTTATTATGTATCCATGTTTCCAAAGACAAAATCCCATTTAATGTCTAGAATGAATTGTAATTTTTTTTTAGTGAATACTTATCTAATTTGATGTAATATCTAAATAGTAAAAGATTGGGTCGTTATATGATAAACTTGAGAGATATTTAGTGAATCCACAAAGAAACAAATAAACATGTTGTTATGATCTAGAATTTTGGAGGATCGATATATCTAGGGAACAACTTACCATTCTTTCCAAATATTATCACCTTTTTTCAATGTTGATATTCATAGGAATACCAAACCACAATCTCTAATTTCATTATCTCCCAAATTATTATTAACCAAAATATTGTTTTGACATTATGCTTCCTTGATATGCTGCTAGATAATTCAAACCTTCTCTTCCATCTCATCATCCACATCTTATTTTAATAGGTATCAATATCTCACATAATCATAGATCATTATAGTTTTATACATCCTTCCATATAGTTTTTTATATGGATCCATTTGAATTATTATAAAAATTATATTTTTCTAATAAATAATACCAGAGAATGGATTTGACCCCCAAAAACCTTTTAAATCCATATAATATGATATCTTATGGGTTTTGAATGTTCTTATTCTACTGACCATCTATCAGAGGATGATATACGATTTTAAATCCCAATTTAGTTTTCCACACATGGTGAAGGATTCTCTAAAAAACATTAAGGGAAACATTAAATCCTGAAGAAATTCAACAAAAAGTTCTACTCTGTAAAACCATACCAAAATATTAACATATATCCTAGAATGATAATTTATATATAAAAAATCTCTGATGGTACTAAAATGTGTTGATATCATAAGAGGATTGACTAGGACCCAAATATCATTGTTCCCATTAGATTGTTTTGGGCAGTCTGATGATGTAATCAATGGTAATGATTTCCCATTTCTATTCTATATTGGGTAATGGTTATAATAACACCTTAGAATTTTGTCTGTCAAACTTAACATTATATCATACCATGAAACATGTTACATATTATGAAATAACTATTTTCATTTTATGGTACAATAAATACTCTTTCAGATATCATCTACATATTTTTACTCATAGGATGAATAGATAATGCTGAAATATCAGAATCATGGAACATATTTTTATATTCATGCCATGTATATATGATATAGATACTCAATTCAATATTAAAAATTAGAATTGAATATCACTGAAATGGGTTTTATCAGCATTAGTGAAGAGTAAACTACTGGAGAATTATTAAAATCCAGAGTAATTTATTAGCACTAATAACATTAATTAAAGTTCATACTTCAATGTGCTATAACAAATCACTAAAACACCAGTGCAGTGTATTGTAACTGCACACCACACCACTAAAAACACCCCAAATACAGTAAAACCAAGTATGAATATATGATTTTAGTGAAATAAAATTTACAACACAAATACAAGGACAATACAATATTTTATAGACATCTCAAACCTTGGTTTACAGCATTACATGTGTAAAAATTATTAAAAATATTTGAAAATAACAGAATTACTTTATATATTGATTATAACCCTTGTTCAATAATCAAATCACCTATATAAATGAAATATGAATCAATGTACTAAATTATTGTGAAAATACATTTCTGTTCACTCGGTATTCATTGAGTGAAATTTTATGAACTAAACTCTCGATTTTAAATTGAAATAGAGAAATTATGTTATACCAGGAACATTATGTATCATATTTTGGTTCAAATGATTCCTACTTATCAAATATGACTTATTGATCATTTACCTATAGTATTAAAATAATCTGAATGTGTTTTCTCGGTTTTGAGTGGGTTAATTGTCATTTCTACTAAAATTGATGTCAATTTTAAATAAAAAGACACACATGGAGACATACCAGAGACACCATGAGTTGGATTAGGGATATTATGATTCCTAAACATCAAAAATTACTTATGGTTCATTTTCAAAAGTATCAAAACAATCTGAGTCCATTTTCTCAGTTTTGAGTAGGTTAGTCGACCATTTAACTAAAATTGACATCAATTAAAAATAAAAATATGCACATGGAGTCATATCGGTCACCTTTGAATTTGATTGACATGGGGATAATTCAAAAAAAATCCAAAATTGATTATGTATTATTTTATTAATGTATCAAAATAATCAGAATTCGTTTACTCGGTTTTGGGTATGTCACTAGTCTATTTTACTAAAATGATATTTTATAGTAGAAATAAAAAATTTGGCTCTAACTAATAACATAATTTTTTCTTTTTCATGTGATACTAATTCATTCATGGAAAAATTTAATAATAAGTCAATTTACAGATTTATCAATAAAATCGAAGTGTGTTTGCTCATTTTTTAGTGAGTTATTTTTTTGAACAAAAATGTTGATTTTAAATTCCCAATGGATACATTGAGTCAAACTAGGAACATTGTGTATTTAATTAAGATGAGGATGATTAATACATGTCACAAATAACATATGGATCATTTACCTAAAGTATAAAAACAATATGAAAGTGTTTTTTTGTCATTGAGTAGGACACTTTTCCTTTTTACTAAAATTGATGTAATTGTTATATAAAAATATGTACATGGAGTCATATCAGTCACATAACACATGGATTGAGGTATTTCTAATTCAAATACATCTAAAATTACTTATGGATCATTTTCTTAATGTTCCAAAAACAATATAAAAGTGTTTTCTCAGTTTTGATTTTGTCACATGTTTTTTTACTAAAATTTCATTTTGAACTAGAAACACACAATTTGAGACATTCTGATCACAGTGTCTATCAATTTTGACATGAGACTAGATCCTACACATCATAAATGACTTATGAATCTATTTCCGAAATATTAAAAATAATCTATGCATTTTTTTGGTTTTTAGTGACTGAAAATTTTCAAACTAAAATGTCAATATTAAACTAATAACGGGCACATTGAGTCACAACGGTCACACCATGCATCGAATTGAGGTGTGGTTGATTCGTAATTATAAAAAATTACATATGGATCATTTATTTAGATTTTAAATATAATTGGAATAGGTTTGATTGGTTTTGAGTGTCTTGGTTGTCATTTTTAATAAAATTAATTTCAATTTTAAATAAATAGAAGAACCTGATGTCATACCTGTCACACTATGTGTCAGATTGAGGTGCGGTTGATTCTACACATCCAAAAGTTTAAAAATATCCTAACATCTAATGTAACGATGTTTTAATTTTCTTTATATGTATAACTACCAAAATTTCATATTGACTCGGTGTTCTTATTAAAAAAACCATTCTCATTTTTGAATGTTGGAATTGTATAGGAATCTAAAGTGCCCAATATATTGTGAGAAGTAACCATAATAGGCACACGATCTTTCTCAAATATTCTCTATTTCAGAAATGAGAATATTTTTTATGTAATCATCCTATAATCAATATATAGTGTTGGATCCTTCAAAAATAACGGAAATGAAAATGGAAAACATTGTTAGATTGGTAAAAAGGAATCATTTTATCTCTTTTTTGTATTGTTACGAATCGTTGAAAGAAAAATAAACCTTCCAAAAATATCTATTAAAAACTAAATAATTATTATATAAAAATTGATAAGGAAATTAACTTATAAATAGTAAATAATATGATGAATGAATTAATTAAATATGTATCCAGAATTCAGCATTTCCTGATGGTTGTATGAATTCTTGATGAGTTCTCTTATTTTCATTTTCTCGGTTGTAGGATCAAATTACCATCACTCACGAGCATGAGATAACTCGAAGAGATCACCCAAACCTGACTAGAAAATAAAATTTTTCAAGAAAATTATTTTTATATGTGTAATAATGAAAATAATAAATTTTTCATAAATATGAAATAATAAATTAATTATATAGATAATTATTTTTCTGTGAAAAAACTATTGACCATAACGATATGTCGATGATAATGTAATAACGATGATAAGAAATGATAACAGATATCAAAAAACATTCAATCAATGACTGAGGAGGATGATGAATAAAGAATATACAATCGATTGAAACATAGAATTGTTTGAGATAAATTAACGATATCCTTTTGGGTTCATATAAAATTCATTTTGTATAATGAATAAATACATACACTTAATATAATCATTATCAAAGGTAAAGGTTATATGTAATTATAAAAATTGAAACTCAATATTTGGATATTTCAAATAAATTCAATTTGATTTAAAGAAAATAGGTAATTTAATTTAAGAAAATAATTACTCCATTATTGTAGGTGTTATCTTTTAATTCATCCAATGGTTTAAGTTATATACCATTTTCATCCTCATCAACTCATCATCTGAATAGTTATCATTTCATTTTTTTTATTTGGAAGTCATCCTACATCTATTTTATACAAGAGTCTATATTTCATGAAATACTCCAAGTAGTATTCACCTATATGATTAATAATACTCAGAGTATTACAAGAAAAATAAAAGGGATGGGAATGAGTCCCAATCATCAAATTGAAACATTAAATATTCCGGAGATAAAACTGATGAGGATTATAGTTTTACTATATTGTGTTATATAAAATGGGAAATGCCTCCCATTTGAGTTAGTTACATGGATACTAATAAGAGATTACTAAAAGTGACAAAAAAGTTAATATTAAAGAAAGATATATTATTAGATGAATTAATGTGAAACATAAATCATGTTTATTAGATGTGTAACGAAAGAAATGATGTTATTTTTACGAAAAATTTAGGAGTGTGTTATCATTTAGAATATTACTATATTCCTAAAACTGTATGAATACATTAAAGGTTGAAATGAATGAATAAAATTTCATTATTGATTAAAAAACATTAGTGAAAACTCAAAGGAGTAAGACTATGAAAAACATCAATTTTTTCCAAGTAAATCCAAAATAATTTGGAGAGGCTAACGTGGTTGATAATTTGATAATATATATTCATGTAGAGCATGATCCTAAAAGAAAAATGTTACTTGGGAAATTTTTCCAAGGATGGAAGAAATAAATGTTATGTGAACTTTCTAGGTTTTAATTAATAAACAAATTAACAATGGAATAGTGGCTCAAAATGAAGAATAAATAGCTTGAAAGGGGAACTACTAAATCAAAATAATTTATATTTATGATATATTTACTCCCATAGCCCGATTTGAAACTATTAGATTTTTCATCATATTTTATTGAAAATGTTGTTGAAAGTATACTAGATGGATGTTATATCTATGTTCCAAAATGTAGTTATTATGTGGGGGACTATATTTTGAGAAACATGATGCTTTTATAATGAATTAAACTGAGGGACAGGTTTTTAATTTAATGAATTATCTGTATACAATAATAAATCACTGATGGCATGATATATATGGTTGGATAAATACCTAACTAACCTCTGTTTCCAGTGAGGTAGAGTTGATCACACCCTATAAATCAAGAAGAAGAATGATCTAAATATATTGGTAATCATATATGTCAAAGACATTATATTTTAGGATTTGAAAAATCCCAATGCCTTTTTTAGGATTAGATGAGGTAAGATATTGAGATGTCTATGATTGTTCAAACATTTCAATTGGATTATAGGTGAATTTATGAAATCATCGAACATTAATTTCTTAATAAAAATATGAAATCTTTTTCCAAAACAACTTTCAATGGAATATTCCAAACCAATAGAAACATCGACTACTATATGGATGATTTATTCAAAATTTTACGACTATAAAAAGGTAGCTGTCATGGAATATATGAATTAAGAGCATATTTGTAACACCCTGATATTTTATGAGTAAATTTTTTATGTATTAGGTTATACGAAACACCTAATAAATATTTCACTACACACAACATTGTTTGGTCTTGCGTTACATGCTAGAGAAACCTTCCTCGATAGCTTGCATTGTACGCGATACTGAGTTTCACTAAACAACGACATGTTATTAAAATATTATATAAACTGGCCATTATGAATATTAATACCCACTTTTTAAATTTTACAAATATTATCATTAAAAATGGACTTCATTTTTGGTTTTGTAATATCAAAATTATCCTAGGATGAGTTTTTTTTATTTTTCTGAAAACATTCAATTTTTGATGAATAATGAAAACACTGAGTTATTGGTTAAAAAAGACTTTTTATTTAAATAATAATTTATTTTATTTAAATATATATTTGGTCAAAATAAATAAAAAATACCTATATAAGTTCAATTTAATTAATTGGAGTCATTTTATAAAAAATGTATATATATATATATAAATTTTATTGAACTTTTCATCGTCTTTTACCCACCTCCTAAGAGAATTTACAAATTTACATAAAATTTAATTTTACCGCTTCTGGGAGTGGAATTTCAAAAATCCGTGAGACTTGGTTAATATCTATATCTATAATCTCTTTAAATAAGATAAAAATAATTTTTGATAAATAGTAACTTTTTACTTTTATTTATCACGTGTTATGATATTATGATCACTTTTCAGGTTAATATTTTCAAAATGATATGTTCTTATGAATATGATATGATTGATATTTCCTTTTATTTCCCAGAGGACCAATATTTTATATTTTGTGATGTTATTATAAAAAAGGTAAAACCATATTAGTTGTTTTATTTATCCTATGAATGAAAAAGTCACCACACGTGCGTACGTATCGCGTACCTTCTCCACGTTGTGGTATGGTTTTTTATTCAAACATTTCATCATTTGGATTGGTATGATAATGAGTAGAAATTATATAAATAATAAATATAACATTATTATGATTCTGTATATATAATATATCATCCAATTATATAAAACATTAATATCAAAAGAATGATATCATCCCTCATGCGTATGTGCTTCCTACAGTCTACACGATGTAATGGGACTCAGTCTACATGATATTCATTGAATAATGATTATATAAATTAATTGAATGAATAAATATGATATATATTAAACTAATACCATTCTTTAAATGAGTTATATATAACCTAAAAAGTGGAATAAGAATTTATTTGACAAAACACGCATAAGAACCTAATGCAATAAACACCCGAATAACAAGTAGCAATGAAATATTACTAATAAGAAGATATAAATATGACCATATATGATATCATAACAATGAATATGATTCTGAAATAAGTCATTGACATTATTTAAATCATTATATAGGAGGTTAGGATACTTATTAAGCATATCGGACCTAAGGTAAGGGAAACTCTCAAAATCTCATTTTTCCAAGATTCTTTATACTTTAGAATTTCCTGGGGAATATTTATCATCCTCATCCATGTTTCCTCAGTATGTAATATTATTTCTATCCTCATAAAATTGTTTAAATCCAATTTTACCTATTGGGGAATTTTTAGTAAATTATATGAATATGATATCTCGCCTGAGAAAGTACATACATGATCCTTCACTTGTACTAAGCTCAGAAGTTGTACCACTAGGGTATGATCTTTCTTATGAATAGCAGCCAATAGAGATTTTGGATCATAGAAAAAATGTTCTATGAAACATGACCACTAACATGGTTAAAGTTTTATGTAAGAACCACCAATTAAAAGATGCTACATGGGAAATTGAGGATGTGATGAGGGAGAGTTATCCTCATCTTTCTGTTATGCAATGAAGAATTTTGAGGGAGAAATTCTTTTTAAGGGGGGTATAATGTAACACCCTAAGAATTTAGGACATACAATTCCATCCTTAGACATATCCTTAGGGTTATTACTAAGGCTTTAAAATCCTATTTTCCTTCTTTTTTGTTGTTTATATTCTGACCACCTATTTCAAATCTGAAGTAATAACCCGACAGCCATGTTAAGGCGGGGTGTCTGTGCTATCAGCAATAGGGTGATTGTAACTCCATAAAATGATATAGGGTTAAATAGAAAAATGACATGACTCAAGTCAACAAGGTTCACCGTACTTTTCGGGAGCATATACGATTAGAACCTAATAGTTAATCATGCATGGCCTGGAGTACTGATCAGGATGGGTGACCTTCTAGAATGTTTCCTAGGGTGTGTGTGAGTGAGGACAAAGCACATTGGACTAGCGGGCCAAGACCCTACACCTTCACATATACCAACTATAACGACTTATAGTTTACATACATTGTTATTACTTCATAATCGAAGCATACTTATTACAACATATAACAAAACCATTATAGGAACATATAGGTATAGTGTCTTCAGAAACTAGGAAACATAAAAAACTTGTTCATAAAGAATCTACATTGTCTCGCTTTTATTTCATCATATCTAGAGTTCATTTTGGAATATCCTACTTAATATCCTTATTCCTGACTTGGGGAAAAGAAAACATACAAAAGGGTTATCTCAAATTCATAGTAAGGATAAAAAACTAAAATATCAATCATATCATATTCATAAGAACATAACATTTTGAAAATCTTATCCTGCAAAAGAGATCATAATATCATAACATAGGATAAATCATAGTAGTGTAACATAATTCAATAATAATAACATAAAATATGAATCTTTTTTTCATACACAAAAAATCATAGAAATTATTTCATATTAGTCAAGACTCATTGACAAGACTATCACATCGGACAAAGTCCATTTCTAAACTGAGTTCACTCCTCGTTCCATTCCTATATCACTGAACTAGATTAACTTTCCCTTCCAATAATGTCTATCTCATGAGATATAAATATTTACCCAATGAATTGGAGGGAGATATAGGTCCCACCAACTCATAATTATACAATTCTTATGTGTTCCACAAACTCATAAATCATATATCATAGCATAACCCATGTAATAAAAATGGGATTCTTAAACATATTTCCATCATAATGTAATTTATATAACATAAAAGGACTTTATAAAAATAATTCCATCATAAAATATTCAAATAAATTTAAAAATAAGGATAGAAACATAACCATATATTATCTTAGATGGAAAATAATTTTGATAGAACACTTGAACTCTATTTTTGAGGAAAATATATTTTCAACTTCAGAAAAAATTTCCATTATTAACATGTCATGCAATTTTAAACTAAAGAAAGTTAAATAAAAATAAACTTCAAAAATTTTTAAGGAATATTAATGGAAAAATGGACACCCAAGGACTGTAATAGTTTTGTTTCTTTGGAATCTTAGAACATAATCTTATAATCATGGCGAAAAGATCTTCAAAATCTCCCCTAATGATCTTACCCTTTTGTTTTCTTTCCTAAAACCTTTCTTTATATGCTGGGAAAAGAAAACATAAAAACGGTGAGCTCAAATGCTCAGTAAGGTTAAGCATATATAAAATAAAACAAATTATATATATTTGAAATTCAAAACATTAACATAATGTTTTAACATAAAAGTCTTGAGCAATCACATTAAACATGGTAGTACGTAAGGCATATATCATAATATAAAATCAATCATGATAAAAAAGCATGGGGATAAAACATGGAATTGTAGAAACCATTAATCACATGTTATAATTTACATAGTTTCCATGTAATTGTTTCCAAGACCATCATCCTGGACAAATTCTATTACTGAACAGGGTTTACATGTCCTTCCAGCCCTGTATTACTGAACCAGATACACTTGTCGTTCCAGCCATGTGTATCTCATGATATTCAAATCATTACCCAATTCATTGGAGGGAGATATAGGTCACACCCATCTCATAATGAAATCATTCTTACTTGTGGCACAAAATAAAAATAAATCATTCATCATAACACAAAGAATAAAATGGGTTTCATAAACATCATCCCATCATAACATAATCCATATAAAACAAATGGATATAATTTAATCATAGGAAGAATAATTACATGTAAATAATAGAGATATTATACATGAATCATAATCATACTAAATAATTTTGTCTTTGATGTAAAACAGTTTTGACAAAACACTTGAAATGAATTCTTGAGGGAAATATCCTTTCGTCTTCAAAATCATTTTCATTTAATAAAATTCCATTCAAATTTTAATAAAAGTATTTTTTAAAAAATAATCATGAAATATTTTAGAGGAAATTTCATAAATATTAGTCATTATGAAATTGTAAAAATCCATTCATTCCATTTAATTTAAAAAACCATTCTCCTCGTACTTTTCCCGAAAAAGACAAAAAGTTCCTCTTATGGTAAACAAAAGAAATATTCATTCTATAACAAAAAGTAAAAGTAAAAGATGGGTAAAAATGACATTAAACATACATGGATGAATGTTAAACACTTTATGAAAAACATTTTTATTGATATGGATGAAAATATAACCCAGTAAATAGTTACGTATAAGAAATCTCAGATAAAAATGAGATTTTAAAAATTTTCCCTTACCTTATGTTGAATTTCTTTCATATGTGTCCAAGAATACTGTATGTTGGGTTTAAATATATTATTAACTTTTAACATAACAATAATAATATTTATGATATCATATATGATTCACTTATGACTTTATATTACCCGTTCTTTTGTAAATTCAATGTTAAAGCAACGTTTTGGGTATAATCGTTTCATTTATCATATGTGTTTCGTCTTGTTATTATTGATATTATTACTTATATCCTAATTTACATAATTACAGAATGTAAAAAATGATTTATATATAATATATATTCTGCATATAAATATATATTATAGATCGATAAATGGAATGAAATACACTGTTCATGGAGACGGTAGGTTGTACGTACGAATAACCGCTGTTTTCGTTTCCTTATTGAATTTAATGGAATTAAGTAAATGAAACATATAGGTAAATAAATCCAGTATCATTATTATATAATATATTTCATTATTATTTATTATATATACTTTATAATCATACTTGATTGGATAATTACGCAAAATGAAGCTCATTGCATTTGTGGAGATGGTAGTCCGTACGTACGCACGAGCGACAATACCATTCTTTTGTAATAAAATAGTAAATAATTGGATGGTATATCACATAATAATAATAATAATAATAATAATGGTATATTTATTATTTATATCATTTATTCTCATTATTATACCCATCCAAATGATAAAATGATTGAATAACAAACTACACCACGAAGTGGAGATGGTGAGCTGCACATACGCAAATGTGGTGACATTTTCATTCATAGGATGGATAAATTAACTAATATGGTTGTAAAATTTTTATAATAACATCACAGTATATAGAATATACTGTAGTTATTATTTTATAATGGAAACAACAAAGAAGGAGGTAGTGGAAGAATAAAGAAACTTGAAATAGGTTGTGAGATATTTACCTCTTCTTCGGGTTATTCCTTTTTATTTGATCAAAAGGGACCCTTAGGTTGGATTTATTTCTAAAGGAAGGACTCTATGATGAAGTGAGGAAAGTTGGGATGGTATTTGGGCATGTTTTGGATGATATAAATGGATTTGGAGGTCTTAATTAAAGAGAAGGGGGAGTTCCCTTTTACAAGAGGGGTGAGGGGCACCTTAGGGAAAACATAAAATATTATTTTTTAATAAATTCATATTGTGTTTATAAGCCCTAAAAAGTTATTTATCTCGAGGCTAGGGTGGGTATGGGTTAAAATAATCTCAAACAATAGGTTTTAGAGATGTTTAGTTTTCCATTTAAACCTTATCATTTAGATTTACCTCTAAGATAAATAATTTAACTTTTACAATGTCCTCTTGTATTCTTACACTATATGTATAATAAACATACTATAAACTACCAATCAAACTGAAATTGGTTCCTTAATTTCATATATATAATTATATAAGTCTTTTTTCCAAGAAATAGAATTTTAGGATCATTATATCAAATAAAAATATAATATTTGTTTTAAAAACACTTTTATGTTAATTATGACACTATTTGGTATTTTGTTTTTTCTAAATTCATAACAGCATTATTACTTTGAAAACAAATCATCTAACCAACCATAATGTCTTATATTAACCTAAAAAATTAGTTTAATTCATAAATAGTCTCAAATTAAATTTATTTGGGTATTTATAATATCAATTTTGTTAATATTTCATTAATAAGGTAATTACAGCATCATCATTGTGTCATGAATTAATTAAATTATTTAATGTCTAAAAAATATAAATAAAATTCCATTATGTATGAAATATTTATTACTTACTAAATTAAATTTATTGTCGAATTTATCTTATGTATAACCCTATGTTGAAATTTTTTTAGTTATTAAATGTTGATTTTAACTATTTTAACCCTTCTTTATATAAAATAATAATAAATGTCCAAATCTAATCCAAGTGGACATAAAGGGTAATATTTTATTCCTAAGGTTGTTATTTGTCGAATTACACTTATCCAATACAATTAGGACATGTGTTAAGGTAATTATAATATCATTTTTACCCTTAATTAACCTTTTTACTTTTAACCATGGTAAATAAAAGTTAAAAGTAACTATTCACCAAAAATTATTTTCATCTCATTGAACAACATTTTACGTACTAATATCAACCGTGTCTCTCATATTCTTGAAATTAAACTCACAGAAGCTGTATAATTGTGTTTTATGTTATTTTTCAAATGCTCCTAGGAGGTGGGTAAAAGACGGTAAAAAGTTCAATTATATTTTTATATATCTAAAATTAGTAAAAAAAATTGACTACAATGAATTGCATTAAACATATATAGGTATAATTTATATATTTATTCCTAAAAAAATTTAAATAAAATAAATGATTATTAAAATGGAAATTCGGTTTTAACCAATAACTAAGATGATGATACCTCATCCTCATCATATCCTCTGATACCAACTATAACGACCCATACTTTACATACATTGTTATTAATTTAGAATTTAATCATACTTATTAAAACATATAACAAAGCCATGATTGGACCATATAGGTATAGTGTCTTTATAAATTGGGAAACATAAACAATTGGTTCATAAATCATCTACATTATCTCCCATTTATTTCATCATATCTAGAGTCACTTTTGGCATATCCTAATTAATACCCTTCTTCCTGACCCGGAGGAAATAAAAAATACAAAACGGTGATCTCAAATTCTCAGAAAGGGTAAAAAAAGGAAATATCAATCATATTATATTAGTAATAACATAACATTTTGAAAATATTAGACATCAAAAGAGATCATAATATCATAACATGGGATAAATCATAGTAGTGAAATGTAATCCTAATAATCATAACCTAAAACATAAACCATTATGGAATACACAAATAATCATAGAAAATCATTTCATATTAGTCAAGACTCATTGCCAAGACTATCATAGCGGACAAAGTCCATTTCTGAACTGAGTTCACTACTCATTCCAGTCATGTATCAATGAACCCGATTAACTTTCCATTCCATCAATGTTTATCTCATGAGGTATAATTTTTTCCCAATGCATTGGAGGGAGATATAGGTCCCACCCATCTCATAATGAATCCATTTTAATGTGTTCCCCAAAATCATATATCATATATCATAGAAAACCCCATGTAATAAAAATGGTATTCTGAAACATCATTCTATCATAACGTAATTAATATAAGATAAAAAGACTTCATAAAAATAATTCCATCATAAAATAATCAAATAAATGTAAAAATATGGATAGAAACAAAATCCTATGTTATCATATATGGAAAATAATTTTGATAAAACACTTAGACTCCATTCTTGAGGAAAATATCTTTATAATTCAAAAACATTTTTCCTTTCCAAACATGTAATACAATTTTAAAATAACAGATGTTAATTAAAAATAAACATTAAAACTTTTAAAGTAACCTTCATGGAAATAATTTTCTATGAAATCAAAAAATCACAATTATACTGTAAAAGTTAAAAAACATTCTTCTCGTACATTATTCGGACAAATCAAAAAGTATCTCATACTGAAAATGACAAAAAATTACTTTCATATATTTTAATAAAAATTCTCCTATAGGTAAAATTGGATTTAAAAAATATTAGGAGGATAGAAATAATTTTACAAAATGAGGAAACATGGATGTGGATGATAAATATGCCCCAGTAAATTCTATAGAATAAATAATCTTGGATAAAAATGAGATTGTTAGATTTTCCCATACCTTTGGTCTAATATGCTTCATACGTATTCGAACCTTCTGTATATTGATTTAAATATTGAAATTGACTTATTATATAATCATATTCATTGTTTTGATATCATATATGGTCATATTATTTTCTTTTCATTAGTAATATTTCATTTCTACTTGTTATTCAGGTGTTCATTTCATTGTGTTCTTATGCGTGTTTCCTCGAATAAAATTTTATTCCTTTTCATAGGATATAGATAACTCATTTATAGAATGTTATTAGGGTAATATATTTCATATTTATTAATTCAATTCATTTATATAATCATTGTTCAATGAAGATCATGTAGAACGAGTCGAATCACATCGTAGAGACAGTAGGCCGTACGTACACACGAGCGAAGATATCATTATTTTGATATTAAAATCATATATAATTATATTTTATATTATATATAAAGAATCGTAATAATGTTATATTTATTATTTATATCATTTATACTCATTATCATTCCCATCCAATTGATAAAATGTTTGAATAATAAACTACACCACGACGTGGAGACAGTAAGCCGTATATACGCACGTTTGGTGACTCTTTCATTCATAGTATACATAAAATAACTAATATGTTTGTACCTTTTTTATTATAAAATTACTGTATATATTAGATACTGGAGTTATTATTTTTGAATAGAAAAAAACAATGAAGGGGAAGTGGAAGAAGAAAGGAACTTGAAATATGAGGTGAGATATTTACCTCTTCCTCAGGTTCTAACTTTATATTTGGTAAAAAGGGCTCCGTAGGTTGGCTTTATTACTAAATTAAGGCCTCTAGGATTAAGGGAGGACAGTTAAAAGTGTAATTGGGTAGGTTTTGGTTGAGCGAAATGTCTTTGGAGGTGTGAATTAGAGAGAAGGGGGAGTGATCATTTATAATAAGGGTGAGGTGTACCTTAGATAAAACCTAAAATATTATTTTATAATAAATTAACATTATGTTTATAATGGAACCAAAGTGACTTATTTCGAGGCTAGGGTAGGGATGGGTCGAAATACTCTCAACCAATAGGTTTTAGAAAAGTTTTGGTTACCATTTTAACCTTATCATTTAGATTTAACTCTAAGTTAAATAAATTATCTTTTATTATATCTTCTAGTATTCTTACAATATATGGTTAATAAACGTACTATAAAAAGCCAATAGAACTAAAACTGGTTTATTAATGTCATATATATAATTATTTTAGTCTTTTGGCCGAGAATTGGATTCTTTGGAATAGAATATTGATTAATAATTTAATATTTGTTTAAAAAACTATTTTATGTCAATTTTGACACTATTTGGTATTTTATTTTTTCGAAATTCATAACAACATTATTACATTGAAAACAATTTATCTAACCAACCCTAATAAGTTATATTTACCTATAAAATTATTATAATTCATAAAAAGTCTCATATTACATTTATTTGGGTATTTATAATATCAATTATGTTAATATTTCATTAATATGAAAATTACTGCATCATCATTGTGTCATAAATACATTAATTTATATATTGTATAAAAATTATAAATAAAATAACATTATGTATGAAATATATTTATCTTTCTATGGAATACTTATACTTTAATTTATCTTATGTATGACCCTATATTAAAAATGTTTTACTTATTGAACATTTAATTTAACTCTTTTAACTGTTCTTTGAATTAAATAATAATAAATGTCCTATTCTAATTCCAGTAGACCTAAAGGGTAATATTTTAATCCTATTGGTTTTTTGGTCGAATTACACTTACCCAATAGAAATAGGACATGTGTTAGTGTATAAATAATATCATTTTTAACCTTAATTACACTATTTTCTTGTAATAGTGGTAAATAAAAGTTAAAAGTTACAATTCACCAAAAATTATTTTTATCATAATGATCCACATTTTATTTAATGATATCAACTGTGTCTCTTGGTGTTTTGAAATTCCACTAACAGAAGTAGTAAAATTATGTTTTATATAAATTTGCAAATTCTGCTAGGAGGTGGGTAAAAGATGGTCAAAAGATCAATAAAATTATTATATATCTAAAATTATTATAAAAGGACTCTAATGAATTACATTTAAATTATTTAGGTATTATGTATCTATTTTGACCTAAAATAAATATAAATAAAATATATGATTATTTAAATAAAAATACAGTTTTAACAAATAACTTATTGTTTTCTCTATTAATCAAAAATTGAATGTTTTCCGAAAAATATCCAAAATTCAGCCTAGGATAATTTCAATATTCCGAAATAAAAAATGAAGTCCATTTTGAATGATTAAAATTTATAAAATTTGAAAAAGTGGGTATTACTATTCATAATGGTTTGTTTATATAATATTTTAATAACATGTCATTGTTTAGTGAAACTCAATATAGCGTACAACGCAAGCTATCGATGAAGGTTGCTCTTGAGGGTAAGGCAAGCCCATAAATTGTTGTGTGTAGTGAAAGATTATTTTGGTGTTGCGTATAAGATAATACATAAAAACAAAATATTTCTCATAAAATCTAAAGGTGTGACATTCTACCCCCCTTAAAAAATGTTCACCCTCGAAATTCATCCCTTCGTAACAAACATATGAGTATACCTCTCCCTCATTATATACTCATGTTCCCATGTAGATTATTCTAATTGGTGGTTGCTCCATAAAACATTAACCAAGTGAGTGGTCTTGTTTCGTAGAACTTTTTCACTATGATCCAGAATCTCTATTGGTTGTTATTTATAAGAAAGATCATGCTCCAGTGGTACAACTTCTGAGCTTAGTACATTTGAAGGATTAGGTATCTAGTTTCTCAGGAGAGATACATGGAACACATCATGAAATTGCGAGAGATTTAGTGGAATATTCAATCAGTATGTTACATTCCCAACACGATCCAGTATTTTGAAAGAACCAATATAACTAGGGCTCAACTTTCCCTTCTTTCCAAATATCATTACTCTATTCCAAAGAGATATTTGTAAGAACACTTTATCTCCCACTTCAAACTCAAGGTATTTTCTTCGGTTGTCTTCATAACATTGTTTTCACCTACAAGATTCTCTTATGTGTTGTTCAATAGATCTTACCGTTTCTGACATCTCATCAACCAGATCAGGTCCTAATAGCATTCATTCCCCAACTTCATCCCAACAAGTTGGATTTCGTCATTTCTTTCCATGGAGAAATTGATAAGGACCCATCTACATACTGGAGTGAAGGATATTATAATAATAAAATTCCACCAAAGGTAGGTGTTGATCCCAACCACCTTGGAAGTCCATAATGCAAGATCTCAACAAGTCTTCCAGAGTTTGAATTTGCTTCTCAAACTGACCGTCAGTCTAATGATGATAAGAAGTTCTAAAAATCAACTCTCTATCGAGAGTATGCTGGATAATTTACCAAAACATCAAGGTAAACCTCGGATCCCGATCAGATATAATGGAATTTGGTAGTCCATGAAATCTTACCACTTCTTTCACATATATCCTAACAAGATGATCTTGGAGGACTATTATTACTTTGAACAAAAATCATCTAACTAACACAAATATGTTATATTAACCTAGAAAATTATTGTAATTCCTTCACATAACCTCAATAGTAATGTAATGTCCATGATCTTGAGTGGGATTCGGTCGTTATGTTTCCCATTTTTCAAGATCATTATGCTAAATTCATAAAAACATTATTACATTGGACAAAATTCATCTAACCAGCTCTAATATGTAATATTAACCTATAAAATTTTTTCAATTAATAAAAAGTCTCAAATTACATTTACGTGGGATTTATAATAACAATTATGTTAATATTTCATTAATATGGTAATTAATGCATCATCATTGTGTCATAAATAAATTAAATTATTTAATGTCTAAAAATTATAAATAAAATAAAATTATGTAGAAAATCTTATTAGATTTATAATGAATATTTATAGTCAAATTTATCCTATGAATAACCCTATATTAAACATGTTTTAGAAATTAAACATTGATTTTAACTCTTTTAACACATCTTTAAATAAAAATATAATAAATGTCCAAATCTAATCCAAGTGGACCTAAAGGGTAATATTTTCTTCCTAAGGTTGTTTTTGGTCGAATTACTCTTATCCAATAGAATTATGACTTGTTTTAGGGTAATAATATTATCATTGTTACCCTTAATTACCCTGCTTAATTATAACCATGGTAAATAAAAGTATAAAGTTACTATTCACCAAAAATTATTTTTATCTTATAGAACCAAATTTTACATACTGATATAAACCATGTCTCTCAGATTTTTGAAATTCCACTCACAGAAGATGTAAAATTAATTTTTTTGTAAGTTTTCAAATTCTCATCGGAGGTACGTAAAAGACGTTCAAAAGTTCAATAAAGTAAGGGAGGATATACAAAAGATGGATTTCCGTACAAGTTATGGACACTATGAATTTATAGTAATGCCATTTGGTTTTACTAATACCCCTGGTATCTTCATGGATCTAACGAATAGAGTCTTTAGAGATTATCTTGATCAGTTTGTGGTAGTGTTTATAGAGGATATTCTTGTCTATTGAAAGATCAAAGAATAACATGAAGATCACTTGATAATCGTATTAAAGACCGAATGAAAGGAGAAGCTTTATGAAATATTTACCAGGTGTGAATTTTTGAATAAAAACGTTTCATTTTTGGGTCACATACTCTCAAAAGAGGGGATATATGTGGATCTATAAAAAACAGAGGCTATCGACAGATGGTCGAGACCAACAACATTAACTGAGATCCGATGTTTTCATGGTTGGGCTGGATATTATTGATGTTTTGTGAAATATTTTTCACATTTATATAATTCACTCACTAGGCTGACTCAATATTGAGTTATGTTCATTTGGACATAAGAGTCTGAAATGAATTTCAAGGAGTTAAAAAGAAGGTTATCCAATGCTCCAGTGCCCACACTAACTTGTAGTGGAAAAAGGTTTTTGATTTACAGTGATGCATCCATGAAGGGATTGGGGTTTGTTCTCATGAAAAACAATATAGTGATATCTCATACCTTACAATAGTTGAAAATCTAGGAGAAAATTTACCTAACTAATGATTTAGAATTACCTACGGTAATATTTGCATTAAAGTTTTAGAGGCATTATCTTTATGGGGAATGGCGTGATATTTATTTTGATCCTAAATGTTTAAAGTATATTTTCACCCAAAAGAATATGAATATGCACCAAAGAATATGGTTGGAGCTGATTACAGTTTACGATTTCTCAATTCATTACCAAACTGGGAAAGAAAACAAGGTGGAAGATGCATTAAGTCGACAAGACCATTCTAGCTTATACATGATGAGGATCCCAAAAGATCCAATATTTATGGTATTACAATGGATGGATCTTGTGATTATAATGGAAGCGGAAAAATTTATATTTCTAAAATGAATGTTCAACCATCTATACATGTGAAGATTAGAGAGGCGTAGAAATAAGATGTAGAGTTACAAAACAATGTGAGAAATGACTGAATTCCACATTGATTGTGATGAAATAATAAGGTTCAGGAAACAGGTTTGTGTTCCCACCATCCCAGAATTAAAGGAAAAATATTCTGTGAAGCTCATAGTTTTTCTTTCCTTATTCACCCTAGAAGCATGAAGATGTATAGGGACATGAAAGAGTACATCTGGTGGGATGGAATGAAAAGTGATGTTTCTGGATATGTCTCTCGATGCTTGGTTTTTCAGAAATTTAATGTTCAGAGAATGATGTATAAGAGGATGTTACAACCATTACCCATAGCAGAATGGAAATGGGAGAACATCACAATGGAATTTTTCACTGGACTTACTAAAACACCCAAAGGAAATAATTCTATTTGGGTTATATTTGATAATATTATGAAGTTGTCACACTTCATTTCTATTAGATAATTTTCTCTCTTGATCAGCTTTACAGGATATATGTGAAGGAAGTGGTAAGATTTCATGGAGTACCACTTTACATTATATCTGATCGAGATCCGAGGTTTACCTCGATGTTTTTCCGAAGTCTACAGCATACTCTAGATACAGAGTTGAGTTTCCACACTACTTATCATCCTCTAACAGACGATCATTATGAGAGGAAAAATTCAAACTCTAGAAGACATGTTGGGAGCTTTCTCTATGGAATTCATAGGTTTTTGAGATCAACACCTACCATTGCTGGGATTTTTTTATAATAATAGCTTTCACTCCAGTATTCAGATGGATCCTTATGAATCTATCTCTGGAAAGAAATGTAGAACTTCAACTTACTGGGATGAATTTATGGAAGGAAATCTATTAGGACCTGATCTTATTGATGAGATGGAAGAAAAGGTAATATCTATTCAACAACACATAAGAGTAGCTCACAGTCAGCAAAGAAGTTATGCCGAAAACCGAAGAAAATACCTACAGTTTGGAGTGGTTGAGAAAGTGTTCTTATGAATATCTCCTTGAAAGAGAGTAATGACATTTTGAAATAAGGGAAATTTGGGCCCTAGGTATATTGGTCCTTTTGAAATACTGGATCATGTTGGGAAGGTAGCTTACAGATTGGCGCTTCCACCGAATCTCTCTCATGTTCATGATGTGTTCCATGTATCTCTCCTAAGAAAGTACACACCCAATCCTTCACATGTACTAAGCTCATAAGTTATACAACTGGAGGAAGATCTTTCTAATAAAGAACAAAAAATAGAGATTCTGGATCTTAATGAAAAAGTTCTACAAAACAAGACCACTCACTTGGTTAAAGTATTATGGAGGAACAACCTATTTGAAGAAGCTACAAGGGAACTTGAGGATATGATGAGGGAGAGGTATCCTCATCAGTTTGGTACGATGTGACACATTTTAAGGTCGAAATTCTTTTTAAGGGGGGTAGAATGTAACACCCTGAGATTTTATGGGAAATATTTTGTTTTTATGTATTATGTTATACGCAATACCAAAATAATCTTTCACTCAACACAACACTATCTGGACTTGAGTTCCACAGAAGAGAAACCTTCCTCGAAAGCTTGCATTTTACGCAATACTGAGTTTCACTAATCAATGATATGTTTTTAAAATATTATATAAACTAGCTGTTATGAATAGTAATACGGAATTTTGGAAATTTTATAAATTTTATCTTTCAAAATAGAATTCATTTTTGTTTTCAGAATATCAAAATTATCATAGGGTGATTTTTTGGTATTTTTCTGAAAACTTTAAATTTTTTATAAATATTGAAAACATTGAGTTATTGGTTAAAACGTACTTTTTATTTAAATAATAATTTATTTTATTTAAATATATTATAGTTTCAAATTGATTAATAATACCTATATAAGTTAAATGTAATTCATTGGAGTCATTTTATAATAATTTTATATAGATTAAAATTTTATTGATCTTTTGACTGTTTTTTGCCTACCTCATAGGGGAATTTTCAAATTTATAGAAAACATAATTTTACTGCTTCTGTGAGTGAAATTTCAAAAATCTGAGAACACAATTAATATTAGTATGTAAAATGTGGTTCAATAAGATAAAAATAATTTTTGGTGAATAGTAACTTTTTACTTTTATTTACAACGGTTAAAAATAAATAGGGTAATTAAGGGTAAAAATTATATTATTATTACCCTAACACATGTCCTCATTCTATTAGTCTAGTGTAATTCGACAAAAGGAAACCATAGAAATAAAATATTACCCTTTAGGTCCACTTGTATTAGATTATGATATTTATCATTATTTAATTCAATGAAGAGTTAAAAGAGTTAAAATCAATGTTTAATATGAAAAACATTTTTAATATAGGGTTATACATAAGATAAATTCAACTATAAATATTAATTAAAAATCTAAAATGATTTTCTACATAATTGTATTTTATTTATAATTTTTATACATCAAATAATTTAATTTATTTACTACACAATAATTATCCATTAATTACCTTATTAATGAAATATTAACATAATTGATATTATTAATACACAAAAAATGTAATTTTAGACTTCTTATGAATCAAACTAATTTTAGAGTTCAATAAAAAAATATTAGGGTTGGTTAAATGAATTTTTTTCAATTTAATAATTCTTTTATGAATTTATCAAAAAAAATACCAAATAGTTTCAAAATTGTCATAAAGGAGTTTTTAAAACCAATATTATATTATTAATCGATATTAAATTCCTAAAAATCTAAGGGTCCGCCAAAGGTCTTATATAATATAATATAAGTCATTAATAAACCAATTGGTGTTCGATTGGCAGTTTATTGTATTTTTATTAACTAAATAGTGTAAGAATAAAAGAAGACATGGTAAAAGTTAAATTATTTAACATAGAGTTAAATCTAAATAATAAGGATAAAATGGTAACCTAAACTTGTCTAAAATGTATTGTATTAGAGGATTTCGATCCATCCATACTCTATATTCTAAATAAGTCACAATGGATCCATTATAAAATGAATATGAATTTATTATAAAATAATATTTTATGTTTTTTTAAGGTTCCCCTCACCCCTCTTATAAAATGGCACCCACCTTCTCTCTAATTCACACCTAAAAAGCCATTTGGATCGGCCAAACCCTTCCCAGATACCCTATCAACTGTCCTCCCATCATCCTAGAGGACTTCCTTTATTCAGAAAGCCATCCTAAGGATCCCTTTTGATCAAATCCAAAGGAAGAACCCGAGGAAGAGGTAAATATCTTACCACCTATTTCAAGTTCCATTCTTCTTCCACTTCTTCTTTATTTGTTTTTTCCATTCTAAAATAATAACTCCAGTATATTATATGAATTTTTATGTTATTATAAAAAATGCACAACCATATTTGTTATTATATGCATCCGATGAATGAAAAATTCACCACACGTGTGTACGTACGGATTACCGTCTCCACGTCGTGGTGTAGTTTGTTATTCAAACATTTCATCATTTGGATGGGTATGATAGTGAAAATAAATTATATACATAATAAATATTACATTATTAGGAATATTTATATATAATATACCATCCAATTATTTACAATTTTAATATCAAAAGAATGATATCATCGCTTGTGCGTATGTACGGCCTATGGTCTCCATGATGTGATGTGACTCGTTCTACATGAACTTAATTGAATAATTATTATATAAATGAATTCAATGAATAAATATGATATATATTACACTATAACCATTATTTAAATGAGTAATATATAAAATAAAAATAGGAATACCAATTTATTCAACAAAACACGGATAAAAACAAAAATCAATGAACACACGAATAACAAGTAGAAATGAAATATTACTAATAAGAAGATAAGAATATGACCATATACGATATCATAAAAATGAGTATGATTTTTTAATAAGTAAATGAAATTATTTAAATCATTATACAGGAGATTTGGATCTATATAAAGCATATCAGACCTAATGTTAGGGAAACTTTCTCATTCTAATTTTTATCAGGGATTTTTTATACTTCAGAATTTATTGTGTCATATTTATCATCAACATAAATGTTTCATAAATATGTAATATTATTTCTATCCTCCTACAATTGTTTAAATACGATTTTACTTATTAGGGAATTTTTATTAAATTATATGAAAGGAATCTTTTGTCATTTTTAGTACGATATACTTTTTGAATTTTACGGCCAAAGTACGAGAATAATGATTTTTTAACTTATACGACATGAATGGGTTTTTATGATTTCATATAACATTATTTCCATGAATCTTCCTTTAAAAAGTTTCAGGTTTATTTTTAATTAACTTCGTTTTAAAAAAAATTGTATATCATGTTAAGAATTGAATAATGTTTTTAATGTAGAAAGGATATTTTCCTCAAAGGATGGAGTTCAAGTGGTGTATCAATATTATTTTCCATCTTTGATAATATAGGGTTCTGATTCTATCCTTATTTTACATTGATTTGAATATGTTAGGATTGAATTATTTTTATGAAGTCATTTTATCTTATATAGATTATGTTATTATTTAATGATGTTTAAGAAACCCATTTTTATTACATGTGTTATGCTATGATATATGATTTATGATTTTGTGGCACACATAATAATGGTTTCATTATGAGATGGGTGGGACCTATATCTCCCTCCAATTTATTGGGTAATGATCTATATCTCATGAGATAAACATGGATGTAACAGAAGTTTAATCCGGTTCATTGAGACAGGACTGGAATGTAGAGTTAACTCTATTCAGAAAATGGACTTTGTCCGCTATGATAGTCTTGGCAAGGAGTCTTGACAAATATGAAATGATTTTCTATGATTATGTGTGTATGACACAAAGTTTCATGTTTTATATTGTAATAATTGGGATTACATTTCACTACTATGATTTATCCCATGTTATGATATTATGATCACTTTTTCATGTTATGAATTTCAAAATGTTACGCTCTTATGAATATGATATGATTGATATTTCCTTTTTTCTACCCTTATTGAGCATTTGAGCTCACCCTTTTGTATGTTTTCTTTTTCACAAGTCAGGAATAAGGGTATTACGTATGATATGACAAAAGGGACTCTAGATATGATGAAATACATATGAGAAAATATAGATGCATTATGAACCAGTTGTTTATGTTTCCTAGTTTCTAAAGACACTATACTTATACGGTCCTATCATGGTTTTGTTATATTTTGTAATAAGTATGCATCAATTATGAAGTAATAACAATGTATGTAAAGTATGGGTCATTATATTTGGTATTAGAGGATGAATGGAGGACAGTTTATAGGGTAATTGGGCTGTGTTTGGCAGAGCCAAATGGTTCTCATGGTGTGAATTAGAGAGAAGGGGGAGTGCCCTTCTATAAGAGGGGTGAGGGGAACCTTAGGAAAAATATAAAATATTATTTTATAATAAATTTATATTTGGTTCATAATGGCTCCATAGTGACTTAATTTGAGGATAGGGTAGGGATGGGTCGAAATCCTCTCAACCAATAGGTTTTAGACAAGTTTAGGTCACCATTTTAAAATTCTCATTTTGATTTAACTCTAAGTTAAATAATTTATCTTTTACCGGGTTTTCATGTATTATTAAACTATATTGTTAATAAACATACTAGAAACTAAAAATCATACCCAATTTGTTCATTTAATGTCATATATATTTTTATATAAGTCATTTGGCTGAGAAATAGTATTTTAGGAATAGAATATTTATTAATAATTTAATATTTGTTTTAAAAACACTTTTATGTCAATTTTGACACTATTTAGTATTTTGTTTTTTTAAATTCATAACTGCATTATTACATTGAAAAAAATTAATCTAACCAACCCCAATATG
This sequence comes from Viscum album, assembly GCA_963277665.1. Taxonomy (NCBI): domain Eukaryota; kingdom Viridiplantae; phylum Streptophyta; class Magnoliopsida; order Santalales; family Viscaceae; genus Viscum; species Viscum album. The sequence goes on along the minus strand of OY728119.1, from coordinate 1,179,974,038 downwards.
TTATATTAACCTAGAAAATTATTTTAATTCATAAAAAGTGTCAAATTACATTTATTCGGATATTTATAATATCAATTATGTTAATATTTCATTAATAAGTTAATTACTGCATCATCATTGTCTCATAAATAAATTAAATTATATAATGTCTAAAAATTATAAACAAAATATCATTATGTATGAAAATTATATTAGCTTTCTAATGAGTATTTATAGTTTAATTTAACATATTTATAACCCTATATTAATTTTTTTTATTTATTAAGCTTTGATTTTATCTCTTTTAACACATCTTTGAATTAAATAATAATAAATATCATAATCCAATCCATGTGGACCTAAAGGGTAATATTTTATTCCTATGGTTGGTTTCTGTCGAATTTCACATATCCAATAGAATTATGTAATGTTTTAGGGTAATAATAATATCATTTTTACCCTTAATTACCATATTTACTTTTAACTGTGTTAAATAAAATTAAAAAGTTACTATTCACCAAAAATTATTTTTATCTTATTGGATAAACACAAATCATAATCCTTATTTATCTAGAGATATTTCTATGTAATGTCTAGAGATGTCTATAAGGTTATGTATAAGTATATGTTATAGTCCTAGAATAATGGTAATGATCTTAAAATTAAACCAAATATGATATATATTGAAGGTACTCCCCCTTTATTATGTTGCTTTCCTTGCATGATTTTTTCCTCTCAAACTATTCTTTTAGGTTTTTAGATGATGGATGGAACCCAAAGGAACCGTGTTGATCAATGTAATGTTTAATACAATGATTTTCCTTCTGAACAAACCAATGGTATGGGAGATGGAGCGGAAAATATTATTTCTATAATTACACAAGTAATTAATCATTCTAGACTTCCAAATGAGCAGATAAGGGAACAATATTCTATTGAGCCCTTCATGAGGTAATTTACATCTTATTTCAGTGGGTCTTCTGATCCAGTTGTTGCTGAACAATGGATCAGTACCATTGAAAATATATTTTCCATACTTCATTGTTCAGAACATGAAAAATTCATTCTGGCTATTTATTGTTTAGAAGGTGAACCAGGCTAGTGGTGGACTCTAATTAAGAATACGAGGCCCCAAGATGAAATTGAATCTATGGAATGAGATGAGTTCAAGAACTTATTTTCGGAAAGTAGATGATATCCGTGTAATTAATGGATAAATATAAAATAATATGTATGATATTATTAATGTGCTCGTGACTAATATAAGGACAAAGTGACATCATGGTTTGAGTATAAAGAATATTTGGGATTTTGGTATGTGAAAAGAGTTAACTTTTGACCGCATTTATGTTTTAAATAAGGTTCTATGGTAATTCATGTAGTAAGAGAATACAAGATAAAGGTATTCACATTTTTGGAATGCGATCAACAAGATATATCTTATGATATATGGGGGATAAATGATGGTATTCACATGCTTCGTTGATGAAATTAAGAGTAATAATTTTCATTATACTGTGAGCTTGGATATAAGTATTATGGATAAGCCTAAATATTTGAAATGAATTATGTCGGTCATAATATAACATTATTTAATTATATAACTTGTTTTTGATATAATTTTTGGGATGTTATAATAGTGTAGTATTAGAAAAACGACAGCCTACAGGATGGGTGACAACCCATCGCATCAGACAAGGTTGCGGGAATCGAACCCACAACTGAAGTGCGACATGACTTTATCACCTACCACTGGCTACAGGAAGTCCCTGGTTAGTAGAAACTAGTTTATTTTTTATTAAGAGGTATGATAGATTAAGTATAAGTCCATTTTTTGAACCATATATGATTAATCTCACCATAATATGGACTTATGTATATAAATTTTTCTCTCCTTTTGTTTGAGACAGATGGAATGACCTATCATTCTATCGCATGATCTGATAACACTTCACGGAAGACAAATTCAACTTCATTTATTTAAGAGATGTAGTGGAAATTGTTCAAGACACAAACAACAATTATATTGTACCAAAATCATGTAAGTATTTCTTTTAATTCCCTAATTCTTCAACATTTGGGAATTGATCATGAAAACAATAAATGTTGTCCTAATTCCCTTATATATGACGAATCAGATGGTACCTTAGATAATCACACATTTATGGCTTTGTGATTTTTGGATTTTTCATAGCCATGTTCTCTACCACTCTCCATCATAACTTGATGGTTATATTTCTCTTCCATATCCATCTTTTCACTAATGTTCTCCTATGTGGAAACCTAGTGATGAGTTAATTTGGGTAACTATTATGTTTCATACTTTAGTTTTTAAAATTAAGTTTTAGTATTCATTTTTATGATGTGGGTTTCTATGAAAGATACTTTAATGTAGTAAACCATTTATAACCCCGACAAATTAGGATGGAGAAATTCATTTTAAGAGGGTAGAATATAACACACCGATATTTTATGAGAAATATTCTTTATAATTTTTTTGATGACATTTGTTGTATTCTTTAACATGATTAGCTTGTGCTATATGCAGCACTGTATTAGCTTGTAGTATACACAACACTATTTTTGGATTGTGATGCACACAATATCAAGATCTTTCGAATAAAATTCACTTTACACAATACCAAGTATAGATTTTGATCAGTGTTTAATTGAACTATATTGTGAGTATGTTATATGATACACAAATGGAAGCATTCCCTACACAGAACCCTAACATGTCTTGCATTACACGCAAGAGAGACCTTCCTCAATAGCGTGTGTTGTACGCAATACCGAGTTTCATCAAACACCGATATATTTTTATAATATTATTATGAACTAGCTGTTATGAATAATATTAACTGAATTTTGAATTTTATAACATTATTGTTCAACTTAATCATTTCTTGTAATGAGGTATGAGAACAAGATCAATTTTTCTAATAAAATAAGTATTTTTAACAAAATGCAGTTTTACAGCCTTTTGAAGGAGAAACCATTTTAAATATAATTTTTAACAAGTTTATATGTTAAATTTTTCAATATAAACTTTTCGTTTGAATCAATATATAATAATTATTATTGGATAAAGAGATGATATTTTTCTGGCAACGTTCTTATTTTGATTAATAGTAAAGGCACGCTAAATTTTACTTAAAAACAACTTTTCTCATCGTGATAATTTATATGGATAAATAATAATAACAAATTTTTTTAAAGTATAAATGGAATATATTTTTACCATTTAATATAATGTAGGTAATTATCATTAATTTAGCATTGATTTCATGGGAAAAAATATTTCAATCTTTTGCAATGTTTTAAATTTTAAATCATGTTTTCTCAACAATGGGATTACATTAAAATTAAATACAGCCACATCGGTGTTTTGAATTTGGAAAAATAGATTTCATATTTGGAATCAGTATGTCCAAATTATATTAATATGATACTTTTTTAGGCATTATGAATAGTAACTACAGTAAATTTTATTTACCATAGTTATTGATTAATCTGGTAATTAAGGGTAAAAATAAGATTATAAAATTACCCTAACACCTGTAAAAATTCTATTAGATGAAATAAAATTCGACTCATATCACCTAAGGGTAGGAATAGATTCATTTTATGGTCCTTTGACCTTGAAAATGATGTTATTATTATTAAAACCAAAGAATGTGACTATATGTCACTCTCTTATATCTTATAAATGTAAAAAATTATATTTAGTGATAAACTTCATAAAAAATCGAACAAAAATAGTCACTAAAGAATATAAAAAAATTTCGACATCATGTGAATTTATCTAAAAATATTAGGGAATAAATAATTATCATTAATGGTGACACAATAATGATGCAGAAATTGTTTATTTAGTGACATATCAATAATACATTTCTTATTAAAATAATAGTGACCATAAAAAGCACAAACACCTGAAAAAAACTTATTGGTCATGTACATGTATTCCATAATCATCCAAGGGTATAATATTTTACCATTTGGATCATTATAAAATTAATTATGAAACTTATATTATTTTATTTTTAATGATGTCAAAGTTGTCACATTCATATTTAAATTAATATATCAATTTAAATGTTGTTATTTTAAGAATATAAATTCATGTAAATGTATTTTTATGGAATATATTATATTTATCTACATTATAGTAGTTTATTTTTTATTTTTATGCAATAAATAAGTATATGAAATAATTATACAAAAATTTTGTAGTAACTATTTTATTGAGAGAAATATAATATAAATGATTTTAAAAGTATAAATATAAATATTAAATAAACAAATTAATGTTCACCATAAATATTTTAGATAAATATGAAATTTTTTGAATCTATTAAATATATTTTTTCAATTATATTCTCTATGTGGATTTTATTTAAATTTAAATAAATGAATAGTGTCAAAATTGACACTATTGTTATTTTATGAAAATAACATATTATAAAATTTTTTAAAAATCACAAAAAATATATAAAAATTATAAATTAAAATTTATATGGTCTAAAATGTCATAAAGTATCCAATTATAGACAATTCACAACAAATAAGTAATTATTTATAACAATTTAATATTTAGAATACTATTAACACAAAAAAAATTAAATAGATTAAATAATGATAAATCAAGTTGATAAGGTTTAAAATAATTTCCCAAAATGTCTAAATTTTAGTTTTTGAGGAGATTAAAATCATATCACCTCTTATATATGGATTCGAGTCATTTTTTTTTGGTTTTTATGTGGGTTTTGAATTTATTATAAATTAATATATCTTTTGTTTCCAAAATCTCCACTCTCCTCTCTTATAAAAGAGAACCTCCACCCTCTCCTCCTCACACCACACTGAGCCTTAAATCTATGCCAAAACCTTCCCATTTCTCTTATCAACTTCCCTAGAAACATACTAGATTTCTTTTAATTCTTCAAAGTCCAACTTTAGTTCCCTAAGAAGAGGTTTAGAAGAGGCACGTCGAAGAAGAGGTAATATCCTTTACTGTTTCTTTCATGTTCATTTCTTCTTCTAATTCCTCTTATTTTCTTGTTTCATAATAAAGTAATAACATCAGTTACACTCATATAATGATATGTTATTATAAATATGATCCAACCCTATTTCACCTTCTATCATTCCTACGGAAAATGAAATCACCGCGCATGTGTACGTACAGAATACCGTCTCCACGCCTTGGTGTAATTTGTTTTCCACCCCACCTTACATGGATGATTATAATGGTGTAAATAATAACTATATATTATTATTATAACATGATAATATTTTTGTGATATTATATAATCCACTCCTATAAAATTAAATAACTATTGAAATGATATCATTGCTCGTGAGAACGTACAGATTACCGTCTCCACAATGCGATGAGATTCAATATCCATGTTAACCATTGAAAAATTATTATAAAGTATATATATAATAAATAATCATAAAATATATGACATAGTAATTCTACTGGATTTATATATATATATATATATATATATTTCAATTACTTACTTCCATTCAATTCAATAAGGAAATGAAAACAGCATTCACGTGTACGTACGGTCTACCATCTCCCTGAATGGTGTATTTAATTTCATTTATCTATCTATTATATATATATATACTGAATACATATGATATATAAATAATTTTTTACATTCTATAAGTAAGTAAATTATTATATAAGTAATAATAATATCAAGAACAATAAGTCCAAACACTTACGATAAATGAAATGATTTTAACCAAAACGCGGCTTTAACATGGAATTGAAAAATGAATGGGTAATATAAAGTCATAAGTGAGTCATATATGATATCATAAATTATATTATGGTTCTGTTATAAGTTAATAATTTTTTTAAACCCACTATAAAGGATTCTCGAACACATATAGAAGACATTGTACATATGGTAAGGGATAATTATTCCAATATCATTCTTATCTAAGAAGGTTTATATGTATGTATTTACTGGGGTTATATTTTTCATCCATGTTCATAAAGATTTTTTTCATAAAGTTTTTAATATTGTTCCATGTATGTTATAATTCATTTTTACCCCTCTTTGACTTTTACATTGTGTTAGTGATGGAATCTTTTTTTTCTTTACCATATAAAGAACTTTTTTAATTTTCCGTTAGAAGTACGAGGTGAATGTTTTTTTAATTTATACGGCATGAAGAGATTTTTACGATTTCATAATGCCTTGTTTACATAACTCCTACTCTACAAGATTTCATGAGTATTTTCAAAAAAATTCTTTTCTTTTAAATTGCATGTCATTTTGAGAAAAGAAAATTATTTAGAAGAATAAAGGATATTTTCCTCAAGAATTCATTTTATGTGTTTTATTAAAATTATTTTCCATCTATGATGACATTATTTAAAATTTTTATGTTTCATGTATAATGTTACTATTATTTTAATGTTTTTATTTTTATGTTTATGAAATAATATCCATTTTTTATATTTATTATGTTATGATGGGATGATATTTATGAAACCCATTTTATTTGTTGGGTTATGATGAATGATTTATGATTATTTTTTTACACAGGTAAGAATGATTTCATTATGAGATGGGTGGGACCTATATCACCCTCCAATTAAATGGGTAAAGATTTATATATCTTGAGATATACATGGATAGAATGACAAGTAAATCAGGTTCAACAATACAGGGCTGGAATAGTAAGTAAACCTGGTTCAGTGATGGACTTCATCCACTATGATGGTCTTGGAAACAATGCCTTAGATACTGTGGAAATCATATCATCAGCTAAATGGTTTTCCACAATTAAATGTTTTATTCCCATTCTATTTTATAATGATTAATGTTTCTTTATGATCTATGCCATATGTAATGCAATGTTTTATGTCATTGCTCATGATTTGGATGTTTAAATATTATGTTCTTTTTTCACATTAAAATGTTTAAAGATTGTTTTATGATTTCCATTTTTACCCTTACTTATCATTTGAGCTCACCCTTTATATGTTTTCTTTTAGCAAGGTTATTAAGAACATTTTTGGGTAAGAATACAAAAGGGGAAGATCATTATGGGAGATGTTGAAGATCTTTCACAATGATTAAAAGATTATGTTCCGAGTTTTAAAGGACACTAAACTATTACGGTCATTGGGTGTCTGTATTTGTTATGTATTAAGTATTCCGAAAAAGTAATGTAATGTATTTGTACGACAAGCTTGGGTCTCTACAGTTGGTTTCAGAAGAAAATTTATAGTAAACCTTTGGAAACTAGAATGAGAACACCTTAGTAAGAACAGTAAGGATATATCTAAGCATTGAAAACAATATTAGTGTTCTAGAAATGGCCATGAATAACCTATGATAAGACTAAATGTGTGAAATTTTATTCTTGATTATGTGTTTTTCCTATAATTTTTAGTGTTTTCACACTATGCTAATTGATTTTAGTAAATGGATGGAACCCAAAGGAACTGTGTTAATGCTGAATGTGATGGGAAATGCAATGGTTGTCCCCCAGAGAAACCAAACATTATGGGAGCTAGAATGAAAAATCTTGTATCCATACCCACACAACTTTTCCAAGATATGAATCATGCAGGACTTCCAAACATGCATATGAAGGAGAAATATTTTGTTGAATCCTTCATGAGGAAGTGTCCACCCTCATTCAGTGGGTCTACTGATCCATTAGTGGCCAAACAGTGGATCAGTACCACTGAAAATATATTCTTAGTTCTTCAATTTTCTGATCATGGTATTGTCATCTTAGCTGTAAAACATTTGGAAGGTGAAGATGATCAATGGTGGAATATTATCAAGAATATGAGGAAAAGACACAACATTGAGTCCATTGAATGGGACAAGTTCAAGAACATATTTTTCAATAAGTACGCCCCTCGTATTATTCAATCAATAATGGAGAAGGAATTTCTTGAACTAAAGAAAAAGGAAGATGAATCTGTTGGTACCTACGAAGAATTTTTTACAAGAGTTTAAAGTCATGCTTCGAGAATTATTCTCCAAGATGAGAGTAAGATTGGTCAATTTTGTAGTGGCTAAAAACCAAGTCTTCGAAAGGTGTTAGCCATAAGGGACTTCAATACCTATGAGGAAATATTTAGATGTGCTCTCAAGGTTGAGAGAGTGATTTTAGAAACCCATCAGTCACATGGGTTTGATAAGAAGAGGAAATTGGAATTCAAAGGGAAATATAAAGACCACACTAAAAGGAAGATGAGTTTTCTATTATTCTCAATGTGTGGAAAGAAACATGGAGGAAATTTTCATAAAGGGACAATTAAATGTTTCCAATGTGGAAAGGAAATTCATCAGACATTTTAATGCTGCAATGATGTGGAAAATATTTCTAGTAATACGAAAAAACAAAAGGCTACAGAGAATTCACCTCCAACAGTTCAATGTATCAAGTGTAAGGAAATGGGGAATTATGCTAATTAATGACACAATCCAAGGGTTTTTTATGATGATTTATGTAAAAAAAGTCTTAATGACAAAGAAAAAGGAAACGTAGATGCAATTTCTATCAGTAATGTAGAGTATGATAACGAAGTGGTGAAAGGTACACATACCTTCCACTCTAAAGTATAATTTTTTTTATTTGAATCTGGATCCACCCACACTTTTGTTTCTGAAGAATTTTCTAAGGGTATCGTCGTACTGCCTCAACAATTAGCTATTGTGTTAACTATGACAACTCATAATGTCACAACATTTGCATCAAAAGTTTATAATTCTTCTCCAATGGATGTTTGTGGGAATGTGCTTCCTGCAAGACTTTTGATCCTTCCTATAGTGGAATTTGAGGTGATCCTTGGAATTGATTGGTGTTCCTTATATGGAACTCAGATTGATTTCCAAAGAAGGGAAGTCACATTTCTTATTCTTGATCAATCTATGATCATATATCGATGTAAGGATGAATATAACATTCCAGTGAAAATTTAGTCCATATTATGGGTCTTGATTCTAATAAATTAAGGTTATTTATCTCAAATGGTTGAAGAAAAACTCACGATTAAGAATATTCCCATTGTACGGGAGTTTTATGATGCCTTTCTAGAGGAATTTCCAGGTCCTCCACCGAATCGTGAAGTTGAGTTTTCAATAGAACCCATACCAGGTGCTATGCTAATTTCAAAGACAACTTATTGAATGTCCCTAATTCAGTCGCAGTAATTGATGAAGCAACTCCAAGAGAATCTTCAGAAGTGATTCATACACCATAGTGCATCACCGTGGGGAGCACTGGTTCTGTTTGTTAAGAAGAAAGATGGAACAATGAGACGCATCATTGATTATCAAGAACATAGCAAGATCAATATCAAGAAAAAATATCTTCTCCCACACATTGATGACTTATTTGACCAACTACACAGAGCTCAATACATCACCAAGATTGATCTTCTTTTATGGTATCATCAATTAATGCTGAAAAAGGAGGATATACGAAAGATGACTTTCCGTATAAGGTATGGACACTATGAATTTATAGTGATGACATTTGGTCTTACTAATCCCCCTACTATCTTCGTGGATATAATGAATAGAGTCATTAAAGAATATCTTGATCAGTTTGTGGTAGTCTTTATAGATGAAATTTTTGTATATTCAAAGAGCAAGGAAGAACATGAAGATCACTTGAGAATTGTATTAAAATCCCTACTAAATGGTAGGATTTATGCCAAATTTACCAAGTGTGAATTTTGGCTTCAAAAAGTTTCATTTTGGGTCACATAATCTCAAAAGTGGGGATATCTGTGGATCCATAAAAAAATGATTTTATTGAATGATGCTTGAGACAAACAACAGAAACTGAGATCTAAAGTTTTCATGGTTTGGATGGATATTATCGACATTTTTTGAATGATTTTTCATGATTATCTAATACACTCAGCGAGTTTACTCGAAAAGGAGTTATGTTCATTTGGGAGGAGGAGTGGGAAGAGAATTTCAAGGAGTTAAAAAAAAGGTTATCTGGTACACCTGTGCTGGCAATGCCTTGTATTGGAGAATGGTTTGTGACATATAGTGATGCATCCAAGAAAAGATTGGGGTGCGTTCTCATGAAAAACGATATTGTGATAGCTTATGACTCATAAAAGTTGAATATCCATAAACAAAATTACCCAACTCGTGATTTGGAATTAGCAGTGGTAATCTTTGCGTTAAAGATTTGGAGGAATTATATTTATGGTGAAAGCTGTGATATTTATACTGATCATAAATGTGTAAAGTATATTTTCACACAAAATGAGCTGAATATATGCCAAAAATTATGGTTAGAGAGGATTAAGGACTACGACTTCTCAATTCAATAACACCTTGGGAAGGAAAACAAGGTGGAAGATGCATTAAGTCGACAAGACTATGATAGCTTATCCATGATGAGGATCACAAAAGATCCAATATTTATTGATTTACAAAGGATGGACCATGGAATTATAATGGAAGTGGAAAATGGTATCTTTCTCAAATGAATGTTCAACCATCCATACATGTGAAGATTAATGAGAGACAGAAAGAAGATGTAGAGTTACAAAAATAAGTTGAGAAATGTTCCTGAATTCCACATTGATTGTGATGAGATAATAAGGTTCAAGAACAAGGATTATGTTCCTAACATCCCTGAATTAAAGAAGGAAATATTGGATGAATCTAATAGTTCTTTATTCTCTATTCACCCTGGAATCACGATGATGTATAGGTACCAAGAGGAGTACTTCTGGTTGGGTGTCATGAATAGATATTTTCGGAATATGTATCTCGATGCTTAGATTGACATCATGTTAAATCTGAGTGATAGAAGTCTAAGGAGATGTTACAACCATTACCCATACCATAATGGAATGCGGAAAACATCACTATGGACTATGTCACTGGAATTCCTTAAAAATCTAATGTCCATAGTGTTATCTAGGTTATTTTTGATCATCTTACGAAGTCTGCACACTTCATTGCTATTAGAGAATATTTCTCTCTTGATCAACTTTCCATGATAAATGTGAAGGAATTGGTAAGATTTCATGGAGTAACAATTTCCTTTATATCTGATCCGGATCTGTGGTTTACCTTGATGTTTTGGTGGATTCATCAACATACCCCAGATACAGAGTTTAGTTTCAGCACTCCTTATCATCCTCAGATAAATAGTCAGTCTGAGAGGACAATTAAAACACTAGAAGACATGTTGAGAGACTTCTCTATGGATTTCAAATGTGGTTGGGATCAACACATACCTTTGGTGTAATTTTCTTATCATAATACCATTAACTCCAGTTTTTAGATGGCTCCTTATTAATATCTCTATGGAACGAAATGAAAAACTCCAACTTGCTGGGATGAAGTTGGGGAAAGAAATATATTACGACCTGATCTTGTGGAACAGATGGTAGATAAGGTATGATCTATTCAACAACACTAAAGAGAAGATTAGAGTTGACAAAAAAGTTTTGCCGACAACTGAAGAAAAGAACTAGAGATTGAAGTGGGTGATAATGTGTTCTTAAAAATATCTCCATAGAAGAGAGTATTGATATTTGGAATGAAGGGTAAGTTGAGACCTAGGTTTATTGGTCCTCTCGAAATACTAGATCGTGTTGGGAAGGTAGATTACCAATTGGTACTTCCACCGAATCACTCTCAAGTTCATGATGTGTTCTATGTATCTCTCCTGAGAGAGTACATACCCAATCATTCACATTTATTATGCTCAGATGTTGTACTACCAGAGCAAGATAATTCTAATGAAAAACAGCCAATAGAGATTTTGGATCGTTGTGAAAAAGTTCTACAAAACAAGACCACTCGCTTGGTTAATGTTTTATTGAGGAACCACCAATTAGAAGAAGCTACATGGGAACTTGATGATATGATGAGGAAGAGGTATCTTCATCTGTTTGTTACGAAGTGACAAATTTTTAGGGAGAAAATCTTTTGATGGGGGTAGAATGGAACACCTTGAGATTTTATGAGAAATAATTTTTTTTATGTATAATGATATATGTAACACCAAATGAATCTTTCAATACACACAACACTGTCTGGTCTTGCGTTACACGCAAGAGCAACCTTGATAGCTTGCATTGTACGCAACACCGAGTTTCACTAAACAACAATATGTTATTAAAATATTTTATAAACTAGCTGTTTTGAATATTAATACCCAATTTTTAAAATTATAGAAATTTTATCTTTCAAAATGGACTTTATTTTTGGTTTCGGAATATAGAAATTTTCATAGGGTGAATTTTTGGTATTTTTCTGAAAACTTTCAATTTTTGATAAATAGTGAAAACGCTGAGTTATTGGTTAAAACTGAATTTTTATTTAAACAATAATTTATTTAATTTAATTTTTTTAGGTAAAAATAGATACATAATACCTATATATGTTCAATTTAATTCATTGGATTAATTTTATAATAATTTTTGAAATATAAAAAATTTATTGATCTTTTAACCGTCTTTTACCCACCTAATAGGAGAATTTTCAAATTTACATAAAAAATAATTGTACTGCTTCTGTGAGTGTAATTTAAAAAATTAGAGAAACAAGGTTGATATCAGTAAATAAAATGTGGTGCAATAATATAAAAATAATTTTTGGTGAATAGTTACATTTTACTTTTATTTACCATGGTTAAAAGTACATAAGGTAATTAAGGGGAAAATGATATTATTATTACACTAAAACATATCCTAATTCTATTTTTTAAGTGTAATTCTACTAAAAACAGCTATAGGAATAAAATATTACCTTTTAGATCATCATGGATTGTATTAGGACATTTATTATCATTTAATTCAAAGAAGAGTTAAAAGAGTTAAAATCAAAGATTAATAAGTAAAAAAATTTAATATATAGTTATCCATAAGATAAGTTCGACTATAAATATTAATTAGAAAGATAAAACTATTTCCTATATAATGGTATTTTATTTATATTTTTTAGACATTAAATAATTTAATTTATTTATGACAGAATGATGATGTAGTAATTATGTTATTAATGAAATATTAACAAATTTGATAATATAAATACCCAAATAGATGTAATTTGAGACTTTGTATCATTTAAACTAATTATCTAGGTTAATATAACATATTAGAGTTTATTAGATTAATTCTTTTCAAATTAATAATTCTTTTTTGATTTAAGAAAAATCCAAATACCAAATAGTGTTAAACATGACATAAAAGAGTTTTTAAAATAAATATTAAATTATTAATTGATATTCTATTCCAAAAAAATATAAGGCTTGGCCAAAAGACCTATATAATAATATATATGACATTAATGAACCAATTGGGTTTCTATTGGTAGTTTATAGTATGTTTATTAATAATATAATTTAAGAATACCAGAAGACACGTTAAAAGTTAAACTATTTAACTTAGAGTTAAATCTAAATGATAAGGTTAAAATGGTATCCTAACCTTGTCTAAAACTTATTTTATGAGATTATTGCGACCCATCCCTACACTATCCACAAAATAAGTCACTCTGGATCCATTATAAACTGAATATATATATTATAATATAATATTTTATGTTTTTTCTAAGGTGCCCCTCACCCCTCTTATAAAAGGTCACTCCCCCTTCGCTCTAATTCACACCTCCAAAGACATTTGGCTCTTCCAAACCCTGTCAATTACCCTCTAAACTATCCTCCCTTCATCATATAGGCCTTCCATTAGTCATAAATTTAACCTCTAGAGCCCTTTTGATCAAATCAAAAGGAATAACCCGAGGAAGAGGTAAATATCTCACCACCTGTTTCAAGTTTCTTTCTTCTTCCACTTCATCCATATTTGTTGTTTACATTCTAAAATAACAACTCCAACATCTTATATATACTGAGATGTTATTATAAAGATGGTACAACCATATTAGTTATTTTATCAATCCTATGAATGAAATAGTCACCCCACGGGCGTACGTACGACTTTCCGTCTCCACGACATGGTGTAGATTGTTATTAAAATATTTCACCATTTGGATGGGTATGAAAATGATTATAAATGATATAAATAACATATATATATCATTATTATGATTCTATATATGTTATATACCATCCAATTATATAAAATTTTAATATCAAAATAATGATATCATCACTCATGCGTACGTACGGCCTACCGTCTCCACGATGTGATGTGACTTGTTCTACATGATCATCATTGAATAATGATTATATAAATGAATTGAAAGAATAAATATGATATATATTACACTAATAACATTCATTAAATGAGTTATCTATAACCTAAAAAGTCGAATAAAAATTTATTCGACAAAACTTGCATAAGAATATAAAGCAATGAACGCCCGAATAACAAGTAGCAATGAAATATTACTAATTAGAAAATACGAATATAACTATATATGATATTATAACAATGAATATGATTTTTTTAATAAGTAAATTACATTATTTAAATCATTAAAAATGATTTTCAGATACTTACGAAGCATATCAGACCAAAGGTAAGGGAAAATCTAACAATATCATTTTTATCCAAGATTGTTTATACTTCAGAATTTACTGGGGAATAATTATAATCCAAATCCATGATTCATAAATATGTATATTATTTCGATCCTCCAACAATTGTTTAAATACAATTATACGTATTGGGGAATTTTTAGTAATAGATATGAAATGAATCTTTTGTCATTTTCTATACGAGACACTTTTTGACATTTCTAGCCAAAGTACGAGAAGAATTTCTTTTATAACTTATACAGCATGAATGGGTTTTTATGATTTCATAGAACATTATATCCATGAATCGTCCTTTACAAGTTTTCATGTTTATTTTTAATTAACTTCCTGTATGTCAAAATTGAATGACATGTTATGAAAGGAAAAATGTTTCTAATGTTGAAAGGATATTTGTATCATGAATGGAGTTATTGTGTTTTATCAAAAGTATTTTCCATCTATGATAATATAGGGTTCTATTTATACCCCTATTTTTACATTTATTTGATTATGTTATGATGGAATTATTTTAATGATGTTTTTCTCTCTTATTTGGATTATGTTTTGATAGAATGATTTTTAAGAATGCCAATTTTTTACACGGGTTATGCTATGAAATATGATTTATGATTTTGTGGTACACGATATAATTGTTTCATTATGAGATTGGTGGGACCTATATCTCCCTCTAATTCATTGTGTAATGATTTATATCTCATGAGATAGACAAGGATGGAACGGTAAGTTAATCTGATTCAGTGATAGAAGACTAGAACGAGGAGTGAACTCAGTTCAGAAATTGACTTTGTCCGCTATCATAGTCTTGGAAATGAGTCTTGACTAATATGAAATTATTTTCTATGATTTTTTGTGTATGCCAAAAATGTTTCATGTGTTATGTAAGGATTATTGGAAATACATTTCACTACTATGATTTATCCAATTTATGATATTATGATCACTTTTGCAGGTTAATATTTTCAAAATGTTATGTTCTTATTAATATGATATGATTTATATTTTTTTGTTTACCCTTAGTGAGAATTTGAGATCATCATTTCCTATGTTTTCTTTTCCCTAGGTAACGAAGAAGAGTATTAAGTAGGATATTCAAAAAGGGACTCTAGATATGATGAAATAAATGGGATACAATGTAGATGCTTTATGAACCAATTGTTTTTGTTTCCCAGTTTCTAAAGACAATATACCTATATGGTCCGATCATGGTTTTGTTTTATGTTGTAATAATTATGCGTCAATTCTGAAGTAATAGCAATGTATGTAAATTATGGGTCATTATAGTTGGTATCAAAGGAAAGGTATAGTCAACCTTTAGAAACTAGGATGTGGAAGCCTTAGTAAAAACTCTAAGGATATGTCTAAGAATAGAACACAATATTAGTTTTTTAGAAATGGCCATGAATAACCTGTAATAAGACCTAAAGTGTGAAATTTTATCCTTGATTACATGGGTTTCCAATTATGATTAGTGTTTATCCCACTCTGCTTACTAGTTTTAGTCATGGTAGGAACTCGAAGGAACTATGTTATTTATGAATGCGACGGAAAATGCAATGATTGTCCCCCTCAGCAACCAAATATTGTGGGACCTAGAATGAAAAATCTTGAATCCATGATCACACAACTTTCTCAAGCTATGAATCATGATGGTCTTCCAAATATGAAAAGGTTGGAGCAACATTCTATTGAATCCTTCATGAGGCAGTGTCCACCCTCATTCAGCGCGTCTACAGATCTATTTGTGGCTAAACAATGTATCAGTACCACTGAAAAGATATTTTCAGTTCTTCAATGTTTAGAACATGATAAAGTCATCGTATCAGTATATCGTTTGGAGGTGAACCTGATAATTGGTTGAATCTTATTAGGAAAATGAGGCAAATAGATGAAATTGAGTCCATGGAATGGGATGATTTCAAAAAAATATTTTTCAATAAGTACGTCCCTCGTATTCTTCGAACAAAGATGGAGAAGGAGTTTCTTGAACTAAAGAAAAAGGATGATGAATCTCTTGGGACCTATGAAGAAAATTTTACAATACTTGCAAGGTATGCATCCAGAATTATTATCCAAACAGAGAGTAAGATCGATCTATTTTTTATTGGTTTAATACCATGTCTCCAAAAGGAGTTAGCCATAAGGGACTTCAATATCTATGATTAAATTTTTAGATGTTCTCTCAAGAATGATATAGAGATTGGAGTAACCCATTAGTCATGTGGGTTTGATAAGAAGAGGAAAACTGAATTCAAAGGGAGATCCAAAGACCACACTGAAAAGAAGAAGAGTTTTCAATTTTACTCAATGTTTAAGAACGAAACATGGAGGGAATTTACTTAAAAGGACATGTAAATGTTTCAAAAGTGGAAAATAAGGTCATCGGGTATTTGAATGTTGAAATGGTGGGAACAAGATGTCAACTGATGTGAAAAAAGAAAATGCCACATAGAATGCACCTCCTACACTACAATATTACAATTGTAAGGAAATGGGGAATTATGCTAATAAATTCCCTACTCCAAGGGTTGTTGATGATGATCGACGTCAACAATCACTTAAGGGCAAAGACAAAGTAAAGTCACATAAAATTTCTATCAGTAATGTGGAGTATGATAACGATGTGGTGAAAGGTACACTTACCATCCACTCTAAAGTAGCAAATTTATTATTTGATTCTTTATCCACCCAATCTTTTATTTCTAAAAAATTTTCTAAAGGTATCGTCGTACTACCTCAATAATTAGCTATTGAGTTAGTTGTGACAACTTCTAATGGCACAACGGTTGCTTCAAAAGTTTATAATTATTCTCCAATTAACATTTGTGGGAAAGTGCTTCCTGAAAATCATGTGAAACTTCGTATAGTGGTATTTGATGTGCTCCTTGGAATGGATTGGATTTCCTTATATGGAGCTCATATAGATTTACAAAGAAGGGAAGTCACATTTCATATTCTTGGTCAATCTATGATCATCAATCGATGCAAGGATGAATATAACCTTCCAGGGGAAATTTCCTCCATCTTATGGGTATTGATTCCAATAAAAGATGGTTACATATCTCAAATGGTTTGGGAGAAACTCACGATTATGAATATACCCATTGTATGAGAGTTTGATGATGCTTTCCAGAGGAATTTCTAGGTTTTCCCCCAAATCGTGTCGTTGTGTTTTCAATAGAACTCATATCGGGTGTTATGCTCATTTCAAAGACACCTTATAGAATGGCCCCAATTGAGTTACAAGAATTGAAGAAGCAACTCCCTGAGAATTTTGATAAGGGATTCATGCGCCCTGGGTCATCACCTTAGGGAGTACTTGTTCTATTTGTTAATAAGAATGATAGATCAATGAGACTCTACATTTATTATAGAGAACATAACGAGATCACTATCAAGAACAGATATAATCTCCCACGCATTGATGACTTATTTCGACAACTACACAGAGCTCAATACATTTCCAACATTGATCACCATTTAGGGTATCATAAAATATGGCTCAAAAGGGAGGATATACCAAAGACGTCATTCCGTACAAGGTATGGACACTATGAATTTATAGTAATTCCAATTGGTCTTACTAATTCCCCTGCTATCTTCATGGATATAATGAATAGTGTTTTTAGAGACTATCTTGATCAGTTTGTGGAAGCATTTATAGATGATATTATTTTCTATAAAATCATCAAGGACGAACATTAAGATCACTAGAAAATTGTATTAAAGACCATAAGAAAGGATAATATTTATACCAAATTTACCAAGTGTGAATTTTGGCTTCAAAAAGTTTCATTTTTGGGTCACATAATTGTAAAATAAAGGATATATGTGGATCCATCAAAAATAGAGGTTATCAAAAGATGGTCGAGACCATGAATTGTAAATAATATTTTATGTTTTCTTGGTTTGGTTAAAAATTATGGACGTTTTTTGAATGATTCTTCATGATTATCAAATCCACTCACCAGGTTGACTCAAAAAAGAGTTAAGTTTTTTTGGATGGGGGAGTGTGAATAGAATCTCATGGAGTTAAAAAGAAGGTTATCCAGTTCACCTGTGCTCACAATGCCTTGTAGTTGAGAATGGTTTGTGATCTACAGTGACACATCCAAGAAGGTATTGGGGTGTGTTTTCATGCAAAACGATATGGTGATAGCTTAAGCCTCATTACAGTTGAAAATCCACGAGAAAAATTACCCAACTCATGATTTGGAATTAGCCGCGGTAATTTTTGCATTAATGATTTGGAGGCATTATCTTTATGGTGAAAGCTATGATATTTATACTGATCATAAAAGTTTAAAGTATATCTTCACACAAAAGGAGCTGAATATGCCCCAAAGAAGATGGTGGGAGCTGATTATGGATTATGATTGCTCAATTCATTACCATCATGGGGAAGCAAACAAGGTGGCAGATGCATTAAGTCGACAAGACCGTGTTATCTTATCCATGCTGAGGATCACAAAAGATCCATTATTTATGGATTTTATATAAATGGATTTTAGAATTATAATGGAATGGGAAAAATCTTATCTCTATCAAATGAATGTTCAACCATCTATACTTGTGAAGATTAAAGAGGCATAGAAAGAAGATGTAGAGTAACAAAATAAGGTGAGAAATGTTCTTACATTTCACATTGATTGTAATGAAATAATAAGGTTTAGGAATTGTGTTTATGTTTATACCATCCCATAATTAAAAAAGGAAATATTATATGAATCTCATAGTTCCTCATTCTTTATTAAACTATGAAGCACGAAGATGTATAAAGACCTGAAGGATTACTTCTAGTTGGATGGCATGAAAAGAGATGTTGAATATTTCTCTCGATGCTTGGTTTTTCAACAAGTTAAAGCAGAGAGACAGAAGTCTAAAGGGTTGTTACAACCATTACCCATACCAGAATGGAAATGGGAAAACATCACTATGGAATTTTTCACTAGACTTCCTAAAATTTCCAAAGGCAATAATGTTATCTGGGTTATAGTGGATCATCTTACGAAGTTGGCACAATTAATTTCTATTTTAGAAGATTTCTCTCTTGACCAGCTTTCCATGGTATATGTGAAGGAACTGGAAAATTGCATTGAGTTCCACTTTCCATTTTATCTGATCGGGATTTGAGGTTTACCTCGATGTTTTGGTGAACACTTCATCATACTCGAGATACAGAGTTGAGTTTCACCACTGCTTATCATCCTCAGATAGACAGTCAGTTTGAGAGGATAATTCAAACTCTAGAAGACATGTTGAGAGCTTTTTCTATGGATTTCAAAGGGGTTTGTGATAAACACCTACCTTTGGTGGAATTTTCTTATATTAATAGCTTTCACTCCAGTATTCAGATGGATCCTTGTGAAGCACTCTATGAAAAGAAATGTATAAGTCCAACATGCTTTTATGAAGATGGGGAAGAAAGATATTAGGACATGATCTTGTTGATGAGATGTCAGAAAAGGTAAGATCTATTCAACAACACATATGAGAAGCTAAGAGTCAACAAAAATTTTATGCCAACAACCGAAGAAAAGACCTCGTGTTTGAAGTGGGTGACAATGTGTTCCTATAAATATGTCCATGGAAGAGAGTAATGAGATTTGGAATGAAGGGGAAGCTGAGCCCTAGGTATATTGGTCTTTTCGAAATATGGGATCTTGTTGGGAAGGTAGCTTACCGATTGGCGTTTCCACTGAATCACTCTCAAGTTCATGATGTGTTCTATGTATCTCTCCTGAGCAAGTACATACCATATCCTTCACATGTACTAAGCTCAGACGTTATACCACTAGAGCAAGATCTTTCTTATGAAGAACAACCAATAGAGATTCTGGATTGTAGAGAAAATGTTCTATTAAACAAGACCACTCGCTTGGTTAATGTTTTATGGAGGAACCACCAATTAGAATAAGCTACATGGTATATTGAGGATATTATGAGGGAGAGGTATCCTCATCTTTTCATTACAAAGTGACGAATTTCAAGGGTGAAATAATTTTTAAGGGGGTAGAATGTAACACATTGAGATTTTATGTGAAATATTTTGTTTTTATATATTTTTTTATACACAGCACCGAAGGAATCTTTCACTACACATAACATCGTCTGGTCTTGCGTTACACGCAAGGGAAACCTTCTTTGATAGCTTGCATTGTACGCAATACTGAGTTTCACTAAACAACGATATGTTATTAAAATATTATATAAACAAGACATTATGAACAATAATACCTACTTATTGAAATTTTATAAATTTTATCATTCAAAATGGACTTCATTTTTGGTTTCAGAATATTGAAATTAGCATTAGGTGAATTTTTGGTATTTTTCTGAAAACCATTAATTTCTGATTAATAGTTAAAACACTGAGTTATTGGTTCAAACAGACTTTTTATTTAAATAATAATTAATTTTATTTAAATTTATTTTAGGTCAAAATAGATACATAAAACTTATATTAGTTTAATTTAATTCATTGGAGTAATTTTATAATAATTTGAGATATATATAAAGTTTATTGAACATTTGACCGCCTTTTACCCAACTCATATGAGAATTTGCAAATTTACATAAAAATTAATTTTACTGCTTTTGTGGGTGTAAATTCATAAATATGAGAGACATTATTGATATCAGTAAGTAAAATGTTTTTAAATAAGAAAAAATAATTTTTTGTGAATAGTAACTTTTTACTTTTATTTACCACGGTTAAAAGTAAATAGGGTAATGAAGGGTAAAAATGATATTATTATTACCATAACACATGTCCTAATTCTATTGGAGAAGTTTAATTCCACCAAAAAGAACATTAGGAATAAAATATTACCCTTTAGGTCCAATTGGATTAGATTAGGACATTTATTATTATATAATTCAATGAAGAGTTAAAAGAGTTAAAATCAATGATTAATAAGTAAAACATTTTTAATATAGGGTTATACAGAAGATAAATTGGACTATAAATATTCATTATAAAAATAAAAAAATTTCCAATATAATGGTACATTATTTATAATTTTTAGACATTAAATAATTTAATTTGTTTATGATATAATAATGATGTAATAATTACCTTATTAATGAAATATTAACATAATTGATATTATAAATACCCAAATAAATGTAATTTGAGACTTTTTATGAATTAAATTAATTTCATAGGTTAACATACCATATTAGGGTTGGTTAGATGAATTTTTTTCAAAGTAATAATGTTGTTATGAATTTATAAAAAACTAAATACCAAATACTGTAAAAATTGACATAAAAGAGTTTTTATAATAAAAATTAAAATATTAATCGATATTAAATTTATAAACATATAAGGTTCTGAAAAATGAGTTATATGATAATATATATGATATTTATTAACCAATATGGGTTCTATTGGCTGTTTATATTATGTTTATTAACCATATAGTGTAAGAATACAAGAAGACACGGTAAAAGATAAATTATTTAACTTAGATTTAAATATAAATTATAAGGTTAGAATGATAACCTAAACTTAACTAAAACCTCTTGGATGAGAGTATTTCGACACATCCCAACCCTATCCTCGAAATAAGTCAATTCGGAGACATTATAAACCGAGTATGAACTTATTATAAAATAATATTTTATGTTTTTTCAAAGATGCCCATCACCCCTTTTATGAAAGAGAACTACCCCTTCCCTCTAATTAACACCTCAAAATCCATTTGGATCAGAAAAAACCTACCCAATTACCCTCTCAACTATCCTCAATCCATCCTAGAGTCCTTCCATTATTCTGAAAGCCAACCTAAGGATCCCTTTTGATCAAATCAAAAGTAAGAACCCAAGGAAGAGGTAAATATCTCACCACCAATTTCAAGTTCCTTTCATATTCCACTTCCTTCTTCATTGTTATTTCCATTCTTAAAAAATGACTCTAGTATATTCTATATACTGTGATGTTATTATTAAAAATTTACATCCATATTAGTTATTTTATCCATCCTGTGAATGAAAAAGTCACCACACTTGCGTAGGTACAACTTACCATCTCCACGTCGTGGTGTTGTTTGTTATTCAAACATTTCATCATTTGGATGGGTATTATAATGAGTATAACTGATATAAATATTAAATATAACATTATTATTATTCTATATATATAATATACCATCCAATTATATACGATTATAATATAAAATGAATGTTATCATTGCTTGTGCGTACGTACGGCTTACCGTGTCCACGATGTGATCCGACTCATTCTAAATGATCTCTATTGAATAATGATTATATAAATTATTTTAGTGAATAAATATGATATGTATTACACTAATACAATTTTTTAAATGAGGTATCTATAACCAAAAAATAGGATTAAGAATTTATTCCACAAAAAAACGCATAAGAACATAATGCAATGAACACCTGAATAACAGGTAGAAATGAAATATTACTAATAAGAAGATAAGAATATGACCATATATGATATCATAACAATGAATATGATTTTTTTAATATGTCAATGAGATTATTTAAATCATTATACAGGAGGTTCGGATATGTACAAAGCATATCAGACCAAAGGTAAGGGAAAATCTCACAATATCATTTTTACCCGAAATTGTTTATACATCAGAATTTACTGGGACATATTTATCATCTGCATCCATGTTTCCTCAATATGTAATAATATTTCGATCCACCTAGATTGTTTAAATCCAATTTAACATATTGGGGAATTTTTATTAAAAGATATGAAAGGAATATTTTGTCGTTTTCAGTACGAGATACTTTTTGACTTTTCCGGCCAAAGTACAAGAAGAATGTTTTTTAACTTATTCGGAATAATTGAGTTTTTATGATTTCATAGAACATTATTTCCATGTAGATTCCTTTACAATTTTTCAAGTTTACTTTTAATTAACTTCTTTTAGTTTAAAATTGTCTGACATATTTAGGAAGGAAAAATGTTTTTGAATTATAATGATATTTTCCTCAAGAATGGAGTCTAAGTGTTTTATCAAAATTATTTTCCATCTAAGATAATATAGGTTTTTGTTTCTATCCATATTTTTACATTTATTCGATTATGTTATGATGTAATTTCTTTTATTAAGTCCTTTTATCTTTTATGCATTACGTTATGATGGAATAATGTTTAAGAATCCCATTTTTATTACATGGTTTATGCTATGATATATGATAAATGATTTTGTGAAACTCATAAGAATAGTTTCATTATGAGATCGATTAGTCCTATATATCCCTCCAATGCATTGGGTAAATATTCATATCTCATGAGATAGACATGGCTAGAATGGAAAGTTAATCATGCTCAGTGATATAGGACTGGAACGAGTAGTGAAATCGGTTCAGAAATGGACTTTGTCCGCAATGATAGTCTTGGAAATGGGTCTTGAGTAATATGAAATGATTTTCTATGATTCTGTGTGTATGCCACAAAGCTTCATGTATTATTTTATGATTATTGGGATTACATTACACCACTATGATTTATCCCATGTTATGGTTTTATGATATCTTTTTCTGGTTAATATTTTCAAAATGATATGTTATTATGAATATGATATGATTTATATTTTACTTTTTACCCTTACTAAGCATTTTATCTCACCTATTTGTGGGTTTTCATTTCCCCAGGTGAAGAAGAAGGTTATTTTGTAGGATATTCCAAAAGGGACTCCAGATATGATGAAATAAATGGGAGACAATGTAGATTCTTTATGAACCATTTGTTTATGTTTCCAAGTTTCAAATAACACTATAACTATATAGCCCAATCATGGATTTGTTAGATGTTGTATTAAGTATGCTTCAATTCTGATGTAATAACAATGTATGTAATGTATGGGCCATTATAGTTTGTATCAGAGGGAAGGTATAGTCAACATTTGGAAACTAGGATGTGAAAACCTTAGTAAGAACCCTAAGGATATGTCTAAGCATAGAACACAATATTAGTGTTTTTGAAATGTCCATGAATAACCTATGATAAGACCTAAAGTGTGAAATTTTATTCTTCATTATGTGGTTTTCCTATTATGTTCTGTGTTTCTCACACTACGCTTATTGGTTTTAGTCAATGGATAGAACCTGAAGAAACCATGTTAATGCTGAATGCGATGGGCAATTAAATGACTGTCCCCTTGAGCCACCAAACGTTATGGGATCTGGAAATAAAAATCATGTTGCCATGCTCACAGAACGTTCTCAATATATGAATCATGTAATAATTCCAAACGAGCAATAGAAGGAGAAAAATTCTGTTGAATCCTTCATGAGGTAGCATCCACACTCATTCAGGAGGTCTACTGATCCATTAGTGGCTGAAAAATGGATCAATACCACTAAAAAGATATTTCCAGTTCTTCAATGTTCCGAACGTGATAAAGTCATCTTAGCAGTATATCATTTGGAAGGTGAAGTTGATCAATGGTGGAATCTTATCATGAATATGAAGTAAAAAGAAGAAATTGTGTCCATGGAATGGGACGAGTTCACGAACATATTTTTCAAGAAGTAATTCCCCCATATTCTTCGATCAATGATGGAGAAGGAGATTCTTGAACTAAAGAAAAATTCTGATGGATCTGTTGGTACCTACGAAGAATATTTTACGATACATGAAAGGTATGATTCCATAATTATTATCCAACCTAAGAGTAATATCGATCGATTCATTAGTTGCCTAAAACCAAGTCTTTGAAGGGTTTTATACAAAAGGGACCTCAATATCTATGAGGAAATTGTTAGATGTGATCTCAAGGTTGAGATAGAGATTGGAGTAACCCATCAGTCATATGGGTTTGATAAGAAGAGGAAAATGGAATTCAATGGGAAATCTAAAGACCACACTGAATAGAAGATGAGTTTTCCCTTATCCTCAATGTGTGGATAGAAACATGAAAGGTAATTTTCTTAAAGGGACAAGTAAATGATTCAAATGTGGAAATGAAGGTCATCAGGCATTTGAATGCCACAATTATGGGAAAATGATGTCTAGTGATGTGAAAAAATAAATGGCTACACAGAATGAACCTCCTAAACATCAATGTTACAAGTGTAATAAAATGGGGTATTATGTTAATAAATTCCCTAATCCAAGGGTTGTTGATGATGATTGATGTCAACAAAATCTAAAGACCAAAGGAAAAGGAAAGTCACATGAAATTTCTATCGGTGATGTGGAGTACGATAACGAAGTGGTGAAAGGTACACATACCATCCAATCTAAAGTAGAAAATGTTTTATTTGATTCTGGATCCACCCACTCTTTTCTTTCTCAAGAATTTTCTAAGGGTATCATCGTACTATCTCGACAATTAGCTCTCGAGTTAGCTGTGACAACTCTTAATGGTACAACAGTTGCATCACACGTTTATAATTCTTCTCTAATTAACGTTTTTGGGGAAGTGATGGCTCCAAATCATATGATCCTTACTATAGTGGAATTTGATGTGATCCTTGACATATATTGGATTTCCTTATATGGAGATCACATCGATTTCTAATGAGGGGAAGTCACATTTCACACTCTTGATCAATCTATGATCATCTAATGATGCAACGATGAATATAACCTTCTAGTTGAAATTTCATCCATCTTATGGGTCTTGATTCCAATAAATGAAGGTTGTTTTTCTCAAATGGTTGGAGAGAAACTCACGATTAAGAATATGACCATTGAATGAGACTTTTATGATGTCTTTCCAGAGGAATTCCTAGGTCTTCCAACAAATCGTGAAGTTGAGTTTTCAATAGAACTCACACTGGGTGCTATGCCCATTTCAAATAAACATTATAGAATGGACCCAAATGAGTTGAAGGAATTAAAGAAGCAAATCCAAGAGAGTATTGATAAGCGATTCATACACCCTTGTGCATCACCTTGGGGAGAACCTGTTCTGTTTGTTAAAAAGAAATATGGATCTATGAGACATTGCATTGATTATCGAGAACATAACAAGGTCACTTTCTAGAACAAATATACTCTCTGACGCATTGATTACTTATTTTACAAACTAGGCAGACCTCATTACTTTTCCAAGATTGATCTTCATTCAGGGTATCATCAATTATGGTTCAAAAGGGAGGATATAACAAAGACAGATTTCCATAAAAGGTATGGACATTAGGAATTTATAATGATTCCATTTGGTCTTACTAATTTCCCTGCTATCTTCATGGATCCAATGAATAGAGTCTTTAGTGACTGTCTTGATCATTTTGGGGTAGTATTTATAGATGATATTCTTGTCTATTAAAAGAGCAAGGAAGAACATGATGATCACTGCAGAATTGTATTAGAAGACCCTAAGAAAGGAGAAGAATTATTCCAGATTTACCAAGTTTGAATTTTTCCTTCAAAAATTTTTATTTTTGGGTCACATAATCTCAAAAGAGGGGATATCTGTGGATCCATAAAAAATAGAGGTTATCGATAGATGGTCGAGACCCACAACAGTAACTGACATTTTATGTTTTCTTGGTTTGGCTGAATATTATCGACGTTTTGTGAAATATTTTTCACGATTATCTAATCCACTCACCAGCTTGAATCGAAATCGAGTTAAGTTAATTAGGATGGAGAAGTGTGAAGTGAATTTCAAGGAGTTAAAAAATGGTTATCTAGTGCATATGTTCTCACACTGCCTTATAGTGGAGGAAAGTTTGTGACATTCAGTGATGCATCCAAGTAGGGATTGTGTTGTGTTCTCTGGAAAAATGATATGGTGATAGAATATTCTTCACGATAGTTGAAAATCCTTGAGCAAAATAACCCAACTATTGATTTGGAATTAGCTACGGTAATCTTTGCATTAATGATATGGAGGAATTATATTTATGGTGAAAGTTGTGATATTTATACTGATCATTAATGTTTAAGGTATTTTTTCACACAAACGGAGCTAAATATACACAAAAAAAGATGGTTGGAGCTGATTAAGGATTACGACTACTCAATTCATTACCATCTGAGGAATGTAAACAAGGTGGCAGACACATTCTGTCGACAAGACCATGCAAGCTTATCCATGATGAGGATCACAAAAGATCCAATAATTATGGATTTAGAAAGGATGGATATTGGAATAATAATGGAAGGAGAAATCTTACCTTTCCCAAATGAATTTTCAACCATCTATACATGTCAATATTAAAGAGGCACAAAAAGATGTTGTAGACTTACAGAAGAATGTGAGAAAAGTTCCTGAATTTCACAATGATTGTGATGAAATAATAAGGTTTAGGAATCTGGTTTGTGTTCTTACCATCCCCGAATTATGGAAGGAAATATTGTATAATGCTCATAGTTCTTCATTAACTATTCACCCTATAAACACAAAGATGTATAGGGACATGATTGTGTACTTCTGGTGGGATGGCAAGAAAAGAGTTGTTGCTGAATATGTCTCTCAATAATTGGTTTTTCAGAAAGTTAAAGCTGAGAGAAATAAGTCTAGGGGGATGTTACAACCATTACACATACCAGAATGGAATTCTAAAAACATCACTACAGACTCTTTCACTAGAATTCCTAAATCATCCAAATGCAATAATGTTATCTGGGTTATAGATTATCGTCTTACAAAGTAGGCAGACTTCATTGCTATTAGAGAAGATTTCTCTCTGGATTAGCTTTCCATGATATATATAAAGGATGTGGTAATATTTCATGGAGTACCACTTTCCATTATAACTGATCAGGATCTGTGGTTTACCTCAATGTTTTGGCGAAGTGTTTAGCATAATCTAGATACAGAGTTGAGTTTCAACACTTCTTATCATCCTCATACAGATGGTCAGTCTGTGAGGACAATTCAAACTTTAAAAGGCATGTTGAGAGCTTTATCTAAGGATTTCAATGGTGCTTGGGATCAACACTTACCTTTATTAGAATTTTCATATAATAATATCTTTCACTCCAGTATTCAGATGGATCCTTATGAAGCTCTCTATGGAAAGAAATGCAGAACTCCAACATTCTGGGATGATGTTGGGGAAAGAAAGCTATTAGGACATGATCTTGTTGATGAGATGGCAGAAAAAGAAAGATCTATTAAACAACAAATAAGAGCATCTCAGAGTCGATAAAAATGTTATTTTGATAACCGATAAAAAGACATAGAGTTTGAAGTGGGTGATAAAGTGTTCTTATGAATATCTCCTTAGAAGGGAGTAATGATATTTGCAATGAAGGGAAAGCTGAGCCCAACATATATTGGTTCTTTCAAAATACTTGATCATGTTGGGAAGGTGTCTTACCAATTGGTTGTTCCAACAAATCTCTCTCATGTTCATGACGTGTTCCAAGTATCTCCCCTGAGAAATTGCATTCTAGATCATTCACATGTACTAATCTTAGAAGTCGTACAGCTGGAGAAAGATATATCTTATGAAGAACAGCCAATAAAGATTCTAGATCATAGGAAAAATGTTCTATCAAACAAGAACACTAGCTTGGTTAACGTTTTATGGAAGAAACACCAAATAGAAGACGCTACATGGTAACTTGAGGATATGGTGAGGGAGAGGTATCCTCATCTATTTCTTACGATGTGACGAATTTTGAGGGAGAAATTCATTTAAGGGTGGTAGAACGTAACACCACTATATTTTATGAGAAATATTTTGTTTTTATGTATTATATTATATGCAACACCAAAGGAATCTTTCAAAACACACAACACAGTCTGGGATTGCATTACATGCAAGATCAACCTTCCTCGATATCTTGTGTTGTAAGCAATACTGAGTTTCACTAAATAATGATATGTTATTAAAATATTATATAAACTAGCCATTATGAATAGTAATACCCACTTTTTGGAATTTTATAAATTTTATCTTTCAAAATGGACTTCATTTTTTCATTAGGAATATCGAAATTAGCATAGGGTGATTTTTTGGTATTTTTCTGAAAACATTCATTTTTTGATGAATAATGAAAACACTGAGTTATTTGTTAAAACCAACTTTTAAATTAAATAATAATTTATTTTATTTAAATTTATTTTTGGTCAAAATTGATACATAATACCTATATAAGTTCAATGTAATTCATTGGATTCATCTTATAATAATTTCAGATATATAAAATGTTTATTGAACTTTTGACCGTCTTTTACCCACCTCCTAGGAAAATATTAAAATTTACATAAAAAGTGTTTTTACTGCTTATGTGAGTGGAATTTCAAAAATACAAGAGACTCAGTTTATATTAGTATGTGAAAAGTGGTTCAATAAGATAAAAATAATTTAGGGTGAATAATAAATTTTTATATTTATTTACCACAGTTAAAATTAAATAGGGTAATTGATGGAAAAAATGATATTATTATTACCCTATCATATGTCCTAATTCTATTTGATAAGTTTAATTAGACCATAAAACAACCATATGAATAAAATATTACCCTTTTGGTCCACTTGGATTAGATTAGGACATTTATTATTATTTATTTCAAAGAAGAGTTAAAAGAGTTAAAATCAATGTTTAATAAGTAAAATATTTTTAATATAGGGTTATACATAAGATAAATTCGACTATAAATATTAATTTTAAATATAAAATTTTTTCCTATATAATGGAATTTTATTTATAATTTTTAAACAATAAATAATTTCATTGATTTTTGAAACAATGATGATGCAGTAATTACCTTATTAATGAAATATTAACATAATTGATATTATAAAAAACCAAATAAATGTAATTTGATAATTTTCATGAATTACACTATTTTTATAAGTTATTATAAAATATTAGAGTTTTTTAGATGACTTTTTTTCAATGTAATAATTCTGTTATGAATTTTGCAAAAACAAAATACCCAATAGATTCAAAATTGACATAAAAGAGTTTGTTGAAAAAATATTAAATTATTAATAAATATTATATTCCTAAACATATAATTTTCGGCCAAATGACTTATATAGTAATATAGATGTCATGAATGAACCAATTGGTGTTCGATTTGCAGTTTATTGTAAGTTTATTAACCATATAGTGTAAGAATACCAGAAGACACTGTAAAAGATAAATTATTAAACTTAGAGTTAAATCTAAATGATACAATCAAAACAGTAACCTAAACTTGTCTAAAACCTATTGGTTTAGAGTATTTAGACCCATCTCTACCGTAGACTCTAAATAATTCACTTTGGATCTATTATAAAATGAAAAATAATTTATTATAAAATAATATTTTATGTTTTTTCTATGGTGCCCCACACCCCTCTTATAAAATGGCACTCCACCTTCTCTCTAATTCACACCTCCAAATCCATTTGGATTGTCCAAACCCTAAAAAATTACCCTCAAATCTATCCTCCCTTAATCATAGAGGAAATTCATTATTCATAAAGGAAACCGAAAGATCTCTTTTGATCAAATCAAATGGAAGAACCCAAGGAAGACGTAAATATCTCATCAAATATTTCAAGTTCATTTCTTCTTCCACATACTACTTCTTTGTTGTTTCCATTCTAAAATAATAAATCCAGTATATTCTATATAATATGGTGTTATTATAAAAAAGTTACATCCATATTAGTTATTTTATCCATCCTATGAATGAAAAAGTCACCACACGGGCGTACATACAGCTTTCTGTCTCCACGACATGGTGTAGATTGTTATTCAAACATTTCATCATTTGGATGGGTATAATAATGAGTATAAATGATATAAATAATAAATATATCATTATTATGATTCTCTATATATAATATACCATCCAATTATATACAATTTTAATATCAAAAGAATGATATCCTCGCTCGTGCGTACGTACGGCCTACCATCTACACGATGTGATGTGACTCGTTCTCCATGATCTTCATTGAATACTGATTATATAACTGAATTTAATGAATAAATATGATATATATTACACTAATAACATTATGTAAATTTGGTATCTCTAACCTAAAAATAGTAATGAGAATTTATTCGACAAAACACACATAATAACAAAAAGAAATGAACACCCGAATAACAAGTAGCAATGAAATATTACTAATAAAAAGATAATAATATGACCATATATAATATCCAAAATATTCATATGATTCTGTAATAAGTCATTGACATTATTTAAATCATTATACAGGAGGTTTAGATATGTATGAAGCATATCAGACCTACGGTAATGTAGAATCTCACAATCTCATTTTTATCCGAGATTGATTATACTTCAAAATTTAATGAGGCATATTTATCATCGAAATTCATGTTTCTTCAATATTTAATCTTATTTCTATCCTCCTAAAATTTTTTAAATCCAATTTTACCTATTGGGGAATTTTTTGTAAAAGTTATGAAAGGAATCTTTTTTTCGTTTTCTATACAAGATACTTTTTGACTTTTTCGGCCAACGTATGAGAAGAATGTTTTTGTAACTTATATGACTAGAATGGGTTTTTATGATTTCATAGATCATTATTTACAAGTTTCATCCTTTACATGTTTTCAAGTGTATTTTTAATTAAATTATTTTAGTTTAAAATTTTATTACATGATAAAAACGGAAAAATGTTTATGAAATATAAAGGATACATTTGGCAAGAATGGAGTTTAAGTGTTTTATCAAAATTATTTTCCATCTATGATAATATAGGGTTATGTTTCTATCCCTATTTATACAATGACTTGATTATGATTTTAAGGAATTATTTTTATGAAGTCCTTTTATCTTATGTGTATTATGTTATGATGGAATGATGTTTAAGAATCCCATTTTTATTACATGGGTTATGCTATGATATATGATTTATGATTTGGTGGCACACATAACAATTGTTTCATTATGTGATGGCTGGGACCTATATCATCCTACAATGCATTGGATAAAGATTTATATCTCATGATATTGACATGGTTGCAATGGAATGTTAATCTGGTTCAGT
This sequence comes from Viscum album, assembly GCA_963277665.1. Classification (NCBI taxonomy): domain Eukaryota; kingdom Viridiplantae; phylum Streptophyta; class Magnoliopsida; order Santalales; family Viscaceae; genus Viscum; species Viscum album. The sequence continues at coordinate 1,179,941,605 of OY728119.1, read as the reverse complement.
GATACAGGACTGGAATGAGGAGTGAACTCGGTTCCAAAATTAACTTTGTCCGTTATGATAGTCTTGGAATGGAATATTGACTAATATGAAATTATTTTCTATGATAATGTGTGTAAGACACAATGTTTCATGTTTAATGTTATGATTATTGGGATTATATTTCACAACTATGATTTATCCAATGTTATGATAATATGATCACTTTTGCAGGTTATGATTTTCAAAAGGTTTTGTTATTATGAATATGATATGATTGATGTTTTATTTTTTTTACAGATACAGAGCACATGGGATCACCTTTTTCTGTGTTTTATTTTCTCCTGGACAAGGATAAGGGTATTAATTAGAATATTCCAAAAGGGACTACATATATGATGAAATAAACGGGAGAAAATGTAGATTCTTTTTGAACTAGTTGTTTATGTTTCCCAGTTTCTAAAGACACTATAACTAGAAGGTCCTATCATGTTTTTTTATATGTAGTTATAATAATTCTTCAATTATGAATTAATTACAATGTTTGTAAAGTATGGTTCATTATAGTTGGTATCGGAGGGAAGGTATAGTCATCCTTTGGAAACAAGGATGTGAAAGCCTTCGTAAGAACCGTAAGGATATGTCTAAGCCTAGAACACAATATTAGTGTTTTAGAAATGGCCATGAATGAACTATGATAAGACCTAAAGTGTGAAATTTTATTCTTTATAATGTGGTTTTCCTATTTGATTATTGATTCTCACATATACTTATTGGTTTTAGTCAATGGTAGGAACCCAAAGGAACCGTGTTAATGCTGAATGCGACGGGCACTGCAATGGTTTTCCCCCTGAGCAACCAAAAATAATGGGAGTTGGAATAAAAAATCCTGTAGCAATCCTCACACAACATTCTCATGCTATGAATCATGGAAGACTTCAAAATGAGAAAAGGGTGGAGCAACATTCTTTTGAATCCTTCCTTAGGCAGCGTCCACCCTCATTCAGTGGGTCTACTGATCCATTAGTGGCTGAACAATGGATCAGTAGCACTGAAAAGATATTTTTACTTCTTCAATGTTCTGAACATGATAAAGTCATCTAAGTAGTATATCATTTGTAAGGTGAAGCTGATCAATGGTGGAATCTTATCAAGAATATGAAATTTATTGCATGGACTGTGACTATTTCGTGAACATATTTTTTCAATAAGTAGTACCCTTGTATTCTTCGATCAAATATGGATAAGGAGTTTTATGAACTAAAGAAAAAGGATGATGAATCTGTTGGTACCTACGAAGAAACATTTACAATAGTTTCAAGGTACGCTTCTGGAATTAATATCGAACCTGAGAGTAAGATCTATCTCTTCATTAGTGACTTAAAACCAAGTCTTCGAAGGGCGTTATCCATAAGGGACTTCAATAGATATGAGGAGATTATTAGATGTGATCTCAAGGATGAGATAGAGATTGGAGTAACCCATTAGTCACATGGGTTTTATAAAAAGAGGAAAATGGAATTCAAAGGGAAATATAACGACCACATTGAAAACAATATTATTTGTCCTTTATGCTCAAAGTGTGGAAGGAAACATGGAAGGAATTTTATTAATGGGACAAGTAAATGTTTCAAATGTGGAAAATATGGTCATCAGGCATTTGAATTCCACAATGATGGGAAAAAGTTGTCTAGTGATGAGAATAATGAAAAGGATACATAGAATTCACCTCCTACACTTCAATGTTACAAGTGTAAGGAAATTGGGCGCTATGGTAATAAATGCCCTAATACAAGGCTTGTTGATGATGATCGGCATCCACAAACTCTAAAGGCCAAAGACAAAGGAAAGTCACATGAAAATTTTATCGGTGATGTGGAGTACGATAAAGAAGTGGTGAAAAATACACTTACCATCCACTCTAAAGTAGAAAAATATTTATTTGATTTTGGATCCACCAACTATTTTATTTTTGATGAATTTTCTAAGGGTATCGTCATTCTAACTCAACAATTAGCTATTGAGTTAGTTGTGACAACTCCTAATGGCCCAATGGTTTCATCAAAAGATTAAAAGTCTTATCCAATTGATATTTGTGGGAAAGTGCTTCCTGAAAATATTATGATCCTTCTTATAGTGGAATTTCATGTGATCCATGGAATGGATTGGCGTTCCATATATGTTACTCATATATATTACCAAATAAGGGAAGTCACATTTCATATTCCTGATCAGTCTATGATCATCTATCGATGTAAGGATTAATATAACCTTCCAGTGGAAATTTCATCCATCTTGTGGGTCTTGATTCCAATAAATAATGGTAATTTATCCCAAATGGTTGGAAAGAAACTCATGATTAAAAATATTCCCATTGTACGAGAGAGTGATGGTGTCTTTACATTGGAATTTCTACATCTTCCACCAAATTTTGAAGTTGAGTATTCAATAGAACTCATACCAGGTGCTATGACCATTTCAAAGACACCATATTGAATGGCCCCAATTGAGTTGCATGAATTGAAGAATCAACTCCAAGTGAATCGTTATAAGAGATTCATACACCCTCTTGTATCACCTGGGGGAGTACCTGTTCTATTTGTTTAGAAGAATGATTGATCAATGATACTCTAATTGATTATCTAGAACATAACAAGATCACTATCAAGAAAAAATATCCTCTCCCATGCATTAATGAACAACTTGATCATCTAAATGGAACTCAATACTTTTCCAAGATTGATCTTCATTCAGGGTATCATCAATTAAGGGTCAAAAGGGAGGATATACCAAAGACCGATTTCCATACAAGGTATGGACACTATAAATTTATAGTGATGCCAACTGTTCTTTTTAATTACCCTACTATCTTCATTGATCTAATGAATAGAGTCTTTAGAGACAATCTTGATCAGTTTCTAGTAGTCTTTATAGATGATATTCTTATCTATTAAAATAGAAAGGAAGAACATGAATATCACTTGAGAATTGTATTAATGACCCTATGAAAGGAGAATATATATTCCAAATTCACCAAGTGTGAATTTTGGCTTCAAAAAGTTTCATTTCTGGGTCACATAATCTCAAAATAGGGGATATCTATAGATCCATAAAAAACAAAGGTTAACGAATGATGGTCGAGACCAACAACAGTATCTGAGATCCGATGTTTTCTTGGTTTGGCTAGATATTATTGACGTTTGGTGAAATATTTTTCTTGATTATCTAGTCCACTCACCAGGCTGACTCGAAAAAAAGTTAAGTTTATTTGGATGGAGGTGTGTGAAAAGAATTTCAAGGAGTTAAAAAGAAGGTTATCCAGTGCACCTGTTCTCACACTTCCTTGTTGTGGATAAACGTTTGTGATCTATAGTGATGCATCCAAGAAAGGATTGGGGTGTGTTCAAATGAAAAACGATATGTTGATAGCTTATGCCTCATGACAGTTGAAAATCCATGAGAAAAATTACCCAACTCATGATTTTTAATTAGCTACGGTAATCATTGTATTTATGATTTGGAGCGAATATCTTAATGCTAAAAAGGGTGATATTTATATAGATAAAAAAATTTTAAAGTATATTTTCACATAAAAGGAGCTGGATATGAACCAATTGTAACGCCCAGACCCCAGTTACCTAGATTCGGTGCATTATTACATAACATTGGCATGATCAGAATAAAGATCAAATCTAGAAAGACCGATTGGTTTAGTAGCCTTGGAAACACTAGATATATTCATAAAGTTTTACATTACATCATAAAGTGAAAAACTACTACAAGAACATAATATCTCCATATTCCATGCTATTATACCCTCATAAAATCCCTGCAGGTCATTCATAACATACATCTTCACATCCTGGAAAAAAATAAAACATAGGAAAGGGGTGGTCTCAATTTCCCAGTAAGGATAACAATATAGTGGAAAGTTTCAAAAATAAGAATAAACATTTAAGGAAATGTATAACTAAAACAAAATCTTTTTAAACATGAACTTCAAAATAGTATGGAAAAATTAAAATGAAATAATGCCATTTACTTATTCACATAGATATTCTACTAATTGCATAATAACATGCAATATCAATAACCACTTTCATAATGATGGAATTCATAATGCCAGACTATCATAACCACATATCCAAGGCCTCATGCCAAGACTACAAATATGATTTTTCCAAGGCCTTGTGCCAAGACACTAGTTTGTCTCATGAGACCAACCGATGCATCGAGGAGCTATAGCGGGCTCCACCCGTCACTTATTAAGTCCAATGCATTCCTGAAATGAACAGGTTTAAACATAACATAAACATTCGTATTAAAACTAGCATATGTAATGTCAATACTTTAACCACAAACCATGAATGGTATAAAAATAGCACATCCACAGTCAAACATAACTCATTCAATAAAATATGGAAGATTGTAATGTATCACATTAACCTCAATCAAGAATAATGAATGATGTTGACATAGATGAAAATAATCATCAAAACCATTTGACAGAATTATCCCCCTTTTCCTTGAAATCTTTAAAAAGTCACACTATTTGTCAAGAAGCCATTTAAAAATAGATTTTTGAATCAAAGTGTCCCATACCACTTTGAACCCTTTTAAAAGGAATTTTAATTTCTAAACTTTAATGTCCATATAAATAAATCATTAAAACCATTTTTAAAACATGTACATTAATGAGAAATATTTAGATGAATACTTCTTTAAAACATTTAAAAATTGTATTTTAGTTTGAGATTCTAACCAAATGATAGAAACATGAATAAAAATAATTGAGGTAATCAAAACATTGGAATATCATGAGAATAAAGGGATTCATGATATACTATGTCAAAGTACATTATATACACCACATTAAAGTGATTTGGTGTATATCAACAAAGAAGTCTCAATGGAATGTAAATTGAGATTAAATCTCTCATAAAGGCCGTATCATTAGGTTAAATATAAATCAATGACATAATTATGTGTGAAAAATATAAATACACTAAATATGATTGGATATTCAGTTTAAAACAATCAATGGATATTCACACATATTCTTGAAAAAACAACACCAACGAATTTGATGTTTAACTCAATAAATGGTGAATGAGTTAAAATTACTCTTATCAAATTCATATCAATGACTTGAGAATTATCAATAGAGTGATTATGTGTATCAAAAGTATATACACAGGAAATGTAGTGAAAATTATGACATAATCAAATGAATAGTGATTCCACACATAATCTTGGGGTAATATAATCAATGAAATATGCGTAAAGCCAAATGAGTGGAAATTGAAATCTCAAATTCTCTTATCGATTAGGTAACTTATGAAACATACACCCATGAAAGAAGTATCATACCATGATGATGTAAATACCCATAAATTAAAGTATATTACACAATTAATACAATCATGGGCAGTACACATACACCACATGCAATAATTAAGTGGTGAACAATGGAATTCTCATGAAATTAATAGTGAGATAAGAATCCCCTTACCTTGTACTTTTCCTTGGTTGGGGTAGGTTAACCTAATGTATAATGTTGAAATAATTGTTATTAAATAATTCATGAATCATATACATTAATATGATATCATATATGATCCTTTAACATTTCTTTGTTAATAATATCTTATAATTATCGTCGTTTCGGTTGTTAACTTACTCGTTTTCTTTTATATGTTTTGTTACATAAGACATGTTTTTCATGGATAGGTTGTATCTTATTCATATCTAGAATGATATAAAGTTATTAAACATTATTTTTAAATAATAAAATGATAATTATACTTGAATGGATATGATGGAGAATGAATCTCATCGCGTTCGTGGAGACGGTAGTCCGTACGTACGCAAGAGCGACAATATCATTCTTTTGATATTAAAATAATATATAATTGGATGGTATATCATATATACAGAATCATTATCATGTTATATTTATTATTTAAATGAGTTACACATCATTATTATACCCACACAAATAAAAATTTATTGAATAACAATTACACCACGACGTGGAGACGGTAAGCCGTACGTACGCACCTTTGGTGACATGTTATTCAAAGGATGGATAGAATAGTGAATATGATTGTACCATATTTATAACAACATCACAGTATATATATGATACTGGAGATATTATTTTATAATGGTAACAACATAGGAAGAAGAAGTGGAAGAAGAAAGGAACTTGAAAAGGGGTGGTGAAAACATTACCTCTTCTTCGGGTTCTTCCTTTGATTTGATCAAAAGGGCTCCATAGGTTGGATTTAAGATCAAACTAATGTCTATAAGTTGTAGTTAGGGAAGTTGAGAGAGTATTTGGTCAGGTTTTGGCAGATCCAAATGGCTTTTAAGGTGTGAAGAAATGATAAGGAAGAGTTCCCTTTTATAAGAGGGGTGAGGGGCACCTTTGGAAAATCTAGAAATATTAATTTATAATAAATTCATATTCGGTTTATAATGGCTACAATGTTGATTATTAAAAGTTTAAGGTGGGTATATTTCTAAAACCATTCAACAAAGAGAATTTATACAGGTTTGGGTCATTATATTAACCTTATCTTTAAGTATTAACTCTAAGTTAATTAGTTTCACTTTTACAATGTCTTTTTGTATTTTTATATTATATGGTTAATAAACATACCATATACATCCAAGATAACCCCAAGTAATCCATTAATGATATACTTATCATGATATATGTCTTTTGGACGAACCTTAGATTTTTAGGAATTAAATATCAATTAATAATTTAATATTTGTTTTAAAAACTCTTTTATGTTAATTTTGAGACTATTCAATAGTTGATTTTTGTGAAACTCATAATAGAATTATTACTTCTAAATAAGTAAATTAAATAACTCCTAATATGTCATATTTTCCTAGAAAATTAGTTTAATTCATTAAAAGTCTCAAATTATATTTATTTTGGTATATATAATATCAATTATTCTAATTTTCACTATTATGGTAATTACTACATCACCATTGTATCATAAATAAATTAAATTATATAATGTATATAAATTATAAATAAAATATAATTATGTAGGAAATAGGTTTAGCATTATAATGAATATTTATAGTTTAAATTAAAAAATATATAACCCTATGTAAAAATTGTTTTTCTAAAAGATATATGCTTGTGTCATTTTTGTATTCATTTTAACTTAATTAAAATAAAGTTTCCCTATCACATACAAGTGGCTCCATGGGGTCCCAAAATCGACCCAAAGATGCCTATGGTCGAACATGTTTCAACAAATATGGTTATGACACGTTTTAGGGAAATTTAATATTATTATAATATATTTGTTTTAACCCTTATTTACCGGATTTACCCTTAACCAAGGTAAATAAAATATTTACCGCAGTAATTATTTGAAATGTCAAAAAATAAAAGTTACCTATTAACACAACTTGAACATCCTGATTCCAAATATGGAATCCATTTTTTCAAATTCAAAACACCGAAGTGGCAGAAATTAATTTAAAATTAATTCCCGTTATTAAAACAAAAAACGTGTTTTTAAGAGATAACAACTATCAAAAGATTGGCACTTGTTTATGTCCGGTTTAATTGTAAAATTATGTACAATGACAAAAATTGAATTAAATGGTAAAAATATATTCTAAATATACTTTAAAATTAATCAAATCTATAATTTATCAATATTAATTATTTCAATTAAAAAAGTTGATTTTAATTAAAATTTATTAATTTTCACTATTCATCAAAATATGAATGTTATCGGAAAAGTAACTAAATTTCACCCTATGCTAATTTTGATATTACGAATCCAAAAATGAAGTCTATTTTGAGGTACAGAATTTATAAAATTTCAAAAATTAGGTATTTCTATTCATAACGGCTAGTTTGATTGGATGTGGTGTATTAAAATCTCGAAGTTGCGTACAATGCTCGCCATTGCATTATTTGAAGGGAAACGTACCGTGGAATCTTGGGGTGTTACATTCTCCCCTCCTTCAATAAATTGTGTCCTCAAAATTTTTAAAATTGTGCATGGGAATATAATGGAATGTCCCACATCGGAAAAAGATTCAATAAAACTATCACTTTAAAATAAAGAAAGATAGGTATAAAGGTCCACCAAGATAACCCATACTCGGATTCCATGTAGGAAAACATAGATATGGATGATAAAATATGTTTTAAGTTCCGATGGAGATGGATGGAAATCATGATCAGGAGAAAGATAACAATAAAAAACCACAAACTTGTGTTGGGACAAACGGCCATTAGTCTCCTAGTAGGAAAGTAAACTGGCCACATTTTTTTTTGTTTTAAGTTACATTACATAAGGATGAGGAATTCATGTATGATATTGACTAAGAACATAAAGAGATATAATTACTTTTTAAGTAGTGTTTCATTATTTAATAACTTTTTACCGCTAACTCATTTTTTCTGAACAACGAGTATTCAAGAAGACTTGGTTAAAATGGAAGAGCTAGAATAAACTTCTATAGAAATACATGATCCACGTAGGATAAAATATATATTTAACTTGTCCTTATAGATTAATCAAAACCAAAATGGTTAGTACAAGATCTAAGGATCCAGCAAAAGTATATTCCTTGAGAGAAATAAACACTAATCTTAACTCCAAAATTAAACCAACAATACCCCAAAGATAAATAAATACCATTCAATAATCAATTGTCCATAAAATCCTATAATCAAAACTAATATTGAAAACCAAAACTTATTAAGAATGTTGTCTCCCATGTTAAATTGTATCTCCAAATGACATTAATTACTTCTCAAAGTCACATACTTAAATGTAATTAACATAATAATTTCCATAAACAACCCAAATCACTATAAATCCATAATAAAAACATAGATAAAAACCCACCATTACTCCTCAAATGAAATCCCATACGATTCTATTTCCCTTGGGCATATAGTGTTCACAAGAAAGTGAACTACTTCCAAAATAACATCTATCACCTATTCACCAAATCATTTTCCTATACTAAGGGTATTCATTTCATAAGTCATAAGATCCCAATCAAATTATTATTGATCAATAAAATCATTTAACTAAAATAATAGTCACACTAACCAGGGGCTTCACGTAGTCCAGTGGTAGGCGATAAATCCCAATCACACTTTGGTTGTGGGTTCGATTCCCACAGCTTTTTCCGACATGACAGGTTGTCACATGTTCTAAGTGTTTTCCTTTTTCAAAAATTATATTTTATAACATTACCAAAATGAGATAAATTTTTCAAAAAAACCATAACATAATTTAACCAAAAATGTTATCTCATACCTAGCATTTTCATCCCAAATTATAGTAATTTTCAATTTCCTCAAACCAAATGATCACATAAAACCAAATGGTTATTTATAACTATATCCACAAGAGAAAATATAATTCATCTATAAATATCATTCTCCCTTAGAAAAAGTTAGGGTTACAAATACAAGAGAAAATTATTCCAAAGTAAACCCATCAACAAGGAGCGCTAATAGTTTTTAAACGTTTCTCCGACCATTTATTTCCACATAGCGTCTTCTTTGACCAAGAAAATATCCTATAGAATAGGACATTCACTCGGGTAATGGCCAGGTCCCCTACATTTACAGAAAATGACAGTAAATGGACTCTTGGGACCATTTTTATCTTTTTCCATAGTACTCTTCATTTTTTTCGACAATTCTTCACTTTATGTCCGTCCTTCCCACACATAAAGCATTTTATTGTCCCATTGAGACACTTTCCTGGGTGTCTCCTTCTACATTTACTACATGATGAAAATGGAGGGTTCTTTTCTACATGGTCTCCATTGTTGGAGCTCTTATCATTCATCACCATTCTCTTCCTTGTTGAGTCTGGGAGTTGGTTAATATATATGTTGTTGGTCATATTTTTGGAAAACTGATTTGGCATAAAGATGATAGATTTTACACCTATCAAAATTCCATTTTGTTGCTCATTTCCACCACTTTTCCCACCTTGTAAATCATTCTCAAAGTCAGTATGACTTCCTTGGAATCAAACCATTGACTAAAACCAGAAATCATTATGTGAGTAACAGTAGTCATTAAAACATTTAGAGATTAACAGGTCACCATATTCTCAATTTGAAACATATTAGGATTAACCTAGGTTATTTACTCTAATTATATATATATATTACTTTAAATCGTTTTGTAAATAAAATGTAAATTATCCTAAGCATATCCCTCGGGAGTGTCGTAACCAAGAGTGCAGGAAGCCCCATTTTCGTGCACCAGTTCTCGTTCGAGTCTAGCTCAAAGCAGTGTTTCTGGGTTTTACCCCTAGTTACATCTATGCCAGAGCCGCCTCTACCTGATCGTATATATACAGGGATGTATTTCTCGGAAAACTCACAAAATCTCTACAATAAAAAAATTCTAGGAAGTTCTTCTATACTAATCCTCAATGTTCATCTTAGGTATATGTGCTCTAATCAGAGATTATCTAAATCTAGCTTCCAAGGATTGTACTAAGATTCCTCTGATACCAACTGTAACGCCCTGACCCCAATTACCCAGAGTCGGTGCATTATTTCATAACATTTGCATGATCACAAGAAAGATCAAATCTCAAAAGACTGATTGGTTTAGTAGCCTTGGAAACACTAGATATATTCATAATGTTTTACATTACATCATAAAGTGGAAAACTACTAAAACAACATAATATCTCCATAGTCCACACTATTATCCCCTCACAAAATCCCTGCAGGTCATTCATAACTTACTTCTTCACATCCTGGGAAAAATAAAACATAGAAAAGGGGTGAGCTCAAATGCCCTGTAAGGATAACAATATAGAAGAAACTTTCAAAAATAGGCATAAAGATTTAAAGCAATGTATAAATAAAACAAAAGCCTTTTCAACTTGAACTACAACATAGTATGGCAAAAGTAAAATGAAATAATGCCATTTACGTATTCACATGGATATTCTACTAATCGAATAATCACATGCAATATCAATAACCACTTTCAAAATTATGGAATTCATATTGCCAGCCTATCATAACCACATAGCCAAGGCCTCGTGCCAAGACTACAAATAATATTTTGCCAAGGCCTTGTGCCAAGACACTAGTTTGTCTAATGAGACCTACCTATGCATCGAGGAGCTATAGCGGTCTCCACCCGTCACTTATTAAGTCTAATGCATTCCTCATATGAACAGGTTTAAACATTACATGAACATTCGTATTAAAACTAGCATAAAAAATATCAATACTTTAACCACAAACCATGAATGGTATAAAAATAGCACATCCATAGTCAAACATAACTCATTCGATACAATATGGAAGAGTTTATTGTATCACATTAACCTCAATCAAGAATAATGAAGGATGTTGACATAGATGAAAATAATCATCAAATCCATTTGAGAGAATTACCCCCCTTTTTCTTGAAATCATTGAAATTCACACTATTTGTCAAGAAGCCATTTAAAAATTTATTTTTGAATCAAATTGTCCCATACCACTTTGAAACTTTTTAAAAGGAGTTTTAATTTCTAAACTTTAATTTCCATATAAATAAATCCTTAAAACCATTTTTAAAACAAGGACATTAATGACAATGATTTAGATGAATAAGTCTTTAAAAAAATATTAAAATGGTATTTTAGTTAGAGATTCTAACCAAAAGAGAGACACTTGAATACAAATAATTGAGGTAATAAAAACGTTAGAATATCATGATAATAAATGGAATCATGATATACTATGTCAAAGTACATTATATACACCACATAAAAGTGATTTGGTGTATATCAACAAAGAAGTCTCAATGGAATGTAAATTGAGATGAAATATCACATAAAGGCCATTTCCATAGGTTAAGGATAAATCAATGACATAATTATGTTTGAAAAATATAAATACATTAAATATTATTGGATATTCAGTGTAAAACAATCAAAGGATATTCACACATATTCTTGTAAAAACCACACCAACGAATTGGATGTTTAACTCAAAAAATGGTGAATGAGTTAAAATTACTCTTATCAAATTCATATCAATGACTTGAGAATTATCAATGGAGTGATTATGTGTATAAAAAGTATACCCACAGGAAGTGGAGTGGAAATTATGACATAATAAAATGAATAGTGATTCCACACATAATCTTGGGGCAATATAATCAATGAAATGTGCGTAAATCCAAATGAGTGGAAATTGAAATCTCAAATTCCCTTATCGATTAGGTGACTTATGAAACATACACCCATTAAATAAGTATCATACCATGATGATGTAAATACACATAAATTAAAGTATATTACACAATGAATACAATCATTGGCAGTACACATACACCACATGAAATAATTAAGTGGTGAATAATAGAATTCTCACGAAATTAAGAGTGAGTTAAGAAACCCCTTACCTTGTACTTTTCCTTGGTTTGGGGTAGGTTATCCTCCTGTATAATGTTGAAATAATTTTTATTAAATTATTCATGAATCATATACATTAATATGATATCATATATGATCTTTTAACATTGCTTTGTTAATAATATCTTAGAATTATCGTCGTTTCGGGTGTTAACTTACTCGTTTTATTTAATATGTCTTGCTACGTAATACAAGTTTTTCATGGATAGGTTGTTTCTTATTCATATACAGAATGATATAAAGTTTTTAAACATTATTTTTAAATCATCAAATTATTATTATACTTGAATGGATATGATGGAGAATGAATCTCATCGCGTTCGTGGAGACGGTAGTCCGTACGTACACACGAGCGAAAATATAATTCTTTTGATATTAAAATAATATATAATTGGATGGTATATCATATATACAGAATTCTTATCATGTGATATTTATAATTTAAATGAGTTACACATCATTATTATAACCACCCAAATAATAATTTATTGAATAACAATTATACCACGACGTGGAGACGGTAAGCAGTACGTACGCACGTATGGTGACATGTTATTCAAAGGATGGATAGAATAGTGAATATTATTGTACCATATTTACAATTACATAACAGTATATATACGATACTAGAGTTATTATTTTATAATGGTAACAGCAAAGGAAGAAGAAGTGGAAGAAGAAAGGAACTCGAAAAGGGGTGGTGATAACATTACCTCTTCTTTGGGTTCTTCCTTTTGATTTGTTCAAAAGGGCTCCATAGGTTGGATTTCTGATCAAACTAAGGTCTCTAGGTTGTAGTGAGGGAATTTGAGAGAGTATTTGGATAGGGTTTGTCTGAACCAAATGGATTTTAATGCGTGAATAAATGAGAAGTAATAGTGCCCTTTTGTAAGAGGGGTGGTGGGAACCTTTGGAAAAGCTAGAAATATTAATTTATAATAAATTCATATTCGGTTTATAATGGCTCCAATGTTTATTATTAAAAGGTTAAGGTGGGTATAGGTCGGAAAACATTCAAACAATAGAATTTAGATAGGTTTGGGTTACTATATTAACCTCATCTTTAAGTATTAACTCTAAGTTAATTAGTTTCAATTTTACAATGTCTCTTTGTATTTTTATATTATACGGTTAATAAACTTAGCATATACATCCAAAAGATCCCCAAGTGGTCCCCTAATGATATAACTATCATGCTATAAGTCTTTTTGTTGATCCTTATATTTTTAGGAATTTAATATCAATTAATAATATAATATTTCTTTTAAAAACTCTTTTATGTCAATTTTGAGACTATTCAATAGTTGATTTTTTAAAACTCCTAACAGAATTATTACTTCTAAATAAGTCAATTAAATAAATCCAAATATGTTATATTATTCTATAGAATTAATGTAATTCATTAAAAGTCTCAAATTATATTTATTTTGGTATTTATAATATCAATTATTCTAATTTTTCACTATTATTGTAATTACTGCACCACCATTGTATCATAAATAAATTAAATTATTTAATGCCTAAAAATTATAAATAAAATATAATTATGTAGGAAATAGTTTTATATTTCTAATGAATATTTATAGTCTAAAATACAACATATATAACCCTATGTAAAAACTGTTTTGATAAAAGATATATGCTTGTGTCATTTTTGTATTCATTTTAACTTAATTAAAATAAAGTGTCCCTATCACCTACAAGTGGCTCCATGGGGTCCCAAAATCGACCCAAAGATGCCTATGGTCGAACATGTATCAACCAATAAGGTTACGACACGTTTTAGGGTAATTTAGTATTATTATAATATATTTTTTTAACCCTTATTTACTGGATTTACCCTTAACCATGTTAAATAAAATATTTACCGCAGTAATTATTCAAAATGTCTAAAAATAAAAGTTACATATTTACACAATTTGAAAATACTGAATCCAAATATGGAATCCATTTTTTTGAAATTCAAAACACATAAGTGGCAGAAATTAATTTAAAATTAATTCCCGTTGTTAAAACAGAAAGCGTGTTTTTAAGAGATAATAACTATCAAAAGATTGACACTTTTTTATGTCCGGTTTAATTGTGAAATTATGTCCAATGACAAAAATTGAATTAAATGGTAAAAATATATTCTAAATATACTTTAAAACTACTCAAATTCATAATTTATCAATATTAATTATTTCAATTAAAAATGTTGTTTTTAACTAAAATTTCGTAATTTTCACTATTCATCAAAATATGAATGTTATCCGAAAAGTACCAAAATTTCACCCTAGGCTAATTTCGATATTCCGAATCCAGAAATGAAGTCCATTTTGAGAGATGGAATTTATAAAATTTAAAAAAGTAGGTATTACTATTCATAACGGCTAGTTTGATTGGTTGTGGTGTGTTATAATCTCAATGTTGCGTACAATGCTCGCCATTGCATTATTCGAAGGGAAACATACCGTGGAAGCTTGGCGTGTTAAATTCTCTCCTCCTTTAATAAATTGTGTCTTGTAAATTTTTAAAATTGTTCTTGGGAATATAATGGAAAGTCCCACATCGGAAAAAGAGTCAATAAAACTATCACTTTAAAAGAAACAAAGAGAGGTATAATGGTCAACCAAGATAACCCATAATCTGATTCCATGTAGGAAAACATGGATATAGATGATAAACTAAGTGTTAAGTTCTGATGGAGAGGGATGGAAATCATGATCAGGAGAAAGTTAACAATAAGAAAACCACAAACTTGTGTTGGGAAAAACGACCATTAGTCTCCTAGTAGGAAAGTAAACGGACAACATTTTTTTTGTTTTAAGTTACATTACATAAGGACGAGGAATTCATTTATGATATTGACAATGAACATAAAGAGATATACTTACTTTTTATGTAGAGTTTCATTATTTAAAAACTTTTTACCACTAACTCATTTTTTTGAACAATGAGTATTCAAGAAGACTTGGTTACAATGGAAGAGCTAGAATAAACTTCTATAGAAATACATTATCCACATAGGATAAACTATTTATTTAACTTGTCTTTAGAGATTAATCAAAACCAAAATGGTTAGTACAAGATCTAATAATTCCCCAAAAGAATATTCCTTGAGAGAAATAAACACTAATCTTAATTCCAAAATTAAACCAACAATACCCCAATGTTAAATAAATACCATTCAATAATCAATTGTCCTTAAAATCCTATAATCAAAACAATTACTGAAAACCAAAACTTATTAAAAATGTAGTCTTCCACATTAAATTTTATCTCCAAATGACATTAATTACTTCTCAAAGTCACATACGTAAATGTAATTATCCTAATCATTTACATAAACAACCCAAATCACCATAAATCCATAATAAAAACATAGATAAAAATCCACCATTACTCCTCAAATGAAATCCCATACTATTCTATTTTCCTTGGGCATATAGTGTTCACAACAAAGTGAACAACATCTAAAATGACATCTATCACTTAATCACCAAATCATTTTCCTATACTAAGGGTATTCATTTGATAAGACATAAGATCCCAAATCAAATTATTATTGATCAACAAAATCATTTAACTAAAATAATAGTCACACTAACCAGGGACTTCACGTAGTCCAATGGTAGGCAATAAATCCCAATCACACTTTGGTTGTGGGATCAATTCCCACAGCTTTGTCTAACACGACGGTTTGTCACACGGTCTATGTGTTGTCCTTTTTCAAAAACTATATTTTATAACATTACCAAAATGAGATAAATTCCTCAAAATAACCATAACATAATTTAACCACAAATGTTATCTCATACTTTTCATTTTCATCCCAAATTATAATAATTTTCAATTTCCTCAATCCCAATGATCACATAAAACTAAATGATTATTTATAACTATATCCACAAGAGAAAAGATAATTCTTCCATATATATCATTCTTACATGGGAAACGTTAGGGTTATAAATAAAAGAGAAAATTATTCCAAATTAAACCCATCAAAAAGGAGCGGTAATACTTTTTAAACGTTTCTCCAACCATTTATTTCCACATAGCTTCTTCTTTGACCAAGAAAATATCCTATATAATAGGAAATTCACTAGGGTAATGGCCAGGTCCCCTACATTTACAGAAAATGACTGTAAATGGAATCTTGGGACCATTTTTATCTTCTTCCATAGTACTCTCGATTTTTCTTTGGCAATTCTTCACATTATGTCCTTCCTTCCCGCACATAAAGCATTTCGTTGTCCCATTGAGACACATTCCTGGGTGTCTCCTTCCACATTTCCAACATGATGAAAATGGAGGGTTCTTTTCTCCATGGTCTCCATTGCTGGAGCTCTTATCATTCATCACCTTTATCTTCCTTGTTGAGTCTGGGAGTTGGTTAATATATATGTTGTTGATCATATTTTTGGAAAACTTATTTGGCATAAAGACGATATCTTTTACGCCTGTCAACATTCCGTTTTTTTGCTCATTTACACCACCGTTCCCACCTTGTACATAATTCTCAAAGTCACTATGACATCCTAGGAATCCAGCCATTGACTAAAACCAGAAAGCATTGTGTGAGTAACAGTAGTCGTAAAATCATTTAGTGATTAACATGTAACAATATTATCAATTTGAAACATATTAGGATTAACCAAGGTCATTTACTCTCATTTTATATATATATTACTTTAAATCGATTTGTAAAGAAAATGTAAATTTTCCTAAGCATATCCCCTGGGAGTGTCGTAACCAAGAGTGATGCAAGGCCCATTGTCGTGCACCAGTTCCCGTTCGAGTCTAGCTCAAAGCGGTGTTTTCGGGTTTTACCCCTAGGTAAATTTGTGCTAGATCCGCCTCTACCTGCTCATATCCAGACCGGGATGTATTGCACGGAAAACTCACAAAATCTCTACAATACAAAAATTCATGGATGTTCTTATATACTAATCCTCGACATTTTTCTTAGGTCTACGTGCTCTAATCAGAGTTTATCTAAATCTAGCTTCCAAGGTTTGTACTAAACTTCCTCTAATACCAACTGTAACGCCCCGACCCCAGTTACCCAGAGTCGGTGCATTATTTCATAACATTGGCATGATCACAAGAAAGATCAAATATCGAAAGACCGATTGTTTTAGTAGCCTTTGAAACACTAGATATATTCATAATGTTTTACATTACACCATAAAGTGAAAAACTACTAGAACTACATAATATCTCCATAGTCCACACTATTATCCCCTCATAAAATCCCTACAAGTCATTCATAACTTGCTTCTTCACATCCGGGGAAAAATAAAACATAGAATAGGGGTGAGCTCAAATGCCCTGTAAGGATAACAATATAGCATAAACTTTCAAAAATAATCATAAACATTTAAGGAAATGTATAATAAAAACAAAAGCCTCTTAAACATGAACATTAACATAGTATGGCTAAAGTAAAATGAAATAATGCCATTTACCTATTCACATGGATATTCTACTAATCGAATAATCACGTGCAATATCAATAACCACATTCATAACGTTGGAATGCATAATAACAGACTATCATAACCGCATAGCCAGGGCCTCGTGCCAAGACTACAAATAATATTTTTCCAAGGCCTTGTGCCAAGACACTAGTTTGTCTCATGAGACGTACCGATGCATCGACGTGCTATAGCGGGCTCTACCCGTCACTTATTAAGGCCAATGCATTCCTCATATGAACAGGTTTAAACATAACATTAGAATTCGTATTAAAACTAGCATAAGAAATGTCAATACTTTAACCACAAACCATGAATGGTATAAAAATAGCACATCCATAGTAAAACATAACACATTCGATACAATATGGAAGATTGTATTGTATCACAGTAACCTCAATCACGAATAATGAAGGATGTTGACATAGATGAAAATAATCATCAAAAACATTTGTGAGAATTATCCCCCCTTTTCTTCAAATCATCATAAATTCACACTATTTGTCAAGAAGCCATTTAAAAATGGATTTTTGAATCAAAGTGTCCCATACCACATTGAAGCTTTTTAAAAGGAGTTTAAATTTCTAAACTTTAATGTCCATATAAATAAATCCTTAAAACCATTTTTAAAACATGGACATTAATGAGAAAGATTTAGATGAATAAGTCTTCAAAACATTTATAAATGGTATTTTAGTTAGAGATTCTAACCAAAAGAGAGATAGCTGAATACAAATAATTGAGGTAATCGAAACTTTGGAATATCATGAGAATAAAGGGATTCATGATATACTACGTCAAAGTACATTATATACACCACATAAATGTGATTTGGTGTATATCAACAAAGAAGTCTCAATGGAAAGTAAATTGAAATGAAATCTCTAATAAAGGCCTTATCCTTAGGTTAAGGATAAATCAATGACATAATTATGTGTGAAAAATATAAATACACTAAATATGATTGGATATTTAGTGTAAAACAATCAAAGTATATTCACATATATTCTTGTAAAAACAACACCAACGAATTGGCTGTTTAACTCAACAAATGGTGAATGAGTTAAAATTACTTTTATCAAATTCATATCAATGACTTGAGAATTATCAATGGAGTGATTATGTGTATCAAAAGTATATCCACAGGAAGGGAAGTGGAAATTATGACATAATCAAATGAATAGTGATTCCACACATAATCTTGGGGTAATATAATTAATGAAATATGCGTAAAGCCAAATGAGTGGAAATTGAAATCTCAAATTCACTTATCGATTATGTAACTTACGAAACATACACCCATGAAAGAAGTATCATACCATGATGATTTAAATACCCATATATTAAAGTATATTACACAATGAATACAATCATTGGCAGTACACATACACCACTTGCAATAATTAAGTGGTGAACAATGGAATTCTCACGAAATTAAGAGTGAGTAATAAACCCCTTACCTTGTACTATTCCTTGGTTGGGGGTAGGTCAACCTCTGGTATAATGTTGAAATAATTTTTATTAAATTATTCATGAATAATATACATTAATATGATATCATATGTGATCTTTTAACATTTCTTTGTTAATAATATCTTAGAATTATCGTCGTTTCGGGTGTTAACTTACACGTTTTATTTTATATGTTTTGTTACGTAAGACATGTTTTTCTTGGATAGGTTTTATCTTATTCATATCCACAATGATATAAAGTTATTAAACATTATTTTTAAATTATCAAATTATAATTATACTTGAATGGATATGATGGAGAATGAATCTCATCGCGTTCGTGGAGACGGTAGTCCGTACGTTTGCATGAGCGACAATATAATTCTTTTGATATTAAAATAATATATAATCGGATGGTATATCATATATACAGAATCATTATCATGTTATATTTATTATCTAAATGATTTACACATCATTATTATACCCACCCAAATAATAATTTATTGAATAACAATTATACCACGACGTGGAGACGGTAAGCCGTACGTACGCACGTATGGTGACATGTTTTTCAAAGGATGGATGGAATAGTGAATATGGTTGTACCATATTTATAATAACATCATAGAATATATATTATACTGGATTTATTATTTTAGAATGGTAACAACAAAGGATGAAGAAGTGGAAGAAGAAAGGAACTTGAAAAGGGGTGGTGAAAACATTACCTCTTCTTTGGGTTCTTCCTTTTGATTTGATCAAAACTGCTCCTTAGGTTGGATTTATGATCAAAATAAGGTCTCTAGGCTGTAGTGAGGGACGTTTAGAGAGTATTTGGGCAGGGGTTGGCTGAACCAAAGGGCTTTGATGGTGTGAAGAAATGAGAAGGAAGAGTGCCCTTTTATAAGAGGGGTGAGGGGCACCTTTGGAAAAGCTAGAAATATTAATATATAATAAATTCAAATTAGGTTTATAATAGCTTCAAAGTTTATTATTGAAAAGTTAAGGTGGGTATAGGTCAAAAAGAATTCAACCAATATAATTTAGACAAGTTTGGGTTACTATATTATCCTTATCATTAAGTATTAACTCTAAGTTAATTAGTTTCCCTTTTACAATGTCTCTTTGCAGTTTTATATTATATGGTTAATAAAATTACCATATACATCCAAGAGACTCCCAAGTGGTCTATTAATGATATACCTATCATGGTATAAGTCCTTTGGCTGATCCTTAGATTTTTAGGAATTTAATATCAATTAATAATATAATATTTTTTTTAAAAACTCTTTTATGTTAATTTTGACACTATTCAATAGTTGATTTTTGTTAAACTCATAACAGAATGATTACTTCTAAAAAAGTAAATTAAATAAATCCTAATATGTCATATTATCCTCGAAAACTAGTGTAATTCATTAAAAGTCTCAAATTATATTTATTTTCGTATTTATAATATCAATTATTCTAATTTTTCACTATTATGGTAATTACTCTATCACCATTGTATCATAAATAAATTAAATTATTTAATGTCTAAAAATTATAAATAAAATATAATTATGTATGAAATATTTTTATCTTTCTAATGAATACTTATAGTGGAAAATTCAACATACATAACCTTATGTAAAAATTGTTTTTCTAAAAGATATATGCTTGTGCCATTTTTGTATTCATTTTAACTTAATTAAAATAAAGTGTCCCTATCACGTACAAGTGGCTCCATGGGGTCCCAAAATCGACCCCAAGATTCCTATGGTCGAACATGTATCAACCAATATGGTTATGACACGTTTTAGGGTAATTTATTATTATTATAATATATTTCTTTTAACCCTTATTTACCAGATTTATCCTTAACCATGGTAAATAAAATATTTAACGCAGTAATTATTCAAAATGTATAAAAATAAAAGTTACCTATTTACACAGTTTGAACATCCTGATTCCAAATACGGAATCTATTTTTTCAAATTCAAAACACAGAAGTGGCAGAAATAAATTTAAAATTAATTCCCGTTGTTAAAACAAAAAGCGTGTTTTTAAGAGATAAAAACTATCTAAAGATGGGCACATGTTTATGTCCGGTTTAATTGTGAAATTATGTCCAATGACAAAAATTGAATTAAATGGTAAAAATATATTCTAAATATACTTTAAAACTACTCTAATTCATAATTTATCAATATTAATTATTTCAATTAAAAAAAGTTGTTTTTAATTAAATTTTTGTAATTTTCACTATTCATCAAAATATAAATGTTATCCGAAAAGTACCAAAATTTCACCCTAGGATAATTTTGATATTCCGAATCCAAAAATGAAGTCCATTTTGAGAGATAGAATTTATAAAATTTCAAAAAGTATGTATTACTATTCATAACAGCTAGTTTGATTGGTTGTGGTGTGTTAAAATCTCGAAGTTGCATACAATGCTCGCCATTGCATTATTCGAAGGGAAACGTACTGTGGAAGCTTTGGGTGTTACACCAATGAATTTAGTTGGAGCTGATTATGGATTACAAATTCCCAATTCATTACCACCCTAGGAAATCAAACAAGTTGTAAGACACATTATGTCGACAAGACCATGCTAGCTTATCAATGATGAGGATCACAAAAGATCCAATATTTATGGATTTACAAATTATAGATCATGGAATTATAATGTAAGGGTAAAAATCATATCTTTCTCTAATAAATTTTCAACCATCTATACATGTGAAGATTAAAGTGGCCCAGAAAGAAGATATAGAGTTACAAAATAAGGTGAGAAATGTTCCTGAATTACACATTGATTGTGATTAAATAATGATGTTCAGGAATTGGGTTTGTGTTCCTACCATCCCAAAATTAATGTAGTAAATATTTGATGAAGCTCATAGTTCTTCATTTTCTATTCACCTAGGAAGCACTGAGATATATCAGGACCTGAAGGAGTACTTCTGGTGTGAGGGCATGAAAAGAAATGTTGCTGAATATGTATCTCAATGCTTGGTTTTTCAGCAAGTTAGAGCAGATATATAGATTTCTAAGTGGATGTTACAACCATTACCCATAATATAATGAAAATGGAAAACAATCACTATAGACATTGTCACTGGACTTCATAAAACATCCAAAGGTGATAATGCTATCTGGGTTATAGTTGATCATCTTACAAAGTCGGAACACTTCATTTCTATTAGATAAGATTTATCTCTTGATCATTTTACCAGGATATATGTGAATAATGATGTAAGATTAAACGGAGTACCTCTTTCTATTATATCTAATCAGGATCTGAGGTTTACCTCGATGTTTTGATGATGTTTTCAACAATTACTATCATCCTTAGACAGACGATCAGTCTGAGGGGATAATTCAAACTCTTGAAGACTTGTTGAGAGCTTGCTCTATGGATTTATAAGGTTTTTGGGATCAACACCTACCTTTGGTGGAATTTTCTTCTAATAATAGCTTTCACTCCAGTATTCAGATGGATCCTTATGAATCTCTCTATGAAAAGAAATGCAGAACTCCAACTTGTTAGGATGTAGTTGAAGAATTAAAACTATTAGGACCTGATCTTGTTGATGAGATGGCAGAAAAGGTAATAGGTATTCAACAAAACATAAGAGCAGCTCAAAATGAACAATAAAGTTATGCCCACTACCGAAGAAAAGAACTAGAGTTTGAAGAAGGTGATAAAGTGTTCTTATGAATATCTCCTTGGAAGATAGTAATGAGATATGGAAATAGGGTAAAGCTGAGCCCTAGGTATATTAGTCCTTTCAAAATACTAGATCATGTTGGAAAGGTAGCTTACCAATTGGCACATCCACCGAATCTCTCTAAATTTCACCATGTGTTCCATGTATCTCTCCTGAGAAAGTATATAGCTGATCCTTCACATGTACTAAGCTCAGATGTTGTTCCACTGGTGCAAGATCATTCTTTTGAAAAAATGCAAATAGAGATTCTAGATCATAGCGAAAACGTTCTATGAAACAAGACCACTCACTTGGTTAACGTTTTTTGTAGGAACCACCAATTAGAAGAACCTACATGCGAACTTCAGGATATGATGAGGGAGAGGTATCCTCATCTGTTTGTTATGAAGTGATGAATTTCGAGGACAAAATTCTTTTTCAGGGGGTAGAATGTAACGCCCTGATATTTTATAAAAAATTATTTTGTTTTTATGTATTATTTTATACACAAAACCAAAGGAATATTTCACTACAAACAAAACTATATGTGCTTGCGTTATATGCATGATCAACCTTGCTCGATAGCTTGCATTGTAAGCAATACCGAGTTTCACTAAACAAAGATATGCTATTAAAACATTATATAAACTAGCCGTTATGAATAGTAATAACCACTTTTTGAATTTTTATAAATTTTATTGTTTAAAATGGAAATAATTTTCTGTTTCGGAATATCGAAATTTTCCTAGGGTGAATTTTTTGGATTTCTCGGAAAACATTTAATTCTGTATGAATGGTGAAAGCACTAAGTTATTGGTTAAAACTAACATTGTATTTAAATAATAATTTATTTTATTTAAATTTAAGTTATGTAAAAATAGATACATAATACCTATATAAGTTCATTTCAATTCATCGGATTCATTTTATAATAATCCAAGATATATAAAAATTTTATTTAACTTTTGATCGTCTTTTACCCTCCTCCTAGGAGAATTTGCAAATTTATATAAAAGATAATTATACCACTTCTATGAGTGGAATTTCAAAATTCTATGAGAAATGGTTAATATTAGTTAGTAAAATGTTGTTCAATAGGATAAAAATAATTTTTTGTGAATAGTTACTTTTTATTTTTATTTACCACGGTTAAATGTAAATAGGGTAATTATGGGTAAAAATTATATATTATTACCCTAACACATGTCATAATTCTATTGTATAAGTGTGATTCGACCAAAACAACCTTAGGAATAAAATATTACCATTTAGGTACACTTGGATTAGATTAGTACATTTATTATTACTTAATTCAAAGAAAAATTAAAAGAGTTAAAATCAATGTTTAATAAGTAAAACATTTTTAATATAGGGTTATACATAAGATAAATTAGACTATAAATATTCATTAGAAATATAAAAATATTTCCTACAGAATTTAATTTTATTTATAATTTTTAGACGTTATATAATTTAATTTATTTATGACATAATGATGATGCAATAATTACCTTATTAATGAAATATTAAAATAATTGATATTATAAATACCCAAATAAATGTAATTTGAGACATTTTTTGAATTAAACTAATTTTATATGTTAATATAACATATTAGGGTTGGTTAGAGGAAATATTTTCAATGTAATAATGCTGTTATGAATTTAGAAAGAAACGAAATACCAAATAGTGTCAAAATTGACACAAAAGTGGTTTTAAAACAAATATTAAATAATTATTCAATATTCTATTCATAAAAATATAAGGTTCACCAAAAAGATGTATATAATAATATATATAAAATAAATGAACCAATTGAGGTTCGATAGGCAGTTTATAGTAATTTTATTAACCATATAGTGTAAAAATACAAGAAGACACGGTAAAAGTTAAATTATTTAACATAGAGTTAAATCTAAACGATAAGGTTAAAATGGAATCCTAAACATGTCTAAAACCTATTTCATGAAAGGATATCGACCCATCCCTACCATAGCCTCTACATAAGTCACATTGGATTCATTATTAACCAAATATTAATTTATTATAAAATAATATTTTATGTTTTTCATAAGCTGCCCCTCGCACCTCTTTTAAAAGGGAACTCCCCCTTCTCTATAATTCACACCTCCAAAGCCATTTGGCTCAGACAAACCCTTTTCAATTACCCTCTAAACTATCCTACCTTCATCCTATAGGCCATCCTTTCATCAAAAAGCCATCTTAAGGATCCCTTTTTATCAAATCAAAACGAAGAACTTGAGAAACAGGTATATATCTCACCACCTATTTCAAGTTCGTTTCTTCATCCACTTACTCCATATTTATTGTATCCATTCTAAAATAATAAATCCAGTATCATATAAATACTGTGATGTTATTATAAAAAAGATAAATCCATATTAGTTATTTTAACCATCCTGTGAATGAAAAAGTCACCACACGTGCGTACATACAGCTTATCGTCTCCACGTCGTGGTGATGTTTTTTATTCAAACATTTCATCATTTGGATGGGTATGATAATCAGTATAAATAATATAAATAATAAATATAACATTATTATTATTCTGTATATATAATATACCATCCAATTATATATGATTTTAATATTAAAAGAATGATATCATCGCTCGTGCGTACGTACGGCCTACCATCTCCACGATGTGATGCAACTTTTTCTACATGATCTTCATTGAATAATGATTATATAAATTAATTTAATGAATAAATATGATATATATTACACTAATAACATTCTGTAAATGAGGTATCTATATATCCTAAAAAGAGGATAAAGAATTTATTCGACAAAACACACATAATAATATAATGCAATGAACGCCTGAATAACAAAAAGCAATGAAATATTACTGATACAAAGATAAGAATATGACCATATATGATATAATAACAATTAATATTATTCTTTAATAACTCAATGACATTATTTATATCATTATACATGAGGTTTAGATACGTATGAAGCATATCTTACCTAAGGAAAGGGAAAATCTCACAATCTCATTTTTATCCATGATTGTTTATACATCAGAATTTACTAGGGCATATTTATCATCCACATCCATGTTTCATCAATATGTAATATTATTTATATCCTCCTAAAATTTTATAAATACAATTTAACCTATTGGGGAATTTTTAGTAAAAGATATGAAATTAATATTTTTTCCTTTTCAGTACAAGATACTTTTTGAGTTTTCCAGCCAAAGTACGAGAAGAATGTTTTTTTCCCTTAAACAGCATGAATGGGTTTTTATGATTTCATAGAACATTATTTCCATGAATAATCCTTTAAAATATTTCAAGTTTATTTTTAATTAACATCTTCTAGTTTTAAATTTTATGACATGTTAAGAAAGGAAATTTTTTTTGAAGTAGAAAGGATATTTTCCTCAAGAATGGAGTTCTAGTGTTTTATCAAAATCATTGTCCATCTATGATAATATAGGGTTCTGTTTCTATCCCTATCTTTACATTGATTTTATTATTATATGATGGAATTATTTTTATGATGTAATTTTATCTTTTATGGATTATGTTATGAAGGAATGATGTTTAAGAATCACATTTTTATTACAAGGGTTATTCTATGATATATGATTTATGATTTTGTGGCACACATAAGAATGGTTTCATTATAAGATGGGTGGGACCTATATCTCCCTCCAATGCATTGGGTAAATATTTATGTCTCATGAGATATACATGGCAGGAACGACAAGTTAATCTGGTTTAGTGATGCAGGACTGGAACGAGGAGTGAACTCATTTTAGAAACGGAATTTTTCAACTATGATAGTCTTGGGAATGAGTCTTGACGAATATGAAATAATTTTCTATTATTATGGGTGCATTCGACAATGATTCATTTTTTATGTTATGTTTATTGGCATTACATTTCACTACTATGATTTATCCCTTGTTATGATATTATGATCTCTTTTGAAGGGTTATATTTTCAAAATTTTATGTTCTTATGAATTTGATATGATTGATATTTCCTTTGTTTACCCTTACTGAGCATTTTAGCTCACCAGTTTGTCTGTTTTCATTTCCCCAGGTCAGGAAGAAGTGTATTAAGTAGTATATTCCAAAAGAGACTCTAGATATGATGAAATATATGGGAGACAATATAGATTTTTTGAACCAGTTGTTTATGATTCTCAGTTTCTAAAGAGACTATACCTATACCAAAGTGACTTATTTCAGCTCCAACCATCATCATTGACGCATAATCTTCTAATCATGGTGAACGAACTTCAACATATTCCATAAAGATCTTCCCCTTTTTTCATACCTAAAACATTTCCATATATCCTGGGGAAAAGAAAGAATATAAAGGGTGAGCTCAAATGCTCAGTAAGGGTAAACATGGAAAACATAAAACAATCCATAAACATTTAAACGTGAAAACATGAACATAATATTTAAACATCCAAATCATGAGAAATGACATAAAACATTATAGTATATAAGGAATATATAATAAAGAAAAAATAATCTTTATAAAATAGAATGGGAATAAAACATGTAATTGTAGGAAACCATTAAGCACTTGATATGATTTCCATATTATCCATGGCTTGTTTCCAAGATCATCATAGTGGATGAAGTCCATTAATGAACCAGGTTTACTTACCGTTCCAGCCCTGTATTACTGAACCATATTTACTTGTCGTTCTAGCCATGTTTATCTCATGATATATAAATATTTACCCAGTCCATTAGAGGGAGATATAGGACACACCAATCTCATAATGAAATAATTCTTACGTGTGCCAAAAAATTATCATAAATCATTCCTCATAACCCAATGAATAAAATGGGTTTCATAAATATTGTTCCATCATAACATAATCCATATAAAAAAATGGATATCATTTAATCGTAAGAAAAATCAAACTATGTTAATAATAGAGACATTATACTTGAAATATAACCATATTAAATAATGTCAACATAGATAGAAAATAGTTTTAATAAAACACATGAAATGAATTCTTGAGGAAATTATCATTTCTTCTTCCAAATCATTTTGTTTTCTCAAATTGACATGAAATTTAAAAGAAAAGAATTTTGTTGAAAATACTAATGAAATCTTGTAGATTAGGCTTTATGTAAATTAGGTGTTATGAAATCGTAAAAATCGGTTTACACCATATAAGTTAAAAAGACATTCTTCTCATACCTTTAACGGAAAAGTAAAAACGTTCCTCGTCTTCATAAGCATTCACGGTCTTGTAGACTTAATGCATCTGCCACCTTTTTTTCTTTCCCTGGGTGGTAATTAATTGAGCAGTCATAATCCTCAATCATCTCCATCTGTCAACTTTGGTGCATATTCAGCTCCATTTGTGTGAAAATGTTCCTTAATCTTATATGATCAGTATAAATATCACACCTTTCACCCTAAAGAAAATTCCTCCAAATCCTTAATTCAAAGATTACGGCAGCTAATTCTAAATCATGAGTTGGGTAATTTTTCTTATGTATTTTCAATTGTTGAGAGGCATAATCTATCACCATATCGTTTTGCATGAAAACACACCCCAATCCATTCATGGATGCATCACTATAGATCAAAAACCATTCTCCACTACAAGGTAGTGTGAACATAGGTGCATTGGATAACGTTCTTTTTAATTCCTTGAAATTCTCTTCACACTCCTCTGTCCAAACAAACTTAACACCTTTCGATTCAACCTAGTTATTGGATTAGATAATCCTGAAAAATATTTCACAAAACATCGATAATATCTATCCAAACCAAGAAAACTTCAGATCTTAGTTACTATTATTTGTATCAACCATCATTCAATAACCTTTGTTTTTATGGATCCACAGTGTAATGGCCCGGACCTCTCCGGTCCATTTCATTGTAAAACAATTTGATGTGGTCAAACACGACACGTGTTGTAATAATAATTTTTTTTATAATAATAATTGATAATGGTGGCGTGAAAATATTTGGTGTTAATTAGATAAAATGGTTTTAATTTAATCATTATAAAATATAAGAAATAAAATCGAATATATTTAATAAAATGATGGGAGGCGCATGGAATAATTTATAAAGGAATAAATTACAATAAATGAGGCTCATGTAATAAATTATAAAGGAATGAAATGCATGGGGTGCATGGGTGTGACCTTGTACAGGAGGCGTTGTGTGGTTCTCCACAATTAAAGATGGTATTGTGTTAACAACATTAAAAGGGTATTATTATATAATAATTTGTTATAATAATAATAACATGAAGAGGCACATGAATGGGGTTCCCAACAATGCGTGAATATAATGTTGTGGGATATATGGAGTAATTATATGAAAATAATGGGCGTCAATAATAATAATAATAATTAATGTTAATGATGGGGACCCGTTGAAGAAATTGAAAGAGGATTTATTACTATTGAATTAAATAATAATGATAAAGGTGACAGAAATATGTGTGTGATTGGTAAATTAAATTAAATGGGTTTAATTTTTGGTTAGTAAATTAAATTATTTGAATTTAATTAAATGGAATGGTTTTAACTTAATAACCATGGTAAACTAATTTAATTGGATTAAATTAGTACATTAATTATGGGTGTTATTATTGTTAATTTTATTAAATAATAAAGTTGAAGTGAGAATGGAGTTTGGGGCGTTCCACACGGAGTAAAAGAAATGGGAGGCGCCACTTTTGGTGGTGGGAGATAATCATGAAAGAAAAAAATAGATTGGAGAGAGAAACAAAAAATAATAATAAGAGAAATAAAATTAAAAGACAAATAAATGAAAAAGGAGGAATTGGTGCTTAATTATAGCGCCCATGAAGACTCCAAAACGTGATTTCTTTTGGAGTTATGAAAAATAAATAAATAATTGATTAATAATAATAATAAAATATTGTTATTATTAATTTTGTTGATAAAACACTTTTTTGTCCGTAACTTCTTCGTGCGACCTCGGTTTCACGAACCGTCAGTGGCAGTGCGACCCTGACTACGAGACGAAAACTATGAATCCTATATTGGATGTCTATTTCAGGTTTCGGATTGGGTACCCGAAACGCTCATGAATTAATAGATTTAATATTGTTATTATTACGGGATCTTGTATCCAACGTATCTCCCTCATACGGTATCGGATTGACGATCCGTCAGCGACAGCTTAACCCTGAAATTATGACGGTCATTTTAAGACCATTAATGAGCTACTTTTATGACTCATGCCTCGGGTCAACGAAACACCACATATTAATAGAATTATCATTATTATTAAAATGCGTGGAAACTGCGTGACATGTCGTGTGTTGACCAGTCAAAACACATAACGGGTGTACAGTCACACCGTGTATTCATTAATACACGCTGCATATTGTTTTACCTATTTGTTGGCTATAAAAGAAAGGTTTGTGGATTATTTCTAGACCAATCGCTTCTTCTTCGCACGACGACACTCTTGGATGATCAAGAAGTCTTCCTCCTCTAACTTCCTTGCCCGAGCTCCGAATTACAATCCGTCAGCGGCCACAGGATCGTAGCGACGAGATGAAGTTTCTAAGCCCGGACTTGTCACCTTTCCTTCCGGCCTTCCTTCTCCAGCTTCCATCCTAGGAGGTGTTTTTTGGGTTTGGCGAAGGCGGAGGACACCGAAGGACGTCGTCGGAAGTGACGTGATCAGGACCTTTTGAGGTAGGGGTTTACCTTCGTCTCTCTTTTTGGTGCAACATTCGGGGTGGGATATTTTTCTTTTGCTCCATGGGATGCAGTTGAACTTTAAATAAAGATAATAACCGGATAAAGAAGGGTTTGGGGTTTTCTGCTGTTTCTATTGCCTTCCAGTTTCTTTATCTTCTGATAGTGATTTTGGATTGAAAGGACTTTTCCTTCTAAAAATCAAGTCTGTTGGTGGCCTTTGCGTGCGCAATTGATTTCTGGATTGTTTGTGGTTGGTTTTGTTAAAACATGGAAAATGGATAAGCACATAATGACTGGCTGATTAAATGAGAATGAAAACCTTGTGTGATCACCCCGGTTGAACAAAATTGGAATAATGAACATGTTGGTGGTTTGGTTGTTTTGTGGAAAATGCCTTTATTTATGAAAAGTGTTTTGATTATGAAAAGTGTTTTGAAGTAAAAGGTGTTTTCAAATGCGGAAATGTTTTGTGTGTGGAAAGGGTTTTATGTGTGGAACTTTGAAATAAATGAATGATGGAATGTTGTATGGTTGTGATAATCATTTGTAAATGAAATGGCATGTGGTTTCTTGAGTTTTACCTAACCTTGGTTGTGGATGGCAGGGATATGTTTGTGAAAGGTTTTGTCTTGATGATAGTTTCCCAGAAGTAATAATTTGTTAAACCATTGGATGAAACATGAAAACCTAACTGGGGTTGGGGGATGATTGTTTGGTAGTTGATGCATGCTTTATGGTAGCAGTGCCGAGGCACATGCTCAGTTTCTCTTTTTAAGAAGCCATAGGTTGGGCTGTGTGTTTGGTATATGTATATATATAATTGTATCTTTGTCTTTTGTCGCACCACACCCATGTCAAGCACCTAGTGCCGAACACTCCCATTTTATGGGAGAGGGTGTTCCCCCTTAGTTACTAGCTCCTTCCTGCTCCTTCTTCCATAGGCTATGATGGCTTGAGGTGACCTTACACCCAAGACTCTTCGGGTAGGTCTCGGAGGCTGTGATGGCTTGAGGCGACCTTTAGCCCAAGACTCTTCGGGCAGGCTTACCGTTCCCAAGAACCTTCGGGATGAGGCCCAGGTGTCTGCGGGCGGGTTAGTGGTTGTGGCCCAGGTGTGTGCGGGCGAGATGCGTGGTTGTGAGGCCCAGGTGTGTGTGGGAGGGATGGTGGTTTGGCCCAGTTGTGTGCGGGCGGAAAGAGCTTGGTAGCGTAAGGACGTTTGCTGTTAGGAAGAGCAGCATCTAATTAAGTGGGAAATGGTGCGGGGTACCCAATACTTTTGTTCTATATATATACTAAACTTGTTTGTGTTACTTGGTGAGTGTGACCAGTGAGGCTGGGTGGATAGTTTTTCCTTGTTAGTTTCTGGTTCTTCTGTTTTCTCACAGGACCTTAGGGTGTCTCCCCACTTGGGAACGAGAGCTTTAGGTTTCTCTACTGAGTATACTTGTATGCTCACCCTACATTTACTTTCAGGTTTCCAGGAGGACTAACAGGGCCGTGCGGGACCCTACTAGTCGGGCAGTTGGAGTTGTTGCAGTTGTTGTTCTCTTGTTTTCTTTGGCATTGTACTTTTGAGCTTCCTTGTACTTGTACCTTGTTATAAAAATTGTTTCAACATGCATGTGGGCTTGGTTTGGGTTTATTTATATAAACTTTTTCTTTTCCCTTTTTGGTGGTTGACTTGTCCTATTTCCCGATCCAAAATAATAAAAACGGTAATGCCTCCCATATTTGTGAAAACTCATACCCTTGGTGCTAGTTGCCAACCCGGGGCCTACTGGAGGCGGGACTCGGGGGTCATTATCTTCCTTTCACCATTGCCAGATCAGGAGGGGCATCATTGGTGGGAGGGGGTCGTGACAGAATGGTATCAGAGGAGATGGTTGAGAGATAGGAAGGAGTCTGGAGTTAGGCACAAGGAGGATTGCATGGGATGGTAGGGCAACAGTGTTCGTTAATCTTGGTGCGTGACATAGGCCAGGGAAGACCGACTAGGACACGGGATTTTAGGGCCCCCCGTGATCCAATGCAAGGACTCTGAGCCTACCTAACGACCAACTGAGACTATATTGATTGCAGGGTAGAGACCCTAGGGAAGGTACATGAATCATCATGTTTTTGTTTTACTTGATTTGGGTGTTCTGGGAAAGAAATTGAAATAAAATGATAATTAAAACATTGAGTTTTTCATTTTTACTTGGGCTTAGCCGTTCCCTGTTTACAGAACAACTATGGCACCTCGACATCAACAGAACGGCAGAGGAGTGGGACACAGACAGTTTCATGTAATAGAAGTGGCAACCCTAGCAAGGCCAGAGATCAAGGGAGATGTTTCCGGTTTTACTTAAATGCTCTCATTTATGTTTTGTTTAAATTCAAGATCATCACACTCCTTTGTTGAAACTCATTCTCGCCCTTGCTTTGGGCCTGGATCATTTTTTTTCATGAATTTATAATGCTATGTTGTTTCCCTCTTTCCATTAAATGTGTGTGAAGAGTCAAAACATGTGGGGAGAGGAGGACCTAATCCCTAATCAAGACGCATTAATGTGGATGCGATTAAACCCGTGCAGGAGAGTCAGTGCCGCCTAAAGCGGATAATATCTCGACATGGGAGAAGGAATTCCTCAAGCCATGTGTTCGGGAAATTTATTGATGTTTTGTATGGTGTTGGGGGGCAGTGTAAGTTGGAAAATCCTAATATATGGAAGTGGGAAGGCTCAGTCCTTAATAGAGATGCATTAATGCAGATGCGATTAAACCCGTGCAGGTGAGTCAGTGCCGCCTAAAGCGGATAATATCTCGACATAGGAGAGGTAATTCCTAACTCACATAATTAGGGTTGTCGGTTGTTCTTGTTATGACAAGAGGCCTGAGAGGTATCTTGAGGGGTGGTTGTTCGGACCTTTTCCCCCCCCTTTTATGGGTTGGTTTTAATTCTCGAGGACGAGAATGTTTTGAGTGGTATCTGGTGTAATGGCCCGGACCTCTCCGGTCCATTTCTTTGTAAAAAAATTTGATTTGGTCATACACGACACATGTTGTAATAATAATTTTTTTTATATTAATAATTGATAATGGTGGCGTGAAAATATTTGGTGTTAATTAGATAAAATGGTTTTAATTTAATCATTGTAAAATATAAGAAATAAAATTGAATATATTTAATAAAATGATGGGAGGCGCATGGAATAAGTTATAAAGGAATAAATTACAATAAATGAGGCTCATGTAATAAATTATAAAGTAATGAAATGCATGGGGTGCATGGGTGTGACCTTGTACAGGAGGCGTTGTGCGGTTCTCCACAATTAAAGTTGGAATTGTGTTAATAACATTAAAAGGGTATTATTATATAATAATTTTTTATAATAATAATAACATGAAGAGGCATGTGAATGGGGTTCCCAACCATGCGTGAATATAATTTTATGGGATATATGGAGTAATTATATGAAAATAATGGGCGTCAATAATAATAATAATTATTAATGTTAATGATGGGGACCCGTTGATGAAATTGAAAGAGGATTTATTACTATTGAATTAAATAATAATGATAAAAGTGACAGAAATATGTGTGTGATTGGTAAATTAAATTAAATGGGTTTAATTTTTGGTTAGTAAATTAAATTATTTGAATTTAATTAAATGGAATGGTTTTAACTTAATAACCATGGTAAACTAATTTAGTGGGATTAAATTAGTACATTAATTATGGGTGTTATTATTATTAATTTTATTAAATAATAAAGTTGAAGTGAGAATGGAGTTTGGGGGGTTCCATATGGAGTAAAAGAAATGGGAGGCGCCACTTTTGGTGGTGGGAGAGAATCATGAAAGAAAAAAAATAGATTGGAGAGAGAAACAAAAAATAATAATAAGAGAAATAAAATTAAAAGACAAATAAATGAAAAAGGAGGAATTGGTGCTTAATTATAGCGCCCATGAAGACTCCAAAACGTGATTGCTTTTGGTGTTATGAAAAATAAATAAATAATTGATTAATAATAATAATAAAATATTGTTATTATTAATTTTGTTGATAAAACACTTTTTTGTCCGTAACTTCTTCGTGCGACCTCGGTTTCACGAACTGTCAGTGGCAGTGCGACCCTGACTACGAGACGAAAATTATGAGTCCAATATTGGATTTCTTTTTCGGGTTTCAGATTGGGTACCCGAAACGCTCATGAATTAATAGATTTAATATTGTTATTATTACGAGATCATGTATCCAACGTATCTCCCTCATACGATATCGGATTGACGATCCGTCGGCGACAGCGTAACCCTGAAATTATGACAGTCATTTTAAGACCATTAATGAGCTACTTTTATGACTCATGCATCGGGTCAACGAAACACCACATATTAATAGATTTATCATTATTATTAAAACGCGTGGAAACCGTGTGACATGTCGTGTGTTGACCAGTCAAAACACGTAACGGGTGTACAGTCACACTGTGTATTCATCAATACATGCTGCATACTGTTTTTCCTATTCGTTGGCTATATAAGAAAGGGTCGCGGATTATTTCCAGACCAATCGCTTCTTCGCACGACGACACTCTTGGATGATCAAGAAGTCTTCCTCCTCTAACTTCCTTGTCCGAGCTCCGAATTACAATCCGTCAGCGGCCACAGGATCGTAGCGACGAGATGAAGCTTCTAAGCCCGGACCTGTAACCTTTCCTTCTGGCCTTCCTTCTCCAGCTTCCATACTAGTAGGCGTTTGTCGGGTTTGGCGAAGGAGGAGGACACCGAAGGACGTCTTCGGAAGCGACGTGATAGGGACCTTTTGAGGTAGTGGTTTACCTTCGTCTCACTTTTTGGTGAAACATGCGGGGTGGGATATTTTTCTTTTGTTCCATGGGATGCAGTTGAAAATTAAATAAAGATAATAACTGGATAATGAAGGGTTTGGGGTTTTGTGCTGTTTCTATTGCCTTCCAGTTTCTTTATCTTCTGATTGTGATTTTGGATTAAAAGGCCTTTGCCTACTGAAAATCAAGGTCGTTGGTGGCCTTTGCGTGCCCAATTGATATCTGGATTGTTTGTGGTTGGTTTTGTTAAAACATGGAAAATGGATAAGCACATAAATACTGGCTGATTAAATGAGAATGAAAACCTTGTGTGATCACCCCGGTTTAACAGAATTGGAATAATGAACATGTTGGTGGTTTGGTTGTTTTGTGGAAAATGCCTTTATTTATGAAAAGTGTTTTGATTATGAAAAGTGTTTTGAAGTAAAAGGTGTTTTCAAATGCGGAAATGTTTTGTGTGTGGAAAGGGTTTTATGTGTGGAACTTTGAAATAAATGAATTATGGAATGTTGTATGTTTGTGATAATATTTTGTAAATGAAATGGCATGTGGTTACTTGCGTTTTACCTAACCTTGGTTGTGGATGGCAGGGATATGTTTGTGAAAGGTTTTGTCTGGATGATAGTTTCCCAGAAGTAATAATTTGTTAAACCATTGCATGAAACATGAAAACCTAAATGGGGTTGGGGGATGATTGTTTGTTTGTTGATGCATGCTTCGTGGTAGCAGTGTCGAGGCACATGCTCAGTTTCTCTTTTTAAGAAGCCATAGGTTGGGCTGTGTGTTTGGTATATGTATATATATAATTGTATCTTTGTGTTTTGTCGCACCACACCCATGTCAAGCACCTAGTACCGAACACTCCCATTTTATGGGAGAAGGTGTTCCCCCTTAGTTACTAGCTCCTTCTTGCTCCTTCTTCCATAGGCTATGATGGCTTGAGGTGACCTTACACCCAAGACTCTTCGGGTAGGTCTCGGAGGCTTTGATGGCTTGTGGCGACCTTTAGCCCAAGACTCTTCGGGCAGGCTTACCGTTCCCAAGAACCTTCCGGATGAGGCCCAGGTGTCTGTGGGCGGGTTAGTGGTTGTGGCCCAGGTGTGTGCGGGTGAGATGCGTGGTTGTGAGGCCCAGGTGTGTACGGGCAGGATGCGTGGTTTGGCCCAGGTGTGTGCGGGCGGGAAGAGTGTGGTAGCGTCAGGTAGTTTTCCGTTAGGAAGAGAAGCATCTAATTAAGTGGGAAATGGTGCGGGGTACCCAATACTTTTGTTCTATATATATACTAAACTTGTTTGTGTTACTTGGTGAGTGTGACCAGTGAGGCTGGGTGGATAGTTTTTCCATATTAGTTTCTGGTTCTTCTGTTTTCTCACGGGACCTTAGGGTGTCTCCCCACTTGTGCACGAGAGCTTTTGGTTTCCCTACTGAGTATACTTGTATGCTCACCCTACGTTTACTTTCAGGTTTCCAGGAGGACTACCAGGGCCGTGCGGGACCCTACTAGTCGGGCAGTTGGAGTTGTTGCAGTTGTTGTTCTCTTGTTTTCTTTGGCATTGTACTTTTGTGCTTCCTTGTACTTGTACCTTGTTATAAAAATTATTTAAACATGCATGTGGGCTTGGTTTGGGTTTATTTATATACACTTGTTCTTTTCCCTTTTTGGTGGTTGACTTGTCCTATTTCCCGATCCAAAATAATAAAAAGTGTAATGCCTCCCATATATGTAAAAACTCATACCCTTGGTGCTAGTCGCCAACCCGGGGCCTACTGGAGGCGGGACTCGGGGGTCATTATCTTCCTTTCCCCATTGCCAGATCAGGAGGGGCATCTTTGGTGGGAGGGGGTCATGACACACATATATTCCCTCTTTTGAGATTTTGTGAACCTAAAATGAGACTTTTTGAATCCAAAGTTCACACTTGGTAAATTTGGAATAAAGATTCTCCTTTCATAGGTTCTTTAATACAATTCTCAAGTGATCGTTATGTTATTCCTTTCTCTTTGAATAGAGAAGAATATCTTCTATAAAGAATACCAAAAACTGATCAAGATAGTCTATAAAGACTCTAGTAATTATATCCATGAAAATAGCAGGGGAAATAGTAAGACCAAATGGCATCACTATAAATTCATAGTGTCCATTCCTGGAATAGAAATATGTCTTTGTTATATCCTCCATTTTGACCCTTATTTGATGATACCCTGAACAGATATCAATCTTGGAAAAGTATTGAGCTCTGCGTAGTTGGTAAAATATGTCATAAATACATGGGAGAGGATATTTTTCTTGATAGAGATATTGTTATGTTCTCGATAATCAATGTAGATTCTCATTGATCCATCATTCTTCTTAACAAACAGAACATGTACATCTCAAGGTGATTACCTAGGGCGTATGAATCCCTTATCAAGATTCTCTTGGAGTTGCTTCTTCAATTCTGTAAACTCAATTGTGGTCATTCTATAAGGTTTCTTTTAAATGGGCATAGCACCCGGTATGAGTTCTATTGAAAACTTAACTTCAGGATTTGGTGGAAGACCTGGAAATTCCTCTAGAAAGACATCATCAAACTCCCGTACAATGGGCGTATTATTAATCATGAGATTCTCTCCAACCATTTGAGATAAATAACCTTCATTTATTGGAATCAAGACCCATAAGATGGATGAAATTTCCACTAGAAGTTTATATTCATCCTTGCATCGATAGATGATCGTAGATTGGTCAGGAATATGAAATGTGACTTCCCTTCTTTGGAAATCGATATGAGATCCATATAAGGAATGCCAATCCATGCTAAGGATCACATAAAATTCCACTATATGAGGGATCACAACATTTGCAAGAAGCACTTTCCCAAAAACGTTAATTGGATAATAATTATAAACATTTGATGCAACCATTTTTCCATTACGAGTTGTCACAGCTAACTCAACAGCTAATTGTTGAGGTAGTATGACAATACCCTTAGAAAATTATTCAGAAATAAAAGACTCGGTCGATCCAGGATCAAATAAAACATTTTCAAATTTAGAGTGGATGGTAAGTGTCCCTTTCACCACTTGGTTATCATACTCCACATCGTCGATAGAAGTTTCATGTGACATTCCTTTATCTCTGTCCTTAAGTGTTTTTTGACATCGATCATCATCAACAACCCCTGGATTGGGGAATTGATTAGCATAATGCCCCATTTTTTTACACTTGTAACATTGAAGTGTAGGAGGTGCATTCAATGTATCCTTTTCATTGTTCACATGACTAGACAACTTTTTCCCATCATTGCAGCATTCAAATGCCCAATGACCTTTTTTCTATATTTGAAACACTTACTTGTCCATTTAATCCAATTCCATCCATGTTTCATTCCACGCAATGAGTGTAAGGAAAAACGCATCTTCTTTTCAGTGTGGTCTTTATATTTCCCTTTGAATTTCATTTGACTCCTCTCATCAAACCAATATGAATGATGGGTTACTCTTATATCC
Source organism: Viscum album (assembly GCA_963277665.1). Classification (NCBI taxonomy): domain Eukaryota; kingdom Viridiplantae; phylum Streptophyta; class Magnoliopsida; order Santalales; family Viscaceae; genus Viscum; species Viscum album. The sequence continues at coordinate 1,179,902,539 of OY728119.1, read as the reverse complement.
ATCTCAACCTTGAGAGCACATCTAATAATTTCCTCACAGCTATTGAAGTCCCTTATGGCGAACTCCATTCGAAGACTTGGTTTTTAGCCACTAATGAATCGACCGATCTTACTATTATGTGGGATAATAATTCCAGAAGAATACCTTCTATGTCATGTAAAACTTGCTTCATAGGTACCAAAAGATTAATCATCTTTCTTCTTTAGTTCAGGATGTTCCTTCTCTATCATTGTTAGAAGATTAATAAGGAAGTACATATTGAAAAATATGTTCTTGAACTCATCTCATTTGATTGAATCAATATCGTCTCTTTTCCTCATATTCTTGATAATATTCCACCATTAATCGGATTCACCTACCGAACGATATACTACAAATATGACATTATCATGTTCAGATCATTGAATAACTGAAAATATCATTTTAGTAGTACTTATCCATTGTTCAGCCACTAATGGATCAGTAGACCCACTGAATGAGGGTGGACACTGCCTCATGAAGGATTTAACAGAATGTTGCTCCTTCAATTGCTCATTTGGAAGTCCTACATGATTCATAGGTTTACAAAGTTGTGTGAGCATGGATAAAATATTTTTCAGTCCATCTCCCATAAATTGTTGTTGCTCAGGGGGACAATCATTGCATTTCCCATCGCATTCAGCATTAACACGGTTCCTTCAGGTTCTATACATTGACAAAAACAAATACTCTTAGTGTGGGAAACAATAATCATAATAGGAAAACCACATAATGAAGAATAAAATTTCACACTTTAGGTCTTATCATATGTTATTCATGGCTATTTCTAAAACACTATGGTTCATCTAAAAGACTTATATAATGAAGGGATAAGGAGAAAATTATATTTTTTATAGTATTAATGAGTTCAATACTAATATAAAGTAAATTTTTATTATGGTTTGAGTTTATATAATTTGTGGAATTTTGGTATGTGGAAATAGTTAAATTTTGACAACATTCATGTTTTCACTAAAGTTCAATTGGTATTCATTTTTCAAGAGAATACATAAATAAGGTCTTAACATGTTTTGAATGTGACCAACAATTTATATCTTATGATATATTGGGGCTAAATGATGGTATTGACATGCTTGAACTTTCAAGTAATTTTTTTCTTTATACTAGACATAAGTATTTTGGATAATCCTGAAGATTTGAATGGATTAAGTTAGACATCAAATAATATTGTTTATGTCTATAACTTTTTGGTATTATTTCTGAAATGTTATAATAGTATAGATTTAGAAAAAGGACAACCTGTCGTGTCGGACAAGGATGTGGGAATCGAACCCACAACCGAAGTGTGACATGCCTTTATCACCAAACAATTGCCTACAAGATGTCCCTGGTTAGTAGAAATTAGTTTTATTTTATTAAGTGGTATGATAGTTTATGTATAATTCCATTTTAAGTACCATATTTGATTAATATCACCATAGATGGGCTTATATATATTTTATAACTTTTGTTAACCTTTTGTTTGAGACAAATGGAATGACATATCATTCTATTACATGATATACTAACACTTAATGAATGAAAAATTCAACTTCATTTCTTAATGATATGAATTGGAAATTGTTCATGGAATGACCAATGGTGAGATTGTACAAAAATCAATTATGTATTTCTTCTAATTCCAATTTTCACAACATTAGGGAAATGATCTTGAAACCCAAAAATGTTGTCCTATATGGTACCTTAGATCCTAAAAAATTTATGGGTTTGTGATTGTTGGCTTATTTGTAGGCAAGTTCTATACCACTCTCCATCCGAACATGATTGTTATATTTCTCTTCCATATCCATATTTTCACCTATGTTCTTCTATATAGAAACCCAGTGATGAGTTAATTAGGGTAACCGTTACGTTTCATACATTAGTTTTTTAAAATTATGATATAGTATTCCTTTTTACGATGTTGGATTCTATGAATAAAACATTAAGGTAGTAAAACATTTATAACCCCAACGAATATCAAGTGCTAAATACATTTTAAGGGCGGTAGAATGTAACACCCCGAGATTTTATGAGAAATATTATTAATTTCTTTGACGTCTTGTGTTGTATGCTACACCAAGATTATCTTGTGTTATATGCAATACCGTATTATATTGTATTATACACAACACTATTCTTTGCCTGTGATACACTCAATATCAACCTTCCTCAATATCTTGCATTGCACACAATAACGAGTTTCACTAAACAACGATATGTTATTAAAATATCTTATAAATAAGCTTTTATGTATAGTAATACCCACTTTTTGAAATTTTATAAATTTTTCATCAAGATGGACTTCATTTTTTGATTTGGAATATCAAAATTCGAATAGGGTAAATTTTTGGTATTTTTCTAAAAATATTCAATTTTTGATGAATAGTCAAAACACTAAGTTATTGGTTAAAACCGAATTTTTATTTAAATATTCATTTATTTTATTTAAATTTATTTTGGGTCAAAATAGATTCAGAATACATATAAAAGTTCAATTTAATTCATTAGATTCATTTTATACTAATTATATATATATATATATAATGTTTATTGAACTTTTTACCGTCTTTTACCCACCTCCTAGGAGCATTTGTAAATTTACATAAAACCTAATTTTTCCACTTCTGTGAGTTGAATTTCAAATATCACAGAGACACAGTTGATATTAGTAAGTAAAATGTTATTCAATGAGATGAAAATAATTTTTGTTGAATAGTAACTTTTAACTTTTATTTACCACAGTAAAAAGTAAATTGGGTAATTAAGGATAAAAATGATATTATTATTATGCTAACACATGTACTAATTATATTAGATAAGTTTAATTAGAACAAAAACAAACATAGTAATAAAATATTACCATTTAGGTCCACTTGGATTAGATTAGGACATTTATTATAATCTTATTTAAAGAAGAGTTAATAGTTAAAATAAAAGATTAATAACTAAAAAAATTTAATATAAATTTATAAAAAATATAAATTCAACTATAAATATTAATTAGATAACTAAATATATTTCTTATATAATGTTATTTTAATTATATTTTTTAGAAATTAAATATTTTAATTTATTTATGACACATTGATGAAACAAAAATTACCTTATTAAGGAAATATTATCATAATTGATACTATAAATATCCAAATAAATAAAATTTGAGACTATTTATGAATTAAAATAATTTAATAGGTTAATATAGCATATTAGTGTTGGTTAGATTATTATTTTCAAATTAATGATGCTGTTTTGTATTTAGAATAATCAAAATACAAAATAGTGTCAAAATTGACATAAAAGAGCTTTTAAAATAAATATTATATTATTAATTGATATAATAGTCAAAAAAATATATGGATCGGCCAAAAGACTTATATAATAATATATATGACGTTAATGAACCAATTGGGATTCGAGTTGCAGTTTATAGTATGTTTATTGACTCACTAGTAAAGAAAATGTTTTTTACATCACCATTTATTACGTCGGTTATATATAACCGACGTAAATATTCGGCGAGTAGATTTTTAACATCGGTAATTTTAATAACCGACGTTACAAATCACGCCTGTTGTGTTTTTACGTCGGTTATCTTATAATCGACGTAAAAAACCAATGCGCGGGGGGGTTTTTTACATCGGTTATTTGGAAACTGACGTAAAAAACAAGATATCGACGCGTTTTTTACGTCGGTTATCAAATAACCGACGTAAAAATTGGGTCAATACCGGGTTTTTTATGTCGGTTATAAAATAACCGACATAAAAAACGCGTAAATACCAGGTTTTTTTACGTCGTTTATAAAATAACTGACGTAAAAAACCCCCTCATGCTTTGGTTTCTTACGTCGGTTATCTTATAACCGACGTAAAAAACGAGATATCTAGGAATTTTTTACGTCGTTTATTTTATAACCGATGTAAAAAACCAAAGAACGGGCGGGATTTTTACATCGGTTATTTTATAACCGAAGTAAAAAACACGTAGATATCTCGTTTTTTACGTCGGTTATAAAATAACCGACGTAAAAAACCAAAGCGCGGGAGATTTTTTACGTCACTTTTAAAATAACCGACGTTATAAATTTAAAAAATAGTTTATATTGTCGGTTATATAATAACAGATGTTATAAAACTTTTAAAAAAATTAAAACCTGTGGACTGTCATTTACGATTTTTCGCTTGACATTCCTCCGGCTAGTCTCTCTCACGCGGTAAACCCTAAACGGCTCATCGATCGACCTCCGTTAAACTCAATTTGGCTTCATTGTTTATCTTCTTCACTCCTCTCGGATCTATCATCACAACTTGCAATATTCAAGTAAGCCTTCCATGAATTTATTTCGTTCGTTTTTGTTTCGATTCTTGATGTGCTTTTCGTTCGTTTTTGAATCTCGTGGAATTTTTTGTTATTGCAAATGGTTATTTGAAAATGGTTATTTGTATTTTGCTATTGCAAATGGTTATTTGTATTGAAAATGGTTATTTGAATCTCGTGGAATTTTTTGATGATATAACAGATTATGTTGAGGGAACATTAAACTAGATGAATAATGAGATAAAAAAGACGTGCATCGTTACTTTAAAGAAAAATAAATAATAATTACTTTTTATATCATATTTTGGATCAGTTTTTTATAAATTAAAACAACAAATGTGATACCCATTATTATTGTTAATCGAAAACATGTTACCAATGATATTAAACCATATGAATTACAATATCATTTAGAACATTCACTTGAGAATATAAAACACATTATTATTGTTAATCATATACATATACATATTTAGTCTTGTAATTGACAGGTTGTTCACTATTGTTGTTGATATTTGTAAATTCTTAGTGTTTAGAATTTCTGAACATGTTTCCTGTAATTGGAATTCAGTTTTTGTCCATAGTTGTTTTGTTTTCATTTTTGGATTTTGAAAACCTAAAATAAATAGAGTTTCTAGTCAAGTTTTATTTTGATTGATAACCGTTAAAGCTGAAGGCCAAGTAAAAAATCAAATCCCCACAAGATATGTTACATGGGATTAAAAAGAAGAAATAATGGATTAAACCGAATCAGTGGGACTATTTTTATTCTGAGCAGACCAGTGTTGGACGCGCTGGGCGGCCCTCTCAGCCTGCCAATGCAATTAACGATCATCAGAAACAAGAATGAGTGAATTGCTGATAAAATAATAACATGCTGGTAGACCTCTTTTTTCCAGTCACACTGAAGGGTGATGAAGACCAATATCAAGGTCTGCACGCCATTTAAAATAGGTTTTTTATCTAATATATTAAAACATCAAAACCGCAATCAATATTAATCTATGTAGGCTTCATGGTTTTCTTTGATTCATTGAAATTTAAAACTGTTATATCTACCTATATTTTGTTTTAAAAATAATATTCAAGAATATCTTAATAAATACCTATAGATTTGTTTTATATTTTGAATTTTTTTACATTCAAATTATGATTTTTTTCATATAAACATGTATTTGTCTTATCTTAAATATATATATATTTTGTTGATATTTGTTATAGGTAATAATGAGTTGAAGTTGGATTACGGAACATCGAATGAGCAATGAATTTGAAGAAGGTGTTGAGGCCTTTTTGGAATTTTCAAAACGAAATGTTCCATGTAGTGACATTTTTTTCTGTCCATGCCTGAAATGTTTGAATATGAAGATGTTGAAAAGTAGAGAGATAAAATATCATCTGATATGTCATGGTTTTAATCTGAGTTACAGCCCATGGATTTGGAATGGTGAAACTAGACGGAATGTCACTGATGATGATGATTCACATGATGGTAACTCCGATGGAATTGAAGAAATGATTTGCGATATTGTAGCAGAACAAATTGAGATAGAACCGACAATTGCGCGTCTATATGGTGATGCTGAAAAACCATTATATCCAGGTTGTAAAAATTTTACGGTTTTGTCTACGGTGTTAAGATTGATTAACCTGAAGGCGAAGCATGGATGGAGTGAAAAAAGTTTTACAGAGTTGCTACAATTGATGAAAGACATTCTTCCAAAAGATAACGATCTTCTAGATTCACATTACAAAGCCAATAAAATATTATGCCCGATGGGATTGGGATACATGAAAATACATGCCTGTCCGAATGACTGCATTATATATAGGAAGGAATATGAATTTCTGTCAGAGTGTCCAAAATGTGGGACATCACGGTATAAGGTGAAAGAAAAATCACAGGGTGATGTAGAGATTACAATGCTCCCTTCAAAGGTATTTTGGTATCTTCCTATAATTAATCGTTTAAAACGTTTATTTGCTAATTCACATAATGCAAAAAGGTTAAGATTGCATGCTGAAGAGCGGGTATGTGATGGAAAAATACGTCATCCAGCAGATTTCCCACAATGGAAGAAAATTGATGCGCAGTATTCTACATTTGGAAATGAAATTAGAAATCTCAGACTAGGGTTGTGCACAGATGGAATGAATCCATACCGAACACTCAGTAGAACACATAGTTCATTGCCTGTTTTATTGGTAATTTACAACCTCTCTCCTAAAGTTTGTATGAAGCGCAAATATGTCAGGTTGAGTACAATGATCTCTGGTCCAAAGCAACCCGGCAATGATATTGATGTTTACTTGTCGCCGTTGATTGATGATTTGAAACTGTTATGGGCTAATGGTATTAGGGTGTATGATTCTTATAAAATGGAATATTTTCAACTGCATGCAGTGCTTATGTTCACTATAAATGACTTCCCAGCATATGGAGATTTTTCTGGATATAGTGTTAAAGGGCATAAAGCATGTCCAATTTGCGAACAACAGACGTCCTATTGTAAATTGCATAATGGGAGGAAAACATTGTACAAGGGTCATCGAAAGTTTTTGCCTATGGGAAACCCTTATAGAAGACTAAAAAAGGCATTCAATGGCTCACAAGAATTTGATACTACTCCAAAACCTTTATCCCTTGATCTGTATTTTTAGAGGGTGAAAAACCTTGACGTGACATTGGGAAAGACACAGAAATCTAGTAATGAAAGACATATTTGGAAGAAAAGGTCAATTTTTTTGAGCTACCATATTGGAGGTATCATGAAGTTAAACATAATATTGATGTCATGCATGTGGAGAAAAATATCTGTGATTCTTTGATTGGAACATTGTTAGATATTAAAGGAAATACTAAAGATGGGTTGAATGTAAGATTAGACTTACTATCAATGTGAATACGTTTGGAGTTAGCCCCCACTCCTAAAGGAAGACGAACATTTCTTATCCTGGCTTGTCATACATTATCGAAGAGGGAGAAAATTAGCTTCTTTTAGTGTCATCATGATACCAAAGTGCCTCAAGGTTATTCTTCTAATGTAAAAAATTTTGTCTCATTGAAGGACTTGAAGTTGATAGGTATGAAATCACATGATTTGCACGTCATGATACAAAAAATTCTACCAGTTGCATTGCATGGAATATTTCCCATTCGTGTTAGAAAGACTATAATGAAGTTGTTTTATTTTTTCAATTCAATTTGTAACAAGGAGATTGATGTGAATGCTTTGAATATTTTGGAAAAGGATGCAATTTTTATACTTTGACAATTGGAAATGTATTTTCCTCCAACTTTTTTTGATATAATGGTGCATTTAATGATTCATCTGGTTCGATAAATAAAGCTTTGTGGACCTATATATCTTCGTTGGATGTATTCTTTTTAAAGGTATATGAAAATATTAAAGGGGTATGTTAAAAATCTATATCGACCTGAAGCCTCCATTATTGAAAAGTATATTTCTGAGGAGGTAGCAGAGTTTTGTACGAGCTACTTGGCTACGACGCAACACATAGGTTTGCCTCCATCTCGCTATGAACGAGTTAATAATGAGGGAAAGGGGATTCACGGCTTGAAAGTCATATCATTTTCAGTTGAACAGATGAAGAAGTTAGAATCATACATCTTGAATAACATAGCTGATGCTCAACCGTATATCACATTGCATACTAATGAGTTGAAACAATGTCATCCAAAGAAGAAAGAAATGTGGATTTTGAATGAGCACAACACAACTTTTTTGTCATGGATTAAAAAGACTTTGCTTGGTAGATCAGATGTATCAGAGACATTAAAAAGGATAGTGGGTGGTCCATGTTTAAATGTGATAACAAGGTCTAGTTATGACATTAATGGTTATACATTTCATACAAAAGCTCAGGACAACAGAAGTGCAGTTTAGAATAGTGTTGTATTGGTGTTTGCAGATGCAATGCATTTTTCGAGTGCTAAAGACAAAAACCCAATTTCTTCATCAAATGCATATTATGGAGTGATTGAAGACATATGGGAGGTTGATTACTTTAATATTAAAGTTCCCGTTTTTAACTGTAAATGGTTTAATGGTAACAACAGTGTCATACACGATGAATTTGGAATGACACATGTTAATCTGAATAGATTGGAAGATACATCTGATTCTTTTATAATGGCAACACATGCAAAAAAAAATTTGTAGTAGATCAATCAGATATGCAGTGGGTTGTTGTTTTACAAGGGAAAAAACAATATGTTGGTGAGGATGAACTTGATGAATATTCTGATTTATGTGAGATCCCTACATCCATGGAAATATTAACAGAACATAATGACGATCATGTTGAAGACATAGTTTGTGCCATAAGGAACGATCACGACGAAGGAATTTGGGAAATCAATCCATCTGTACATTCCTAAAATTAAAGGTAACATGTGTTTATTTCTTGTTTACATTTATTTTTTCCATAAATGTTAGATATTGTAAGTTTTTTATTTATTAAAACATGTTTTAAAATAAAATAAGTATATGTTTTTGTTTGTTTTAAGTTTGTTTAGTTTACTTTTTCATGTTTATAACCATTACAATAATTTTAAAATGTTTATTTTTGTTCACTGACAATTACTTTACCATGTTTACAATGTTTACCAGGTTTACCATTTTTAGCATTTTTAACATCTTGACCATCTTGACCATCTTTGACATCTTTATCATTGTTTAACAAGATTACCATATTACCAATGTTTACTATTATTTAACATAGTACACTTTTCTATTTTCTGATTACAGTAGTATTAAAATATTTGAATTTATATATTTGTTCACTGAAAATTACTTTACCATGTTTACAATGTTTACCAGGTTTACCATTTTTTCCATTTTTACCATCTTGACTATCTTTACCATCTTTGCCATCTTTACCATTGTTTAACATGCTTACCATATTACCAATGTTTACTATTATGTAACTTAGTACACTTTTTTATTTTTTGATTACAGTAGTATTAAAATATTTGAATTTGTATATTTGTGAACTGACGTTTATTTTTTTGATTTGAAGGATAATGACAGATCATTCATATGATCAGCCACATGATTCTGGAGAGGAGCATATTGCTGGTCATACCTCTAGGGATGAACATTCACATGCTCCTATTACGACAAAGAGTTCAAAAGGTGGAAAACGTGGGTGAACACGTTTACCAAAATTATCACTTTCTCGTACGCAGGATCAGAGGATAGTGGTTGTGTTTGATGATGATTATATTCCTAGAGGTCCGAATGCCAAAGATTTTAAGAGTTTTGTTGCAACTCAGGCTAAGACCAAAGTAAGCATTCTGTATGATGATTGGAGAGGTGTGGATAAAGAGATTATCTCTCAGTTATGGGAGACGATTTTGGTAAGATCTTTTGTCATTGTTTAACCATTCTTTTAATGTTTCTAGTAAATATAATATGTTAATTAACCTCTTCTGTATCAGATGACATTTGATATTCCTGACACTAGAGGAGTCAGGAAGAAATTCTTATCGTTGGCTGCCAGGAGATGGAGGGATTTCAAATCAACCCTCTCATCTGATTTCATTTATGGTCATAGGAGTCATGACAATACATGTCGTATATATCCTTTTATAGATGAAGACACATGGAGACAATTTTTTGAAAGTAGAAAAAAAGAGTCATTTCTGATAAGGTCAATGTAAAAAATTATAAACTTTCTTATATAAATGATTTTTTTAATGTTTTTTTAATGATTTATTATTCTTAAATTACAGAAAACAAGGAAAGCTCATCAGGAGATCCAATCTAAAAATGTATACCCTCATAGTTTATCTCGGGGAGGGTATACATTATTGGAAGAAAAAATGATGGAGGAAATATTTCACCAACTAAGAGCTGATTCTTCATGCTCTTGAGAGGTGGCCCCTCCATCCCCTCCAACTAGACATGAAAAATGGAAGAGAGCTCGGAAGGGAAAAAAGGCAATATCTTTCGGAAGAATCGAGAATCGTAGCTGAGAGGATTGTAGGATATCTATTTAATTTATTTAAGTTTACTTTTTCTTCATATAAGTTTCAATCATTACAGAAATGTTCAATTAATTAATACAGGACTCTCTTGAGGAGAAAAGTTCAGAGGGGACATTTACAGCTACTGGGAGGGAAGATATTTTATGTGCAGAATTGGGAAGGCCCGAACATCCTGGTCGTGTAAGAGGATATCTGGCAGGTGTATCTGTAAGAAAAGTGTTTCCACGTTCTTCAACTTCTAACATTGAGGGGGTTTATAAAAAAATTAGAATCCATGGAGGCTGATGTTCAAAATATGAATGTGACGATGGAAAACAAGATTAGAGAGTCAGTGCAGTCTATGAATGCAGAAATGCAAATACAATTTCAGACAATAGCTCCCACTCCTCCACCTCCCCCTGCAGACCCCATTATTTATCCTCCACCTCCGCCAGTAGCTCCCACTCCCCCACCTCAGCCTGCGTACCCCATATTTTATCCTACGCCTCCACCGCAGCTTCCTACATATTGCGAGTTGTATGTTGATGATTCTCGACATCATATAGTAGCATACGGTTCGGTATATTGTATAAAAGATATAGTTCATCATCAAAAATTAGAGGTAGAGAATTAGAGGGTCATTGTACACGATATTATGGATAGATCAGCTAGGGTACCAATACCTACAGATTAGGTGGCGACAGTTGGACAGAGTATCGGCCATTTTTTAGTTTGGCCATCCAGACTTCTTCGACTCATTACCATAGAGGTATGAATTCTATATCTATTTTTTTTTTTTTATTAAAGGTGTTTTATCATTTGAAAACTACTATATTTCTATTTTTTTCACATGAATACTTCAATGGTAAAGAAATATTGTTTAGACAACAACAAAGACAACAGGATATGACATCAGATACAGATTCCAATGGTCTTGACAGATTGTCAAGATATTCACATTTGTTGTTGGGTTTTTATGAGTTTCCAATGGAATCTCATGTTTGTGGACGTGAAATAAGTGTGGGGATTACAAAATCTGATATCATGGAGCTTGTTACTGGAGATAAGTTAGGCATCAACGTGGTGCAAATTTTTTCCATGTAAGTCTTAACACCTTTTCCCTGCGTTATATGTATTAAAAATGTATACTTATATATGTTTTTTATTAGGTATCTTTATAAAATTTGTGAGAGGAATGAATTTATAGAAGTATATGAATTCATGGACCCACAATTGATTTCCCCAGAAGCATGTGGATTGACTGAGGAACAATGAATGGTTTATATTGCTGAAAGATTTGAAAAGAATATAATCAGACAATGTTGGATGATGCGTTTTTGTGAGAGGTATGAAACACATTTCCCTCAAAGAGTTAATTATCTTTTAACATAAACAACCACTAACATTAAATTTCCTTTTATCAGTGATCATTGGATGTTAGGGATTTTTTTCCCAAGGGAGAAAGATATTTATTGGATATGCTCTGTTCATGGTGATGTGTGTGAACGTTTTAAGAATATATTGGAAAATTAAGTTTCAATTTCTCAATAGTTTTATATATTATAATGAATTTTAAATTTACCCCATTCATATTATTTTCTAACAGTGCATGGGCCTACTTTCGAAAAAAAAAGAAAAGAAATGCAATGATCAAATATATAAATGCGAAGGTAAATTTCCATTTATAATTTGTACTTTTTGATTTATTACATAAAAATAATATATTAAAATTACACTCATTCAAAATAGAATTGTCATGAACAACAAGGCCTCATCGAATGTGGATATTATATGTTAAGATTTATGTATTAAATAATAACAACTGGGATAGTTGTGAATTTTGACCTGGTATGATTTCCTCTTAAACTTTGCCATAATATTTCAATTTGATTTATTCATTATACACATTAACTATCTTCTTTTTCATTTGTAGATTTTTTATGACCCTCAACCCTATACTGCTGAAGACATCAAACACGTACAAGTGGACTGGTCAAATTATTTTACAGGTTTGATTGAATTTTAGTTGTTTGTAATGTAAAATGTAATTTTGAATATTGTCATTTTAATTGTGTATTTGGTAGTTGTTTAAGTTTGATTTAGTTTTTTTAAGTTGACATTGTAATTTGTTAATTTTATATAAGTGAATGTTTAATTTTGCTCGACTTCTTGTTTTGGTCTACTTTTGATGGTTCTTCTGGAATGGATTTGGGTCTGTGGGGTAGGGCTTCCAAGGGTGTGGGGGTGTGTTCAGCGGTGTGGGAAGCCGGTCCAGGGGTGTGGGAGTGATGTCTAGGGGGGTTGTCTAGGGGTGTTTGGGGCTGTCCAGGGGTGTGGTGGGGGCTGTCAAGTGGGGTGAGGGGGTGAGGAGGTGCTGTTCAGGCGGGTGGGGGGGTTGTCGAGGGGTTTTTGTGGGTGTCCGGGGGTCGGGGGGTAGTCCAGGAATGTGGTGGGGGCTCCAATGGGGTGGGGGAGGTTTGACCAAGGGGTATACATGAGGGTGGGAGCTCCAACGGGGTGGGGGAGGGCTGTCCAGGAGGTATACATGAGGGTGAGGGCTCCATCGGGGTGGGGGAGGGCTGTCCATGGGGTATAAATGAGGGTTGATGCTATCTAGTGGGTCAGTTTTATATGTTATCTATGTACATGCTTAATTTTGATGTACTTCTGTTTATGTGGTACGATTTCTTGATTTGTTTTCTGGTTGATTCTGGTGGAGAGAAGATCACTGCATTCTGTTTAAAAAAAATTTGGTTTATCACGTCGGTTATTTAATAACCGACGTGATAAATGGGATGCATAATGGTTTATCACGTCGGTTATTTAATAACCGACGTGATAAAAGGCCTGGAGAATGGTTTCTCATGTCGGTTATTTATTAACTGACGTGATAAAAGGCATGGAGAATGGTTTATCACGTCGGTTATTTAATAACTGACGTGATAAAAGGCCTGGACAATGGTTTATCATGTCGGTTATTTAATAACCGACATGATAAATGCCCTTGAGAATGGTTTATCACGTCGGTTATTGAATAACTGACGTGATAAACGCCCTGGAAAATGGTTTATCACATCGGTTATTGAATAACCGACGTGATAAACAGCCTCCCTTCAGTTTATCACGGCGGTTATATAAAAACCGACGTGATAAACCCCCCTCCCTCAGTTTTTCACGTCGGTTTTATATGAACCGACGTGATAAACCATGCTCAGCCCGGTTTATCACGTCGGTTCTTATAGAACGGACGTGATAAACCCCCTCGCCCCAGTTTATCACGTCGGATGTTTCAGAACCGACATGATAAACCATTGTCCAGGCCGTTTATCACGTCGGTTATTGAATAGATGGCGTGATAAACCATTCTCCAGGCCCTTTATCACGTCGGTTCTAAAATAACCGACGTGATAAACAACGCGATTTTATGTTTTTGAAGTCGGTTTTTAAATAATCGACGTCAAAAACCTTATTTATAATGTTTCACGTATTAACATCAGCTAAAAACCGACGTAAAAAATTAAAAATAACCGACGTAAAAAACGTTTTCTGCACTAGTGACAATATAGGGTAAGAATACAAGAAGACACGGTAAAAGAAAAATTATTTAACTTAGAGTTAAATCTAAATGATAAGGTTAATATGGTAAAATAAACATGTCTAAAAAATATTGGTTGAGAGGATTTATATAAATTCCCATTCTAGCTTTGAAATAAGTCACTTTGGATCAATTATTAACTAAATAAGAAATTATTATAAATTATATTTTATGTTTTTCCTAAGGTGCCCCTCACCCCTCTTATAAAAGGGTACTCCGCCTTCTCTCTAATTCACTCCACCAAATCCATTTGGATCGGCCAAAACCTCCCCAAATAAACACTAAACATTCCTCCATTCATCTTAGAGTCCTTCCTTTAGTCAGAAAGCCATCCTATGGAGACCTTTTTATCAAATCAAAAAGAAGAACCTGAAAAAGAGGTAAATATCTCACAACATATTTAAAGTTCCTTTCTTCTTCCACTTACTACTTCATTGTTGTTTCCATTATAAAATAATAACTCCAGTATCTTCTATATACTGTGATGTTATTATAAAAATTTTACATCCATTTTAGTTATTTTATCCATCCTATGAATAAAAAAGTCTCCATATGTGCGTACATACAGCTTACCATCTCCACATCGTGCTGTAGTTTATTATTCAAACAATTATTCATTTGGATCGGTATAATAATGATTATAAATGATAAAAATAATAAATGTGACATTATTATTATTCTATATATATATATATATATTATTTACCATCCAATTATATACTATTTTAATATCAAAAGAATTATATTGTCTCTCATGCATACGTAGAGACTAAAGTCTCGACGAACACGATGACATTCATTTTCCATAATTAACCATTCAATTATTATTGTAAATTATATATAAAAAATTCTCATTAAATAAATTAAATAATGTTGATATTGTATTTATGTACATTAATTTATCTTTTACTTAATTCCATTCAATTCAATATGAAAACAAAAATAGCGTTCATGCGTACGTACGGTCTACCGTCTCTATGAACGGTGTGTTTCATTCCATTTTTCGATCTGTCATATATATTTATATGCTGAATATATATTATATATAAATTATTTTGTAAATTATGTAATTATATAAATCCATATATAAGTAAATATATCAAGACCAACAAGATGAAACGCGTACGATAAATGAAAATATTTTACCCAAAACGTTGCTTTGACATTGAATTTACAAAAGAAGGGGTAATATAATGTCATAAGTGAATCATATATGATATCATAAATATTATTATGGTTATGTTAAAAGTTAATAATTTGTTTAAACCCACTATACAGGAGTCTTGGACACATATGGAAGAAATTGGACATAATATAAGGGATAATTTTGAAATTCTCATTTTTATCAGAGATTGCTTATACGTAATTATTTACTGGGGTTATATTTTCATCCATGTCCATAAAAATATTTTTCATAAAGTGTTTAATATTCATCCATATATATTTAAAGACATTTTTACCATGATTTGACTTTTACATTGTGTTACGGAAGGAATCATTCTTTTTTTTACCATACGAGAAACTTTTTGGATTTTCCGTAAAAAGTACGAGGAGAATGTTTTTATAACTTATACGGAATGAATGGATATTTACGATTTCATAACACCTAATTTTCATGAAGCTTCCTATAGAAGAATTCATAATTATTTTCAACAAAATCCTTTTCTTTTAAAAATTAATGGCATTTTATTAACATAAAATTATTTTGATAAAGAAAGGATATTTTCTTCAAGAATTCATTTCAAGTGTTTTGTCAAAACTATTTTCCATCTAAGATGGCATTATTTAGTATGATTATGTTTCAACTATAATGCCTATATTATTTATATAGTTTAATTATTCTTATGATGAAATGATATCCCTTTGTTTTATATGAATTATGTTATGATAGGATTATGTTTATGAAACCCATTTTATTTTGTGGGTTATGATGAATGATTTATGTTTATTTAGTGGAACAAGTTAGAATGATTTAATTTTGAGATGGGTGGGACCAATATATCCCACCAATGAATTGGGTAAATATTTATATCTCATGAGATAGACATGGCTGGAATGGAATGTGAATCTGGTTCAGTAATACAGGGCTGTAACGACATGTAAACTTGGTTCAGTAAAAGACTTTTATGATGGTCTTCGAAACAATGCCTTGGCTAATATAGAAATCATAACATGTGTATATTGGTTTCCACAATTACATGTTTTATTCCCAATCTATTTTATCATGATTGATGTTTTATTATGATCTATGACTTACATACTACCATGTTTTATGTCATTTCTCATTATTTTGATGATTAAACATTATGTTCATGTTTTTAAGTTCAAATTTATATAGTTTGTTTTATATTCTCCATCCTTATACATACTGAGAATTTGAGCTCACCCTTTATATGTTATCTTTTCCCCCAGATATAATTAAATGTTTTAGGTATGAAAAAAAGGGGAAGATATTTATGGGAGATGTTGAAGATATTTTCCCCTTCCATTATAATTCCAAGATCCATTATTTGTAAATCCATAAATATCGGATCTTTTTTTATCCTAATCATGTATAATCTAGCATGGTATTATAGACCTAATGCGTCTACCACCTTGTTTTCATTCCCAGGGTTGTAATGAATTGAGCAGTGGTAATACTTAATCATCTACAACCATCTTCTTTGGTGCATATTCAGCTCCTTTTGTGTGAAAATATACTTTAAACTTCTATTAGCAGTATAAATGTCAAACCTTTCTCCATAAAGATAATGCCTTCAAATAATTAATGACAATATTGACGCAGCTAATTCAAAATCATGAGTTGGGTAATTTTGCTCAGGGATTTTCAACTGTCGTTAGGCATAATCTGTCACCATATCATTTTGCATGAGAAAACTCCCCAATACCTTATTGGATGCATCACTGTAGATGAAAACCCTTTCTACACTACAAGGCAGTGTGAGCACAGGTGCACTGGATAACCTTATTAATAACTCCTAGAAATTCTATTGACACTGCTCTTTCAGAACGAACATAACTACTTTTTGAGTCAACAATGGTGATTGTATTAAATAATCATGAAAAATCATTCACCAAATGTCGATAATATCCATCCAAATAATGAAAACTTCAGATCTCAGTTACTGATGTTGGTCTTCACCATCATACGATAACCTATGTTTTTTATGGATCCACAGATATCCCCACTTTTGTGATTATGTGAACCAAAAATGAAACTTTTTAAAGCCACAATTTACACTTAGTAAATTTGGCATAATGATTTTCCTTTCATAGGTTCCTTAATACAATTCTCAAGTGATCATCATGTTCTTCCTTTCTTATTGAATATACATTAATATCATCTATAAATAATATCCACATACTGATCAAGATAGTTTTTAATGACTCTATTCATTAGATCCATGAAGATAGCAAGGGATTTAGTAAGACCAAATGGAATAAATATAAATTCATAGTGTCCATACCTTGTATCGAAAGCCATCTTTGGTATATCCTCCCTTTCATCCCTTAATTGATGATAACCTAAATGAAGATCAATCTTGGAATAGTATTGAGCTCCGCTTAGTTGGTCAAATAAGTCATTAATGCATGGGAGGGGATATTTTTTCATGATATTTATCTTGTTAAGTTTTCAATAATCATTGTAGAGTTTCACTAATCCAACTTTATTCTTAACTAAAAAAAGTGATCCCCATGGTGATGCACTAGGGATTATCAGTACCTTATCAAGATTGTTTTGGAGTTGCTTCTTCAATTCTTGCAGCTCAATTGGGGCCATTATATAAGGTGTCTTTGAAATAGGCATAGTACTGGGTATGAGTTTTATTGAAAACTCAACTTCACTATTTGGTGGATGACCTAGCAATTCCTCTAGAAAGACATCATCAAACTCTCGTACAATGGGAATATTCTTAATGTTCAGTTTCTCTCCAACCATTTGAGATAAATAACCTTCAATTATTGGAATCAAGACCCATAAGATGGATGAAATTTCCACTAGAATGTTATTTTCATCCTTGCATCGATAGATGATCATAGATTGATCAGGAATATGAAATTTGACTTCCCTTATTTGGAAATCGATATGAGCTCCATATAAGGAAAGCCAATACATGAAAAGTATCACAACAAATTACACTGTAGGAAGGATCACATGATTTTTAGGAAGCAATTTCCCACAATCGTCATTTAGAGAAGAATTATAAACTTTCGATGCAACCATTGTGCCATTAAGAGTTTTCATAGATAACTCAACAGCTAACTGTTGAGGTAGTACGGTGATACCCATAACAAATTATTCATAAATAAAAGAGTGGGTGCATCCAGAATCAAATAAAACATTTTCTACTTTAGAGTCGATGGTAACTGTACCTTTCACCACTTCATTATCGTACTCCACATCGCTGATAGAAATTTCATTTGACTTTCCTTTGTCTTTTCCCTTAATTGTTTGTTTACATCGATCATCATAAAAAACCCATGGATGAGGTAATTGATTAGAATAATGCCCCATTTCCTTACACTTGTAACATTGATGTGTTGTAGGTGCATTCTTTGTAGCCATTTCTTTGTTCGCATCACTAGACATCTTTTTCCCATCATTGCGGCATTCAAATGTCTGATAAACATCTTTTCCACATTTTAAATATTTACTTGTACCTTTAAGAAAATTTCCTCCTTGTTTATTTCCGCACATTGAGCATAAGGGAAAATCATCTTCTTTTTAGTGTGGTATTTAGATTTCCCTTTGAATTCCATTTTCCTATTCTTATCAAACCCATATGACTGATGGTTTACTCCAATAATCATCATGACCTTGAGAGGACTTCTAACAGTTTCCTCATAGATATTAAAGTCCCTTATGGATAACTCCAATCGAAGACTTGGTTTTAAGCCACAAAAGAATCGATCGATCTTACTCTCAGGTTAGATAATAATTCTAGAAGAACACCTTGCATGTCTTGTAAAATTTTCTTTGTAGGTACCAACAAATTCCTCATCATTTTTCATTAGTTAAAGAAACTCCTTCTCCATCTTTGTTAAGAATAATACGAGGGAAGTACTTATTTACTAATATTTTCTTCAACTCATCCCATTCCATGCACTCAATTTCATCTCTTTGCCTCTTATTCTTGATATGATTCGACCATGGATCGACTCCACCTTCCAAACGATATACTACTAATATGAATTTATCATGTTCAGAACATTAAAGAACTGAAAATATCTTTTTAGTGTTACCGATCGATTGTTCAGCCACTAATGGATCAGTAGACCCGCTGAATGAGGGTGGACGCTGCATCATGAATGATTCATCATAATTTTTCTCCTTCCATTGCTTGTTTGGAAGTACTACATGATTCATATCTTGATAAAGCTATAGGAGCAAGGCTATAAGAATTTTCATTCTAACTCACATAACTTTTGGTTACTCAGGGGGAAAATCATTGCATTTCTCGTCGCATTTAGCATTAACAAGGTTCTTTCAGGTTCCATCCATTGGCTAAAAACAATAATCATAGTGTGAGATACACTAATAATAATAGGAAAACCAAAAAATCAAGAAATAATGTCACACATTAGGTCTTATCATAGGTTATTCATGGTCATTTATAAAACACTAATATTCTGTTATATGATTAGACATATACATAGGGTTCTTACTATGGATTTCACATCCTAGTTTTCAACGGTTGACTATACCTTTCCTCTGATACGAACTATAAAGACCCATACATTACATCCATTGTTATTACGTTAGAAATGAAGCATAATTATTACAACATATAACAAAACCATGATAGGACCATGTAGGTATAGTGTATTTAGAAACTGGGAAACATAAAAAACTAGTTCACAAAGCATCTACATTGTCTCCCATTTATTTCATCATATCTAAAGTCCCTTTTGGCATATTCGAATTAATACCCTTCTTCATGACCTGGGGAAAATAAAACATACTAAAGGGTGATCTCATATGAAATGTAAGGGTAAACAAAGGAAATATCAATCATATCATATGCATAAGAACATAACATTTTGGAAATCATAACCTGCAAAAGAGATCATAATATCATAACATGGGATAAATTACAGTAGAGAAATATAATCCAAATAATCATAACATAAATCAAGAAACTTTATGGCATACACAAATAATCCTAGAAAATCATTCCATATTATTCAAGATGCATTTTCAAGACTATAATAGTGCACAAAGTCCATTTTTTTTCTGAGTTCACTCCTCGTTCCAGTCCTGTATCACTGAACCAGATTAACATATCATTCCAGCAATGTCTATCTAATGAGATATAAATCATGACCCCATGCATTGGAGGGAGATATAGGTCCCACCCATCTCATAATGAATCCATTCTTATGTGTGCCACAAAATCATAAATCATATAGCATAGCATAACCCATTGAAAAAATGGGATTCTTAAACATCATTCCATCATAACATAATCCATATAAGATAAAAGGACTTCATAAAAATAATTCCATGATAACATAATCCACTCAATATAAAAATAGGTATATAAATAAAAGCCTGTATTATCTTACATGGTAAATAATTTTGATAAAACACTTGAACTCCATTCTTGAGGAAAATATCTTTTATACTTCAAAAACATTTTTCCTTTCTTAACATGTCATAGAATTTTAATCTAAATGAATATATCTAAAAATAAACCAGAAAACATGTAATGGATGCTTCATGAAATTAATATTATATGAAATCATAAAAACCCATTCATGCCGTATATGTTAAAAAAAATTATTCTCGTACTTTGGCTTGAAAAGTGAAAAAGTATCTCATACATAAAACGAGAAAAGAATCATTTCATATATTTTACTAAAAATTCAAAAATAGCTAGAATTAGATTTAAACAATTTTATGAGGATAGAAATAATATTACATATTTAAGAAACATTTATTTGGATTATAAATATGACCCAGTAAATTCTGAAGTATAAACAATCTCGGATAAAAATGAGATTGTGAGATTTTCCCTTACCTTAGGTCTGATATGATTCATATGTATCTGAACCTCATATATAATGATTTTAATAATGTCATTGACTTATTAAAGAATCTTATTTATCATTATTATATCATATATGGTCATATTGTTATCTTTTTATTAGTAATATTTCAATGCTACTTGTTATTCGTGTGTTCATTGCTTTATTTTCTTATGCAGGTTTTGTAGAATAAATTTTTATTTATATTTTTATTTTATAGATACCTCATTTATAGAATGTTATTAGTGTAATATATATCATATTTATTCATTCAATTCATTTATATAATCAGTATTCAAGGAAGATCATGTAGAACGAGTCCATCACATCGTGGAGATCGTAGGCCGTACATACGCACGAGCGATGAAATCAATCTTTTGATATTAAAATCATATATAATTAGATGGTATTTTATATATAAAAAATCATAAGAAAATTATATTTATTATTTATATCATTTATACTCATTATCATACCCTTCCAAATGATGAAATGTTTGAATAACAAACTACACCACGACGTGGAGACGGTAGGCAGTACAAATGCAGATGTGGTGACTTTTTCATTCATAGGATGGATAAAATAACTAATATGGTTGTAAATTTTTAATAATAACATTACATTATATATAATATACTTGATTTATTATTTTATAATGGAAACAACAAAGAAGGAGGATGTTTAAGAAGAAATGAACTTGAAATAGGTGGTGAGATATTTACCTCTTCCTCAGGTTCTTCCTTTTGATTTGATAAAAAGGGATCCATAGGATGGCTTTCATACTAAAGGAAGGACTAAAGGATGAAGGGAAGACAGTTTATGGGGTAATTGGGTAGGGTTTGGCAGAGCGAAATTTCTTTGGATGTGTGAATTAGAGAGAAGGAAGAGTGCCCTTTTATAAGAGGGGTGAGGGGAACCTTAGAAAAAACATAAAATATTATTTTATAATAAATTAATATTCGGTTTATAATGGATCCAAAGTGACTTATTTATAGTATAGGGTAGGTATGGGTTGAAATAACCTCAAAAAATAGGATTTAGACAAGTTTAGGTTAACATTTAAACCTTATCATTTAGATTTCAATCTAAGTTAAATAATTTAACTTTCACAATGTCTTCTTGTATTCTTACACTATATGTATAATAAACATACTATAAATTACCAATAAAACCCAAATTGGTTCATTATTGTCATTTATATTATTATATAAGTCTTGAGATAGAATCTTAGATTTTTTAAAATATAATATCGATTAA
Source organism: Viscum album (assembly GCA_963277665.1). Lineage (NCBI taxonomy): Eukaryota > Viridiplantae > Streptophyta > Magnoliopsida > Santalales > Viscaceae > Viscum > Viscum album. The sequence continues at coordinate 1,179,880,328 of OY728119.1, read as the reverse complement.
TAATTTAATATTTGTTTTAAAAAATCTTTTATATCAATTTTGATGATATTTTGTTTTTTGTTTTTTCTAAATTCATAACAGCATTATTACTTTGAAAATAAATCATCTGAGAAATCCTAATATGTTATATTAACCTATTAAATTAGTTTAATTCATAAAAAGTATCATGTTACATTTATTTGGGTATTTATAATATCAATTACATTAATATTTCATTGATAAGGTAATTACTGGATCATCATTGTGTCATAAATAGATTAAATTATTTAATCTCTAAAAATAATAAATAAAAAACCATTATGGATGAAATATTTTTATATTTCTAATGAATATTTATAGTCGAATGTATGTTATTTATAACTCTATATTAAAATTTTTTTCTTATTAAACATTGATTTTAACTATTTTTACTCTTCTTTGAATTAAATAATAATAAATGTTATAATCTAATCCATGTGAACATAAAGGGTAATATTTTATTCCTAATGATGTTTTTGGTCGAATTCCACTTATCCAATATAATTAGGACATGTGGTAGGTTTATAATATTATCATTGTTTACCCTTAATTAACCAATTAACTTTTAACCGTGGTAAATAAAATTAAAACATTACTATTAACCAAAAAATATTTTTATCTTATTGAACCACATTTTACATACTGATATCAACCATGTCAGACAGATTTTTGAAATTCTACTCACAGAAATGGTAAAATTATGTTTTATGTAAATTTGCAAATTCTCATAAGAGGTGGGTAAAAGATGTTCAAAAGTTTAATAACATTTTTATATATCGAAAATTATTATAAAATGACACCAATGAATTAAATTGAACTTATATAAGTATTATGTATCTATTTTGACCTAAAATAAATTTATATAAAATAAATAATTATTTAAATAAAAATTTGGTTATAACTAATAACTCAGTGTTTTCACTATTCATCAAAAATTGAATGTTTTCTAAAAAATAACAAAAATTCACCCTATGCTAATTTCGATATTTTGAAACAAAAAATGATGTCCATTTTGACAGATAAAATTTTTAAAATTTCAAAATTTGGGTATTACTATTCATAACGACTAGTGTATATAATATTTTAATAACATATCGTTGTTTAGTGAAACTCGGTATTGCATACAACATAAGCTATCGATAAAGGTTGCTCATGTGTTCAACAAAAGACCAAATAGTGCTGTGAGTTGTGAAATATTCCTTTGGTGTTGCGTATATCATAATACATAAAAACAAAATATTTCTCATAAAATCCCAGGGTGTTACATTCTACCCGACATAAAATTATTTTCACCCACGAAATTCGTCACTTCGTAACAAACATATGACGATACCTCTCCCTCATAATATCCTCAAGTTCACATGTACCTTATTTAATTGGTGGTTCCTCCATAAAGCATTAACCATGTGAGTAGTCTATTTTTGTTAAACTTTTTCTCTAAGATACAGAATATCTATTGGATGTTCTTCATAAGAAATATCATGCTCTAGCAGTACAAATTTAGAGTTTAGTACATGTGAAGGATTGGGTATGTACTTTCTCAGGAGAGATACATGGAACACATCCTGAACTTGAGAGAGATTTTTTGGAAGCACCAATCAGTAAGATACCTTCCAAACACGATCCAGTATTTCGAAAGGAAAAATATACCTAGGGCTCATATTTCACTTCTTTCCAAAACTAATTACTCTCTTCCAAAGAGATATTCTTAAGAACACATTATCACCTACTTCAAACTCTAGGTCTTTTCTTCGGCTGTCGGCATAACTTTTTTGTTGACTCTGAGATGCTCTTATGTGTTGTTGAATAGGTCTTACCTTTTCTACCATCTCATTAACCAGATCAGGTCCTAATAGCTTTCTTTCCTCAACTTCATCCTAGAAATTTGGAGTTCTGCATTTCATTCCATAGAGAGCTTCATAAGGAGCCATTTGAATACTGAAGTGAAAGATATTATCATAATAAAATTCCACCAAAGGTAGGTGTTGATCCCAACCACCTTTGAAATCTATAGATAAAGTTATCAACATGTCTTCTAGAGTTTGAATTGTCTTCTAAGACTGACTGTCTGTCTAAGGATGATATGCAGTACTGAAACTCAGCTCTGTATCTAAAGTATTCCTAAGACATCGCCAAAACATCATTGTAATCCTCGGATCTTGATCAGATATAATGGATAGTTTTACTCCATGAAATCTTACCACATCCTTCACATATATCATGGAAAGCCGATCAAAAGACAAATCTTCTCTAATAGCAATGAAATGTGTCGACTTCGTAAGATGATCTATTATAACCCAAATAGCATTATTTCATTTGGATGTTTTAATTAGTCCAGTGAAAAAGTCAATAGCGATATTTTCCCATTTTTATTCTGGTATGGGTAATGGTTGTAACATCCCATTAGAATTCTGTCTCTCAGCTTTAACTTACTGAAAAACCAAGCATCGAGGGACATATTCTGCAACATCACTATTTATGCCATCCCAACAGAAGTACTCCTTCAGTTCCCTATAAATCTTCTTGCTTATAGGGTGAATAGTGAATGAAGAACTATGAGCTTCATCCAATATTTCCATCTTTAATTCTAGGATTGTAGGAACACAAACTCGATTCCTCAACCTCATTATTTCATCACAATCATTGTAGAATTCTGAATAATATTTCAGCTTCTTTTTTAACTCTATATTTTGTTTCTGTGCTTCTTTAATCATCACATGTATAGATGGTTGAACATTCATTTGAGAAAGATAATATTTTTCCCCTTCCATTATAATTCAATGATCCATCCTTTGTAAACCCATTAATTTTGGATCTTTTGAGATCCTCATCATGGATAAGCTAGCATGGTCGTGTCGACTTAATGCTTCTTCCACCTTGTTTGCTGTCCTAGGGTGGTAATTAATTGAGCATTCATAATCTTTAATTAGATCCAACAATATTATTTGAAGCATATTCTGCTCTTTTTGTGTGAATATATACTTAAAAATTTTATGATCAGTATAAATATCACACCATTCACCATAATGATAATGCCTCGAAGTCATTAATTCAATGATTAACGCAGCTAATTCAAAATCATGAGTTGGGTAATTTGGATCATGGATTTTCAACTGTCGGGAGGAATAATCTATCAGCATATCGTTTTCCATGAGATCACACACCAATCCCTTCTTGGATGCATCATTGTAGATTAAAAACCTTTCTCCACTACAAGGCAGTGTGAACACTGGTGAACTGGATAACCTTATTTTCAACTCCTTGAAATTATCTTCACACTCCACCATCAAAACAAACATAACTCCTTTTCATGTCAACCAGGTGAATGGATTAGATAATCATGAAAAATCATTCACAAAATTTCGATAATATCCAGCCAAACCAAGAAAACATCGGATCTCCGTTACGGTTGTTGGTCTCTACCATCTTTCAATAACCTCTGTTTTTTATGGATCCATTGATATCCCCTCTTTTGAGATTGTGTGACCCAAAAATGAATCTTTATGAAGCCAGAATACACACTTGTTAAATTTTCCATAAATATTCTCTTTTCATAGGGTTTTAATACAATTCTCAAGTGATATTCATGTTCTTCCTTGCTCTTTGAATTGACAAGAATATCATCTATAATGACTACCAAAAACTGATCATGGTTGTCTTTAAAGACTATATTCATTAGATCCATGAAGATAGCAGGGGAATTAGTAAGACCAAATGGAATCACTATAACTTCATAGTGTCCATACCTTGTACGGAAAGTTGTCCTTGGTATATCCTCCTTTTGACCTTTAATTAATGATACCCTGAATGAAGATCAATATTAGAAAAGTATTGAGCTCTGTGTAGTTGGACAAATAAGTCATGAATGCGTGGGAGAGGATATTTTATCTTGATAGTGATCTTGTTAAGTTCTTGATAATCAATGCAGAGTCTCATTGATTCATCTTTCTTCTTAAAAAATAGAATAACTGCTCCCCAAGGTGATGAACTAGGGCATATGAATCCCTTATCAAGATTCTATTAGAGTTACTTATTTAATTTCTTCAACTCAATTGGGCCATTTTATAAGGTGTCTTTGAAATGGGCATAACACCCGGTATGAGTTTTATTGAAAACTAAACTTCACAACATGGTAAAAGAACTGGAAATTCCTTTGGAAATACATTATCAAACTCCCGTACATTGGGAATATTCATAATCGTGAGTTTCTCTCCAACCATATGAGATAAATAACCTTCATTTATTGGCATCAAGACCCATAAAATGGACTAAATTTCCACTGGAAGGTTATATTCATCCTTGGATCGATATTTGATAATAGATTGATCTGGAATATGAAATGTGACTTCCCTACTTTGGAAATATTTATGCGATCCATATATGGAAAGTCAATCTATTCCAAGGATCATATCAAATACCACTATTTGAAAGATCACAAGTTTTTCAGGAAGCAATTTCCTAAAAACATCAATTGGAGAAGAATTATAAACTTTTGATAGAACCGTTATTCCATTAAGTGTTGTCACAGCTAACTAAATAGCTAATTGTTGAGGTAGTACGACGATACCGTTATAAAATTCATCAAAAATAAATGATTGGGTGGATCTAGAATCAAATAAAACGTTTTCTACTTTAGAGTGGATGGTATGTGTACCTTTCACCACATTGTTGTCGTACTCCACATCGCTGAAAGAAATTGCATGTGAATTTCCTTTGTCTATGGCCTTAAGAGTCTGTTGACATCGATCATGATCAAAAACCCATGGATTAGGGAATTTATTATTATAACGACCCATTTCCTTACACATGAAACATTAAAGAGCAAGAGGTGTATTCTATGTATCCTTTTCTTTGTTCGCATCACTTGACATCTTGTTCCCACCATTGCAGCATTCAAATGCCTGATAATCTTATAATCCACATTTGAAACATTTACGAGTCCCATAAAGTCAATTCCCCCCATTTTTTCACACATTGAGCATAAGGTAAAATCATCTTCTTTTCAGTGTGGTCTTTATATTTCCCTTTTAATTCCATTTTCGTCTTCTTATCAAACCCATATGACTGATCGGTTACTCTAATCTCCATGTCTTCCTTGAGAGCACATCTAACTAGTTCCTCATAGCGATAGAAGTCCCTTGTGGATAATGCCCTTCTAGGACATGGTTTTAAGCCACCAATGAATTGATTGATCTTACTCTTAGGTTGGATAATAATTCTGGAAGCATACCTTGCAAGTCTTGTAAAATTTTCTTCGTAAGTACAAACAGATTCATCACCCTTTTTCTTTAGTTCAAGAAACTCTTGCTCCATCTTTGTTTAAAGAGAACGGGGAAGTACTTATTGAAAAAAAAATTCTTGATCTCATCCCATTCCATGATCAATCTCGTCTATTTTCCTCGTATTCTCTATAAGATTCAACCATTGATCAGCTTCACCTTTCAAAAGATATACTAGTAAGTTGGGTTTATCATGTTCAGAACATTGACGAACTGAAAATATCTTTTCAGTGATACTGATCCATTTTTCATCCACTAATAGATCAGCAGACTCGCTGAATGAGGGTGGATGTTGCCTCATGAAGGATTCAACAAAATGTTCCTCCTTCATTTTCTCATAAGAAAGTCATGCATGATTCATAGATTGAGAATGTTGTGTGAGCATGGCTACAATATTTCCTTATTTAATTCCAGGACAGTAGGAACACAAACCTGATTTCTGAACCTTATTATTTAATCAAAATCAATGTGGAATTCAGGAACATTTCTCACTTTATTTTTTAACATAACATCTTCTTTCTATGCCTCTTTAATCTTCACATTTATAGATGTTTGAACATTTATTTGAGAAAGATATGATTTTTTCCATTCCATTATAATTATAAGATCCATCCATTATAAATCCATAAATATTGGATCTTTTGTGATCCTCATCATGGATAAGCTAGCATGGTCTTATTGCATTAATGTGTCTTCCAGCTTGTTTTCTTTCCTAGGGTGGTAATGAATTGATCATTCATAATCCTTCATCATCTCCAACCATCTTCATTGGTTCATATTCAGCTCCTTTTGTGTGAAAATATATATTCAACTTTTATGATCAGTATAAATATCACACCTTTCACCTTAAAGATAATGTCTCCAAATATGTAATGCATAGATTACCATAGCTAATTCCAAATCATGAGTTGTATAATTTTTCTCATGGATTTTCAACTGTTGTGAGGGATAAGCTATCACCATATAGTTTTGCATGAGAACACACCCCAATCCCTTTTTGGATGCATCACTATAGATCAGAAACCTTTCTCCACTATAAGGACGTGTGAGTATAGGTGCACTGGATAAAATTCTTCCTAACACCTTGAAATTATCTTCACACTCCTCCGTCCAAATAAAGTTAACTCCTTTTCAAGTCAACCTAGTGAGTGGATTAGATAATCGTGAAAAATCATTCACAAAATGTCAATAATATCCAGTAAAACCAAGAAAACATCGGATCTCAGTTACTGTTGATTGTCTCCACCATCTTTTGATAACTTCTGTTTTTTATGGATCCACATATATATCCCTTTTGATATTATGTTACCAAAGAATGAAACTTTTGGATGCAAAAATTCACACTTGGTAAATTTGGCATAAAGCTTCTCCTTTAATAGGGTCTTTAATACAATTCTCAAGTGATCTTCATGTTCTACTTTTCTCGTTGAATTTAAAAGAATATCATCTATAAAGACTACCCAAAACTAATCATGACAGTCTATAAAGTCTATATTCATTAGATACATGAAGATAGCAGTGGAATTTGTAAGACCAAATTGCATCACTATAAATTCATAGAGTCCACACCTTTTATGGAAAGTCATCTTTGGTATATCCTCCATTTTGACACTTATTTGATGATACCCTGAACGAAGATCAATCTTGGAAAAGTATTGAGCTCCACATAGTTGGTCAAATAAGTCATCTATGCATGGGAGAGGATATTATTTCTTGATAGAGACCTTGTTATTTAATCAACAATTAATGTAGAGTCTCATTGATCCATCTTTCTTCTTAACAAACAGACCAGGTGCTCCCCAAGGTGATGCACAAGGGCATATGAATACTTTATCAAGATTCTCTTAGAGTTGCTTCTTCAATTTCTGCAACTTAATTGGGGCCATTCTATAAGGTTTTATTAAAATGGGCATAGTACCTGGTATGAGTTATATTGAAAACTCAACTTTTCAATTTGGTGGATGACCTAGAAATTCCTGTCGATGTCATCATCAATCACCCATACAGTGGGAATATTCTTAATCGTGAGTTCTCTTTGACTATTTGAGATAAATAACCTTCATTTTTTGTAATCAAGACCCATAAGTCAGAAGAAATATCCATTGTAAGGTTATAATCATCCTTGCATTGATATGTGATCAGAGATTGATCAGGAATATGAAATGTGACTTCCCTTCTTTGGAAATCGATATGAGATCTATATAATGAAAGCCAGTCCATGCCAAGGATCACATCAAATTCCACTATAAGAAGGATCACAAGATTTAAAGGAATCACTTTCCCACAAACGTTAATTAGAGATGAATTATAAACTTTTGATGCAACCATTATGGAATTATCAGTTGTCAAAGATTACTCAACAACTATTTGTTGAGGTAGTACGGTGACACCCTTAGAAAATTCATTAGAAATAAAAGAGTGGGTGGATCTAGAATCAAATAAAACAATTAATACTTTAGAGTGGATGGTATGTGTACCTTTCAACACTTCTTTATCATACACCACATCACCGATAGTAATTGCATGTGACATTCCTTAGCCTTTGGCCTTAAGAGTCTATTGAAATCGATCATCATCAACAACACTTGGATTAGGGAATTGATTAGAATAATGCACCATTTACTTAAAATTGTAACATTAAAGTGTAGAAGGTGCATTCTATGTATCATTTTCTTTGTTCGCATCACTAGACATCTTTTTCCAATCATTATGGCATTAAAATCTTGATAAACTTCTTTTCCACATTTTAATCATTTACTTGTCCCTTTAAGACAATTACCTCCATGTTTCTTTCCAAACATTGAGCATAAGGGAAAATCTTCTTCTTTTCAGTGAGGTCTTTAGATTTCCCTTTGAATTCCATTTTCCTCTTCTTATCAAACCCATATAACTGATGGGTTACTCCAATATCCATATCAACCATGAGATAACATCTAACAATTTTCTCATAGCTATTGAAGTATCTTATGGATAATTCCCTTTGAAGACTTTGTTTTAATCCACTAAAGAATCTATCGATCTTACTCTTAGGTTAGATAATAATTCCCGAAGCATATATTGTAAATCTTTTAAAATTATCTTCGTAGGTACCAACAGATTCATCATCATTTTTTTAGTTAAAGAAACTACTTACCCATCATTGTTCTAAGAATACGAAGGATATACTTAATGAAAATATGTTCTTGAACTCATCCCATTTCATGCACTCAATTTCATCAATATTCCTTGTATTATTGATAAGATTCCACCATTGATAAGCTTCACCTTTCAAATGATATACTACTAAGATGAAATTATCATGTTCAGAACGTTGAAGAAGGGAAAATATATTTTCAGTGGTACTAATCCATTGTTCAGCCACTAAAGGATCAGTCAACCCGCTGAATGAAGGTGGGTGCTTCCCCATGAATGATTCAACATAATGTTTCTTCTTTATTTGCTCATTTAAAAATACTGCCTGATTCAAAGCATGAGAAAGTTGTATGAGTATGGATACAAGGTTTTTTATTCCATCTCCTACAACATTTTCATGCTCTGGAGGAAAAGCATTACATTTCCCATCACATTCAACATTAACACGGTTCCTTCGGGTTCCATCCATTTTCTAAAACCCATAAGCATAGTGTGAGAAACACTAATCAAAATTGGAAAACCACATAATCAAGAATAAAATTTCACAATATAGGTCTTATCATAGGTTATTCATGGCCATTTCTAAAATGCTACTATTGTGTTCTATGCTTAGACATATCCTTAAGGTTCTTACTAAGGCTTTCACATCCTTGTTTCCAAAGGTTGACTATACCTTTCCTCTAACACCAATTATAATGACCCATAATTTACATGTATTTTTATTATATCAAAATTGAATAATACTTATTAAAACATATTATAAAACCATGATAGGACCGTATAAGTATATTGTCTTTAGAAACATGGAAACACAATGACCTGGTTCATAAAGCAACTACATTGTCTCCCGTTTATTTCATCATATCTAGAGTCCCTTTTGAAATATCCTACTTAATACCCTTCTTCTTAACCTGGGAAAAAGAAAACATAAAAATGGGTGAGCTCAAATTCTCAGTAAGGGAAAAGAAGTAATATCAATCAAATCATATTCAGAAGAACATAACAATTTGAAAATATTAACCTACAAAAGAGATCATAATATCATAAATGGGATAAATCATAGTAGTGAAATGTAATCCCAATTATCATAACATAAAACATGTAACATTGTGGAATACCCACATAATCATAAAAAATAATTTCATATTAGTCAAGACTCATTGCCAAGACTATCATAGTGGAAAAAGTCCATTTCTGAACCGAGTTCACTTTTCATTCAAGTAATGTTTCACTAAACTAGATTATCTTGTTATTCCATCGACGACCATCTCATGAGATATAAATCATTACCCAATGCATTGGAGGGAGATATATGTCCCAACCATCTCATAATGATACCATTATTATGTGTCCCACAAAATCATAAATCATATATCATAGCGTAACCCATGTAATAAAAATGGGATTCTGAAACATCATTCTATCATAATATAACCTATATAAGATAAAAGGACATGAAAAAATCATTCCATAATAAAAAAATAAAATAAATTTAAAATAGGGATATAAACAGGAACTTATATTAACATAGTTGGAAAATAATTTTGATAAAACACTTGAACTCCATTCCGGAGGAAAATATCCTTTCTACTTCAATAAAATTTTTACTTTCATAACATGTAATACAATTTTAAACTAAAATTAATTAATTTAAAATAAACTTGAGAACATGTAAAGTATGATTCATGGAAATAATGTTCAATGAAATCATTAAAACCCATTCATTCTGTATAAGTTAAAATAACATTCTTCTCATACTCCTGCTTGAAAAGTCAAAAAGTATCATGTACTAAAAACGAAAAAAGCTTCCTTTCAGATATTTTACTAATGATTCCCAAATAGGTAAAATTTGATTTAAAAAATTGTAAGAGGATATAAATAATATTACATATTGAGGAAAAAAGTATGTTGTTGATAAATATGCTCCATTAAATTATGATGTATAAACTATCTCAGATAGAAATGAGATAGTGAGATTCTCCCTTATCATAGGTCTGAAATGCATTTTACGTATCCGAACCTCCAGTATAAATATTTATATAATATAATTTACTTATTACAGAATCATATTAATTATTATGATATCATATATGGTCATATTCTTATCTTCTTAATAGTAATATTTCATTGCTACTTGTTATTCGGGTCTTCATTGCTTTATATTATTATGCGTGTTTTGTCGAATAAATTCTTATTCCACTTTTTAGGTTATAGATACCTCATTTAAAAAATGTTATTAGGTTAATATATATCGTATTTATTCATTAAATTCATTTATAAAATCATTATTCAATGAAGATTAGGTAGAATGAGACGCATCACATTGTGGAGATAGTAGGTCGTACATACGCACGAGCGATGATATCAATATATTGTTATTAAATTAGTATATAAGTTGATGGTATATAACATATAAAGGATCATAATAATTTTATATTTCTTATTAATATCATTTTTACTCATTATCATATCCACACAAATGAAGAAATGTTTGAATTACAAACTACACCACGACATGGAGACGTTAAGCCGTACGTACGCACGTGTGGTGACTTTTTCATTACTAGGATGGATAAAATTACTAATATGGTTGTACCTTTTTTATAATAACATCACAGTATATTGAATATACTGGAGTTATTAATTTAGAATGGAAAAAAGAAGGAGGAAGTGGAATAAGAAAGGAACAAGAAATAGGTGGTGAGATATTTACCTCTTCATCAAGTTCTTCCTTTTGATTTGATCAAAAGGGCTCCTCAGGTTGGATTTATGACTAAAGTAAGGCCTCTAGGATGAAGGTGGGATAGTTTATTGGGTACATGGGCAGGTTTTGGCCTATCCAAATGGCTTTGGAGGTGTGAATTAGAGAGAAGGGGGAGTTCCCCTTTATAAGAGGGGTGAGGGGCAGATTAGGAAAAACATAAAATACTATTTTATAATAAATTCATATTTGGTTTATAATGGCTCCAAAGTGACTTATTTAGAAGACAGGGTATGTATGGGTCTAAATCCTCTCAAAAAATTGGGTTTAGAAAAGTTTAGGTTAACATTTTAACCTTATCATTTATATTTTACTCTATGTTAAACAATTTAACTTTTACCCTGTCTTCTTGTATTCTTACACTATATGGTTAATAAACTTACGGTAAACTACCAATCCATCCCCAATTTGTTTATTAATTTCATATATATTATTATATAATTCTTTTTTAAGAACCTTAAATATCGATTAAATATTAGATATCTTTTAAAAAACTATTTTATAGCAATTTTGACACTATATGGTATTTTATTTTATTTTATTCATAACAGCATTATGACTTTGAATAAAATTCATCTAACCAACCCCAATATGTTATATTAACCTATAAAATTATTTTAATTCATTAAAAGTCACAAATTACATTTATTTGGGTATTTATAATATCAAATATGATAATATTTCATTAATAAGGTAATTACTGCATCATCATTGTGTCATAAATAAGTTAAAATATTTAATGTCTAAAAATAATAAATAAAATAAGATTATGCAGGAAATCATTTTATCATTATAATGAATAATTATAGTATAATTTATCTTTTGTAAACCCCTATATTAAAAATGTGTTACTTATTAAACATTGATTTTAACTATTTTAACTCTTCATAGAATTAAATAATAATAAATGTCATAATCTAATCCAAGTGGACCTAAAAGATAATATTTAATTCCTATGGTTTTTTTTGTTTAATTACACTTATCCAATAAAATTAGGACATGTTTTAGGGTAATAATAATATCATTTTTACCCTTAATTACCCTATCCACATTGATTTTGATGAAATAATAAGGTTCAAGAATCAAGTATGTGTTCCCAACATACCAAAATTAAAGAATGAAATATTGGATGAAGCTCATAGTTCATCATTCTATATTCACCCTCGAAGCATGAAGTGGACCTAAATGGTAAAATTTTATTTCTATATTTGTTTTTGGTCGAATTACACTTATCCAATAGAATTGGGACATGTGTTAGGTTAATAATAATATCATTTTTACCCAGAATTACTCTATCCACATTGATTGTGATGAAATAATAAGGTTCAAGAATCGGGTTTGTGTTCATACCATCCCATTTTAATAAGTAATGCATAAAAGGGATGGTTATATGGATAAAATGATATTATTATTACCCTAAAAATGTACTAATTCTATCAGGTATGTGTAATTTGACCAAATACAACCTTAGGAATAAAATATTACCTTCTAGGTCCACATGGATTAGATTAGGGCATTTATTAGTATTTAATTCAAAGAAGAGTTAAAAGAGTTAAAATCAGAGTTTAGTAAGTAAAACACATTTAATATAGGGTTATACATAAGATAAATTAGACTATAAATATTTATTATAAAGATATAAATATTTCCTATATAATTGTATTTTATTTATAATTTTTAGACATTAAATAATATAATTTATTTGTCACACAATGATGATTCAGTAATTACCTTATTAATGAAATATTAACATAATTGATATTATAAATACCCAAATAAATGTAATTTGGGACTTTTTATGAATTAACCTAATTTTATAAGTAAATATAACATATTATGGTTGGTTAGATGAATTTTTTTCAACGTAATAATTCTATAATAAATTTTGAAAAAAATACCAAATAGTGTCAAAATAGACATAAAAAATGTTTAAAACAAATATTAAATTATTAATAGATATTATATTTTTTAAATCTATGAATTTGCCAAAAGACATATATAATAATATATATGACATTAATGAACCAATTTGGATTCTATTGGCAATTTATAATAAGTTTATTAACCATGTAGTGTACGAAATAAAAAAGACACGGTAAAAGTTAAATTATTTAACTTAGAGTTAAATCTAAATGATAAGGTTAAAATGGTGACCTACACTTTTATAAAACCTATTGGTTGAGAGGAATGCGACCCATCCCTGCCCTATCCTTGAAATAAGTCAATTTGGAGCAATTATAAACCGAATATATATTTATTATATAATATTATTCTATGTTTTTCCAAAGGTTCCCCTCAACCCTCTTATAAAAGGGTACTCCCAATTCTCTGAAATTCACACATACAAAGCCATTTTGATTGGCCAAACCCTACCCAATTACCTGCTAAAATTTCCTCCCATCATCATAGAGGACTTATTTTAATTAGAATGCCAACCTATGGAGCCCTTTTGATAAAATCAAAATGAAGAACCCAAGGAAAAGGTAAATATCTCACCACATATTTCATGTTCTTTTCTTCTTCCACATCCTCCTTCTTCATGGTTTCCATTATAAAATAATAAATTAAATATAATCTATATGATTTTTTTATAAAAAATTTACAACCATATTATTTATTTTATCCATCCTATGAATGAAAAAGTCACCACATGTGGGTATGTATAGATTATCGTCTCCACGTCATGGTGTAGTTTGTTATTCAAAAATTTCATCATTTGGATGGGTATTACAATGAGTATAAATTATATAAATAATAAATATAAAATTATTATGATTCATTATATATAATATACCATCCAATTTATTACTATTTTAATGTCAAAATAATGATATCATTGCTCGTGTGTATGTACGGCCTACCATCTCCACGATGTGATACGACTCGTTCTACATTATATTAATTGAATAATGATTATATAAATGAATTTAATGAATAAATATGATATATATTACACAAATACCATTCTTTAAAATAGGTATCTATAACCTAAAACAAAGGAATAGAAATTTATTCGACAAAACATGCATAAGAACATAAAGCAATGAACACTCGGATAACAAGTAGCAATGAAATATTACTAATAAGAAAATAAAAATATGACCACATATGATATTATAACAATGAATATGATTCATTAATAAGTAAATGAAATTATTTAAATCGTTATACAGGAGTTTTGGATACGTACGAAGCATATCGAACCTAAGGTAAGGGAAAATCTCACAATCTGATTTTTATCCATGATTATTTATACTTTAGAATTTACCGGGGCATATTTATCATCCACATACATGTTTCCTCAATATGTAATATAATTTCTATAATCATAAAATTTTTTAAATCCAATTTTACCTATTGTGGAATTATTATTAAAATATATGAAAGGGCTATTTTTTTCAGTATGAGATACTTTTGGACTTTTCTAGACGAAGTACGAGAAGAATGTTTTTTTACTTATACAGCATGAATGTGTATTTATGATATCATTGAAAGTTATTTCCATGAATCTTCCTTTAAAAGTTTTCAGGTTTATTTTTAATTAACCTTTTTTAGTTTAAAATATTATGACATGTTATGAAAGGAAAAATATTTTTGAAGTAGAATGGATATTTTCCTCAAGAATGGAGTTCATGTGTTTTATCAAAATTATTTTCCGTCTATGATAATATAGGGTTCTGTTTCTATACCAATTTTTACAGTGATTTGAATATGTTATGATGGAATTATTTTTATGAATTCCTTTTATCTTATATGGATTATGTTATGATTGAATGTTGTTTAAGAATCCCATTTTTATTACATGGGTTATTCTATGATTTATTATTTATTATTTTTTGGCACACATAAGAATGGTTTAATTATGAGATGGGTGGGACCTATATCTCCCTCAAATGCATTGGTTAATGATTTATATCTCATGAGGTAGACATGGCTGGAATGACAAGTTAATCTGGTTCAGTGATACAGGACTGGAACGAGGAGTGAACTCGGTTAAAAAATGGACATTGTCTGCTATGATAGTCTTGTAAATGTTTCTTGACTAATATGAAATGGTTTTTTATGATTATGTGTGTATGACACAAAGATTCATGTTTTATGTTATGATTATTGGGATTACATTTCACTACTATGATTTATCCCATGTTATAATATATTTATCCCTTTTAAAAGTTAATATTTTAAAAATGTATTGTTCTTATGAATATGATATTATTTATATTTCCTTAATTTACCCTTGCTGAGCATTTGAGCTCACCCTTTCTGTAACTCCCCGACCCCAGTTACCCAGAGTCGGTGCATTAATTACATAACATTGGCATGATCACAAGAAAGATCAAATCTCGAATGACCGATTGGGTTAGTAGCCTTGGAAACACTAGATATATTCATAAGTTTTACATTACATCATCAAAATAAAAAAAACTACTACAACAACATATTTTCTCCATAGTACACACTATTAACCCCTCATAATATCCCTGCAAGTCATTCATAATTTACTTCTTCCACATCCTGGGAAAATAAAACATAGAAAAGGGGTGAGCTCAAATGCCTAGTAAGGATAACAATATAGCGGAAACTTTCATAAATAAGAATAAACATTTAAGGAAATGTATAACTAAAACAAAAGCCTTTTAAACATTAACTTCAACATAGTATGGCATAAATAAAATGAAATAATGCCATTTACTTATTCACATGGATATTCTACTAATCGAATAATCACATACATTACCAATAACCACTTTCATAATGATGGAATGCATAATGCCAGACTATCATAACCACATAGCCAAGGCCTCGTGCCAAGACTACAAATAAGATTTTTCCAAGGCCTTGTGCCAAGACAATAGTTTGACTCATGAGACCTACCGATGCATTTAGGAGCTATAGCGGGCTCTACCCGTCACATTTTAAGTCCAATTCATTCCCATATGAAAAGGTTTAAACATAACATAAACATTCGTATTAAAACTAGCATACAAAATGTCAATACTCTCACCATAAACCATGAATGGTATATAAAAAAAAATAGCACATCCACAGTCAAACATATCACAAAACCTTCAATACAATATAAAAGTTTTGTATCATAATATATCATCCTCAAATAAGCGTAAAATCCATTAAAGGATGTTGACCTAGATGAAATAAAAACTCTTTTTAAAGAAATATCTCTTTCTATTTTGAAATCATTTCAGAGACATATATTTATAAAATAAAACATTTTCATTGAAAATATTCTTATAAGCTTGTAAGGGAAGCTTTGAGGATTTTATAACGGCGGAAAATAACCGCACCCGCCGTATAAGTTAAAAAAAACATTCTTATCTTAATTCTGTCGAAAAGGTTAAAAAGAACCTTGTTTGGAAAACAACGAAAATATTCCCTTATAAACCTCTTATAAAAAGTCAAACAAGGGTATAAATGACTTTAACCCATATTATTTTAAATATTAAAAATGTTTTGAAATACATTTTGAAGAAACATGGATGTGGATGATAACGAGATCCCAGTAGATTATTACGTATAAACAACCTCGGATAATGAAGAGATTGTGAAATAACCCTTACCTTGTACTTTTCCTTGGTTGGGGTAGGTTAACCTCTTGTATAATGGTGAAATAATTGTTATTAAATTATAAAATAATCATATACATTATTATGATATCATATATGATCTTTTAATATTGATTTGTTAATAATATCTTAGTATTATCGTTCTTTCGGGTGTGAACTTACTTGTTTTCTTTTGTATGTTTTGTTACGTAAGACATGTTGATAAATTATAGGTTGTATATTATTCATATCCAGAATGATATAAAGTCTTTAAACATCATTTTTAAATCATCAAATGATAATTATACTTGAATGGATACGATGGAGAATGAATCTCATCGCATTCGTGGAGACGGTAGTCCGTACGTACGCACGAGCGACAATATCATTCTTTTGATATTAAAATAATAATAAATGTCATAATCTAATCCATGTGGACCTAAAGGGTAGTATTTTATTTTTATGGTTGTTTCTGGTCGAATTACACTTATCCAATAGAATTAGGACATCTGTTAGGGTAATAATAATATCATTTTTACCCTTAATTACCGAATTTACTTTTAACCTTTGTAAATAAAAGTAAAAATTTACTATTTACCAAAAAAATTATCTTATTGAACCACATTTTACTTACTGATATCAATCATGTCTCTCATATTTTTAAAATTCCACTCACTGAAGTGGTAAAATTATGTTTTTTGTAAATTTAAAATTCTCCTAGGAGGTGGGTAAAAGACTGTCAAAAGTTCAATAAATTTTTTATATATCTAAAATTATTTAAAAAATCCAATTAATTACATTGAACCTATATAGGTATTACGTATCTATTTTTACCTAAAATATTTTTAAATAAAATAATTGATTATTTAAATAAATGGTCAGTTTTAACCAATAACTCAGTGTTTTCACTACTCCTCAAAAATTGAATATTTTCAGATAAAAACCAAAAAATCACCCTAGGTTAATTTCAATATACCGAAACCAAAAATGATGTTTATTTTGAAAGTTAAAATTTATAAAATTTTAAGAAGTGGATATTATTATATCGGCTAGTTTATATAATAATTTAATAACATATCGTTGTTTAGTGAAACACGGTATTGCATACAATGCAAGTTATCGAGGAAGGATTCTATTGATTGTAACGCAAGAACAGGCCGTATTGTGTGTAGTGAATGATTACATTTGTCTTTTTTATAACATAATACATAAAAACAAAATATTTCTCATAAAATCTAACGGTGTTATATTCTACCCCCTAAAAAACAATTTCTCCCATGAAAATCGTCACTTCGTTACAAAGAGATGAGGATACCTCTCCCTCATCATATCCTCAAGTTCCCATGTAGCTTCTTTTACTTGGTGGTTCCTCCATAAAACTTTAACCAAGTGAGTGGTTTGGTTTTGTAGAACATTTTTTCTACGACCAGTTTTTGGTAGTCTGTATAGCTGATATTCTTGTCTATTCAAATGAGAAAAAAAAAAGAGGAACATTCTGTTGAATTCATCATGAGGCAGCGTCCACCATCATTCATCGGGTCTACTAATCCATTAGTGGCTGAGAAATGGATTTGTACCACTGAAAAGATATCTTCAGTTATTCAATGTTCTGAACATGATAAGGTCATCTTAAAAGTATATCGTTTGGAAGGTGAAGCTGATCAATGGTGAAATATTATCAAGAATATGAGGCAAAGAGACGAAATTCAGTCCATGGAATTGGATGAGTTCAAGAACATAATTTTCAATAAGTACTTCCATTTTACTCTTCAAAAAAATATGGAGAAGGAGTTTCTTGAACTAAATAAAAAGCATGATGAATCTGTTGGTACCTACGAAGAAAATTTTACAATACATGCAAGGTATGCTTTCGAAATTATTATCCAACCTAAGAGTAAGATCGATCGATTATTTAGTGGCTTAAAACCAAGTCGTCTAAGGGAGTTAGCCATATGGGAGTTCATTATCTAAGAAGAAATTATTAGATGTGCCCTCATTGTTGAGATTGAGATTGGAGTAACCCATCAGATATATGGGTTTGATAAGAAGAGGATAATTGAATTCAAAGGGAAATATAAAGACCACACTGAAAAGACGATGAGTTTTACCTTATGCTCAATGTGTGGAAAGGAACATGGAGGGAATTGTCTTAATGGGACAAGTAAATTCTTAAAATGTGGAAAAGAAGGTCATCGGGCATTTGAATACTGCAATAATTGTAAAAAGGATTCTAGAGATGCGAACAAATAAAAGGCGACATAGAATGCACCTCCTATACGTCAATGTTACAAGTGTTTGGAAATGGGGAATTTTTCTAATCAATTCCCTAATCCAAGGGTTGTTTATTATGATTGATGTCAACAAACTCTAATGGCCAATGAAAAAGGAATTTTTCATGCTATTTATATCGGCAATGTGGAGTACGATAACAAAGTAGTGAAAGGTACACTTACAATCCACTCTAAAGTAGAAAAATGTTTTTTTATTGTTGACCCACCCACACATTTATTTCTGAAGAATTTTCTAAGGGTATCACCGTACTAACTCAACAATTAGCTTTTGAGTTATATGTGACAACTCCTAATGGAACAACAGTTGTATCAAAATTTTATAACTCTTATCCAATTGACATTTGTGGGAAACTGCTTCCTGTAAATCTTGTGATCCTTCTATAGTGGAATTTAATTTGATCCTTGGCATGGATTGGATTTCATTATATGGATCTCATATAGATTTCCAAGTAAGGGGAGTCACATTTCATATTACTGATCAATCTATGATCATCAATCGAACCAAGTATGAATATAAACTTCTAGTGGAAATTTCTTCCATCTTATGGGTCTTGATTCCAATAAATGAAGGTTATTTATCTCAAATGGTTGGAGAGAAACTCACAATTAAGAATATTCCCATTATACAGGACTTCAATGATGTCTTTCTATAGGAATTTCCATGTCTTCAACCAAATCGTTAAGTTGAGTTTTCAATTGAACTCATACCGGGTGCTATGACCATTTCAAAGACACCTTATAGATTGGCCCCAATTGAGTTGTAGGAATTGAAGAAGCAACTCCAAGAAAATTTGGACAAGGGATTCATATTCCCTAGTGCATCACCTTGGGGATCACCTGTTCTGTTTGTTAAGAAGAAAGATTGATCAATTATACTCTGTCTAGACAATCGATAAATTAACAAGATCACTATCAAGAACAAATATCCTCTCCCACGCATTGATGACTTATTTGACTAACTACACGGAGATCAAAAATTTTCCATGATTGATCAATGTAGATACTCATTAATCCATCTTTCTTCTTAACAAATAGAACAGGTTCTCCCCAAGGTGATGCAAAAGGTCATATGAATCCCTTATCAAGATTCTCTTGGAGTTTCTTCTTCAACTCCTGCAACTCAATTGGGGCCATTTTATAAGCTCTCTTTGAAATGGGAAAAGAACCCAGTATGAGTTCTATTGAAAACACAACTTCCTGATTTGGTGGATGACCTAGCAATTCCTTTGGAAATACATCATCAAACTCTCGTGAAATGTGCATATTCTTAAACATGAGTTTCCCTCTAACCATTTTAGATAAATAACCTTCATTTATTGGAATAAAGACCCATAAGATGAAAGAAATTTCCAATGGAAGGTTATATTATCTATAGGAATGATCACATTATTTGCAGGAAGCACTTTACCACAAACATCAATTGGAATAAGAATTATAAACTTTTGATGTAATTTTCGTGCCATTAGGATTTGTCACGGCTAACTCAGTAGATAATTGTTGAGATAGTACGATGTTACCCTTAGAAAATTTTTCAGAAATAAAAGAGTGGGTGGATCCATAATAAAATAAAACATATGCTACATTAGAGTGGATGGTAAGTGTACCTTTAACCTCTTCGTTATCATTCTCCACATCGCCGATAGAAATTTCATGTGACTTTCCTTTGTCTTTGGCCTTAAGAGTTTCTTGACGTTGATCATCATCAACATCCCTTGGATTAGGGCTTTGATTTGTATAATGCCCCAATTCCTTACACTTGTAACATTGAATTGTAGGAGGTTCATTCTTTGTAGCCTTTTCTCTGTTTGCATCACTAGACATATTTTCCCCATCATTGCGTCATTAAAATGCCCGATGACCCTTTTTTACACATTTGAAACATTTACATGTCCCATTAAGACAATTCCCTCCATGTTTTTTTCCACACTTTGAGCATAAGGGAAAACTCATCTTCATTTCAGTGTGGTCTTTAGATTTACCTTTGAATTCCATTTTCCTCTTCTTATCAAACCCATATGATAGATGGGTTACTCCAATATCCATCTCAACTTTGAGGGAACATCTACAAATTTCCTCGTAGCTATTGATGTCCCTTATGGATAACGTCGTTTGAAGACTTGGTTTTAAGCCACTAATGAAACATTCGATCATACTGTCATGTTAGATAATAATTCCGGAATCATAACTTGCAAATCTTGAAAAATTTTCTTAGTAGGTGCCAACATATTCATCATCCTTTTTCTTTAGTTCAAGAAACTCCTTCTCCATCTTAATTTGAAGAAAATGAGGGAAGCACGTATTGAAAAATATTTTTTTGAACCCATACCATTCCATTGAGTCAATTTCGTCTCTTTGCCTCCTATTCTTTATAAGATTCCACCATTGATCAACTTCATCGTCAAAAATATATAGTGGTAACATGACATTATCATGTTCAGAACATTGAAGAACTAAAAATATATTTTCATTGGTGATAATCCATTGTTCAGCCACTAATGGATCAGTATACCTATTGAATGAGGGTGGACGCCGCCTCATGAAGAATTAAACGGAATTTCTATCCTTCCATTGCTCTTTTGGAAGTACTGTATGATTTATTGCTTGAGAAAGTTGTGTGATCGTGGCTACAAGATTTTGAATTTTATCTCTCATAACGTTTGGTTTCTCAGAGGTAAAATCATTGCATTTTACATCACATTCATCATTAACATGGTTCCTTCTGGTTCCATCCATTGACTAAAACCAATAAGCATATTTTGAGAAACACTAATCATAATAGGAGAACCACATAATGAAGAATAAAATTTCACACTTTAGGTATTATCATAGGTATTTCATGGACATTTCAAAAACACTAATATTGTGTTCTATTCTTAGTCATATACTTAGGGTTTTTACTAAGGTTTTCACATCCTAATTTCCAATGGTTGATTATATATTTACTCTGATACCAACTATAACGACCCCAACTTTACATAACTTGTGATTATATCAAAATTGAAGCATACTTATTACAACATATAAAAAACCATGATACAATTGAATAGGAATAGTGTCTTTAGAAACTGGGAAACATAAAAAACGGGTTCATAAATAATCTACATTGCCTCCCATTTATTTCATCATATATAGATTCTCTTTTGGCATATCCTACTTAACATCCTTCTTCCTGACACCGGAAAAAAAAATACATAGAATAGGGTGATCTCAAATGCTCTGTAAGGGTAAATAAATGAAATATAAATCATAACACATTCATAAGAACATAACATTTTGAAAATTTTAACCTGCAAAAAAGATCATAATATCATAACATGGGATAAATCATTTTAATGAAATGTAATCCCAATAATAATAACATAGAACAAAAATATTTGTGGAATACACACATAATCATAGAAAATCATTTCATGTCAGTTAATACTTATTTCCCAGACTATCATACCGTTAAAATTCCATTTAAAAGCCAACTTCACTCCTTGTTCCAGTCCTGTATCACTTAACCAAATTAACTTGTCGTTACAACCATATCTATCTCCTGAGATATAAATATTAAACCAATGAATTTGAGGGATATATTGGCCCTACCCATCCCATAATAAAACCATTATTATGTGTTCCACAAAATCATAAATCATATATCATACCATAACCCAGGTAATAAAAATGATATTCTTAAACCTCATTCCATCATTACATAATCCATATAAGATATAAGGACTTCAGAAAAATAATTCCATCATAACATAATAAAATCAATGTAAGAATGGCGATATAAATAGAACCCTATATTATCTTAGACGGAATTTGTTTTTGAAAAAAACACATGAACTCCATTATTGAAGAAAATATCCTTTATACTTCAAAAACAATTTTAATTTCTTAACATGTCATACAATTTTAAACTAAAAGAAGTTATTTAATAATAAACTTGAAATTTTTTAAAGGAAGATTCATGGAAATAATGTTTTATAAAATCATAAAAACCCATTCATGCCTTATAAGTTAAAAAACATTCTTCTTGTATATTGGCCGGAAAAGTCAAAAAATATCTCGTACTGAAAACGAAAAAAGATGCCTTTAATATATTTTACAAAAAATTACCCAATAGTTAAAATTTTATTTAAAAGATTTTAGTAGGAATGAAATAATAATACATATTGATGAAACATGGATGTGGATGACAAATATTCCCTAGTAAATTCTCATGTATAAACAATCTCAGATAAAAATGAAATTGTGAGATTTCACTTACCTTAGGCTTGATATGCTTCGTACATATCTGAACCTCCTATATAATGATTTAAATAATAGTGTTGACTTATTATAGAATCATATTCATTGATATGATACCATAAATGATCATATTATTATCTTCTTATTAGTAATATTTCATTGTTACTTGTTATTCGGGTGTTCATTGCTTTATGTTCTTATGTGTGTTTTGTCGAATAAATTCATATTCCTATCTTTAGTTTTTAGATACCTCATATAAATAATGTTATTAATATAATATATATCTTATTTATTCATTAAATTCATTTATTTAATCATTATTCAACGAAAATCATGTAGAACGAGTCGCATCACATCGTGGATACAGTAGGCTGTACGTACGCATGAGAGATGATATCATTATTTTGATATTAAAATCGAATATAATTGGATAGTATATTTTATATACAGAATAATAATAATGTTATATTTCTTATTTATATCATTTATACTCATTATCATACACATCCAAAAGATGAAATGTTTGAATAACAAACTACACCACGATGTGGAGACGATAAGCCGCACGTACGCACGTGTGGTGAATTTTTCTTTCATAGGATAGATAAAATAAATAATATGGTTGTACCTTTTTTATAATAACATCAAATTATATAGAAGATACTGGAGTTATTATTTGATAATATATAAAAAATAAAGAGGAAGTTGAAGAAGAAAGTATCATGAAATAGGTGGTGAGATATTTACCACTTCCTCGGGTTCTTCCTTTTGATTTGATCAAAAGGGATCCATAAAATGGAATTATGACTAATGGAAGGCCCCTATTATGAATTGAATACAGTTTAGAGGGTAATTGGGAAGGTTTTGGTAGATCCAAATGGCTTTGGAGGTGTGATCTAGAGAGAATGGGGAGTGCCCTTTTATAATAGGGGTGAGTGGCACCTTAAGAAAAAACTTAAAATATTATTTTATAATAAATTCATATTCCTTATATAATTTCTCCAAAGTGAATTATTTCGAGACTAATGGTGTTAGGGGTCTAAATATTCTCATCCAATAGGTTTTAGGCAAGTTTATTTTACCATTTTAACCTTATCAATAAGATTTAACTTTACGTTAAATCATTTAACTTTTTCTGTGTCTTCTATGTATTCTTACACTATATGGTTAATAAACATACTATAAACTGCAAATAGAACACCAATTAGTTATTTAATGTCATATATAATATTATATATGTATTATTCTTAACCATAGACTTTTATAACTATAATATCAATTAATAATTTAATATTTGTTTTAAAAACATATTTATGTCAATTTTGTCAGTATTTTGTTTTTGGTTTTTTAAAAATTCATAACAGCATTATTACATTTAAACAAACTTATCTAACCAACCCTAATATGTTATATTAACCAATAAAATTAGTCTAATTCATAAAAGTCTCAAATTACATTTATTTTGGTATTTATAATATCAATTATGTTAATATTTCACTAATAAGGTAATTACTACATCAACATAGTGTCATAAATAAATTAAATTATTTACTATCTAAGAATTAAAAATAGCATAAAATTATGTATAAAATTATTTTATCTTTCTAATGAATATTTATAGTCGAATTTAGCTTATGAATAAAACTATATTAAAATTGTTTTACTTATTAATCTTTGATTTTAACTCTTTTAACTCTTCTTTGAATTAGATAATAATAAATGTCAAAATCTAATCCAAGTGGAACTAAGGGGAAATATTTTATTCCTAAGTTTTATTTTGTTCTAATTACAATTATACAATATAATTAGGACATGTGTTAGGGTAATAATAAAATCATTTTTACCCTTAATTACCAAATTTAGTTTTAACCGTGGTAAATAGATGTAAAAAGTTACTATTCACCAAAAAATTGTTTTTATCTTATTGAACTACATTTTACATACTAATATCAACCGTGTCTCTCGGATTTTTGAAATTCCACTCACATAAGTGGTAAAATTAATTTTTATGTAAATTTGAAAATTCTCCAAGGAGGTGGGTAAAAGACAGTCAAAAGTTCAATAAAATTTTTATATATCTAAAATTATTATAAAATGACTCCAATGAATTATGTTTAACTTATATAAGTATTTTGTATCTATTTTTACCTAAACTAAATTTAAATAAAATAAATGATTATTTAAATAAAAAGTCGGTTTTAACCAATAACTCAGTTTTTTCACTATACATCAAAAATCGAAAATTTTCAGAAAAATACCAAAACATCACCCTAGGGTAATATTGATATTCTGAAACCAAAAATGAAGTCCATTTTGAATGATATAATTTATAATATTTCAAAAAGTGGATTTTACTATTCATAACGCATAGTTTATATAATATTTTAATAACATATCGTTGTTTAGTGAAACTCTATATTCTGTACAACGCATGCTATCGAGAAGGTTGCTCTTGCGTGTAATGCAAACCCATAAAATCTTGTGTGTAGTGATAGATTCCTTTGGTGTTTCGTATAACATATTGCATAGAAACAATATATTTCTTATAAAATCTCAGGGTGTTACATTCTACCACCTTAAAAATAATTTCTCCCTTGTAATTCGTCACTTCCGAACAAATAGATGAGGATACATTTCCATCATCATATCATCATGTTCCCATGTAGCTTCTTCTAATTCTAGGTTCATCCATAAAACATTAACCAAGAGAGTGTTCTTGTTTCATAGAACATTTTCACTACAATCCAAAATCTCTATTGAATATTTTTTATAAGAAAGATCTTGCTCCAGTGGCACAACATCTGAGTATAGCACATGTGATGGATCGGGTATGTACTTTATCAAGAGAGATACATGGAACACATCATGAACTTGAGAGAGATTCGGTGGAAGTGACAAATGGTAAGCTACCTTCCCAACAAGATCTAGTATTTCAAAAGGACCAATATACCTAAGTCTCAACTAGCCCTTCTTTCCAAATCTCATTACTCTCTTCAAAGGAGATATTTGTAAGAACAATTTATCACCCACTTAAAACTCTAGGTCTATTCATCAGTTTTCAGCCTAAATTTTTTGTCGAATCTGAGATGCTCTTATGTGTTTTTGGATAGATTTTACCTTTTCTGCCTTCTCATCAACAAGATCAGGTCCTAATAGATATATTTCCCCAACATTATCCCAGCACGTTGGAGTTCTGCATTTCTTTCCATAGAGAGATCCATAAGGAGCCATTGGAATAATAGAGTAAAAGCTGTTATTATAAGTAAATTCCACCAAAGTTAGGTGTTGATCCCTACCACCTAAGAAATCCATAAGGAATGATCTCAACATGTCTTCTAGAGTTTGAATTGTCCTCTCAGACTGACCGTATGTCTGAGGATGATAAGCAGTTCTGAAAATCATCTTTTTATATAGAGTATGCTGAGGACGTCGCCAAAACATTAAGGTAGTCCTTAGATCCTGATCAGATATAATGGAATGTGGTACTCCATGGAATCTTACCACCTCGATCCCTTATATCCGGGCAAGCTGAACAAGAGTGAAATGTTCTATAATAGTAATGAAGTGTGCCGAAATCATAAGACGATCAACTATAACCTAGATAACATTATTGCCTTTAGATGTTTTAGGAAGTCCAATGACAAAGTCCATAGTGATGTTTTCCCATTTCCATTCTATTATGGGTAATGGTTTTAACATCCCCTTAGACATCTGTCACTCAGATTTAACTTTCTGACAAACCAAGCATCAAGTGACATATTCAGCAACATCTCTTTTCATGCCATCCCACCAGTTATACTTCTTCAGGTCCCTATACATCTTCATACTTCTAGGGTGAATAGAGAATTAAGAACTATGAGCTTCATCCAATATTTCCTTCTTTAATTCTGTGATGGTTGGAAAACAAACATGATTCCTGAATCTTATTATTTCATAACAATAAATGTGGAATTCAAGAACATTTCTCACCTTCTTTTGTAACTCTACATGTTCTTTATGTGCCTCTTTAATCTTCACATGTATATATTGTTGAACATTCATTTGAGAAAGATAAGAATATTCCCCTTCTAGTATAATTCCAAGATCCATTCTTTGTAAATCCCTAAAGATTGGATCTTTTGTGATCCTCATCATTGATAAGCTAGAACGGTCTTGTTGACTTAATGTGCATGCCACCTTGTTTTCTATCCCAGGGTGGTAATGAATTGAGCAGTCGTAATCCATAATCATCTCAAACCATCTTCTTTTTCGCAAATTCAGATTCTTTTGTGTGAAAATATACTTTAATCTTTTATGATTAGTATAAATATCATACCATTCACCATAAAGGTAATGCCTCCAAATCTATAATGCAAAGATTACAGCATCTAATTCCAAATCACGCGTTTTGCAATGTTTCTCATGGATATTCAACTATCATAAGGCATAAGCTATCATCATATCGTTTTTCCTGAGAACACACCCCAATCCCTTCTTGGATGCATCACAAAAGATCACAAACCTATATCCACTACAAGGTAGTGTGTGCACAAGTGCACTGTATAACCTTCTTTTTAACTCCTTGATATTCTCTTCAAACTCCTCTGTCCACACAAACATAACTCCTTTTCGAGTCAACCTGGTGAGTGGATAAAATAATCATGAAAAATATTTCACAAATCGTCAATAATATTCAGCCAAACTAGGAAAACATTGGATCTCATTTACTATTGTTGGTCTCGACCATCTTTCGATAACCTCTATTTTTGATAGATCCACAAATATCCCCTCTTTTGAGATTATGTTATCCAAAAATGAAACTTTTTTAAGCCAAAATTAACACTTGGTAAATTTGGCATAAAGGTTCCCTTTCATAGGGTATTTAATATAATTATCATGTGGTCTTAATGTTCTTACTTGAACTTTGAATAGAAAAGAATATCATCTATAAAGACTACCACAAACTGATCAAGATTGTCTCTAAAGTCCCTATTCATTAGATCCATGAAGATAGAAAGGGCATTAGTAAGAACAGATGACATCACAAAAATTTTATAGTGTCCATACCTTGTATGGAAATCCATATTTGGTATATCCTCCCATTTGAACCTTAATTTATTATACCCTAAACGAAGATCAATCTTGGATAAGTATTGAGCTCCGCGTAGTTGGTCAAATAAATCATCAATGTGTGGGAGAGGATATTTGTTCTTGATAGTTATCTTGTTAGGTTCTCGATAATCAATGTAGAGTCTCATTGATCTGTCTTTCTTATTGACAAACAGAATAGGTGACCCCCAAGGTGATTCACTAGGGCGTGTGAATCCCTTATCAAGAATCTATTGGAGTTGCTTCTTCAATTCCTGCAACTCAATTGATTCCATTATATAAGGTGTCCTTGAAATTGGAATAGCACCCGATATGAGTTCTATTTGAAACTCAACTTCAAGATTTGGTGGAAGACCTGAAAATTCCTCTAGAAAGACATCATCAAACTACCTTACAATGGGATTATTCTTAATCATGAGTTTATCTCCAACCATTTGAGATAAATATCCTTCATTTATTTGAATCAAGACCCATAAAATGGGAGAAATATACACTGGAAGGTTATATTCATCATTGCATCGATAAATGATCATAGATTGATCAGGAATATAAAATGTGACTCCCATTCTTTTTAAATAGATATGAGCTCCATATAAGTAATGTCAATCCATGACAAGGATCACATCAAATTACACTGTATGAAGGATCACAATATTTGTGGGAAGCACTTTACCACAAACGTGAATTGGAGAACAATTATAATCTTTTAATGCAACTGTTGTGCCATTAGAAGTTTTCAAAGCTAACTCAACAGATAATTTTTGATGTAGTACATTGATACCCTAATAAAAATCATCATAAATAAAGTAGTTGGAGGATCCATTATCAAATAAAACATTTTCTACTTTCGAGTGGATGGTAACTATACCTTTCACCACTTCGTTATCGTACTCCACATCGTCGATAGAAATTGAATGTAACTTTACTTTGTCTTTGGCCTTAAGAGTTTGTTGACATTGATAATCATAAAAAACCCTTGGATTAGGGAATTGATTAGAATAACTCCCCATTTCCTTACACTTGTATCATTGAAGTGTAAGAGGTGCATTTTGTGTATCCTTTTCTTTGTTTGCATCACTAGACATATTTTTCCCATCATTGCGGCATTCAAATGGCTAATGCGTTCTTTTCCTAATTTGAATAATTTACTTGTCCCTTTATGAAAATTTCCTCAATGTTTATTTCCACGCATTCAACATAAGGGAATACTCATCCTTATTTAAGTGTGGTCTTTAGATTTCCCTTTGAATTCTATTTTCCTCTTCTTATCAAACCCATATGAATGATGGGTGACTCTAATATCCACCTCAACCTTGAGATCACATCTAACAATTTCCTTTTATCTATTGAAGTACTATATGGATAACACCCATTAATGACATGGTTTTAAGCCACTAAAGAATATATTTATCTTACTCTCAAGTAGGATAAAAATTCCCGAGGCATACCTTGCAAGTCTTGTAAAATTTTATTCATAGGTTCCAAAAGATTCATCAGCCATTTTCTTTAGTTCCAGAGAACCCTTATCCGTCATTTTTCAAAGAATTCAAGGGATGTACTTATTGAAAAATTTGTTCTTGAACTCGTCCCATTACATGGATTAAATTTCATCTCATTGCCTAATATTATTGATAAGATTCTAACATTGATCAGCTTCACCTTCCAAACGATATATTGCTAAGTTGACTTTATCATGTTCAGAACATTGATGAACTGAAAATATCTTTTTAGTGGTACTGATCCATTATTCAGCCACTAATGGATCAGTTGAACCACTAAATGAGGGTAGACTCTACCTCATGAAGGATTCAACAAAATGTTTCTCCATGTCTAGTTTGGAATTCCTACATGATTCATAGCTTGAGAAAGTTGTTTGAGTATTGCTAAATGATTTTTTATTCTAGC
The DNA here is from genome assembly GCA_963277665.1 of Viscum album. Taxonomy (NCBI): domain Eukaryota; kingdom Viridiplantae; phylum Streptophyta; class Magnoliopsida; order Santalales; family Viscaceae; genus Viscum; species Viscum album. The sequence goes on along the minus strand of OY728119.1, from coordinate 1,179,850,057 downwards.
TCCCATAACATTTGGTTGCTCTGGGGGAAAATCATTGCATTTCCCATCACATTCAACAATAACACGGTTCCTTTGTGTTCCATCCAATGACTAAAACCAATAATCATTGTGTATGAAACATTAATCATAATAGGAAAACCACATAATCAAGAATAAAATATTACACTTTATGTCTTATCAGAGGTTATTCATGGTCAATTCTAAAACACTAATATTGTGTTCAATCCTTAGATATATCATTAGGGTTCTTACTAAGGCTTTCACATCCTAGTTTTCAAAGGATTACTATACCTTTCCTCTGATACCAACTATAATGACCCATACTTTACATACATTGTTATTAAATTATAATTGAAACATACTTATTACAACATTTAACAAAACCATGATAGGACTGTATAGGTATAGTGACTTTAGAAACTGGGATACCTAAACAACTGGTTCTTAAAGCATCTATATTGTCTTTTTTTTAATCATATCTAGAGTCCCTTTTGGAATATCCTACTTAATACCCTTCTTTCGGACCTGGGGAAAAGAAAACATAGAAAAGGGTGAGCTCAAATTCTCATTAAGGGTAAACAAATGAAATATCAATCATATCATATTCATAAGAACATAAAATTTTGAAAATATTAACCTGAAAAAGAGATCATAATATCGTAACATGGGATAAATCATAGTAGTGAAATGTAATCCTAATAATCAAAAAATTAAACATGAAACTTTGTGGCATACACACATAATCATAGAAAATAATTTCATATTATTCAAGACTAATTTCCAAGAATATCATAGCAGACAAAGTCCATTTCTTAAATGAGTTCACTCCTCATTCCAGTCCTGTATCACCGAACCAAATAAACTTGTCATTCCAGCCATGTATATCTCGTGAGATATAAATCATTAATCAATGCATTGGAGAGAGATATATGTCCCACCCATCTCATAATGAATTCATTCTTATGTGTGCCACACAATCATAAATCTTATATCATAGCATAACCCATGCAATAAAATGGAATTCTTAAACATCATTACATCTTAACAAAATCCATATAAGATAAAATAATGTCATAAAAATAATTCCATCATAACATAATCAAATAAATTTTAAAATAGAGATAGAAACAGAACCCTATATTATCTTAGATTGAAAATAATTTTTATAAAACACCTGAACTCCATTCTTGAGGAAAATACCTGTTCGACTTCAAAAACATTATTCCTTTATTAACATGTGATAAATTTTTCAAATAAAATTGGCTAATTAAAAATAAACTTGAAAAATTGTAGAAGAAGCTTCATGTAAATAATGTTTTCTGAAATCATAAAAACCTATTCATGACGAATAAGTTTAAAAAACATACTTCTTGTACATTGGCTGGAAACATCAAAAAATATCTCGTACTAAAAACGAAAAAGATTCCTTTCATATCCAATACTAAAAATTCCCCAATAGGTAAAATTGGATTTAAATAATTTAATGAGGATATAAATAATATTAAATATTGAGGAATCATGGATTTGGATGATAAATATTCCCCAGAAAATTCTGAAGTATAAACAATCTAGGATAAAATTGAGATTGTGAGATTTTTCTTTACCGTAGGTCTGATATGCTTCGTACGTATCCGATCATCCTGTATAATGATTTAAATAATGTCATTGACTTATTACCGAATCATATTCATTGTTATGATTTCATATATGGTCATATTATTATCTTCTTTTTAGTAATATTTCATTGCTACTTGTTGTTCGGGTGTTCATTGCTTTATGTTCTTATGCGTGTTTTGTCAAATAAACACTTATTCCTCATTTTAGGTTATAGATAACTCATTTAATGAATGATATTAGTTTAATATATATCATATTTATTTATTGAATTCATTTATATAATCATTATTCAATGAAGATTATGTAGAACGAGTCGCATCACATCTCAGAGATGGAAGGCCGTACCTACGCTGGAGCGATGATATCATTCATTTTATATTGAAATCGTATATAATTGGATTGTATATTATATATAAATAATCATAATGATGTTATATTTTTTATTTATATCATTTATACTCATTATCATACCCTTCCAATTGATGAAATGTTGGAATAACAAACTACACCACGACTTGGAGACGGTAAGCCGTACGTACGCAAGTGTGGTGAATTTTTCATTCATAGGATTGATTAAAAACTAATATGGTAGTACCATTTTTATAATAACATCACAATATATAGAATATACTGGAGTTATTATTTTAGAATGGAAAAAACAAAAAAGGAGGATGTGGAAGAAGAAAGGAACTTGAAATAGGTGGTGAGATATTTACCTCTTCCTCGGGTTCTTTCTTTTGATATGATATAAAGTACTCCATAGGTTGGCTTTATGACTAAAGTAAGGAATCTAGGTTGAAGGTAGGACAGTTGAGAGGTTAATTGGGTAGGGTTTGGCTGGTCCAAATGGCTTTGGAGGTGTTAATTAGAGAGAAGGTGGAGTTTCCTTTTATAAGAGGGGTGAGGGGCACCATTGGAAGAACTTAAAATATTATTTTATAATAAATTCATATTCAGTTTATAATGGCTACCAAGTGACTTATATCTAGGATAGGGTAGGTATGGGTTTAAATACCTTCAACCAATATGTTTTAGACAAGTTTATGTTACCATTTTAACCTTATCATTTAGATTTAACTCTAAGATAAATAATTTAACTTTTACTGTGTCTTCCTATATCCTTACACTATATTGTTAATAAACTTACTATAAACAACCAATAGAACCCCAATTTCTTCATTAATATCATATATATTATTATATAACTCTTTTGGATGAACCTCAGATTTTTAGGAATTGAGTATCGATTAATAATTTAATATTTGTTTTAAAAACACTTTTATGTCAATTTTTACACTATTTGGTATTTGGTTTTTTCTAAATTAATAAAAGCATTATTACATTGAAAACAATTCATCTACCCAACCCTAATATGTTATATTAACATATAAAATTACTTTAATACATAAAACGTCTCAAATTACATTTATTTGGGTATGTATAATATCAATTATGTTAATATTTCATTAATAAGGTAATTACTACATCATCATTGTGTCATAAATCAATTATAATATTTAATGTCTAAAAATTATAAATAAAATAACATTATGTAGGAAATAATATTTATATTATTAATGAATATTTATATTTTAATTTATCTTATGTATAACTTTATATTAAAAATGTTTTACTTATTAAACAATGATTTTAATGCTTAACTCTTCTTTGAATTGAATAATATTAAATGTACTAATCTAATCCAAGTGGACGTAAAAGTTAATATTTTTTTAATAAGGTTGTTTTGGTCGAATTACACTTATCTAATAGAATTTGGACATGTGTTAGGGTAATAATAATATCATTTTTACCCTTAATTACTGTATTTACTTTTAACCGTGGTAAATAAAAGTAAAAAAGTTACTATTCACCAATTTTTTTTATTTTATTGAATGAATTTTTACTTTCTGATATCAACCGTGCCTCTCATATTTTTGAAATTCCACTCACCGAAGCAGTAAAATTATGTTCTATGTAAATTTTCAAATTCTCTTAGGAGGTGAGTAAAAGACGGTCAAAATTTTAATAAAATTTTTATATATCTAAAATTATTATAAAATGAAAAAAATTAATTACATTGTTCTTATATAGGAATTATGTATCTATTATGACCTAAAATTAATTTAAATAAAATAAATGAATACTTAAATAAGAAGTCGTTTCTAACCAATAACTCAGTGTTTTCACTATTCATCCTTAATTGAATGTTTTCTGAAAAATACCAAAAAATCACCCTTGGCTAATCTCGATATTCTGAAACCAAAAATGAAGTCCATTTTGAAAGATATAATTTATTAAATTTCAGAAAGTGGGTATTACTATTCATAATGGCTAATTTATATAATATTTTAATAACATATCATTATTTATTGAAACTCAGTATTGCGTACAACACAAGATATCGAGGAAGGTTTCTCTTGAGTGTAATGAAAGCCCAGATAGCATTGTGTGTAGTGAAATAATCCTTTGATGTTTCATATAACATACTACAAAAAAACTAAATATTTCTCATAAAATTTCAGGGTGATACATTCTACCCCCCTTAAAAAGAGTTTCACCCTAGAAATTCATCACTTCGTAACAAATAGATAAGAATACTCCTCCCTCATCATATCCTCAAGTTCCCAGGTAGCTTCTTCTAAATGGTTGTTCCTCCATAAAACATTAACCATGCGAGTGGTCTTGTTTCATAGATCTTTTTCACTACGATCTAGAATCTCTCTTTACTATTCTTCATAAGAATGATTTTTCTCCAGCGGTACAACATCTGAGCTTAGTACATGTGAAGGATCGGGTATGTACTTTCTTAGGAGAGATACATGGAACACATCATGAACTTGAAAAGGATTCGGTGGATGTGCCAATTAGTAAGCTACCTTCCCAACACGATCCGTAATTTTGAAAGGACCAATATACATAGGGCTCTGCATTCCCTTCTTTTGAAATCTCCTTACTCTCTTCTAAGGAGATATTCGTAAGAACACTTTATCACCCACTTCAACCTAAAGGTCTTTTCATCGGTTGTCGAAATAACTTTTTTTCGACTCTGAGCTACTCTTATGTTTTGTTGATTAGATCTTACCATTTCTACCATCTCATCAACAAGATCATGTCCTATTAGCTTTCTTTCTCCAACTTCATCCCAACAAGTTGGAGATCTGCATTTCATTCCATATAGCAAATTATAATGAGTCATCTGAATACTGTAATGAATTCTATTATAATAATAAAATTCCTCCCAAGGTAGGTGTTGTTCCTAACCACCTTTGAAATTTATAGATAAAGCTCTCAACATGTCTTCCAGAGTTTGAATTGTCCTCTAAGACTGATCGTCTATCTAAGGATGATAAGCAATGATGAAACTCAACTATATATCTAGAGTATGATAAAGACTTCTCCAAAACATTGAGGTAGTCCTCAGATCATGATCAGATATTATGGAAAGTCGTACTCCATGCCATCTTACCACATCCTTCACATATATCCTGGAAAGTTGATCAAGAGAGAAATCTTCTCTAATAGAAATGAAGTGTGTGGACTTTTTAAGACGATCAACTATAACCTAGATACCATTATTGCCTTTGGATGTTTATGATGTCTAGTGAAAATGTCCATAGTGATGTTTTCCCATTTCCATTCTGCTATGGGTAATGTTTGTATCATCCCCTTATACTTCTGTCTCTCAGCTATAACATGCTGAAAAACCAAGCATCAAGAGTCAAATTCAGCAATATCGCTTTTAATTCCATCCCACCAGAAGTACACCTTGAGGTCCCTATACATCTTCATGCTTCCAGGGTGAATAGAGAATGAATAACTATGAGCTTCATCCAATATTTCCTTCTTTAATTATGGGATGGTAGGAACACAAACCCGATTCTTGAACCTTATTATTTCATCACAATCAATATGGAATTCAAGAACATTTATCACCTACTTTTGTAACTCTACATCTTCTTTATGTGCATCTTTAATCTTCACATGTATAGATGGTTGAACATTCATTTGAGAAAGATAATATTTTACCCTTCCATTATAATTCCAAGATCAATCCTTTGTAAATCCATAAATATTGGAACATTTTTTATCCTCATCGTGGATAAGCTAGCATGGTCTTGTCGACTTAAAGATTCTTCCACCTTGTTTGATTTCCTTGGATGGTAATGAATTCACCATTCATAATCCTTAATCTGCTCCAACCATCTTCTTTGGTACAAATTCAGCTCCTTTGGTGTGAATATATGCTTTAAACTTATATGATCAGTATAAATACCACACCATTCACCATAAAGATAATGCCTCCAAATATTAAATGCATAGATTACCGAAAATAATTCCAAATCATGAGTTGGGTCATTTTGCTCATGGATTTTCAACTGTCGTGAGGCATAAGCTATCACCATATCATTTTTCATGAGACAATACCTCAATCACTTATTTGATGTATCACTATAGATCACAAAACTTTCTCCACTACAAGGATTTGTGAGCACATGTGCACTGGATAACATTCTTTTTAACTCCTTGATATTTTCTTCACACTCTTCCATCCAAATGAACTTAACTCCTTTTCGAGTCAACATAGTGAGTGGATTAGATAATCATGAAAAATCATTCAAAAAACATCTATTATATACAGCCAAACAAAGAATACTTCGGATCATAGTTTTTGTTGTTGGTCTCGACCATCTTTAAATAAACTCTATTTTTAATGTAACCACAGATATCCCCTATTTTGATATTATGGAACCCAAAAATGAAATATTTTGAAGCCAAAATTCTTACTTCATTAATTTTCCATAAATCTTATCCTTTAATACAGTATTTAATACAACTCTCAAGTGATCTTTACGTTCTTTCTTGCTCTTTGAATAGAAAATAATATCGTCTATAAAGACTACCACAAACTGATCAAGATAGTCACTAAAGACTCTATTCAATAAATCCTTTATGATAGCAGGGGAATATGTAAGACCAAATGGCATCACAAAAAATCCATAGTGTCCATACCCTGTACAGAAATCTGTCTGTGGTATATCCTCCCTTTTGACCCTTAATTGATGATACCCTGAACGAAGATAAATCTTGGTAATGTATTGAGCTCTGCATAGTTGGTCAAATAAGTAATCAATTCTTGGGATATGATATTTTATCTGGATAGTGATCCTGATAAGTTCTCAATAATCAATGCAGAGTCTCATTGATCCATCTTTCTTCTTACTAAATAGAACAGGTGCTCCCCCAGGTGATGCACTAGTGCGTTTGAATCTATTATCATGATTCTCTTGTAGTTTCTTCTTCAATTCCATCAACTCAATTGTGGAAATTCTATATGGTGTCATTGAAATGGTCATAGCACCCAGTATGAGTTCTATTGAAAACTCAACTTCAAGATTTGGTGGAAGACCTGGAAATTCCTCTGGAAAGACAACATCAATCTCCCATACAATGGGAATATTCTTAATTTTGATTTTCTCTCTAACCATTTGAGATAAATAGCCTTCATTTATTGGAATAACGACCCATAAGATGGAAGAAATTTCCATTTGAAGGTTATATTAATATTTGCATTGATAGATGATCATAGATTGATCAGGAATATGAAATGTGACTTCCCTTCATTGGAAATCGATATGATATCCATGTAAGGAAAGCCAATCCATGCCAAGGATCGCAATAAACTCCACTATAGGATGGATCAGAAGATTTGCAGGAAGCGCTTTCCAAAAAATCAATTGGAGAAGAATTACAAACTTTGATGAAATCATTGTGCCATTAAGAGTTGTCACAGATAACTCAATAGCTAATAGTTGAGGCTATACGACGATACCTTTAGAAAATGTTTCAAAAATTAAAGTGTGGGTGGATCCAGAATCAGATAAATCATTTTGTAATTTAGAGTGGATGGTATGTGTACCTTTCACCACTTTATTATTGTACTCCACATCACTGATAGGAATTGCATGTGACATTATTTTTTCTTTGGCCTTGAGAGTTTGTTGATGTAGATAATCATCAACAACCCTTGGATTAGGGCATTGATTATCATAATTCCCCATTTCCTTACACTTATAACACTGATGTGTAGGAGGTTCACTCTGTATAGCCTTTTCTTTGTTCTCATAACTAGAAATATTTTTCACATCATTGCAGTATTGAAATTCCTAATGACCATATTTTCCACATTTGAAACATTTTCTTGTCCCTTTAAGACAATTTCCTCAATATTTCTTTCCAAACATTGATCATAAGGGGAAATTCATCTTCTTTTCAGTGTGGTATTAATATTTCCCATTGAATTCCATTTTTCTCTTCTTATCAAACCCATATGACTGATGGGTTACTAAAATCTCCATCCCAACCTTGAGATCACATCTAAAAATGTTCTTTGTAGCTATGGAAGTCCCTTATGGATAACTCACTTCGAAGAATTGGTTTTAATCCACTAAAGAATTGATCAATCTTACTCTCAGGTTAGATAATAATTCTATAAGCTTACCATCCTAGTCTTGTAAAATTTTCTTTGTCGGTACCAACAGATTCATCATCCTTTTTATTTAGTTTAAGAAATTCCTTCTCCATATTTGTTCTAATAATACAGGGGAATTACTTATTGAGAAATACGTTCTTGAACTCGTCCAATTCCATGGACTCAATTTCATCCCTTTGCCTACACTTCTTGATAAGATTCCACCATTGATCAGCTTCACCATCCAGACGATATACTAATAAGATGACTTTATCATGTTCATAACATTGAATAACTGAAAATATATTTTGAGTGGTGCTAATCCATTATTCAGCTACTAATTGATCAGTAGACCCGCTGAATGAGGGTGGACTCTTCCTCAGGACGTATTCAATAGAATGTTGCTCCTTACTTTTCACATTTGGGAGTCCTGCATGATTCATAGCTTGAGAAAGTTGTGTTAGAATGGATACAAGATTTTTCATTCCAGATCCCATAATGTTTGGTATCTCAAGGGGAAAATCATTGCATTTCCAATCACATTTAGCATTGACGTGGTTCCTTCGTGTTCAAGCCATTTACTAAAACCAATAAGAATTGTGTGAGAAATATTAATCATAATTGGAAAACAACATAATCACGAATAAAATTTTCACACTTTAGGTTTTATCATAGGTTATTCATGGCCATTTCTAAAACACTGATATTGTGTTCTATGCATAGACATATCGTTAGGGTTCTTTGTAAGGCTTTCACATCCTAGTTTCCATAGGATGACTATACATTTCCTCTAATACTAACTATAATGACCCATATATTACATACATTTTTATTACATTAGAATTGAATGGTATATATTATGAAATATAACAAAACCATGATAGGACTATATGGGTATAGTTTCTTTAGAAACTGGGAAACAAAAAAAGGTTCATAAAGCATCTACATTGTCTCCCGACTATTTCATCAAATCTAGAGTCTCATTTGACATATCCTACTTAATACCCTTCTTCCTGATCTGGGGAAAAGAAAACCTACAAAATGGTGAGCTCAAATGCTTAGTAATTGTAAAAAAAGAAAATATCAATCATATCATTTTCATAATAACATAACATTTTGAAAATCATAACCTATAAAAGAGATAATAATATCATAACATGGGATAAATCATTGTAGTCAAATGTAATCCCTATAATCATAACATAAAATAGGAAACTTTGTGGAAAACACCCATAATACTAGTAAATCATTTTATATTTGTTAGGACTCATTTCCAAGACTATCATAGCGTACAAAGTCCATTTCTGAACTGAGTTCAATCCTCGTTCTAGTCCTGTATCACTGAATCAGATTAACTTGTCGTTACAGCCATGTGTATCTAATTATATATAAAACATTACCCAATGCATTTTATGGAGATATAGGTCCCACACAACTCATTATTTAACCATTATTATGTGTTCCACAAAATCATAAATCTTATATAATAGCATAACCCATGTCATAAAAATGAGATTCTTAAACATCATTCCATCATAAAATAATTTATATAAGATATAATGACTTCATAAAAATAATTCCGTCATAAAATAATCAAATCAATGTAAAAATAGGGAAGAAACATAACCATATATTATCTTATATGGAATATAATTTTGATAAAACACTTGAACTCAATTCTTCAGGAAAATATCCTTTCTACTTCAAAAATGTTTTTCCTTTCTTAACATGTCATATATTTTTCAACTAAAAGAAGTTAATTAAAAATAATATTTAAAACTTATAATGGAAGAATCATGGAAATAATTTTCTATGAAATCATAAAAACCCATTCGTGTCATATAAGTTAAAAAAACATTCTTCTTGTACTTTTGTCGGAAAAGTCAAAAAGTATCTCGTACTGATAAAGACAAAAAATTATTTTATTATCGTTTACTAAAAATTATTTAATAGGTAAAATTAAATATAAACAATTTTATGTGGATATAAATAATATTACATATTGTGGAAACATTTATGTGGATGATAAATATTCCCCAATAAATTCTGAAATATAAACAATCTCAGATAAAAATTAGATTGTGGTATTTCCCTTACCTCAGGCACGATATGCTTCATACGTATCAAAAACTCATGTATAATGATTTAAATAATGTCATTGAATTATTATAAAATCACATTCATTGTTATGATATCATATATGGTCATATTCTTATCTTCGTATTAGTAATTTTTCATTGCTACATGTTACTCGGGTGTTCATTGCTTTATGTTATTATGCATGTTTTGTTGAATAAATTCTTATTACTATTTTTTGGTTATAGATACCTCATATAAAAAATGAAATTAGAATAATATATATCATATTTATTCATTCTATTCATTTATATAATCATTATTCAATGACGTTCATGTAGAACGAGTCACATCACATCGTGGTGATGGTAGGCCGTACGTACGCACGAGCGATGATATCATTCTTTTGATATTAAAATAGTATATAATTGGAGGGTGTATTATATATACAGATTCATAATAATTTTATATTTATTATTTTTATCATTTATACTCATTATCATATGCATCATCTTGATGAAATGTTTGAATAAAAAACGACACCACGATGGGGAGACGGTAAGTTGTACGTTCGCATGTTTGGTCACTTTTTCATTCATAGGATGGATATAATAACTAATATGGTTGTACCTTTTTTCTAATAACATCATCGTATATAGAATATACTAGAGTTATTATTTTACAATGTAAATAACAATGAATGTGGAAGTGTAAGAAGAAAGGAACTTGAATGAGGTGGCGAGATATTTACCTCTTCCTCGGGTTATTTCTTTTGATTTGATCAAAAGGGATCCATAGGTTGGATTTCTGAGTAAAGGAAGGCCTCTAGGATGAAGGTAGGACATTTTATAGGGTAATTGGGTAGGTTTTTGCCCAGAAAAATGGCTTTGGAGGTGTAAATTAGAGAGGTGGAGTTCCCTTTTATAATAGGGGTGAGGGAACCTTAAAAAAACATAAAATATTATTTTATAATAAATTCATATTCGGCGTATAATGGATCTAAAGTGACTTATTTCGAGGCTAGGGTAGAGATGGTTCGAAATAGCGACAACATATAGGTTTTAAAAAAGTTTAGGTTACCATTTTATCCTTATCATTTACATTTAACTCTTTGTTAAATAATTTAACTTTTACCATGTCTTCTTGTATTCTTACACTATATGGTTAATAATTTAATTTTTGTTTTCGAAAATCATTTATGTCAATTGGACACTATTTGGTTTTTTGTTTTTTCTAAATTATTAACAGAATTATTACATTAAAAAAATTCATCTAACTAACCCCAATATGTTTGTCACGACCCGCCCTCGGGGTCTGTGCCGTGACTACCCCAAGCTCGCCTTCCATAGGTCAGGGGCTGGCGACTAGCACCAAGGCGTAAATCCCGGTAAAAAGGGAAGGCATTGCCTTTGAAAAGTAAACAAACACCACAGAGTAAGCAAAAGGAAAGTAAACACTAAGCAAAAGCAGAGTATAACTGAAAGTGCGGAAAAGTAAATGGGCCAGTATACAAACCCAAACTGAAAGTAAAGTACAACTCGAACGGGAAAACAGCAACTGAAAAGTAAAATCCGTTACACCGAGCTGTCCACTGGAAATCCCACCTGAAGGGTGGGTATAGATAGCTCCACTGCTCCACGGGTCCCGCCGTCCACTCCGAGCATGTCCCGCCCAGTGGTCCACCTCCAAGTACTGTCCTGCTCTGCAAGCCTCAGCTAAGATCAACGATGTCCATCGTCTGCAACCAACACAACATAGTGCAGGCAAAGCCTGTGCAGGGGTGAGTATAAGCTACTCAGTAGGGACCCCGAGACCCCTGATGGTCTCTCAAATCCACAAAGGATAAATCACGAAGAAAGGTACAATCACGAAGTAACAACCGACACTACTTAGGTATATGCCCATACATATACCTAAGTCATCAATTTCAAATACGCTCCAACCTCCGAGCCCAAGTACAACTCAGTCCACACAGGAAAGTAAATGTATTCCACACAGGAAAGCAAAACGTAATCCACACAGGATAGCACAACACAATCCACACAGGAAAGCAACAGGATTCAGCTCACACAGGTATTCTTCTTCAAAGGACGATAAAGATGATCTCTGATCCATCTAAGTCATCGGACCCACGAAGGATCGATAGGTAACTAACCCCCGCAAAAGACCCACACAGGATCGGGCCCACATTGGACCTGTAGGTGCTGGTTCACACAGGACCGTTGAGCGCAAGGACCCACACAGGATCAGACCCACACAAGATCGGGCCCACACAAGACCTGTAGCACTGATCCACGTAGGATCGCTGAGTGCTGTAGTCGTCGTCGTCGAATCCACACAGGATCTCTGTACTGTCGTCGTCGCAATCACAGTAGCAGTAGTAGCAGTAGTAGTCACAGTAATAGTCGCAGCCAGCACTAGGGTTCCCGCACACAGCAAGCTCGTTCGGAGGGTCCGCTCCACGAGCCAAGAGGCTGATACATCAACTGTCACAAATTCCAGAGTTGATGTATCCAAAAGTTCCGTATCGTCAACAGGAACTCATCGCAACAGACGGCGCGTCGATCGGACGCCCGGTCTGAGAGTTATTGGCATTTTCGTCCCCAGGGCCCGGTTGGGTTTTAAGACAAAACCAACCCGACCGTACTCCACCTGCGTCCAAACCTCGGGTGGAGTATGCCAAAAGATCCGTCTCACTAAGAGGAACACAACAAAGCGGACGACACGTCAATCAGACGTCCGTAGCTCAAGATATGAGCGTTTCCGCTCCGAAGGCCCGGTTGGTTTCGTGTACGAACCAACCGGGCCGAACACAAAGTATTCCGAAACCCTGAGTGTAATATACCGAAACGACCGACTCGATCCAATGATCGCGTTTCCGCAGACGGTTCATCATTCGGAGGTCCGTGGCTCAAGTTATGTCTAAAAGACTGAATTTGTCTCGAAAACGGGGGGTCCGGGTCCGGGCCGACGCGGCCCGACCCCCCCTGGGTCGGCCCGAACCGGGTCGAACTGACCTGGGTCTGACCCGGCCCGGCCGGCCGGCCGGCGGCGCGGCGGCCTGGCGCCGCACGGAGGCAGCGCGCGGGGGGCTATGCCCCCGCTTCCAGCATGTGGCGGCGCGGCTTTTAGCCGCGCCATTTGGAAACCCCCCCCCCCCCCCTCGTGGGGGTCCTGCATTGAAAGGAACCGGGGGGCCGCCTGCCCCCCTTCAAGGAAACCACCCCCCCTCATAAATGGGGGGGTTAGAGAGTTGACCGGGGGAATTTATTCCCCCGGTCTTTGACTTTCCGGCCGGTCCCCTTCCGGTTTCCGACGCCGGCGGCCCGGCCGCCGGTCTTCTCGTCCCGCCGCGGCCCGGAACCAGCCGCGGTGTTCGTCGTCCAGCATGGTGCGACGGCACCGCGCCCCTTCGCCATGCCTTTGATTCCCTTCGACGCGGTGCGACGGCGTCGCGTTCTTGATGATCCTTCCACGGCGCGGCGTGACGGCGCTGCGCAATATAAACGTGCGAATATCCGCGTGGTGCAACCGCACCACGCCATCTTGTTTCAACCGCAAGATAAAACATCAAGAACAAAGGAGGGGGTTTGGCCGTGTTCATGTGGTCCGGCCCCCTCACGTTAAACAATAACACATATTTAAAATCCTCACGTTAGACATGCTAGAACCACGAACAAGGATAAATAAATAAACAATTAACAACAACCCCTACCTTGAAAATTGACGTCGCACGTCGGGTATCGCGGAGAAAGGCGTCGCGGCGTCGGACGTAGATTCCGTGGACGTCGGGGTGCATCCGAGGAGGAAACAACGTCTCTTCACTTGTCGCTATGACGAAGAAGAGAGGTATGTTGTCGTTGGCGATGACCACCACGGTCGGCGACTTCTCCCTTGTCGAGGAGGAAGATGAAGACGTAAGAATCCGGGACGCCGAGTCTTGAAGGTCGTGAGGTCGATGTTCTTCGTCGGAGAAGAACCGCTCTTCACGTTCTTCGTCGAAGATGAAGAAGATCTTCAAGTCTCTCAACGATTCTCCCAAACCTCTCAAGCAACAAAGAAACTAACCAAAAATAAATTAAGCTCACACTTAATTTATTAACACAACACCAACCTCTGAAATTCAAGAGTTTGAATTTCAAAACTCAAATTAAACTCACTTATTAATGTCATAAGTTATAACTCAAGTTGACATCATTAATTGTGAGTTGGGGGGTTAGAGGATATAAAAGGGTGGGGTTCGTGTGGGCCCCACCACCCTCTTAACCTCCCAAGGGAAGTTGGGTAGTTACCCAACTTCCATCCAATGGATAAAAACACTTAAGGAAAGATAAAAGTAAAATTGAAGTTAAATTATTATTTTAACATTCACAATTTATTTTACAACTTCCCTCGTGTAAACGCAACTCCGGAATAGGTGTTCTTAAGCAAATACCAGTGCTGCGGTTCCATAGGTGCCCTCGGAATTCAATTCCGAGCACCGGATCAAAAGTTAGAATTTCCCGCTCGTTCGTTCACTGAACGTACCCGAGCCAATTTCGGAAAATGATTCCGGGCACTCCGGGCCTCGGAATCAGGTGCCGTCTAAAACCGCGCTCTTGTAAAATTCCAAAGAAAATTAAGAAAAAATTTCCCTTGAATTTTACGGGTCTTTACATTACTCCCACCTCAGGGCTTTAGGTCCCCGTAAAGGTACATCAAAACTAGGGAAACAAATGAGGATACTGAGCACGCATCTGAGCCTCCCTCTCCCATGTGCTCTCCTGGAGATTCCCGTGCTGCCATCTGATGCGCACAAGAGGAATCGATCTCCCACGCAGGACCCGCTCCTGTCGATCCTCTATCTCCAACGGGACCTCCGTAAAAGTCGCCCCATCGTCAACGTCAAGCTCCCCATGGTCAATTATGTGTGTCGGGTCGTGCACGTATCTCCTCAGCTGAGACACGTGGAAGACGTCGTGCACCCGGTGCAACTGAGGTGGTAGAGCCAGGCGATAAGCCACCTCGCCAATCCTACTGAGGATCTGGAAGGGTCCGATGAAGGGTGGAGATAACTTGCCGCCTCGGCCAAATCTCTGAATACCACGTCGAGGTGAGACCCGCAAGAAGATGTGGTCGCCATCCTCTAACTCCAGTGGCCTCCGCCTCTTGTCAACATAAGACTTCTGCCGGCTCTGAGTTGTCCTCATCCACTCCTGGATGACTTGGACCTTCTCTGTCATGGCATGGACCATCTCCGGTCCCACAAGTGCTGACTCCCCAGGGTCTGTCCAGCACAAAGGAGATCTACAAGGTCGGCCGTACAATGCCTCGTACTGTGCCATCCCGATGGTGGAGTGGTAGCTGTTGTTGTACGCAAACTCCAACAAGGGTAGGTGGTCCTCCCAGCTATGACCAAAGTCGAGGACACATGCGCGGAGCATGTCCTCAAGAGTCTGAATGGTCCTCTCTGTCTGACCATCCGTCTGAGGGTGAAAGGCTGTGCTCAGACGTAGTTGCGTCCCAAACGCCTCCTGTAACCCCTTCCATAGCCGGGAAGTAAAGCGAGCATCTCGATCGGAGACGATAGATGATGGCACACCGTGGAGCCGCACAATCTCCTAAACGTAGAGACGTCCCAAGCTCTCCACTGAGCCCTTCTCTCAGATGGGTAAGAAGTGTGCCGACTTGGTAAGTCGGTCAACAATCACCCAGAAGGAGTCGTGACCTCTGGAAGTGCGTGGAAGTCCAGTCACAAAGTCCATAGATATGCCGTCCCACTTCCACTTCGGAACCTCCAAGGGTTTTACCAAGCCTGCTGGTACCTGATGCTCTGTCTTCACCTACTGGCAGGTGAGGCAACGAGAAACGAACTCTGCTACTGCCTTCTTCATGCCCGGCCACCAGTGCTGTCATCTGAGGTCCTGGTACATCTTCGCCACTCCAGGATGTACCGCCAAAGGAGAAGTGCGAAACTCTCTCAGCACTTCCTCTCGCAAAGCGACTGGTACCATGATACGTCCTCTGAAAAGGATGTCGTGCTCTTCTCCAAGGGAGAAACCATCTGGTGCCTGTCGCGATGATATCTGTGCACGCCGTGTCTCACAGTCAGCATCCTCATGCTATGCCCCTCTGACCCGCTGCAGTAGTGGAGGGGTGACTGTGAGAGACTGGAGGAAGGCTGCTCCATCTCTATCCACGAAAGATATCTGCAAAGAGGCTAGCTGCTCTGTCGCCTCCTCAAGTAGGTGAATGCCCGTCCTCCTGATGAGGGCATCGGCTACTACGTTCCCCTTCCCAGGAGTATAGACTATCTCAATGTCATAGTCTTGGAGGAACTCGAGCCATCGCCGCTGTCTCAGGTTCAGGTCCTTCTGCGAGAAGATATACCTGAGACTCTAATGATCGGAAAAGACAGTAAAGCGGTCGCCCATCAGATAGTGTCGCCATGTCTTCAGAGCGAAGACCACTGATTCTAACTCCAGGTCATGGGTAGCGTAGTTCTGCTCATGCGGCCTCAACTGACGTGATCCATAGGCGATCACTGCCCGCTCCTGCATCAGAACACATCCGAGTCCGGTCCCTGATGCATCGTAGTAAACTACGTACCCTACTCCCTCCTCGGGCAACCTCAAGATAGGTGCGCTGGTCAATCTCTGCCTCAGCTCCTGGAAGCTCTTCTGACATCTGTCTGACCACACGAAGAGTTTCCGCTTCTTCGTCAAAGCTGTGAGTGGTGCTGTAACTCTAGAGAAGTCCGGAACGAATCTCCGATAGTATCCAGCTAGTCCCAAGAAACTCCGAACCTCAGTCACGCTCCTGGGTGGCTCCCATGCTAACACAGCCTCGATCATCGCAGGATCCACTGCAACTCCCGCCTCAGAGATAACATGTCCCAAGAAGTGGACCTCACGTATCCAGAACTGGCACTTCGAGAGATTACCATAAAGCTGGTGCTCTCGGAGCGTGTCTAGTATAACTCGCAAGTGATAGGCGTGCTCCTCCTCAGTCGTAGAGTAAATCTGAATGTCGTCGATGAAGACCACGACAAACCGATCGAGGTATGGCTGAAAGATCCTGTTCATGAGAGCCATGAAAACTGCTGGAGCATTGGTTACACCAAAAGACATAACCAAGAACTCATAGTGGCCATACCGACATCTGAAGGCGATCTTCTGAACATCCTCGTCTCTGACTCTGAGCTGATGATAGCCTGACCTGAGGTCTATCTTCGAGAACCACCGTGCTCCCTTGAGCTGATCAAAGAGGTCATCAATCCTCAATAGTGGATACTTGTTCCTCACTGCCACCTGGTTCAGGCGACGATAGTCAACACAAAGTCGCAAGCTCCCGTCCGCCTTCTTGGCGAATAATATCGGGGAAGCCCAGGGTGAAACACTGGGTCAGATGAACCCCTTTCCCTGCAAGTCCTCCAACTGTACCCGTAGCTCTCGAAGCTCGGCGGGGGACATCCGATATGCTGGAGTGGATATCGGGGCTGTCCCGGGGTACAAGTCAATATAAAAGTCTACCTCTCTACGAGGAGGTAGCCCTGGAACTTCGTCGGAAAAAACGTCCGCAAACTGATCCACCACTGCAGGAAAACCAGGACTCCGCACGTCAACTGTTCCAAGGATGAGGCTAGCCAACTGATGAGTAATGGGTTGTCCTCTCCTCCGCGGAAGTCCATCCTGTGCTGCTAAGGCTCCCTTCTCGCCGGTGAAGGTGACCCTTCTCCCGTCGGTGCGTACACATCGCACCTTGTGCCTAAAATAGTCAATCTGTGCATGGACCGTAGATAGCCAATCCATGCCCAAGATGACGTCGTAAGGCCTCGACGCTGCTACAAGAAGATCCCAGCCGAAGCTATCGCCTCCTAGAGTAAGCTCACACTGTCGGCACCAGTGCGTAATCGTCGAGTCTGCTCCCGTAGGAGTCTCTAGCTGTAAGGATCGAGCCAACGGCTCTATCGGAATCTCCGAGCTCCGAACAAGGGCAGCGGCTATGAATGAGTGACTCGCTCCTGTGTCTATAAGAACTGAAGAAAGGGTGGAATAGACACAGATAGTACCTCGAATCATCTCGGGTGCGCCGTGGTCGTAGGCCTCTGCTGCCTGGAGTTGTGCCTGTCTCTGCCCGCCAGCTCCCTGTGGTCTGGTTGGACCTCCTGGTGGTGGTGGTGGCAGAGCCTCAAAGCGTCGCCCACCACCGGCTGCTCGTCCAGCTCCTCTGCCTCGTCCGCCTCCTCCCTGAGGACCGCCACGGTTGACCCTCTGCCTCTGCCTCGGTGGTCCCTCAACCGACATCTGCTCCTCGGCACGGCGGGTCTGGCAGTCACGAGCCATGTGGCCCTGCCCGCCGCACGAGTAGCACTGTCTGCCTCTCGAAAGACTGGCTCCGCACTGTGTTCCCCGCACTGCTGAGCCAGTGTCCTGAGGTCGTCTGCCCGAAGGTCTGGTCTATCTGGACCCCTGAGTCATCCTTCGACTTCTTGTTGCAGATGACTCTGCCATGTGCCGCCCTGCGGTGGGTCGCTGCGCTGGTGTAGATTCAGCAAGGAAGCTCTCGATCAGAAGGGCCCGCTCCAGTACTCATGTCTGAGTCGGTATGCTGAGGGAGATCAGCGAGGCCCTGATCTCATGTCTCAAAATCTGCTCGAAGGTCCGGGCCCGGAAGAATTGGTCCCGTACCATGTCGGTCGAGTAGTGCGAGATATCAGTAAATCTCGCCGAGTACTGAGCGACTGTCATGCTGCCCTGCCGCATCTGAAGAAGCTCCTGGATACGCACCGCACGAAGGGTGGCTGGTACAAACTCCGAGCGGAAGAGGCTCTCAAAATCCGTCCAAAGTAGAGATGCCTCATCGTGCACCTCGAGCATCAGGCTCCACCATCGTCCTGCTGCTGCGTGTAGTAGGCTCGCAGCGAGGATCGCCATGAGGTCTGCTGGTGTCCTCACTAGCCTAAACACACGTACCACTGCCTCAAGCCAGTCCTCGGCTGCCTGGGGATCCGTCTCCTCGCGAAACCTGGGCGGTCGCTGGTGCTGAAACTCATGCAGTGCGCTGAGGCGACGTGCATCGTCAGCGGCTGGCGCTGGAAGTATCGGTGGCTTAGTGGGCAGATCTACCGCCGGTGCCACTGCTGACAAAGGGCCCTGCACCGAAGCCTTGTCGCTCGGTGGGCTGTCGTCATACTGGACTCTCATAACCCTAGCTGGCTGCCGTCGTGGGGCCATCCTGAAAGGAAACAGGTGCGCCACGGTCAAACAGTATACCTGGTGAGCTGATATAAAGTAATCACAAAGAAAACGTTGAAACACACACGCAATCAATGTTTTCGTGCATTAAGTCAGAAATCAGAAGTCAGGGTCCTGGTGTACGGATACGTCGGCCGCCGCACCAACACTGGACTCCCTGGACTGATAACCACACTCAATACACTAAACATTATTTCTTCACATAGAAAAGACCATAGTTCACGGTAGAACCAAACTCCTCTGATACCAATTTGTCACGACCCGCCCTCGGGGTCTGTGCCGTGACTACCCCAAGCCCACCTTCCATAGGCCAGGGGCTGGCGACTAGCACCAAGGCGTAAATCCCGATAAAAAGGGAAGGCATTGCCTTTGTAAAGTAAACAAACACCACAGAGTAAGCAAGCGGAAAGTAAACACTAAGCAAAATCAGAGTACAACTGAAAGTGCAGAAAAGAAAATGGGCCAGTATACAAACCCAAACTGAAAGTAAAGTACAGCTCGAAAGGGAAAACATCAACTGAAAAGTAAAAGACGATACACCGAGCTGTCCAATGGAAATCCCACCTGAAGGGTGGGTACAGATAGCTCCACTACTCCAGGGGTCCCACCATCCACTCCGAGCACGTCCCGCCCAGTGGTCCACCTCCAGGTACCGTCCTGCTCTGCAAGCCTCAGCTAATATCAACGATGTCCGTCGTCTGCAACCAACACAACGTAGTGAGGGCAAAGCCCATGCAGGGGTGAGTATAAGCTACTCAGTAGGGACCCCGAGACCCCTGAAGGTCTCTCAAATCCATAAAGGATAAACCACGAAGAAAGGAACAATCACGAATTACCAACCGACACTACTTAGGTATATGCCCATACATATACCTAAGTCATCAATTTCAAATACACTCCAACCTCCGAGCCCAAGTACAACTCAGTCCACACAGGAAAGTAAACGTATTCCACACAGGAAAGAAAAACGTAATCCACACAGGATAGCACAACACAATCCACACAGGAAAGCAATAGGATTCAGCTCACACAGGTATACTTCTTCAAATGACGATAAAGATGATCTCTGATCCATCTAAGTCGTCAAACCCACGAAGGATCGATAGGTAACTAACCCCCGCAAAAGACCCACACAGGATCGGGCCCACATAGGACCTGTAGGCGCTGGTTCACATAGGACCGCTGAGCGCGAGGACCCACACAGGATCAGACCCACACAGGATCGGGCCCACATAGGACCTGTAGCACTGATCCACGTAGGATCACTGAGTGCTGTAGTCATCGTCGTCGAATCCACATAGGATCTCTGTACTGTCGTCTTCGCAGTCACAGTAGCAGTAGTAGCAGTAGTAGTCACAGTAATAGTCGTAGCAAGCACTAGGGATCCCGCACACAGCAAGCTCGTTCGGAGGGTCCGCTCCACGAGCCGAGAGGCTGATACATCAACTGTCACAAAGTCCAGAGTTGATGTATCCAAAAGTTCCGTATCGTCAACAGGAACTCATCGCAACAGACGGCGCATCGATCGGACGCCCGGTCTGAGAGTTATTGGCATTTTCGACCCCGGGGCCCGGTTGGTTTTTAAGGAAAAACCAACCCTACCGTACTCCACCTGCGTCCAAACCTCGGGGGGAGTATGCCAAAAGATCCGTCTCACTAAGAGGAACACAACAAAGCTGACGGCACGTCAATCGGACGTCCGTAGCTCAAGATATGAGCGTTTCCACTCCGAAGGCCCGGTTGGTTTCGTGTACGAACCAACCCGGACGAACTCAAAGTATTCCGAAACCCTAAGTGTAATATACCGAAATGCCCGTCTCGATCCAAGGATCGTGTTTCCGCAGAAGGTTCATCATTCAGAGGTCCGTGGCTCATGTTATGGCCAAAAGACCGAATTTGTCTCGAAAACGGGGGGTCCGGGTCCGGGCCGACCCGGCCCGACCCCCCCTGGGTCGGCCCGAACCGGGTCGCCCCAAACCGGGTCGACCCGACCCGGGTCCGACCCGGCCTGGCCGGCCGGCCTGGCGGCCTGGCGCCGCACGGAGGCAGCGCGCGGGGGGCTAAGCCCCCGCTTCCAGCATGTGGTGGCGCGGCTTTTAGCCACCCCAGTTGGAAACCCCCCCCCCCTCGTGGGGGGCCTGCTTTGAAAGGAACCGGGGGGCCGCCTGCCCCCCTTCAAGGAAACCGCCCCCCTCACAAATGGGGGGGGTTTAGATAGTTGACCAGGGGAATTTATTTCCCCGGTCTTTGACCTTCCGGTCGGCCACCTGGCCGGCCGGTTTTTCTCCAACGGGACCGGCAAGCCGGTCCCCTTCCGGTTTCCGACGCCGGCGGCCCGACTGCTGGTCTTCTCGTCCCGCCGCGGCCCGGAACCGGCCGCGGTGTTCGTCGTCCGGCGCGGTGTGACCGCACTGCGCCCCTCCGCCGTGCCTTTGATTCCCTTCGACGCGGCGCGACGGCGTCGTGTTTTGATGATCCTTCCACGGCGCGGCGCGACAGCGCCGCGCAATATAAACGTGCGAATATCCGCGTGGTGCAACGGCACCACGCCATCTTGTTTCAACCGCAAGATAAAACATCAAGAACAAAGGAGGGGGTTCGGCCGTGTTCATGCGGTCCGTCCCCCTCACGTTAAACAATAACACATATTTAAAATCCTCACATTAGACATGGCAGAACCACGAACAAGGATAAATAAATAAACAATTAACAACAACCCCTACCTTGAAAATTGATGTCGCACGTCGGGTATCGCGGAGAAAGGCGTCGCGGCGTCGGACGTAGATTCCGTGGACGTCGGGGTGCGTCCGAGGAGGAAATGACCTCTCTTCACTTGTCGCTATGATGAAGAAGAGAGGTACATTGTCGTTGGAGATGACCACCATGGTCGGCGACTTCTTCCTTGTCGAGGAGGAAGATGAAGACGTAAGAATCCGTGACGCCGAGTCTTGAAGGTCGTGAGGTCGATGTTCTTCGTCGGAGAAGAACCGTTCTTCACGTTCTTCGTCGAAGACGAATAAGATATTCAAGTCTCTCAACAATTCTCCAAAACCTATCAAGCAACAAAGAAAGTAACCAAAAAAAAATTAAGCTCACACTTACATTATTAACACAACACCAACCTTTGAAATTCAAGAGTTTGAATTTCAAAACTCAAATTAAACTCACTTATTAATGTCATAAGTTATAACTCAAGTTCACATCATTAATTGTGAGTTGGGGGGTTAGAGGATATGAAGGGGTGGGGTTCATGTGGGCCCCACCACCCTCTTAACCTCCCAAGGGAAGTTGGGTAGTTACCCAACATCCATCCAATGGATAAAAACACTTAAGGAATGATAAAAATAAAATTGAAGTTAAATTATTATTTTAACATTCACAATTTATTTTACAACTTCCCTCGTGTAAACGCAACTCCGGAATAGGAGTTCTTAAGAAAATACCAGCGCTGCGGTTCCATCGGTGCCCTCAGAATTCAATTCCGAGCATCGGATCAAAAGTTAGAAATTCCCGCTCATTCGTTCACTGAACGTACCCGAGCCAAACTTCGGAAAATGATTCCGGGCACTCCGAGCCTCGGAATCAGGTGCCGTCTGAAACAGTGCTCTTTTAAAATTCCAAAGAATATTAAGAAAAAGTTTCCCTTGAATTTTACGGGTCTTTACAATATTATATTAACCTATTAAATTAGTTTAATTCATAAAATGTATAAAATTTCATTTATTTTTGTGTTTATAATATCAATTATGTTTATATTTCATTGATAAGATAATTATTGCATCATAATTGTGTCATAAATAAATTACATTTTTTAATGTCTAAAAATTATAATTAAAATACAATTATGTAATAAATCTTCTTATCTTTATAATAAGTATTTATATCTGGATTTATCTTATGTATATACCTATATTAAAAATGTTTTAGTTATTAAAAATTGATTTATACTCTTTTAACTCTTCATTGAATTAAATAATAATAAATTTCCTAATCTAACCCAAGTGGACCTAAAGGGTAATATTTTAATTCTAAGGTTTAATTTGGTCTAATTACACTTATCAAATATAATTAGGACATGTGTTAAGGTAATAATAAAATCATTTTTCCCTTAATTACCAAATTTAATTTTAACTGTGGTATATAAAAGTATAAAGTTAGTATTCACCAAAGAAAGTTTTTATCTTATTGAACTAAATTTTAATTTCTGATATCAACAATGACACTTGGAGTTTTTAAATTCCACTCACAGTAGTAGTAAAATTATGTTTTGTGTAAATTTGCATATTCTCCAAGGAGGTGGGTAAAACACGGTCAAAGTTCAATAATCTTTTTATATATCTAAAATTATTATAACATGACTCCAATGAATTAAATTGAACTTTTATAGGAATTAAATATATATTTGACCTAAAATAAATTTAAATAATATAAATTATTATTTAAATAGAATGTTGGTTTTATCCAATAACTCAGTGTTTTCAGTATTCATCAAAAATTGAATGCTTTCATTAAAAAAAAATTCACCCTAGGATAATTTCGATATTCTAAAACCAAAAATGAATTCAATTATGAATGATAAAATTTATATTATGTCAAAAGTTTTGAATTACTATTAATAATGGCTGGTTTATATAATATTTTAATAACATATCGTTATTTAGTAAAACTCAGTATTGTGTACAATGAAAGCTATCGAGGAAGGATGCTCTTGGGTGTAACGCATGCCCAGCCAGTGTTGTGTGTAGTGAAAGATTACTTTGGTGTTGCATATAAAATAATACATAAAAAATATTTCTCATAAAATCTGAGGCTGTTACATTCTACCCCCCTTAAAAAGAATTTATCCCTCGAAATTCGTCACTTCGTAACAAACAGATGAGGATACCTCTCCATCATCATATCCTCAATTTCCCATGTAGCTTCTTCTAATTGGTGGTTCCTCCATAAAAAATTAACCAAGAGAGTGATCTGGTTTCATAGAACTTTTTCTCTATGATCCAAAATCTCTATTGGCTGCTCTTCATAAGAAAGATCTTTCTCTAGCGGTACAACTTCTGAGCAATGTACATGTGAAATATCGGGTATGTAATTTCTCAGGAGAGATACATGGAACACATCATGAACTTGAGAGAGATTCGGTTTAAGCGCCGATCGGTAATCTACCTTCCCAACACGATCTAGTATTTTGAAAGGACCAATACACGAAGGGCTCAGCTAGCCTTTCTTTCCAAATCTCATTACTCTATTCCACAGTGAAATTCATAAGAACATTTTATCACCAACTTCGAACTCTAGGGAATTTCATCAGTTGTCATCATAACATTTTTGTCGACTATGCGCTGATATTATGTGTTGTTGAATAGATCATAGCTTTTCTACCATCTCATCAACAATATCAGGTCCTAATAGAATTCTTTCCCCAACTTCGTCCCAGCAAGTTGGAGTTCTTCATTTCTTTACATAGATAGCTTCATAAGGAGCCATCTGAATAATATAGTGAAAGCTATTATTAGAATAATATTCCACCAATGGTAGGTGTTGATCCCAACCACCTTTTAAATCCTTAGAGCATGATCTCAACATGACTTCTAGAGTTTTAATTGTCCTCTCAGACTGACCGTCTATCTGAGGATGATAAGCAGTGCTGAAACTGAACTCTGTATATAGAGTATGCATAAGACTTCGACAAAACATCAAGGTAAACCTCAGATCCTGATCAGATATAATGGAAATTGGTACTCTATGAAATATTACCACTTCCATCACATATATCCTAGCAATCTGATCAAGATATAAATATTCTCTAATAGTAATGAAGTGTACCAACTTCATAATATGACCAACTATAACCCAATTTGCATTATTGCCTTTGGATATTTGTTGACGCTCCTTTCCATCACAGAGTCTAAACAAATGAAAAGTAAAATTCCTTTTCATAAATTGATTCATCCTTTGATGAATTTATATAAAAGAAACAGAGGCATGAACAAGGAGTCATTTACACTTGGGTCGCGCATGATCCATCAAGGTAACACAAGTTTACCTGCACGAAGCCCAGTGGTGTTGCGGGTGACTTGCGTGACCTCTTTGAAATTTCGCCCAGGATCACTCTAGCCTATAAATGACCCCTGTGGGCCCCCCATTTGATGGAAGAAAAAATTCTAGAGGCTCAGATTTGAGCTCCTGACACCCTAGTCTCTTCTCAAAGCTTCCAAACACTTCTAAGGTAATTTCGTACCTAGAACGGAAGCTCTAATGTGGGGGAGGAAGGCATAAGTGTTGAAACTCATCAACAATTGCGCGCCTGGGTGGCCAGACCTTAAGGTAAATGGACACAATTGCACGCCGCCTAACCCCTTACACATAACTTGCGCGCCTCTCTTATGGAAGTCTCATAGGGGTAGTATTAAGGGATTCATCCAAGCCTCACCCAAGTTTTACCCTAAGGATTCTCTTTCGCACAAGTACCCATGTGTCACACAGGTACATCTGCGTGACCAGGACATACACGCCTATACAGTACTTGCACGCTCGTTCAATACTTTGACTCCCCTCTCTTTTTGGGTTCCCATCCTTCCCATTTCACCCCTTTTACACCTATCCACCTCTCCTCTTCAGGATTAAGCCTTCAGAACTCTCTCCAAATCCATTCATGGAATTATTTCTTTGTTGGATTCCATTTCTGAAAGGAATTCAGTGGAACATCTCTTAAAAACTAGTTATTTACATATCCTCATGTCACTAAGGTCCGAGATTTCATTCATTCAATTCTCATCCTTTATGATGAGATAATCTTGGACTTGGGACTCCTTTTCAAGAGTAATCCCCAGTCCAAATTCTCATTAATTTGGGAATCCTCATTAGGAGTAAGTCCCATGTCCTCATTAATCAGGGAATCCCCCTGAAGAGTAAGCCCCAATCATAATTCCCTTAACCTGGGATTCCTTCTGAAGAGTAAGACACAGTCTCCAAGTTTCCAAATATGGGAATCCTCCTCAGGAGTATTCCCCAACCATGGTTCTATTAACCTGGGCTTCCTCTTCAGGAATAATCCCCAGTCCCAAAGTCTAAAAATCTGGGCATCCTCCTTAGGAGTAAGCCCCAAGTCCCTTTCACCTGGACCTCCTTCTCAGTAGTAAGCCCCAGTTTTAATTTCACTTAACCAGTCATAATTTACTTTTGATCAGGGTTTCCTTATTAGGATTAAAACTCAATCATAAAGTCCCCTCCTAATTTGGGCATCCTCCTCCAGATTAAACCTCAAGTTAGAGTATCCAAATCTCCATGATGTATATATAACTTTATGGACCTTATTCCTAGGGTTCTTCCTTGAAGTAAATCCTAATCTTCATTTATTTGGGCGGTCATACATACAAAAGCCCCACATCATTGCATTTTGCGTGTCACAATTTTCTTGTTTCACCAATACCTCTTGTTTATCACAACGAGAATGACTTACGTGAGCATAGAGTGTAAAATTAATCATGACGTATTTCTTTGAGCCATCAATCCTACATAAATATCATATTCCCTATCTCAAAGTACGTGGGTTCTGATTCCTTTTATAAATAAAGGATACATAGGTATCCCATCCGTGGGTACGATCCCAACTCTGAAATAATCCATGTCCTTCTGAATGACAATAAACGTCAAGTGCCCCACTTAGTGGCTTTAAAACCAGTATGGTCATCATAATGACCAAGATACCTCTATGTATTGAAGGATACCATAGACTAAGAATCTTAAATAAATACAGATTATTCTCTATCGATGAAGAACCTAGAATACATATTAAAGATTCTCTAATTTTTTTTTCATATCAATCATTGATTGTCAGATCTAAAGGAAAGATCATTTTATAATTGGTAATGTAATAAGGATTCATGAACATAACATAAATCTATAAAGAGAGTCCCAATGTAGATAATAATTCCCCTAAAAAAGTTGTGATGAGTCCGACCTCCCATCCTCTCGACCAATGAAAATTCCTAAGCCTCATAAGTCCACAACTAATGAGCTCCTACCTTTGGAAAGTAGGTCCAAATGGATATTGAATCATTGGATGTTTCTGGTTCTATGAAAAAAAGCCGTTAGAAACTGATTGGAATGATTGAACCTCCAATCAATGAGGTCATCCCCAATTTTAGAGGAAACAAAAATGGTGAACCCGATGTGAATCCTTAACCAAGTTAATGTAATGTTTTACCTATTTGTTAGGCCCCTATTTTAACTCAATGAGAGGGCCAACAAAGCAATCAATAACATATGTGATCATCCAAAAGATGTAGCAGCCCAATTTATCTTGATTATGTGTGTTATATAAAATAGGAACTCTATCCAAGATCTTGTGCATTACAATAATGGATTTTCATAAGTTTACTGCTGTGAATACTTCTGTTGTGAAAAACTCTACTGTGAATGCATTTGCTGCTACTCCTGCTGGATCGTCGTCCACTCTGAGGGTGACATCACCTACTCAGTGTCTTCAACGCTGGGTATCAAATACGATGGTTAAGTAGTACCGTCAAAAAAGTACTATTCCAACTCTGGAGGCTACTCGACAGGCCCTCCAAGTGAACAACTCACCCTGGTCGTCCGGACAACGATGACCAGCGATCAAGAAGAAGGTGGTCCAAACTACCATCTCTAACCGTTTTGGGTTGTTATCCCCGGAACGCAATCACCATTTTTTCTTGTATTCTAGGGAGGTGAATGAGTAGGTCCCTCAGGGCCTTAACTCAAAGAGACTGGAGTCCTTCCCGAGGGCTCCTATAAACAGTCTCCACCAGACTCGTGCGGCAGTGCGCCCTCAACATGATGAGGGTGCCATCTCTTATCATTCAGCTCATGTTCGTCGATCCGAGTAGGTAAGCCGAACTACCAGAGGCGACGAACAGTTAATAGTGAGCAAGTTATCATCTCTTCCGTTTCCAGAGAAGTCCACCGAAATAACTTGGTGACAAGCAACGAGCGAGCACACACACCCCTCCGTCTTTCATCTGTTGTTCAACATACTTATCTGGCAGCAGCACGCCAATACCGCTAGGAAATTCTAGTGGAGTACTATAGACAGGAACATACACCTGTTTATAAATCATTAGCTAGTCAGCAGGCTCGTCTGACTACATATGAAGGAGGCCGCCAACTCAATGTGTTGACAACTATTAAACAGGCACATACACCTGCTTACACTCATTAATCATGCAAGTAGCCCCGTCTGTCAGTATTGAAGGGAGATCATCAACCACATTCAGCAGAGATCAATCAGTAGGCACACAAACCTCCTTGTATTGATCAAGCCTACCAACAGTCTCGTTCGGAAGCATTCGGAGAAGTCAGTCGTAACGCTCCGACGACAAACAGGAGGCAGACTCAACTCTCTGCCCCCACAGATGAGTACTTTTATAATTCACTGACAAGAAAAGGAGGACAAGAGCAGGCACATACACCTAATTCCATCATGGAATGAACGTATATCCCCATTCCGGCCACTGAAGTCACCAAGCACATTCTGTCAATGGTGAAAGATCAGAAGAAAATCCCGGCACATATTCCGGATGTCTACCAAAATATTATAACAGCTTCAGCAGAATCTCAGGGAAAGACACATAAATTTATCCCTGTCAATGGAGTGACACATCAACAGTTCACTACGGAATAGAAACACACATCTGTTTCTGTCCAAGAGGGTTTTGGGGCATACTCCCCCATATCATACGGACAACCAAGTCAGACACATACACCTGGTTTGAGCAGAGATAATCAGCCTAACATGATCATTTCTCTTAAGCAGGCACATACACTTTCCAAGTTGAGTAAGACGACGTCTAAGAAGAAGACCCGCCCAAAAATGTCTTTAAATCAAAGGCCCATCTATAAGAAGGCCTTACTAGATGATGTAGTTCTTAATGCACTCAGACAACTATCTGTTGTAACTCAAGATTTCGTTCTCTCAGTTCCCAATAGTCGGGACATTAATTATGAAGGTCTGCATCAGACACTTCCTCATAAAGGCATGCTTCATGACAATTCAGTCGATCTCGAAGTTTAATCTTCAGATGAGAGCCTTAAGAACCCTCTGTGTTGCCAAAAGAACAAGGATCAAAATGTTACATCTTTTTCTATAACCCACCATGGTGGTCCTCCCCATGATGATGAATTTAGCTGTGAAAGTCCTCTCCATAGTAGTGATTCACATTTCTTGGAGAATTCTTTAACAAACAATGTAGTGATGAGAAAGCCCCCTTATCTTGAGGCACTTGAAAATGTGAAGCCATTCATGGCTAATGCTTTACCATTAGAAGGTGAAATATTATCTCAACCAGAAGATAGACTAGGGTGTAGGTCATTCTCCGAACCACACCTAAGTCATGCATCTTTTAGATTGATCAGTGATTTCTTTACCAATCTTGTTGAATATGATGAAGCCACAAAGAAGCACCAGCTCTGGTCTAATCAGGTAGAATATTCTTCATTGAATGATAAAGAGGAAGCACTAAACATGAGAAAAAACTATAAAAAGGTGAAGTGCCAGTTATGTTTTGGCCACGGGAAGATTCTCATTACGACATTCCAGAGATGTTGACGGAAGATGGAATTCATGATATTCATCTCAACATATGGAAAACTCTTTGTCTATTGAAAAATAAAATATTATATTATTATGAATATGAAAGTCATTTCAAGATAATATAAGGGTTATAATGCCAAATTGATTTGGAATCTCTCTCAGTTTCCCAATATCCAAAGGCTGAAAAGCAACAGAGAGCCCTTCAGCGTTCATGCCTTGGCGCACTAAGAAGGTTGTTCTAGTAAATTTCTAATGCCCCATGTTTTATTCATATCAGGGGATGGGGTTTTCATGGTGTGATACATTTCACTGTACTCTTCAGTCAGCCAAGCCTGTAGAAAATGGTCTGATGCAATGTTATTTCCCATAGCTAGCCATAGTCAATGGGTTTTGTTTGTAATCAAAAGCATGCCCAAGAACAGGCTTCAACTAGTTCCTCTCAAAATCAATCATACAGAGAATAAGTTGTTGAATTACTCTTGTATAAAGAAAATTAGAATATTGAACATGCCTCTCATTTAGAGAAATCACATCATCAAGTGACAGAAGTGTCAGAAATCATCCAACGGTCTTTTGAACGGGATGATAAGAGTGGATGTTTGTTGATGAATCTAGATAATTTCCTGAATAAATTTAGAATGATCAACAGATCATTCAAGAAGGTCTCAGATATAGCATGTCATGAACCACCCCATCTTGCAAGACTATGGACTCTTTTAACCCAACCCTCAGAATCAACAAATAAGATTCGAGGAGTTGAGCAAAGACAGTAGGAACAGCCCTAGTCCACTGTATTGGGTACTTTTACAAATACTCCATCCCTCCCTTAGTGAAAGTCAGTTTTATCTCTATTGGGGAAGAATCCTCAAGAGGAATAAAGAGCCAAATTATCAGGATATTCCCTCCAAATTACGGTTTGTCAAGAAGTTCTTGAGGGATCGAATCAACAAAACTCAATATCTCATCAAGGACATTGAAGAAGGAATTATCACAGAAATTCCAATAGAAGAGATGCAATGAATTATGAATCAATTAATGTAATTATTGTCATTTTTGCTGATCCACCAGAAGAGGTTCACTCAGAGGGATCAGGTGAAGAGGTTCCTGCTCAGGAAGTTGTACGCACAGACACAAATGAAGAAGATGTGCGTACACGAAATCAAATGATTACTCAGAACCTAGATAATCATCCAAGTAACCCACTTCCCCCTATCTGAAAGGGAGCCAAAAAGGGGAAAGGTATGAATCAGGTCACATACCCTTCCACCGGAGAAGGCCAATCTCTCTCACTAGAGAAATGATTTGCACAACAAGAGGATGAAATGAAGGAACTGAGGAGGATGAATGCAGAAATACTTCAAAGTAGTCATCCTTCTAAGCGTGCTGGAGTCAGTTGGTCAAATGAATTAGTTGTGAATACTGAAATGTATCAAGAATATCCTCCTCTACCAGTAAACCCTCACAGGTATAATACTACGGGTCAAGTGCAACAACAATTGGCGGTGCTACCATCAGTTGCAGTACCATCAACCACATCTGTACCAGCTCCAGTCATTGTACCTATTCAGTTCCAAGCCCAAATGAATGTTTTTAAAAAGTTAATAACTACTATTGAGTCATTAATAGCTTAGTTTGAAGCTATGGAGGAAAAGCATGCTCAAATTCAACCTGAAAATAGAACTTACCCTGAATGGGTTGATGCCACTCCTCCCCCATCAAATTTTTCAAGTACTACATTCCCAATCATTAATGTTTCGAGAGACCCAGAGAAACACATAATACATGTTGTCTCACATTGCGATCCTATGATGGGAACCCATCAGCAACAGGAATCAGTTAAGCTCAGGTGTTCTGTACAGTCATTATAAGGGCATCCTTTTGTCTGGTACACAATCTTGCAATCTCAGTCAATTACCATATTTGAGGATCTCCGCCAACAATTCCTTAATCAATTCTTCTCAAAATTTCCAAAGACAACAGGTTTTTATCTTACAAACTGTAAGAAAAGGGAGAATTAAAGGGTTTCAGATTTCATTGCTCACTGGAAGGGATTAACATATTCACTATGATTATCAATCCATCAAGAGGAATTGTTTCCAATTTGTGTCACGAATTTACCTGATGAGTTGTGCACACTGCTAATCCCTATGAAATACACAAGACGGTTTCAAGACCATACTTCAATCTCTCAATAGATTGAGGATTATCTTAAAAGACTAAGGATAAAGATAGTGTAATTCCATCAGCTCCAGGAAGGAGAATGGGTAAATAAGAGACTGCTACAGTTATTCTTAAAAAAGAACATGTAACTTCTTCTACTTAAAAACCTTCATCTACTCAAAGGGATTCACCTCCTGAGAATCAGCAATAGAGGCCATTTTGTCAAGATGATCAAAGAGATCAAAGACGGAAACAATTTGAGGATATGAAGAACAATGTTTACTCTTTCTGAAATGAACAAGTTCCTAGTTACTTCATTTCTGCTCTGGAAAATAATTTGGTTCAATTTCCAAGGCCCAAGAGGCCGAATAAGGAAGGAGATGAAGATCGTCCCAACTATTTCTCGTTTCATCAGATGATGGGGAATCCCATTCAGGAGTGTTTTGTTTTCGAGGACCTCCTCAACAAATGGTCGACATTGAACAAGTCAAACTAAAAGGTTCATCAGCTTAGGCAGCATGTGTTTCTCCTATAGATCCAAAGGAGGCGGGAAAGTGGCAAGAAGTAAAGAACAAAAATGTGCAAAAATATGATGATTTCATGGTCAGAAAAATGATCAACCGAACTCATGCCATTTTGAAAATGCAATTGAAGAAAACAATTGTGACTCCTCCCATTAATGCTACAGAAAAACCCTCTTCATCAGAGGGAAAATCCTTGAAAAACTGCATAATTAAAATAAAGAAGAAGAATCAGAAGATGATGAGTATGTGTCAAAGACCAAGTTGCCTTTGACTCTAGAAGATTTTATGCCATCTACTTCAAAGCCATGGGCACCACCCCACCAAACGGCATAGCCAAAACAGGATAACTAGTAAGAGTCTTTATCAGATGAGGAGTTGATGTTCGGTTTTGTTAATATGATTCAATTAACATATACATATGCCAGTCGTAGTTTTGATTTTGATGAGCATGAATTCCCTGTAGCAAACAGAGGAATCAGAGGAAGTTCTAGAGGATCAGGATATAGGGGAAGACGCGGATCTATCAGAGGCCACTATTCCTATTCTACTCTTGCTAGAACAATGTATGCGGCAGAAACACGTGGAAGAGCCCTTCAACAAGCTCAAAAAGAACAAAAAAGTTCTTCCACACAAGGTAGACTCAGCCCTAGAACAATTATTATGGAATATCAGTTGAAGGATCCATATTCTTCCTCTCATCAAGTAAATAAATATTATGGGTCTAATCATCTAATGCCAGGAGTGGTACCAACTCCTATCCCCGTACAAGATGCATCAAATTCCAAAGCATCAACTTCCAAATAACCTGCTAAACCACATGTTCCTATTGGGAAACGTAGGCCTTTGGATCAAAATTATGATGTATTGAAACACATGTCCCAAATACTTTGAAAGTTATCAATTTTAGATGCCTTGAATTTATCAAAGGATCTTTGGGATGCACTCATCGAGGCCTTTTCAAGTCCTCAAGAGTTTGAAACAGGAATTGCTACGGCTGAAGTCTACCATGTTGAGAATAATCCTTCATAATTCCATGCAGTGATATATTCCACAAATGAAGATGAAGATTATGTCGTGCATGTATAATTCAGACCTTTATACTTATCTAGAAAGGTCAATGGTGTAGACGTCCGAAGAGTCTTCATTTATAATGGTTCAGGAGTCAACCTCATCCCCATTCGTACACTTCGTCGATTGGGCCTCACAGAATCTGAGTTATCTCCTTTTACTTTGATGTTACAAGGATATGATAAAAATGAAAAAGTACCACTGGGTGATATTACAATCAGAACACAGTTGGGAGATCTTGTATCCAAATTTGATTACATGGTTGCCGATCAAGACTCAACCTTCAACATCTTTCTTGGTAGACACTTACTACATCAGCACACGGCTATCCCTTCATCATACCATCAATGTCTCAAATATTGTTTTGATGGCCAAGTTGGGACATTGTATGGTGATAAGGCCCCATTCAATACATGTGAATCTCAATACATTGAGGCAAAATTCTACCATATGACGGGAAATGAGAAATCCACAACAAAGGAGATTACCAAAGATAATGCTCTATATGGTTTGGAAAAGATTCCAGTAAACCCATTAGCACATGTGAGTACAGATTATGTGTTGCCTATCAGTCAGATTGACATGATAGAATCAAATACAAGTACTCTTATGGAAACCTCCATAATTTCAATTATGACAATCAAGACAGAAAACAAGGGAGAAAGTGGAGATCCACCATGCAATGATGGAAGCTCAAATGAAGATGTCTTCATTTCATCTACTGAAATCCAACAAGTCTATACTTCGCCAATCAAGCCATAGAATGTTATATAACTTTCAGAGGTAAATGATGATGTCGATTGGCAATTCATCATCTCCTCTTTGTTACTCATGGAAGACACTTCATCATCAATCTGGTCGAAAATGGAAGATTCTTCCTCAAGATGTTCAAATTTTAACATCTCTTCTGATCATGAAAATTCTACATCATCATCTACTATGCAAGCAGAAAAAGAAGAAATAACACATTTTGAATAATAATAAGATGATCTCAGAGATCCTACACCATCATTTGAAGAGGGTATCTCTACCACCGTCGATGAACTCAGAGAAATAAACTTGGGTACAAAAGAAGATCCATGGCCCACATTAATTAGTGCAGCCATGACACACGAAGAGCAAGAGATGTATATTTCCTTTCTAAAAAAATCGAGATATATTTTAATGGAACTATAAAGAGACTCCAGTGCTTGATCCTGATGTTGCAACTCATTCTTTGGGTTTGCCATAATATCATCGAGGATTCAAACAAGCTGCTAGAAGAGCACACCCAACCTATGCTTCCAAAATTTAAGCTGAAGTGGATAAGATAGTCAAAGCTAACATCATCAGAGGAGTTCAGTATCCCAAGTGGTTGGCTAATGTTGTCTCAGTGAAAAAGAAGAATGGGAAAATTAGAGTATTCATTGATTTCAGATATCTTAATCGGTATTGTCCTAATGATGATTTTCCAATTCCAATTACAGAACTCTTGATTGATGCAATAGCTGGCTATTAAGCACTTTCCTTCATCGGTGGATATTCTGGATATAATCAAATATGGATGGCACTATAAGATTAAGAATCTACAAACTTTAGAGCCCCTCGGGGTTTGTTTTTCTATAGGGTAATGCCCTTTGGCCTAAAGAATTCAGGTGCAACATATCAACATGCCACACATTGTATCTTCAAACCCTTTTTAGTAATTTTTGTTGAATGTTATGTGGAATATTTTGTTGTTAAATCCAAACAACGTTTTAATAACTTGGATGATTTGGAAATCATATTCCACAAACATCGGCAACATAATTTGAAGATGAACCCCTTAAAATGTGCTTTTGGGGTAACCTCAGGAAAATATCTTAGATTTGTTGTATGCCATCATGGTATCGAAGTCGATCCTGAGAAGATAAAGTCAATCCTTAGTGTGTCACCTCCACGAAATTTAAAGAAATTGAGAGGACTTCAAGGACACTTGGCCTATATTCGGCGTTTCATCGCTAATTTTGCAGGAAAAAGTTTACCCTTCACCAAATTGATGAAGAATGGTTTCACTTACAAGTGGAATGAAGAATGTAAAGAAACATTTGATATTCTCAAGAAGTATCTCTTGAGTCCACC